>OY787666.1:46267445-46899182 GCA_963678985.1 Spisula subtruncata
TACGGCGTTTATCACTTTCGCTAAACGGAGTTTTCTCCCTTAGAACACTGACGTACATTCGACAAACCAATCAGATAATAGAGTTAAGCTGTTGCCCGTTTCTTTTCTAATATATTGCACTGGAACGCTGGGAACCAGGCTATAATGAATGTCGCCATTTTCTCGCCACCACACCCTTGGAATATAAATATTGTAGAACATGATCTGAATCAGGGTCCTTGACTGACCCTTTTCCAGTTCCATTAACTTCTATTGACCCAATGGAACTAGAAAATATTGTTGCAAACACCGTATACCTTAAAGCACGCGAGGGTAAGTGCCCAGAACGATACGATGTGTGATAAATATTTCTTCTAATATTCGCAAAATCGCAAGTATCTTTTATCATCTTGAGATGGGTTTTAATTTTTTGGTCAATATTTGTTGTAGGTGGCGGTGGAAAAAGAAAAGGTAAAAGCAAGAAATGGAAACAGATCTTGAAGTTCCCCCACATATCACAATGCATGGATTTAAAGAGCAAATTCCGTAAGTATGGAATTCTTATTTTTGACATTTTCATGAGGTGTTCCCTATCTGACAATACCATGATAAGCAGTAGATGTCATGATGTGTGATGCCATTGTTTTAACATTTCTGTTTGTGGTATTTTTGAATATGTGGTTTGATAACTTTTATTTATCCGAGTCACAGGGCTATCATATATGCCTGGTGATGAACAGATGATTAGAGTGATAGCGCTCGGAAGGATACATAAATTTCTTGATTTATTTTGATATCGGATCTGTAGTGCATGATGAATATCAGGGACACTCCAGAACTAGGTGTCTGATATTCGGACCTGGAGCCTGTTGCATTTATAACTATTGTACTTCTGGGTTTAATCGGTTATTAATATGCACTTACCATTGATTCTTTGGTAGTTCCTGGCAGCTCCTGCTCGGATCGATGTGGATAATACTTTTTACTTTTGCTACTACAATCTACGTGTGTGGTTCTACGATTACGGAACCGGAAGGGGGCCGATGCTACATTGACTTCCGGTAGGTTCAGGCTAAAGGCCAGTCCAAGCCGTACGGACCGAGTTACGGGACGTAGGCACAACACTCTTCCCCACCCTAATTAAAGGAAGTTGGTCCTCGGACAAATTTAGCCCCTTCCTGGGAACAAACCAGTACTAGTATTGCAGGAAGGTAGAATTTAACAGCCCAACTACCTTAACTTTTGACCCGGACTGCAATACCCCCCCAACTGGCGGTCATTTAAAATGAACCGCCACCAAGGCCCCTGGGCCTATTCCATCTCTGCACTGTATGTTGACAACGGCGGGCACTTGTCAACATACAGCCGTCTCCCGTTGGCTGCCGCTTCCCGAAGGATGTCCTCCCAGGGTTGATCCCGAATTAAACCAATCCTGGATGCAACCCAGCCAATCATGCAAGGCGTCGAGAACTTGCACGATGGGGGCCTGAAGTATGGGGCATCTGTTTCCAGAAGCAACCGGTGAAGCGGGAGCTGTCTAACAGCATCCAGCTGACCATGATCCTGGAGACATGTGACTATGGCAGTGAACCCAAAATAAGTATTTGGGAACACCGCCAGCCACTCCTGCATTACGGTCATAGAGCCTGTAAAACAATGCAGGTGTACCAGTTGGTCATGGCTGACCCCGGGGTGACCTCTTAACAGATATAAAACTGTTAAGATAGACTCATCAGACCGCTCGAGAGATGTGCCTCTACAGTGGAGCACCAGAATGTGCTCAGGCTTAAGAAGGTGCAAGACCTTATCGAGCGTGCGGAGCTGATGAGCCCAAGTCACCGCAGGCTCTGTTCTGTCAAAGCCTACTTCTCCAAGGCCAGCCACCCCCGGAAGCTCCAATGTTTCCTTGAGCTTGTTATAGGCAGAATCGCTCAGAGGCTTCTTTGGGTGGAACCCAATTACTGGGACCACACCTTGATCCATCCATGTGGAAAGAGTTGACTCTGTGGGGTATGTCTCCGGGTCACAAAAAACACCTACTGCGCCCACAAGGTCAATTTCATGTGACTCAAGGGGATTAAGATCACTCATCTCCTTAAGAGATGGATTCTTAATCCCCATTTCCCGCATGGACCGATCAAGGTGACAATGGCTGTCAAAGCCTTGAGGACGTTTGGGCAGCTGCTCACGGTCCTCAGGAGAGAGCTCGAACAGCTGCTTCCAGCTCTCCTCTTGGTGTCTTTCCAGCATAGACACCATGGCCAGAGCGAACCGCCAGTGGACCAAAACCCCCACACTGTTGCGGGTCGGCTTTAGTTCCAAGTCCACTATGGCTGGTTCACCTACTCTGGCACACAGCTCCTGTGCAGCAGCGCACGCTTGGCTGTCTAGGGTCTCACCCTCTACCTGGGAACCCAAGGTCTCAATATAAATGACTAGGTCATTAAGATGCTTGTGGGCACCGAGGAGCCACCGGACAACAAGCTTCAGGGCACTCAACCTTCTTTCAGTGATACCTTCACCTAAGAGAGAAAGGTTGAACACCCCTGGCAAGTGACACAGGAGGGCATGCTTGCGGCTTGCCTCGGACCCACAGCCAGACACGGGACACCGCCGTGAGTTCCTAGGAGCTGAGGGGGACCTTACACGGGGTTGCTTCTCAGAGCTATGGTCTGGCTGACTCTGAGAAGAGTGTGCTGTCTGTTGACGGGACACACCTGGGCCAGAGGAAGTGTTCCTCTTTCTGCCACGACCCCAAGATTTCTTCCGGGATCCCGGTGCACCTTTAGTGCTCCGGTCCCTGGGTGCTGCAGACTGAGTCTGCGCTGGTCTGGCCATAGGCTGGGTACTGCCGAATTGACCAGACCTAGCCTTTGCCACCTGAGCGTATGTTGGTCGATTGCCTCTTGCATAACTGGGTACAGGGGCCGTACTAGCACTCCCTGTCCCACGTCCACCTAGGGAAGAGTTAAGGGGCTTCCCCTTGCCTGAGGTCAAACTCTTCAGGTCTAACCGTGGTCTTGGCTGAACTGGACTGACTGGTATTTCTTTACCAGTTACTGGACTTAGAGCCAGTAACCTGTCAGCAACCGCAGACGACACGGATTCGACCTCCATGTCCGACTCGAACTCAAGAAGGCTCTCATTGGGCGCCTGAGAGTTCCCCTCAGCTTGCTGGGTAGTTGGACCTACACCCGAACTAGCATCCTGGGTATGGGAAGGGGGAACTCTCGGTACAGAGTTCATGGGTTGAGCCTTCCGGAAAACATGCTCTGAGACCCAATCCTGGGAGTCAAATTGGTAGGTGTTGAGGTGGCCTGCCAACGCGCTCAGATACTGGCGTTTACCTCTTTGCTTAGCGATTTCCACTTGGGCCAAGAGGACGCCCCAACGTGTCAGGTCATCGCTTGCGGCGAGAGTTTTGGCCAAGGTGACGGGGCAACAGAGTCTTTCCCGGGCTGTGCATTCCCTTACCCACCCTAAACTTTTCCTAACCTTGCCGTCTACGGAGTACTTATTTCTAGGCATCTGAAAATGAAATAACAGACGGCGTCACATTCAAATAAAATTACCTTGACCTCAACTTGCAATCCGGGCATTTGTACAACTTTATATCGAGTGCGTCAGTAGCTGTGACATCCACACAGGAGCCATGAAACCACTCCTGGCAGAAGTCGCACCGAATCATAAATCTGCCCTGCCATTGCTTTCGACACAGACAATAAAGGCGGTCATTGCCTGTGGCTGTTACCGCTTCACCGGGGTTGGCTTCCCAGTGTTTGATCCAGACTGGTACATCCTTATCATTACACCTTTTTAGTCTGTCGTGGTTTACCACGAACACAGTATTTCTTAATTTGACTCTAAAAAGGTATGATGACAATTTAGAAACGATGACCCCGGGGCCTTTCCAAGGTGGACAGAGTTTCCTACATTTGCCCTTTAGGGCGGCCGTATCGAGTAGGTAAACTCGGTCGCCAACTTCGAAGTTTCTTTCAAGCAAACGCAAGTCGTAGTTACGCTTCATACGTTTAGAAGAACTTCGCATTGCCCTGCGAGCTACCTCATGGGCTTCTCGCAACTTTTCAACCAGATCACCAGCCAAGTCAGCCGGTAACTGATCATTCGCAGACCGCTGTGGAAACATGATGTGAGCGGGAGTATTCACTTCCTTGCCAAGCATCAACATGTTAGCTGTGAAGCCAGTCATCCTATTTACTGATGACCTGAGGGCCCCAGCGATCTGCTGCAGGTGTATATCCCATTGGTTTTGGGACTTACCAATGAAACACCTAATGGCGTCCATCAAGGTCCTGTTATACCTTTCTACCTGACCATTTGCTGATGGACGATAAGGGGTAGTCCGTGCCTTATGGATTCCAAGCACCTTACAGACTTCCGTGAACAGATTCGATTCAAAGTTCCGGCCCTGATCCGAGAATAGCTCAAAAGGAATACCAAACTTTGAAAAGAAACCGTCAACAGCTGCTCGGGCTGTTATCTCGGCGGACTGATTGGGGACGGGTATACATTCCACCCATTTGGTGAACTGATCCACCATCATGAGTACATACTCATTACCCCTGGGCGTTTTAGGTAGCGGCCCCAGGAAGTCAATGTGTACTCTTTCCATGGGTGAGCCTGCCTGGTATTCAATCAGACCGCATTTCCCTTGCCTCTCTGATTTCTTGTTCTGATTACAGGTCTCACACTGGGACACATACCGGCGCACATCCCTACCGACCCCATACCAGGCAAACTTCTCCTTAACCCGTTCCTTCGTTCGTTTTACACCCTGATGTCCAGCAGAAGGGAGCCGATGGCTAAGTGCCAATGCTTCTGTTCTTAAGCTAAGTGGCATTACCAATAAAACATCATCTCGCTTATCACGCAGATACATAACATTGTCAATCAGGAGATATTGCTCCTTGTTCAGCCAATATGACTTAGCGGCTGGACTGGCCCTGAACAAGACTTGGGAAGTAGGGACTGTCCCGTTCCTAAGCCAATCTAGAACAAAAAGCAAATCCTCATCTTTTTCTTGGGCCGTGGCTAGGTCGCCAACTGAGAAACCCCAGCTACGCAGCCCCACAACCACATCTGATTGGTTCACTGACGTGGCCAGTGAACTACCTTGGTCTGAGTTATCAGGTGCAGGGGTGGGTGCGAGCTGAGAAGTCCCAGCAGGGCTATCTAGGTGGACTGACCCTGTCTGATTCTGGGCGTGTCTCCGGGTAGTCACCAAATTGACACCACACACTTCTGCCCCAGTAGTATTATTGGGCACGCTCCACGGAATAAGCTCAACAATGTCTTGGAACACATCTACAAAGTAGGGGCTAGCTTCCCCACTCTGGATAGTGTCATCTGCCACCGCAAGAATGGCTTCCTCTGCTAGACTGGAGTGTTGGACTTGACAAACCGGACCATGTATTTTACCTATAGTGGCTGACGGAGTCTCATACCCACACCCGTAGACAGGTTTACTCCTGCGCCTAGCATGGTTTAGCTGGTTATAAGTGGGGTTGCTGATTGAACAGACTACCAGCTCACCATTTGCCAACGGCACTGCGTCGTCTACATCAACAAAAAAGGACTCCCAGTTTTCGTGTGCCTTTTTACAGTAAACACACCCGCCACAAGGCAATTGACTCGGCTTGACACCTGGGCGAAAGGCCATACATTGTTCGTCAGAGGAGGGTACCCTCGATAATGAATCGGCATTTCCGTGGTCACGGCCTGCCCGGTGTTTCAATACCATGTTGTATTGAGACAGTTCTTCAAGCCATCTGGCCAACTGCCCTTGTGGCTCCTTGAAACCCATCAGCCACCTGAGACTTGCATGGTCAGTTCTCACAGTGAAAGGCTTCCCTAGTAAGTAATGACGGAACTGGCGGGTGAACCTCACCACTGCCAACAGTTCCTTGCGTGTAGTGCAATACTTACGTTGCTCTTTGGTAAAAGCGTAACTGCCATAAGCAACTACCTTTTCTTTACCCCCTTGGAGCTGGATTAACTCGGCACCTATAGCATTGTCCGATGCATCAGTGTCTAGTATAAAGTCATCCTTTTCCGTAGGTAGTGCGAGCACTGAGGGGGATGTTAATGCCTCTTTCAATGCAGCAAATGCAGTGGCCTGTTCCTCATCCCACTTAAATTGCTGTTTACCAGTTACAGCATACAGTGGGAATGCCAGTTTCGAGAAGTTTTTTATAAACCCCCGATGATAGTTTGCTAACCCCATGAACCGCTCCACATGCTTTCCACACGTGGGCAGGGGCCAATTCTTCACGACCTCAATATCAGTATCAGACATTGCCAAACTATCACCACTGACAATTCTCCCTAAGAACTCTATCTTGCGCTGGAATAGCACACATTTCTTAGGTTTCAGTTTCAGGCCGTATGTGCGAAAGCGTTGCAGCGCTTCCCTTAAGTTAAGTAAATGATCTCGGAAACATTTACCCAGCACTACAACATCGTCGAGGAAGGCCAACACAGTTTTCCAAGTAAGGCCCCTCATGACAAGGTTCATGATTCTAGCATATGTGGCGGGTGCCCCACATAAACCGAAACCCATTCGCACATGTTCAAACAACCCGTATTTGGTGATAAATGCGGTCTTTTTCCGATCCTCCGCCCTGATCGGAACCTGCCAGTAGGCAGAGTTCGCATCAAGTTTGGAGAACCAGACACTCCCAGACAGAGTGTCGAGGCAGTCATCCACTAATGGCAATGGGAATACGTCTTTGACAGTTCGGTCATTCAGTGCACGGTAATCAATGCACCATCTGACCGTCCCATCACGCTTCCTAATTAGGACAGGAGCAGACGCCCAATCTGAGGTGGACTCCTGAATGACACCTGCCTTCAACATCTTGGTGAGATGAGCCTCTTCCTCACCAGCGAAACAAATAGGAGTCCTCCGGATTCCCTGTTTCACCGGTTTGGAATCACCCGTCTCCACAACATGTTCAATTTCTGTGAACTCCCCCAGATCAAACTCATCAGATGCAAACACATCTTGAAACTCTAAGAGCAATTGAGCTAATTGCGTCTTTTGGTCATCATCGAGATGTTCACATGACTTTTCATACATAGGTTCCAGGTGCAACGGGAGGGTACAATCGTTTACCCCCTGAGTGTTAGTTGCAGAGGTTGGGCAACCTGAAGTGGTTACTTGTTGCACTGCCACCTCACTCTGTTCTGTGATGAAGTCGGCTATTGGGTAGGCACGCCCAATTTCAGAACCTTTTTTCACCAATTTAAACCTATCTGTGGGATTCACAATGCACATGATTGGGTCACTGGCCCCATCACGGACTACCCTAGGTGCAATTAACCTAGTTTGGTCTAAGGGCTCAATAACATAATCTGTCAATGCAGTATCCATCTTACACCTTACCTGGACAACAGAGTTCGGGGGGATTACCCTGCGTCTAGCAGCAGTCACTCTAGAAACTTGGGGATGTCCTCCCGCACTCTCCATATCTAAAGTAAGGGACATATCATCAAATACGATCACCCCTCGTTCCATATCCAGCTGGGATCGACCAGTGCCGCACAGAATGTCGAAACCTAACAACATCTGCTGATCGATCGGGGCTACATATAGATATTCCTTGTACCATCTAGAACCAATTTTCAGGTTCACAGGCCCTACCACAAAGCCATCCATGGACAACTCCCTGCCAGCAGTCAGAAGCTGTACGTCCTTAACTTTACTGGGCTTAAATTTAAGGGAGTTATATACCTTATCAGATATGATAGAGACTTGGGCAGCCGTGTCTACCACAGCTGTAACCTGTTGGTCTCCGACTTGAATTCCAAGGGTGAATTGTGAGGCCGACCTCACATGGCACACCACTACTTGCTCAGGGTCAGGCTCGTCGCTGGTGGAATTCATAGTCAGCTTGCCATCCAGATGGGGTTGCATTCGCTGACCCCTAGCTTGGATGGGAGCTTTCACACAGTGGTCAATTTGGTCTGGGTAAGGGTTATCTAGGGTCGGGGAGCGACCGGCTCCACCGACCCTTTGGAGTTTAACGGAGCTGACCCATTGCCTTTCCTCTGGGGACAGTCTCTTTTGAAATGGCCCTCTTGCTTACAGTGGTAGCAGCGGAAGGGACCTTTTCTCTTGGGCTTTTCCTCCTGAGGTTGGGCATTAAGGAGTTTTTCTATCTTGGCCTCTAATAACTTAAGGGACTCAGACAGTTCATGGCTAGATGGGTCAGCTGTAGTTTGAACAGCAGATACCCGTTCTGGATCGGACCGTTTGTCACGTTTGGCCTTGCCAAATATTGCACTGTGGACTTGCTGATATTTGCGGACGATCTGTATGGTCTGCTGGACAGATTTGGGCCCTTGCATGTAAACATGATGACCCGCCTCTTTGTCCTGCAAGCCTTGGCACAGTCTACCGATGACTTGGACATTTAGGAAATAGTCATCTTGTCCCCTGAAGGCTTTGCTAGCTAACGACATTAGCCTGTCTGCAAAGTCCTCAAGAGATTCATTGGGATTTTGGGAAGCTAGCTGAAACTCAGCCTGGGCAGCTTCCGGGAGTTCTTGCTCTCCAAATCTACTCTCCAGTCTATCTACCAGGACATCATACGACCATATGTCCCCTCTCTTATCCAGAAGGACATAGTAGTCCATGGCCTTGCCATCAAGACAGAAACACAAATCGTCCATTGCCTCTCTGTCAGACAATCGACTTTTCCTGACATACCGGGAGAATTTCAAATAAAATGCCTCCCAGCTGCCTTTTCCGTCAAAGACCAATTTGTGTTTCAGGGAAGACATGGCACTCCAGCCACCACGACTCTGTGAAGGAGATCGCCCCCTGTAACTGGAGTACCGACCCCTATCACGGGAGTCCCTCTCATCTGAACTTGATCGGCGTCGACCATTATACCCACCACTCCTCTCACGTGATACTCTTCTGTACCTAGGAGTGGTCCGCCGCTGGTAACTTGGGTAGCGGTCTCTTGGGTCGGGCTCATTCTCATAGGACCTTGGCCGCCGGCGACTACTACCTCGAGCCTCTTGGTATGTTAATCCCTGAGAGCCCTCCCTGGACTGATACCGCACCCGTCTTTCAGGTGAACCTCGTGGGCGGGGACTATAGGTGTAGTCCCTCTCACGGGAATGACGTTCACTTGACCGTGGCCACCTGTTACTATGTTTACTATGTTTATTCCGGTAGGAAGCTTTGTGTTCCATTAGAGGGGATCGGCCACTGTAAACAGTATCTAAATCACCCTCATCCGAATTGTAAGCGTGGTGGTTGCTTGAAGGGCCTTTCATGTGGACTGGTGAATACTGGCGTTCCATATGATTAGGGTTTAGGCCAAAATTCAAATTACCTGGTTCTGGCTCACCTGGATACAACCTCCTGTGGGTTTTATAGCCCGGTTTGATATCCTCAGGGCCATACCCTGACAACCGTCTATAGTTTTCACCTTGGTGGGTATCCAAGGTTGATTGGCGGTTTGGTTTTGACTCTGGGTACTGAGTCGCAACCAATGACTGACCATCGCAATCAATGACCCCACAGTCACCCTTTTTAAGATAACTCCCTGACTTTTCGCTCATAGGGATCCTGTTGTAACTTGTTTTCCTGCCAAACTCCCCCCTGCACTCTCGTTCAGGGGTGGGAGTGCCATGCTCATATTTAAAGGGCTTGGGTAAGGTGCATTCAATAGGGTCAATATGTTGCCCACCACTGTTATCGCCCAACAAGGTGTTGCGGGCAGGCTCAATGTGAGCTCCACCTCTGTTATCACCATGCTGGGTGTTGCGGGGTGACACCATATGACGACTACCTCTACTATTACTGAGCAAGGTGTTGCGGGTAGGCTCAATGTGAGCTCCACCTCTGTTATCACCATGCTGGTTGTGGGGTGACTCAATATAATGTGCTCTCTCCACTTCAGACCTTCTGTGGTGGTCAGTGGGGTGATCAGTCCCACCTACACCTGAGGCATCATTAGTGTAGGGCCTATTACCAGCAAGCTCATCCATGGAATTTACACGGGCTCGAGGAGTTGACAATCTCCCTTGGGGATCCTGACTCGGCCCCAAACCTTCGCGCTCCCCCCATGGAATGCTATTACTGTCAGTCAATTTATTTAACAAGGTGTTAAGGGTAATAGGGTTTTCAGATGGGTAACGGGATGACACATAATCCATGAATTGATTATGGTCAAGGTCTTTCACATCAGTGACATTACTGGGGGTTCCTGGAACAGAGGGCAGGTTCGCCCCACCTGTAGCTCCACCCCTGTTATCGTAGTCCTGGAGGAAATTCCTGCTATGTGCATCAGGGGACCTTGGGAATGGGTCATGGGCAAGCGGTTGGGGTGCTGGAGACAGTCTATCCCCCTGACCCGCTCCGCTCTTGGAAGTGACATCCCAATCACTATCACCATCAAGGGCTTCATCACCTGAGTCATGGCCTGGCAGGTTTTTGTTCAATGTAAAATCAATAAGATTTAATTCGGCATGCGAAAATGATTTACGACACAGGAAACAAAGGATCTCTGGGGTGATGTTGCCCCTTGCCATTCTTACAGCCGACACCGCCCACGCACACTTTACACTCACCCCGGGGATTTTAATAAGCTCATCACGCTTGGCGAAATTTACGGCAATCCTAATGGGGCTTTGTAAGCTTGCACTTTGGGCCTGGGAGTTATCGCCCCCTCCTCCGGCCTGAATATTACTAACTGACATATCGACAAAATAAAGTAATAATCACAAAACAACCAAACAAAAGATAGAAAAATGAAGTAGCTTTCAAATGAAACAAAATGAAAAATAACAAACGAAAATTTAAACAAAATAAACAGAATGGTACTAAAATAGACCTAATCCTGTGTATCTAAACGCCTAATGCATGGGACAACTAACAAAACCTCATTTACAATCCTTCCCTATCAAATAAACAAAACATTAAATAAGGAAAATGAAAACAAAAATAGCGATTTATTGGCCTAACAAAACGTAGGAAATATAATTACCGCAGCCACCAATATTGTACTTCTGGGTTTAATCGGTTATTAATATGCACTTACCATTGATTCTTTGGTAGTTCCTGGCAGCTCCTGCTCGGATCGATGTGGATAATACTTTTTACTTTTGCTACTACAATCTACGTGTGTGGTTCTACGATTACGGAACCGGAAGGGGGCCGATGCTACATTGACTTCCGGTAGGTTCAGGCTAAAGGCCAGTCCAAGCCGTACGGACCGAGTTACGGGACGTAGGCACAACATAACCAAAACCGCTACCGAGCACTTTTTGGTAGCGCTTTACTATGCCTTAATACTTTGTTAGGCGAGCATCAAACAATTTCTTAATGCTTTGTTAGCCGAGCGATACCGAGTGCTCGCTTATGCAACGGACAGCTGTGGTACGCAATAGTATGCTAGCCACTAACGCTCGTCTCTAGTCAAATTTTTTTAAGCAAGCCATTTCTTAGCGTAGCAAAGCGCTCAATAGCCTTGCCTATGTAACGGCCTCCTTGTAAGTAGCGCTTTCCATGGGAGGTAAGCCATGCTGTTTATTTTTAATTGAACGACATGGTAACTGAATGAAGGCAGTGCATTGCTTAGGCAATCTGTTTGTTAGTTTAAATGTCTCGTCCCAAATATACTGTAGTCTCTTAAGTGGGTGTCGGGGTGATTACAGACCCTGCATACTTGTACATTAAAGTCAATCTGAATCCTTGAACATGCTTCACAAATTCACATATGACATACTTTCTTGGCATACCTTCTTGAATGCCATTATGGTGGGGATCTTCGTACAAACCCTTAAGGTTTTATCTTCCCCCTTAATTACTTATCAATCTTCATTTGCAATAATGCTTAAGAGTGGGCCTTTTAAATTGGAAGAAGAATCTGCCAAATTTTTAATATCAACAGTGCTCTCATTTCAAGGAGTCCCAGACAAGACTTGGGTAAATCAAGTTTCAAGAAAATAGGACCAGGCATCATTCAAGTCTACTTTTAAGTTTTAGGTGTCACTGTCCGACTCAATTATAAAAATCAGTATTCCTGATTCAATTTCTCATTTACTCAGTTAAAGTCAGTATTCCTGATTCAATTTCTCACTTAGTTTTATTTGCTCACAATTGAAACTCGGACCGACAAGTTGGCCTATTGCTGTACCTTTATAATTCGCTCACTCACATTATAAAAACAGACTTATAAGTTATTATACTTTGCCGGACGCTCGAGATTTTCAAATGACGCAGAAAGGACCCAAGGTATTTCAAAACTATGCTCCACTATGGATGATATGAAAAATTAGTTATCCCGGCAGAACGTTTCCATTCCGTTAGTCAGTTTGAAGTTGATATAAAATAATTTCATGTTCAATTGAAATGTACATACATGACGTATGTAAAAGCATTAACTCTTGTGATTTTGCTTGTTTATGTATAAATTTGGTACTATAACAATGAACTAGAAATTTATATGATGGGAACCCAAAAATTTCTCAGATACTCCCTAAATATAAACCTTAAGGTTTCTGGGACCCTCATACGAAAATTCCTAGGGAGGACTTTTCAATGAGGTTCCTTGGTACCGTATAGCTGGTTATTTCTGCGGGTGTAATATTTTGCAATTTTGTCCCAAAAATGGATGTGTTTATTTCTGCTGGTTTAAATTTCTGCTGATTCACAAAATGGCAAGAGTAAATTTCTGCGGTTTGCTTTATGGTAAGAATTGACATACACCAGTTTCATTAGCAGTCTGATCCAAAATTGTACATTGTAATTAATTATTACAGTCCAAACTGTAGATCACACTATAACATTATTATCACTATACATGAACAAACAATGCTCGTTTAAATTATAAACACCTTTGTAACACTAGCCAAACTTCAATAAACTATACAATAATCAAGTTAACCTGTGAAAACGTACCCTTTGGTTATTATTTTTTGTATAGTGGAGATAATATTCTGCGTGAAAATTTTCTACGGATGATAAAATTCTGCGTTGATTTAATTCTGTGAATTGATCTTGGACCGCAGAATGGCTGAAATTTCCACCCCACAGAAATGACCAACTATACGGTATCACCTAAGTTCAGGGTTTCCACTGGGTGGCCAAAACATTTGCCATATTTTCGTCAAATTTCATTGGAGGTTACTGGGGGTGGGTATGGGAGGGGGGGTTACCCCCTTCCATGTTTCGAAAAAAAATGATTTCACCACTCAGGGCTTTTTTTTGCCAAAAATGTGAAGAAACCCTAGCTTGTAAGATTTGTGAAACAAAGCGCGATTTTTCTTAAAATTGTGAAATTCAAGCATAGTTTTGCTTTTGAATTGTGAAACAGGAAGTACAATATTGACTTTAATAAATTTGTGAAAAGCAATTTACAACTAATATTTTCCTTTATTTTGTAAAGAAAATCACTAAAGGCTTGATATATTTCATTATTGAATGTTTAAGCTACTCTGGTTTAGTCAATTTCAAATTGTAGAAAGAAAATTTTGAGCTTTGGCATGTGGTTTCATTTGTGAAAGTGGCATTTAAATTAATGATTTACGTGGTTTGTGAAACTGGCATTTTGGAATTGTGAAGCACCCTCCTTCAAATTGTGAAGTAGCCTTATTTCGGCCTCTGTTATATAGTGAAAAAAAGCACTGCCACTGCTACAGATGCAATTTTAGCTATATCCAGTGTCTGTATCTGGTCCATTTAGTTAGAAATTTTTTAATGCACCAGTCAGTTGTATCCATGGCCCCCACCCCCGGAGATGGGTGGTGGAAATGCGGGGAAATGTTGGTTCTTTTACGTGTCCTGCGATTAGCACTTACACACCCAAGACTACATCAGTATTTCCAATGAGTTCATCTCTAGTTGAGACTGTTCAGTTGCAAACACTGACATGCGTTTCTGGAATTCCAGTACTCTGACTAAAAGCCAATATAAGAAACTCGCAACTGTTGAGAGCGCTGACCACTCGGCCACATTTCATATTACCTTTATTCTCAACACATGGAGTATGGAAGCATTGGAAGGTAGGCAGCGAGTATTGCACATTCGAGGAGTTCAAATTTTATTTTTGACATGGCTTTATGGCACTGCTAGGCTACAAGTTATATAATAAAGTTATTAAACATTTTTTTATGAAACCAGGTCATGTTCAATTGTTTGTTTGTCTTTTTAAAAGCTGAGCTAAGATCGATCTTGAGTGGCATTTTGTAAATAAAAAAAGTATACAAGTATTCAGATTCCAATAGTCTTGCATACATGTCACATTGTGTATTTCTATCCACTTTGTAATTATTTAAACCTCTCAGTCAAGGATAACCCATGAAAGTGCAAGCACCTTGTTTCTTTAACGTGCCTGGTGTATAGCACCGATTCACGCAAGACTACCTCTGTGTTGCTAACCAGTTCATCTCTAGTTGGTTGGGAAACACAGAAAGCGTTTCAGAAATGATCAAGTGCCCCGGCTGAGGATCGAACCCGGGACCTCTCGATCAGCAGTCAAGCAGGCTATCCGCTCAACCACCATACTACCCTATATATTTTACTTTATGTGTCAAATGTTTTTTGAAAAATCGATGATGTCACAAAGTTGATGAGATTACTGGCGACATATTTTTTGTGACAAAATCCTATATGCTTAATTTTTTATTTAAGTTTGAAATTGTGGTGGCAGGGTGGTTGAGTGGTAACACGCTTGATTCCTGATCGAGAGGTCCTGGGTTTGATCCTCGGCCATCAGTCGATCTCGACCATCCTCGGTCATTTCAGAAACGCTTTGTTAAAGAACCAAGGAATCTATTCGAAATGAGCTAGGGTATTGCACCCGGATTCTATGTATCTCACTTCTGCTTCTTCCTTAATTGTCTGCCCTTACCAGACACTGCCCATTATACTCGAAAAGAGGCGTTCGGCAGTATAAATAGATTCTCTTGATTGTAGTTGCCGTTTGCCTAAAAAAATTAATTATAAATAATGTAGCTACATCAAAATGTCTAATGTAAATGTTAGATGAAAAGTCCATCTCCGGCCTGTAATATAGGTTATATGGAAGGAGAACTTGAATAGTCAAGATCACGTTTTTATGCCCCCTACCAAATTATTTGTTTTGCAATGTATCGGTAAACTGGATCTGTACATAGAAATAGTTCTGGACTCCTACTGGTTTAGTTTGAATTGTAGACTGGGTGTATTATCATACTTATGTAAAATCATAAATTTTTGTGGGGATTAAATTTCATGGATTTCGTGGTTCACCTTCAACCACGAGTCAAATCCAATCGAACAATGATTTTAACCCTTGTATTTCTTACCAGAAATGCAAATTCATTAATTAACGTCCCATCGAAATGGTATCTTTTACCAAAACCATGAAATTTTGTCCCATCGAAAAATTTGAAATTTAATGGTTTTATAGTATATATGATATCTGCTGAACTGTGGATCGGTATCAAGTAGCCTGTATACATGTATGTATTGCAATGCTTGATAAATTTATATTTGGTTGACATATTGTTGACCTGCTTGCTGTCAGCATATGGCTGGTAACATGTTGTTCAAAACTTGTGTCAAAGCTCTGGTATTCACTATATTACATAATCGCTGTAACATTCTTTCTGAGGCATTGACCTCATCGCTTACAATATTTTATTAGGTAGATTGTAACTTGTTTAAATCCAATGAGTTTGCATCTTTTTATGTCCAGACAAGTTTTACTTATAAATACATACTAGGGATTAAAGAATGTCCACTCTGCTGATAAAATCATATAGTTGGGTGCCATTGTCCAGAATTAGTAGGGGGTTGCCATCACAACAAATGATAATATCAGTGATTTACCTCGAGTCACTGGACTAGCAAAATTCAGTGAGGATGCAAAGTTTCAAATCATGTGAGTCCCAATAATGCAATGAGATTTCTAAAAAATTAATTTTTAAGAATGCTTAATACTTTAAGTATAATCAGTAACCTGGTACTAAACATCTAATAATGTAAAGAAGCCAGTTTTACAACTTTTCTTTATCAGGTTACTTTAATGTTTTAATAATGAAATATTTGCAGTGCTCCAGATAATTTTTAGGTGCAATGAGTCGTTCACTCCCTGTTTTCAAAACTAATGAGTGAAACACTCTGGAGACAAAATATCAAAATTATTTGTAAAGTTTGTTTTGTGAATTGAATTACATGGTTTAATAGATTTATCTGTAACATCGACTTTAACTCACCGTGAAACTCGCATTTTTCGCGTGTTGTCAATTGCTTCTGTCGTGCATGCATTTTCAACTATTTTCAATTTTTGTGTTTGAAAGTTTCAATTAAAGCATCTCCCATGATAAATAATATGCAAGGTCGTACATACTCTCATGTGTTACCACATCTGGTTTAAAATACACGCATATGACAGCTAGAATCCTGCATATTTACCGATAAAAACTTTAGTTTTCGAAGTGACATTTGTCAGTGGATTTTTGTACCGGATTGGTGTGTCTAAAACCAAGACAACTGATTGGATTACGGAAGAGTTACTTCCCTTCGACGCATCGGAATCGATCAGAAATGCGTGATCGTCTTTTTCAATGCGTTTTACGACGCACAGAAATAATTTTTAATGCATTATTCGTTAATTTCAATGCGTAATCACGCTTTCACGCACCTTATCTGGAGCTCTGATTTGGACTTGTTCTTTTTATTTTTGGACTCGTAGATTTGCAAGTTATCAAGTCCCAGGACTCACTCATGGAAATTTGTATAAAAATCACTGTAATATTGTTGAGTTTGTGTTGCATTAAACTAGCTGCCACCACACTGGTAATGTAACCAGGTCAGTCTGAACTATCATCTGTAGGCGATGGAGAACGGTATTAAACATTTAATATCATAGCTAGGTTTCATATTACGGTAAAAATAGAGGGTATTACTTGAGTGTCTTATTCCTTATGAATTTATTAAACACGTTGAATAAAAGTCATACAACGTGAAACTCTGAAGATAGATCAAGCAATACATTAAACAATGTCATGTGACTAGGGTCAATTGATAATTGACATTTAATTATTTGATTATATTGCTTTTCATCCCAATGTATAGTTTGATCACAGAAATTTGAGGAAACGATAAAAGCTATTATATGTTTTAAGTCCTTGTGTACTCATTATACTAATAGAATGTCAAATTCCTATTACTTTTTTTGTCTGATCTAATAAAGAAATCCAAAATTAAGGATCTTAATCATGTCAATGCCACAAAGTTATTAACAATATAATATGAATACAAAGCTAGAGGGATCTGTTGTAAGCTGAGTCAGAAACATAAGGTTTCATCTTCTTTCATCAAGTGAGTTTTTCACCCTAATTTCCCCGCCAGCATCGGATCATGATGCCACGGTTGTATTCTATCCTGCTGATAACTGCTTGATTATCTGCTTGATTATTTGTAGTATCAGAAAACCCAATATTGGAAGGTTCAATTTCGTCATAGTTCATCCAGCTGTGTGCCCAGATTGTTTGTAGTATTGTTAAAACAAATATTACCGGTACATAAAAAATTTAGGACCCCTTTTGTTCAACCTGATTGGTTCTTTTTTACCGTGTCACTGTCTTAACAAACAAGTTGATTTCTGGCAATTGCAATATGGCATACATAGTGAGTTATTTTGAATAGCAATACTTCATACAGTGATAAGATTTTACATGTTCTTTCAATAGCAATAAAGGATACAATTTCAATTTCATAGTAATCCAGTCTTAGTTGTGCCTCTTTAGGTCGCATAACGTTAGGTCACTGTCCTTAGCGTTTTAAACAAGGTCACACCCGGGGTTGTTGTGCCTTATTTGGTCGCCGTTTTGGCATGGGTTTGTGTGGGCATTGCTCAGGGTAGTTGTGTTGTGGTGTTTCTGATTTCTGTGCTCGGCTGGTTGGGTTGAGTGCTACCTTCCCTGTCGGATTTTTTCATAGTAATCCATTAAGTCATACCGGGATTTGAATTATACCGTCACTGTGACCTTTACCAATTTGTTTTTACCAAATTGTTTCCGTTCAATAACTCAAAACAGCTTGGCCCTAGGATCTTTACACTTTACTTGGGGGTTGGCCAGCAACAGTAGATAGCTCCTTCTGATTTTGAGGTCAAAGGTCAAGGTCACTATGACCTTTGCCATGTTCAACTATTGGGCTGTCATGTGACAAACATCTCTTGTTTCAGATGGTTGTCTAATATTATTCAAACAATTTAACTGCTTGACTGTTTTTGACAAATTCTATTCATTGGTAATACTAGTATGCAACCATGGAAAAGTGTCATAGGCTGCAGAACATTGATACAGGGCTTGACACTATTTTTGGGCACTGGTCCCCCAGCAAAGAAACATAAAATTTGTAAATAAAACAGTTACTGGTCCTTCAAGATTTCCACTGGTCCTTCTTGATTTTCACTGGCCTCGGACCAGGGGACCAGTGAGTGTCGAGCTCTGTTGATAGATGCCTGTTGAAGTTGTTCATTATGACACATGCAGATGTAGTTTACAGCCCTTCATTAACAAGTATGGGATGTAGCAGTACATAAGACTAGTGTAGTTCATTGGCGAGCTTAGAATGTAATTTTAGCAGTACATTGGAAAGTGTAGGATGTGGCAGTTCATTGACAAATGTATAATGGACAACTTGTTGACAAGTGTAGGATACAGCAGTACATTGACAAGTGTAGGATGCATCAGTTCATTGACAAGTGTAGTATACAGCAGTACATTGACAAGTGTAGGATGCGGCAGTTCATTGACAAGTGTATAATTGACAACTTGTTGACAATTGTAGTATACAGCAGTACATTGACGAGTGTAGGATGCAGCAGTACATTGACAAGTGTAGGATATGGCAGTTCATTGACAAGTGTATAATGGACAACTTGTCGACAAGTGTAGCATGCAGCAGTACATTGACACGTGTAGGATACAACAGTGCGTTGGCAAGTGTAGGATGCAACAGTGCATTGACAAGTGTAGGATGCAGCAGTTCATTGACAAGTGTAGCATGCAGCAGTACATTGACAAGTGTAGCATACAGCAGTACATTGACAAGTGTAGCATACAGCAGTGCATTGACAAGTGTAGCATGCAGCAGTGCATTGACAAGTGTAGCATGCAGCAGTATATTGACAAGTGTAGCATGCAGCAATGCATTGACTAGTGTATGGTGAATTTTTATATAGAGGGTGTTAATAAAACACTATGTAGTGTGCAACTGTCCACTAGCCATTGACTAGTGCAATAGGCCTAGATGCAATGTAGAATAGAATTAGATTTGCATGCTTATTTTGGAATTATAGTTCTATAGAACTGGTTATGATTGCTTTTGATTCTGAAAAAATGGCAAAGTGACAGAACTGTGTCCTTATACAATGATTTATGTAGAGATTGTGCCTCATACTCCGTTACAAAGTCGCAGAGTTCACACAAGTAATTTCATGGTATAATTTATCTCTACTCAGCCTTGATAATGATAGATCGTTGTTGACGTCATCGGCAGTATGTTTGGTAGAAATAATGTCATTTTATAATTTGCTACAATTAAGCAGTAGTGCTATATATAGCATGAAATACTCTCTACTATGGTACCAGTATGTCTTATTGATCCGTGCTGTTAGTTGACTGCTGGTATGTTCATTCTGCCATCTTTCAGCTCTATTTTCCCCTGTCTATACAATCTGAAGAAGCGAGGTAATCGGGAATATCCCCCTTGGCCTAGTGCTACTTTACTTGTATGTTGTAGTAAAGGTTTACAACACTTTTACAGTCCTGACTCGTACATATTTTGAAAAGTCTTGTGTCTGTACAATGTATTTGTTGCACTAGAAAAAAACCCACATTTTCTGCAGAAAATAAAAGATAAAAGTGCAGGATATTTGATTAAACAACTTTTAAATGTACACGTATCGATTAAGTTTATGTCAGGAGGTGAATTAAACAGCACTTCAGAGCTTTCATCTGACTTTTGAAACTGCATCTTGACTCGTGAATTTGACAAAAGTGTCTATTTTGACCCTTGAATATTTAAATTTACATGGATTCCGGTAAAACGGGTGACCGTCACATTTACTATACTTATAAAATTTGATACGAATTTTCTTGCAAACTTTTGATGGCTCTTGAAAATTGAGAGTCAAGAGTCATTTTGTACCCGAGTACCTCGAAACTAGTTTTGGTGTAGGGATATGTGCTAATGATACGCAGATGTGCATCCAACTTCAGCCAGGATTGGGCATTAGACGAGTTGGAGCCTGTACTATTTAACCTTTCTACAGTAGTGCAGTGAAATCATTAACCTGCGGCCTTGAGCCGCAGGTTATATTTGTATGCAACAAGAAAAATTTCCATGTAGGGGCACGTGACCTGTTCTGGATGGTTTACCATTTCAAAAAAAAATCCAAAAAAATCAGCAGTTTTTAAGAATGTCGTGAACCAGACTAAGGAGGGACACGTGACCTGTTCTGGCTGGTTTACCATTTCAAAAAAAAATTACGAAAAAATAAGCATTTTTTGAGAATTTCGTGAACCAGACTAACACCATTATTTTTTTTTTTTTCTATTTATTTCTATTTGTATCCCCTGCGAGGAATTCTAGAATTATTCAAGAACAGATTCTAGAAGATAGTTCAAGAATAGTAATTGAACTCTAAATGGCAGTTCTAGAATTAAATGTTCAAGAACTTTCTCTAGAACTTCTAGAACCAAATTATAGAACTTATGTAAATTTGTTCTAGAACCCAGTTCTAGAATATAGAACCAAGTTCTAGAATAGTAATTGAACTCTTAATAGATGAGTTCAAGAACTTGTTCTAGAAGTTCTGGAGAAAGTTCTTGAATATTAAGTTCTTGAACTACCATTATATGACTGCTGCACCTGATTTGAGAAAGTTCTTGAATATTAAGTTCTTGAACTGCAATTATACATTTAAAGAAGTTTATTCATATATAACCAGAAGGTCATAGACCCATGAGGTCAACATTTCAAACATAAAATGCATATCACCTATGATAGATATGTATCTAAACAATAAACCATAAACAGTTAACATCGAACTTATAACAATGAAAGTGTACATAAACTAGAGCTTGTTTTTGAAAAAAAACGCATGTCTCCCCAATGTTGACATTTGACCTCTCATTGTGACCTTGACCTTTGAGGTACAGACCTGGGTCTTGCGCATGCCACACCAACTGATGAAGATGAATGCAAATGTAAAAATAATTTAAAATTACATTGAGAAATCTCAGAGTAATGGTCCGGACAAGCCGAATTTAAGCCATTTTTTTCAACAAGAGCTGTCGGAGGTACTAGCTATTGCTTACCAAATAAGGTTAACTAACGCCAACGGCTACTAGGATAAACCAGGGTGAGTGCAATACATAGCTCCTTTTATTTTTTGAACAGTCGAGCTAAAAACTCTTAACACTAATAAATTTACTAGACAAGAGGGCCCTTTGGACCCTAGGTTTAGGTCGCTCACCAGTCGTAGTAGTACAGGCTAAGATTTGACCTAGTGACCTAGTTATTGATACCAGTTGATCCATTTTCAAACTCAACTTTGATTACATGTAAACAAACATTCTGACCAACTTTCACGAAGATCCAGTGATATCCAGCAATATCGAACTTGACCTGGATTTATTAGAGATGATCATTGTGACCATCTTCCATAAAGATTAGGCCAAAATTGTGACCTGTAGTGTCTACACAATGTTTATCTATGGTTTGACCTAGTGACCTAGTTTTTGACCCAATATCGAACTTGACCCAGATTCTGTTGAGATCATTGTGACCATGTTTCATGAAGATTAAGCTGAAACTGTGACTTCTATTGTCTACACAATGTTTATCTACGGTTTGACCTAGTTTTTGACCCCATATGACCCAATATCGAACTTGACCTAGATTTTGTTGAGATCATCATTGTGACCAAGTTTCATGAAGATTAAGCCAAAATTGTGACCTCTGTTGTCTACACAAGGTTTGTCTAAGATTTGACCTAGTGACCTAGTTTTTGACCCCATACGACCCAATATCGAACTTGGCCTAGATTTTGTAGAATTGATCATTGTGGCCAAGTTTAATAATGATTAGGCCAAAACTGTGACCTCTAGTATATACGCAAGCAAATTGTGGACGGACGAAGAGTGCTCCCAAAAGCTCATCTTGTGTGACAGGTGAGCTAAAAAAAACATGAACATTCATGAAACAATTTTCCTAAGAAAAAATGAGTGAGGGGATCGGACTGCACTTTTTTAAGGGATAGCACCCACATAATTTTACCGGTAATTAATTTGCCCTATCCCCCAAAATATTTAATAGTACCCGCCACCCACATCTGACCCACAAGTTTTTCAAGAGTGCAGTCCACCCCCGAGATTGTATCAAGTTAGCTAAAATTCAATATGAACAAATATTAAACAGGAATATAATAATGCTCTTTCGTATACATTAATATTTTTAATGTTTCGTAAACAAAAACTTAAGATCTTCAACACAAACAAATTTGCTAAAACACATGGAACATTTTTAAGGACTTTTCCAGAAAAAATGAGTGTGTGGCCTGCAATTTTTTAGGGATACTGCTCGTACTGTTACCTGTAATTAATTTGCCGTCCCCCTCCAAACATTGATTAGAACCCACCACCCACACATTTTTTTGAGTGGCCTCTCATTCATTTTTGTTCTGGAAAAACCCTAAACAGATATAACTAACAAGGAATTCAGGGAATTGATATACTGTATAGCGGGTATATTTCGCGGGGGTTTAATTTTCGCTATATTCGCGGTTTACATCGAATGCGCGAAATCTTAACCCCGCGAAATAATCACCAAAAGTATACAAATTTTACAAAGGGAAACAATGCATCAAGGAGCTTTAAGAAATAATCCAACATTACTTTGCAAGACCTACAACGAGACACATTGTGTCGCTTGAGTAAAATATGGTAATAATAAATGAACTACGACATGTATGAAATATAATTAGAAATTGGATGCTTGTAAAGAATGTGTTTAAATTTATATGCATGCATATCAATATCGTCTGAAGGTTTGAATTGTAAGCCGTTTCATCACACTTGTTCAAAATTAATAACAGTTTTGTTTGTGGAACGTGTAAATGTTTGCCGAAATAATTGTTTGTTTGTAAATAGATCTACATGTTTTTCTTATGTTAGCAGTTAATGATCAGTATGTTTTGTTTATTGCTTTTCTTTATCCTCGCCACCGGATAATTCTTATGGGCGAGGCCTCCAGAAGACTTAGTACTTTTAGTTGTTGGGATATAATGCATGATTCAGAAGATGCCCCAATTCCAGAAGCATTCCTGGTTCTTTGCATGCCATATGTATAGCACCAATACATGGGACTTCGGTTTAAAGTATCATCCGAAAGACTATCAGTAATTTTAGTTTGCCAGCCCGGAATTCGAACACACAACAGCGAGATTAGTAGTGACGATTATACTCATACTCTAACGTTTACCTCCCCTTCCATGTTTACCAACAAGGTTTTAATTTCGCGGTCAATGCCGTTAGCGCGAAATCAAGACACCGTGAATTCAAAAGGATCCAATTAACGCGAAAATTGGACACCGTGAAATATACCCGCTATACAGTACCCCAACCGAATAGGGACTATATAGTATACAGAAACAAGAGCACCACTGGGCCGGGCATTATACGCCCGAAGAACATTTGCCGTAGTCTTGAATGCAGATTGTAACCAAAATGGAATTTGACCTGTATTTTATGTACCAAAAATAGATTAAATCCATTAATCCTTGAAGACGTCTTGTTCTACGGTACGATATTTAAGTGGCTAAACAATGTTAATTTATAGCCATGTAAAAGACAATTTTGTACTTTATTGTCCACTATTAAGTGCCTAACCCTAGACCGTTAAGAGTCTGTATGGCAAGTGGCTAGTCACTTAAATACCATCTCGTAAGCACGGACGGACGAAAGCACCATAACATAATAGTATACGTCCCTTGGGTCGCATAAAAATGTACTAGGAAAGTGGGAAAGAGCACTTTGACTGTTCTTTTTTATGTTCAGTGACCTTGAAATGACAGAAATCAAAAGCAGTTTCAAGATGTGAGTTTAAAATACCTGACCTAAACCACAAGCTTTCACATAAAAAGTGCATCCGTTACAAAATGATACATATTTAGGAAATGAAAACTGACCTTTGACCACAAAATGACCTTATATAATAACAAAATTATGACTGGCCATATGTTGCACAAATTATTTTCACAGCACTACTTAAAATAAACAAGAGCTATCACTGAAGATGATGAATACCCCCAGATATATTGCTTGACAGTTACAGTATGTTAACTTGTGCCTTATGAAACTTTGTTAATTACAGCAAAATTAATAGTATGGACAAAACAAGACTGCATTCAATAAACGCTTATGCCCCCGTGGAAGCCTTGTCCATAAAAAAGCTAAGTCAATCAGGGGCCATAATTCTGTTGAAACATTGGATAGTGTGACATGGCTTTGACAATGTAAGGGGTGTACGGTCAATTTGGGTTAACCAAAAATTTGGCCCTTCAATAAGTCTTAAGTCCAATATTAGGTCAAGGTGAAGGTCAAAATGGGGTCGGGTGATATGGGTGTGTGGAGAGTGTTCCAGTACAACATCCATGCAAGTATGAAAGCTTTGTAGCAATTGATATAAGACGAAACGGTCAATTTGGGTTAACCAAGAATTTGGCCCTTCAATTAGTCAAATCCAAAATTAGGTCAAGGTGGAGGTCAGAATGGGGTCGGGTGATATGGGTGCATGGAGAGTGTTCCAGTACAACATCCATGCAAGTATAAAGGTTTGTAGCAAGCCATATTGAATGATATAAGACGAAACGGTCAATTTGGGTTAACCAAGAATTTGGCCCTTCAATAAGTCCAAGACCAAAATTAGGTCAAGGTGAAGGTCAAAATGGGGTTGGGTGATATGGGTGTGTGGAGAGTGTTCCAATACAACATCCATGCAAGTATGAAAGCTTTGTAGCAAGCCATATTGATATAAGACAAAACGGTCAATTTGGTTTAACCAGGGATGGACGGACGGACAAACAGGTGAATCACTATATGCCTCCCGATCTATCGATACGGGGGCATAAAAAGTGCAAAGGGCAATAACCCAGTAAGAATTGATCAAAGCATAACATGCCACTGGTATGTTGTGAAGTTTGGTTCAAATTTGACGAATGGTAACAGAAAAAAAAATCAAGGGCAATAACTCCCTGCAAATTGATCCAACCGATCCAAGGATATGCACAACTAGGCTTGGTACTGATGAGTCATGCAAAGTTTCATTGAAATATGACAAATGGTTACAGACACATGGCGCGGACAAAATTTACACGACCAACAGACCAACCAACCAACCAACCTCAAGCATGACTCCAATATAGCCCCCATATACTTTGTACCTGGGGGTATAACAAGTTTTTAAAAATGTGTCTTTTTACATACAAGAATGACATTAACATTTGAATGATGCACTAAATATAATATTTTCAGATTGATGGTAAATATTTGTGCTGAATTATTTATTATTCCATTCATTATGGAATGAGTAATAATGTTGTGAATTTTAGCAATTCAGACCATGATCAGCATACAGTATAGGAGTGTCAATTGTGTTCTGATTTTAATGAGATTGAAAAAGTTTCACATACGAAGTTGCATATCAATGCACTATACTGAAAATTAATAAAGTGCCAAATCTCCGGTAAAATGGGCACAGGAATAAATACACGACTTGCGATTATCTATACATCATGTCTTGGATCAGGTTCGCTAAATTTCAAAATGTCAATTGCCTAATACTAATAGATCATACATGTAGACTGTGTTCTGTGAAAATTGGGATTTTTTTACGTTGTAAACGAGGTCAAGAAAAGAGAATAAATAGTGCATGTAGCATGTAAAACTCTACATTCATATGCAACTTAATGTTGATATTCTAATTATAAAGACATTTTGAACTGTATTTATTATCATTTCTTGATGTCATTTACAATGTCCAAATGTTGCGACTTTCACAGAGCTAGGTCTATACTTGTATCATATATAGTTGTTTTATTAAAATTTAAATTGACAAGCCTAACTTTTAAATGCATACTGCTCAAACTTGCTCTTCAGTTTGTTAACAAAGAGTGGAACATTGTTTATTTTTATCATATCCCTGGCTTTATCGAAAGGTAACTTCACTTTCATGACACAATAGTTTGCATCTGGATCTTTCTGCACATCTGAAAGATTCAATGTAACTATGCCTTTGTCTGTTTTACAATCCTGCAAGTATATCTTCATTTCAAGTTGAGGCTTCACAATAATTCTAGCCACCGGCTTCTGGCAGTTAACGATAGACTGTCCATCAAGAACACCTAAAAAGACATCTCCCTTGGCCCATTCATAAATTCCTATGTCTTCAAGTTCTGAATTCAGATCTGCCAGAAGACTGACTGAATTTGTATCCGAATCTGAATCTTCTACTGACTGACATTCATTTGAAAAACATGACACATCCTTATAACCGTCTTCACTTAATGTTTCAATGCTAGTGAGTACAGCACTAGAATCCACATCTAGATCAGATGCACTAGAATCCACATCTAGATCTAATGACCGTGAACTGATTTTGGATTTTTTAACCGATACACTAGAATCCACATCTAGATCTAATGACCGAGAACTGATTTTGGATTTTTTAACCGATGCACTAGAATCCACATCTAGATCTAATGACCGAGAACTGATTTTGGATTTTTTAACAGATGACAAGGTCTTATTACACAATCTTACACTTCTCCACGTAATAACACGTTTTACTAGTCTTGCATTTAGTGTGGTATGGTCATCCACAGGACTTGGCAGTTCAATATCTGTATCATTTAAGCTGTTACAAATATCATAAATTGTTTTCACGACCACTTCTGAATACATCAAACCGTACATAATCAGGACGCCATTGCCTATAGGTGTTTTATTTTTGGATAAAATCACTACATGAGCGCCCACCTTCAGCTGCTCATTTAGATTTACATTAGACGTGGAAGTTTCATGTGATGATTCTGATAGTTTTCCCTTTTTACCTTTGTCACGTAAATATTTACGGCGGTTTTGCAAACTTTCTCCCAACCTTGTCCAGAGTTCCTTCTTCTGTTGAAGAAGTCCTGGCGCAACTTCAAATGCTGTGAAGAAGGCAGTTCTTTTATTTTCGGAAATATCCACTAACATAGGTGCACGTTTCCATATTTTTGATGAGACAGCTGCATCTCTAAGTAACTGGCGGAAGTACAACTGAGCAGGCGTTGGTTTACCTCGTTGATTTTTTTTCTCCAGCATCTGATCAACAGTATATGGAACAGAGTGTTGTTTTTTTTTAACACAAACCGATTTTTTTTCTGGCAAGTAGTGTCTCTGTTGATCATTGTCATCACCTAAATCACTGTCATTGCTAGGTTCAGACACTGTTCTGCGATCCTTTGAAAAATCAAGTTCAGGTGCACGTGCAAACTCTTTGTGGAAAGCTATAAACTTTCGGGCCTTGAAGCGATCACTGAAGGTTTGAAATACATCCTTTACATCTTCTTCAGAGAACTCCTGAAGCATCTCCATGTTAATGCCATTGTCTGAAAATAAGACAAAAATCCATGAAATAAGCCAGGTAAGGCATTATTTAAAAGTACCTTATTTTAGTGTTTGAGACCAGCCTAGAACCATATCAGCCGGACAGTGTACAAAAAATGCCGAATTATCAGGTGACTTGCTGCTCACTACTAAGTATAATCTAGTGCTGAAACGGTTAGCCGAAATTACAAACCAATTAACTGGTACATGTATCATTAACTGGTAACTAACCGGTTAATCATTAGATACAACCACTAGACGATCGGCTTTATATATGATTAATATGCTGGATTGCTGATGTAATAACACACGCAACATTACATAGGGTATAATACTGGTGATGAAAACCATATTAGAAACCATTTTATTGAGTTACCGGTAATAAAGATCGAACCAAATAACTAAATGATTTCAATGATCAAACCGCAAACTCAGATAATATTTCCAAAATTGATATTTTTTATAAAAGGAACACATGGTCGCTACAAAATAGTTACCTTATAAAGGGAAGCAACTTAGTCTGGTTAACCGGTTAGTAAAAGTTGTAACTGGTTAATCGGTAACCATACGGACGGTAACAGGTTAATCGTTTCAGCACTAGTATAATCAGTAAGCTACTTTTATTGAATAGTTGTCACAATCTTGTGGGGGCTGATCTGCATCTGTGATGGTCGGAAACGCTATAAGGTAGGATTATGCTTGATGTGACTCTGCATCATAATTCAGGGCCATAATTCTGTCAAAAAGGGTTGAAATAAAAAAAATGACAATATGCGCTAGGGCATCTCATAACGGTACTTCTGTGAACGTTTGGACAAAATTCCTTGATAAATGTAGGAGATGCACACAGAAGAGTATATGTATAAAATCAACAAGGGCAATAACTCTTACAAAAATAGTCGAAACACAAAAGCCTGATAATATGCACTGGGGCACCTGATAACAGTACTTCTGTGAAAGTTTCGTCAAAATTCCTTAAGATTATAAGAAATGTAGAAGAGTCGGTTGGTCGGTCGGACTGACGCCTACCATTACCATATCCCCTTCGGCAGGGAATAATTAAATATAATACAAGAATTGTGTTTGAGAAATGCTACTGCCCCCCCCCACCATTGTCCTGTCCGATGAGCAGTATGCCTGTATTTACACCACTCTTGCACCCCTCCCACTGACCCCGGCCAGATTGTTAATTTGACCTTTGAACTCTCTTAAGTGTGACCTTGAACCTACATTATGTTGCGGCATTACCGTATAGCAGGTTATTTCTGCGGATTTTTATTTCTGCAGTTCGAGAAATATCAACTGCACATTTAAACTATCAGCAGTAATTTTTGACGCAAAATTAAACTTCGATATTATACTTCAATATACCGGTAATAAACCGTTATCTATACATGTATCTCCCGAGTTTGTCGTATAATGCTGTGTTGTTCACACATTAAAGGTGCTAACCCTATTGATTGTGGTTGATTGCCTTTGTTAGGTATCAATGAATGAATGTGATGTGTAATCTTTACAAGCATACACAATTATGTAAAGTTTGACTAGGTTATAACATATCGGGTCAAAACTTCGAAGTGAGCATTTTTATGTACTTTCAGGTTCATGCAAACCTCAAAAATTAATTCCCGATTTTCTGCCAGGTCGCAGAAATAAAATTACCCATTTTAGGCCCAAATCGCAGATTTTTTTTAACGTGGAATTAACCCGCTTATACGGTATTTCCGAAAGTAGCAGATGCCTCTCTGTCTCTCCAACATATACAATAATTCCACAAATAATACAGATTACCATGTCAAACCAGACGATAAAAAATTGAAGTAGTAACTCCCTCGCTTGGCCCTGCATTTAGAGTGTAGTTCTACGACTGGTCGGCCCGGTGTCAGGACTGGGTGAGGTACTTGTTGGTGCCTACAACATGTATCCCAAGTGTGGCAGCACAAGATTGTCTTGGTAGGCACCGTCGCTATATGACTAAATTACTGTTGAAAAGTGAAGTTAAACCCATATAAACAAACAAATAATACAGCTGTATACCTATTCATACTCTATTCTATAATTAATGTATAAATATGTAGGCCCCTATGTGTGGTTAGGCCAAAACAAAATGATATTGTGGTTCTAGTAACCATACCTACCCTATGTTTTTGCCCCTACCCTAAACATTTAATTGGCATTTTACTGGAAGTCACCGCGGATCATTAATTTTCCAGTGCATAAAATTAATAAAATAATTTTAAAAAAATAAAATATTTTTCCTACCTACCTACCCGATTTTTTTCAGCATGTTACCAGAACCACACTATTAATTTGTTTTGGCCTAACAATAGGACATTTCTGGATGGGTGCCAGTCTTGAAGGCCTCTACTGTCTGTGGCTGATATTGTTCTAATATTATAGATATTATATATAAGTTTCTGTTCCAACTGTTTGTCCTCCATATGTTCAGGTTTTGAAGCATGTCCGTTCAAGCTTGCTGTCTCGAAGTGGTACAAATTTTAAACAGAAACTAGAGAGACAGCAAGTTTGTCTAAGGTTACGCCTATTTTCATATCACAAGCAGCTATGTAGCAACATTACAGTATTATTTGAATCAATAACGATTTGTAACGGCATTGACGCAAATTCTTTTAGTACACTACTGACTAATCACATTGTCATCCGAAATTACGTCTGTCCGAAATATGGGAATAATTCGTTAAAGATTTTCCTTTAACCGGACAGTCTGAAAATAAATGCGGGCATCGCTCAAGAGTTCACACCAAAATCGTCGAACTTACCTATGAAAGACTGTCGCCCTTCCTCAGTTAAAGATTGTTTGAACGTATAAAATCTCTCCTCGCCCATGGCTGCTTTTTTACGCGCCGAAAGAACACCGGAAAGGGTTTGACTAAAATACGAAACGAGGATTTTTGGCGCAACGAGGCGAAACGAGGCGAAACGAGGATTATTATACAACAGTGACATTATTTACTGATAGGAAATAGTCAAAGCCATCCAAATACACAATTCATTTATTTGGAATTAACATTCGTAAAAAATAATAACTGTAATTCCTATTATACCAAATTTTAATCCTCGTTTCGCCTCGTTGCGCCAAAAATCCTCGTTTCGTATTTTAGTCATACCGCACCGCATTGGAAATCAACAGACTGCGCTCTGCTTAGTTCATAGAAATTGGTGGTGTAAATTCACTGAATTAAGAACCAGTCTGTTTAAAATGAAAACATCCGGCGCATGTCGTATTTATTTAACGGTTTATCGTTTCTTTGGATTGGAGAGACCAGGTATGTTGCGAGAATTACGTTCTTTTGCTCAACAGAAAATAATTTTTGCGCTCCTTATGCATGCTGTCAAAACATGGGCAAAATTGAAGTTTGATGCCAAATAACATCAGATTTCGCGACCCAAAGAATGTTATACCACGGACGGTTAACAGTTCGAGTTTATTTGTTCGTCTTTAGCTCACGATCACCTGACCACAAAGTGTTCATGGTGAGCTATTGTGATGGGTAGCAGAACTTTTATACTGTGTATATATACCAGGCCTGGGAGAAACGTCTGCACTGCAGGGAGAAAAGTCTGTAAAAAATAATATGTAATAAATTATTTCATTTCGAACCATACAAATGCCTGCGGAAATAGTCGAGTGTGTAGGGAATATCAAAAGAGAATGAATTGAGTCAAAGAATATGTATGATGCTTGATTACCGCTATATAATTGGCACAAATTAGAAATGATATATGGCTGTTGATCCGACGACTGGTGTTTATTGTTTATTTCCATTTCCTGAAGGCCTATACACGCCTGAAGTCATAAATTTCTGTATACAGTGCCAAATCTCGGACGTAGTTCGTAATTAATTAAGTGATGTTGATTATACAAATTTTTGGACAGCTGTCCGATTTTTTCGGCATTTGAAATTATAGAGTTGTCCGGGACTAAATTTTACTTTTTTAGCGCATTGTCAGCGGTCCGAAAGTGATTTAGAGCTGTCCAGGACGTCGGACTATAAGATTTGGAGAGCCCTGATGATACATTTTATATTTCAGATTTTGTTTAGTAACTGCCAGCTCATTTTAACCAGTTGAGAGGAACATACTGAAAACAATTTAGTGCGAACAGTGATTGGGCATGTCGTCCTTAAAGAACTGTATTTGCCAAATGTGCAGAAATGTTGGTGAACCTGTTCAAAGGCACATTAGGAGACGACACGAACTCATGTATGGCATTTTTGTTCCCGCTGACGTAGATGAATATAGCTCGGAAACAGAATCAGGAACATTATTCACATGTACGCAGCAGCATGATTCGGATCCATCTATACTTGAACCCAAGACTGATAGCCCAGCCATCGAAAGCAGGTATATCTTTAAACAGATTTATGAACTTAAAGGGACTAATACATACTTCTTGGACCCAATATGGAAAAAAGAACGCTTATAATTGACTTCTAAGCATCATTGCATTTTAATTCTATGTCTAGTTTTACAACAATAGATGCTGTTTGTTGGGATACACTCCATACAGTATCATAATAAACTATCATCATTATCCTATTTGTACATCTACTTTCTCCAAAATTTTAGTTACATGTGAATTCTTAAAAATAGAATTTGTCGGGGCCCAGGATAAGTAAAACGGTTTATAACGGCACATGTGAGCGAAAAATATCTTGTTATCGAATGCTTTCTCTCACATTAAGTATGCATGGCTTTTTAGCTCACCTGAGCACTTTACCCTGAGCACGAAGTATATACTAGAGTAACGGCCCTTGAATTAGTGAAAAATGCTATATTTCACATTGTTTACACAATAGAGGCCACATTTATTGACCAAAAATTGGAACTAAACCTGCAATAATTGTATGTGTCCATAAGATCTCAGACAAGTTCGATAATGGGCAAGGTTGGACAAGTAATATCAGAGTTATGTCCCTTGAATTAGCAAAAATGTTATATTTCAGCTTGTTTATAAATACAATTGAGGCCACATTTATTGACCAATTATCACCAAACTTGCAGTAGCAGAGATTATATATATGGCTATAATATCTCGGAGGAGTTTGATAATGGACTAGAGCAGACCAGTATTACCAGAGTTACGGCCCTTGAATTAGCGAAAAATGAGGCCACATAAGTTTTGTGTGTGCTTCATTTAAAAAACCTTGACAGAATTCAGTGCAACTTGGTATGAAATATCAATTTGAAGGATAGTTGTGCACGTCATTTTCGCATTCTTATCGGGTTATTATACCCCACAAACAAAGTTTGAAGGGGGTATACTGGAGTCACCATGTTGGTCTGTTAAATCGTGTCTGCTCTGTAACTTTGTCATTTCTTACTGGATTTTAGAATTACTTGGTATAAATTTTCACCACATCAAGACGATGTGTCATGCGCAAGACCCAGGGTCCTAGCTCAAAGGTCACACTTAGAGGTCAAAGGTTATATAGTCATGCAAATCGTGTCAGCTCTGTAACTTTGTCATTTCTTACTGGATTTTAAAATTACTTAGTACAAATGATCACCACATCAAGACAGTGTGTCATGCGCAAGACCCAGGTCCCTAGCTCAAAGGTCAAGGTCACACATGGAGGTTAAAGGTTAAAAGGCATAAATAGTCATGCGATGATACGTAGTAGTGTGTTACTTATTTTTTGCCACTGCAATTCAAGATGGCCCGACTGGCAGCCATCTTGGATTTGTTAATCTTTTTACAGTGGCCAATTTCTATGAAATTCCATACAGTTGATGCTTATGATGTGTAGTACGTAGTGTGTGACATTATTTTTAGTTCGACAAAATTCAAAATGGCCAACTGGCGGCCATCTTTTAATTTTAAACTAATTATTTTATTCCTGTGTCAAGGCAGTGCTGCGGGGGTATGATTCATCACTCCTGTGATAGCTCTAGTTTTTAGCCGATTTTAGGACCTTTAAATCTTTCAACAATTGCCTTTGTTAAGGGAAGGTTTGTCTGCGCTTCATCTCCAAAATCCCTGAACGGATTTCAATGAAACCTGACATGATGATGAAGCATCGATATGAAGGCTAGAATCCTTTATAAGGTTTCAAAAACATTTCTAGTTTCTATTCTACTTATATTTTTTTCAGTTCTGAAGATGAACATACCACTTGTGAAAATACATCAGGTAGTGACATTTCAAGCACAGATGAAAGTGAGGAATGTGAAAGCATGTCTGACATCGAAAGTTCAAGTGATTCAGCATCTAGTTCTGACCGTCCATGGTCATTTTGTTATGATAAAAGCATATATGAAGAGGGTCCAGCAATCCAAACTTTACCAAACTCAACCACGACAGTTCTACAATGGCTGGCTTTGAACTTTTCCATGTTTGTTGCACACCCCGCAATAAGCAAGGCAGCATTTACCCATAACATTCAAGTGCAGAAAGTTACTCATGGTGATGTAACTAATACTTTGCCGTCTTCTTATTATGAAGCAAGAAAACTTTTAGATCCATATGTCGTTAAAAAAGTGGTATTTGATGTTTGTGTAAACGAGTGTGTTATATTTAGAAATAGTGGTACATTACAATGTGCTGACATGCTACAGTGCCCTGTTTGTGGTGAAAACAGATATAATACAAATTCTTCCAGTAAAACTAAAAGGCCTGTTTCAAGAAGAAGATTCACATATATTCCAATTGGCCCTAGACTTGCCAGATTGTATGGTGAAGTTAATCTTGCACAGCTAGTTATGTCTCATCCTGGTAGCAATTATGATGGAGATGAGATGTGGGATGTTCACCATTCAGCTTCATGGAAAGAACTATATTCGGAAAACTGCCATTAATATGACTGTTAAAAATGAAACTTACAAATTTTCATGGCTTTTTCCTGGGCCTTAAATTTTCAGGTCGAAATAACATTTGTTTAAAGGCACTTTCAAAGCCATGAATGAGATTTTTCATGGTATTTTAATGGGATACCCATTAAACTTGTTAAACCTGTTAAATAAGTTGTTACGAGAATTAATGGGGTAAATTAATGTTTTTTTTCAGTTTTCATGGGCATTTAACAGGAATTTAATACATATTTCATGGCTTGTGCATGCAGTAGTGTATTCAAGATTTGCGACAGTTCTAGAACTTTATTGGTTGAACAAATGGTAACAGTAAGATTTTGTATCAGAGTTCTAGAACTACCTCAATTCTTGAACCTTAGTTCTATAACTGTTTGATTATATAAAAAAAATGAACAACCATTTTTGCATTGTTTTAGAACTTAAACCTGAGTTCAAGAACCTTTCTCAGTGATCTAGAACTATTATAGTTCTAGAATCTGAGTTTTTGTATTGTTCTAGAACTTGAACGTGAGTTCAAGAACCTTTCACCATGTTCTAGAACAAGTATAGTTCTAGAATATGAGTTCAAGAACTATTCTATTACTTTAGCAACAGTTCTAAATGTTCTTCAGAAGTTCTAGAATGTTCAAGAACTTTTCACTAGTTCTAGAACATTATTCGCAGGGGATATTTTAAAATAAAGAAATGTACGTTAATAACCATAATTATTTCTTTTACCCCTTTAAGAAATTAAAAATAAGAAAATGTGTTTCGATATGTGCTTTGACGTGCACCTGTAGTCTGAATTACCTCCCCTAGGTCACTACGTTAAGTAGGTCAGACAGACGCGGCTGCATGAAACACCCAAATATACCCAAATCTTACCCAAATAGTAACGTTTTTACCCAAATACTTATATTTAACTAACAATATGGGGTTGATTAACTATATTACGCATTTTAATGACCAGTGATGACTTAATAAACGTAAACTAGCAAGTTTTTCGGCAAGACTCGGTCCAGTATCATTTCGAACCGGCGTTGCCATAATATTTGCACGTCGTGAGAATCGCTTTATTTTACATTCTGACGCTCTGCGTGCACGCATACCCAAATGTACACAAGTATGAACGTTTTTACGCAAATACTTGTATTTTATTAACTATTTGTCGTAAATAAACTATATTACACATTTGAATTACTAATAATGAAAATAACACCATTTTAAGGTAAATTATACTAAATAAATATACCCAAACACACATAAGCCCACTTAATCAGAGAGGTTTGTAAAATTCCGCATTTTTCGGCGGGGACTTGGACTTTTTAATTGTTTCTTTGACTTACGTGAAGGCATTGCTCATTGTACATGTGTTGTGATGTTACTGATGCGAGTCTTTGCTCAGCTGGTAAAGTGTGCTGCCTCCCCAGTCCGATTTCCTCATACCTTTTTATCAAGCCTTATTAACACTTTGAAAAGTTCTAGTTGCTAAAATTATAAAAAAATGTCTCTCACAATACTGGTCTGTAAAACAATTTTGTGATGTTACTGATGCGAGTCTTTGCTCAGCTGGTAAAGTGTGCTGCCTCCACAGTCCGATTTCCTCATACCTTTTTATCAAGCCTTATTAACGCTTTAAAAAGTTCTCGTTGCTAAAATTATAAAAAAAATGTCTCTCACAATACTGGTCCGTAAAACAATTGGCCGCAGGAACTATTTAACTTGTTACCTTATTTCTTCGTTACATCAGTTTTATGTGTATGGACAACTGTATTAAAAACTTTCTGTTACTAACTGCTATATGCATCAGTCCAAATGTCCGCCTCATCCCAGCGTAGGTTATTGATGTATACAGGTGTCTGTTGCATATTAAGCGGGACGCTACATAACGCTTTCCAGGGGAGGGAACCCATGCCTTTTATATTTCATTGAACCGGAGGAAACTGAATGAAGGCACTCAGTAGCGCTTTGCTAAGGCAATGGGCGCCAGTGCACGCCATACCAAGGGAAGATAATTGTTTGTATCAACTTAATAATTTTATGGTTAAAGTGTTATAGATTCAATAGTAAAATTCTGCTTTGAAAAGTATCTGTAAGTAATCCTTAATTTACGTTATGCAAGCTCTGTTGAATTAGGTCTTATATTATCATTTACAAATGTAAACACAACCAGATATTGTATTTATGCACTACATGTATGAAATATCTCATTTTGAGAGATAAAATTTAAAATCTTGAAGATCTATTTCATGATTTGAATATATTGTGTTGTATATGTATGTAACATAATGCTATCTGGCCTGTATGTTTTGTATATCTATTGTCCTCATGCACTTGGATTACTTCATAGTAAGGTCTAAGTGCTGCCTACATTACTATACTATAGTGCGCCCAGGATAATGTGATTATTTTTACAAACATTGCCCGGATAGGTCTACTGTCCCAATATTGGTTACTTAAATAAACACATACAGTGAATTCGATGGCTTAGAATTAAAAGGTCGTAAGTGCCACTTACGACCTTTTAAGATTCATACATATTTAGAATAAGCATCACATTTTTTTAGGCACTTCTTATGAGCCCATTTTCATAAAAATCTGAACTTGTCATGTTGACCAAAATGAAGTTGTAAAAGTTTGTTTTACCATTTAAGTAAAGAGTAAATGTCAGACAGTTTTTCCGTGTTTTCTCAAAACATCGATTTGGTAGTTACGACCTTCTAATTCTAAGCCATCAAATTATATACTAAAGTAACACCGATAAATTTAGCACGCTTGATTTTTCCTCCTGTGTGGATTATTTCATTTTTTCCCGTGATTCTTGTTATTTATCCTGGGCATACGTTCTCATTTGGTTCTTATTTATTAGATAATACTCATTACCCCGCCGGGGTACCATATCTGATTAAAGTGATGTTTGGAATGATGTGTGTGTGATTTACACCCTGAAAGAAATACACTTATTATTGTGACAAAATAGTCATTTTTTTTTTTTTATTTAGTGTGACTACGTTGCTCAGTGGTTAGTGCACTTGCCGTTTAATCTGACAACCCGGGTTCAAACCCCGTTTGAGACACATACCGTATATATATGTATGCCTGCCATATTTTTTCAGTAGAAATAAAGCAAATAAGGGCTAATTGCTCGGCTTGGCATAATAATTTCTTATCATTTATTCATAAAACACATTGCAATGTATTGTGCCATGTATTTCCATTTACCTGTAACCTGATTCAACATTTGTTATGTAATTTCCTTATTGTACCATAATTTTATGATTGTTATTACTTGTAAAGATTATAAATAAGTTAAAATAACCTGATTAGGGGGAACGACAGAACAGAAAAGATCAGAACAGAATGTTTATTAAAGACAAAGCATACATAGCTTTTAGTCTTACATATATACATAAATATAAACTTTTTTTTTTAACAGAACAGTACTGTAAGTTTATTAACAGAAACTTAACAGATTGATTAACAGAACAGAACTTTATTTACTCTCGTTGCTATCGCAACACAAGAGAATAAGTACATATTACAAATAATGAAAAACATGTGACATGGCATATAACAATACATATGCATTTATACAACAGATGACAAGGTATATAAAGTTATTTTCTTTGTTTTGTTGACCAATTATTGTCCACGTCACCGCCGCCATGATGGAATCCGGGTGAATTTCGACGATTGGACTCTACATTTCTTGCCTGTTTTTCCATTTCAGAGTTTTTGTATACACTACGACGTATATAACTTCTAGTTTCACAACTAGCGTTATAAAAGTTCACTTAATAACATCCAGAACTGGAAAAATAAACAAAATTTGTCCGAGCTTAATTTAACGTGCCGTTTACACCATGTCACGTGAATAACAGAACAGAATGTTTATTAAAGACAAAGCATACATAGCTTTTAGTCTTACATATATATATACATAAATATAAACTTTTTTTTTTAACAGGACAGAGAGTTTATTAACAGAAACGCACCCTATACTCTTGAGACCAGGGGTGATATTCAATATTGATCTTAGTTAATTTGAGCATAAGGATAGCCAATCATACGACCTGTTAGCAAAAGTTTAATATGGAGTGATCTGATTCGTTGTCCTTATCCTTACACAAAGTAAGATCAATATCCAATAATAAATACCTCCCCAGGGATGAATATATATAAGTTGGCACATTATAATGCTAAACTTATCTCCAGTTTCATTATTTAAGTGTATATAGCTATATCTGACTGGTCTTTTAATGTCAAAATAATTACTTGCATCGTTTTTAGTATAATACTAAACTACCTGAATTGCAAAGTAAAACTTTGGATGGGTTCCGAGTACTTTGATTCAATCGTCGAAAATTAGACGATTCTTATAGTTTCATAAGGTGTTCTAGAACACTTTCGTATGAAAATGGACAGTTTGCATGTCCAATAAATAACAGAAAGAAATTCAGTTAAAACCGAAGCGAAAAATGGTCTAATGGATACTAAAGCATAATTGTTTTTCCGTTTTTGAAAATTTAAAAAAAAATATTTTCCGATATAGCTCTATACACTTTAATTAACAGTGTGGCTTTTGACTGAGTCCCACCAGAGGGGGTCCTTACAACAGCCACCACATTGGTTATTATTGTGGCTATGTTCACTTGTTGTGAGTAATAAAGTTTGACGAAATATTCACCATGGTAAAAGCATAATTAGCTACTAATTATTACATAATTGCAATAATAGGCAAATAATAACTTCAACGTTCATATCCTGACATTTCCTTCAGCATACAATTATTCAGTATTGTATGTTATTTCTCACGTCATTATGTGCTACATGTACGGGTATGTATTATACAATGAATAATTGTATTTATGTTAGTACAGTCATACTACTGTTATAGTGTTTGCGGGGAGCACTGAATTATTTGAGGAGTGGCAGCTAGGGTTTTCAATAACAGCAAGCTGCAGGCCCAATTGACTGTTAAAAAACCATTTTGGGCCGGCTAAAAATGTGAAATTCATTAACAATTTTAAGAAAACAGTTGCAATAAGGACCTTATCAGGCCCGTTGGTTAAGCATTTTAGTCTGCTAGGTTAAAACTTATTGAGAACCCAAAGTGGAGTTGGGGTTACTCTTTCTATCAGACTTTGGGGGTCACTAAGAACTTCTTGAGGTACTAGAACTACTACAGTTCATACATATATTTGATCGGACAAGCATGTGTGTCACATGCAATTTGAATTCGCCAAAATGAGAAAATACTGACTCAGGGCTTTCATATTACTCTTGAAACTGCATTTTGAATCTTGAATTAGACAAAAGTGCCTATTTTGACTCTTGAAAATTTAAGCCCAAGAGGCAAATTTACTAAAATTATTATACAAATTTTCATGCAATATTTTGATGCTTCTTGGAAATTTATAGTCATAAGTCATTTTGACTCTTCACTTTTGGAGCCTAGTGAAAGTGCTGAGACTCCCTGAATCTTTGTCATTTTCTGCCTTCTGGCTTTATTAGGCTGATAGGGCATTTAAAAAAGCAGACGCAAAGCTATTTTCTGCTTTAAATAATTATGATGTAGAGACTTCAACAGAAAGCCTTAATCTCAGACTTTTAAGGCTTAATATGAGGGTTGACTTGATCTACCTTTAATTATTATGTATATATATTTTCTACTTTCAGCATTGACATATAAATACATCGTCTCACAGCAGCCCGTTGGTAGACAGTTATTCCGATTGTTCTGTGATAAGAAGCCGGGCCTCAAAAAGGCAATTAATTTTTTAGATGAAATTGTAAGTATATAATTAATATTATTATAAATGGAATTATTGTATACCATATTTTCTCAAGCATTGTCTGCACTACACTTAACAGCACTTCTAACGCTATCTATGACTTAAGTTTTCTTTAACACTTCTCAATCAATTGTAAAGAAATTTGGCACGCTTAAACAGAAATATTTGACACTCGTTCTGACAAAGTTTCGGCTCGATCCGAATATTATACGATTTGTAAATATTGATGTGAGCAGTAAAATAAAAAAAAGTTGTAGGAAAAAATCACATGCGCATGTTTTTATCAGCTGCAGGTGCAAGAATTAAAATTTAAATATTTATTTTTCATTTTGACAAAATCAGGAGCGGCGTTCCAGACAAAGGCATGATCCATTTATTGTGGCCTAAGTTTGATTCTCAATAATTTCTGGAAACACTGTATATACTCATAACGCCGAATTAATATTGATAATTCAGCTAGCAGTACAAAACTATGTCAATTACTCTAATTAGGTCTGCTGTGCGGAATGCCAGAAAAAAAGGCAATTGTTTTAAAGAGCTTGCATAAATGCTACTTGTATACATAAACTGTATATGTAGGCGTTGTGTGACCCAGTGATATGTGCTGTTGGTAAATGTACAGTCGGCATAAGGATAATTGTCTGAAATTATACTTTTAAGTTTAACCTGTTCCTTAACACTTTATTTTGGAGTTAGAAAATTACTTGCATAGTCACTGGGGGTTACAATTTAGCCGTGCCTTCATGCAACTTGGTCACAATGATCTTCTCAACAAAATCTAGACCAAGTTTGATATAGTGTCATCTGGGGCAAAAAACTTGGTCACTTGGTCAAATCTAGAAACTCCATGTACTACTAGTCACCAGATGTCGCATTTTATCTTATATTTTGATGAAACTTGGTCACAATGATCATCTTTACAAAAAATTGTTTTGGTCAAGTTTGATATGGGATCTGGGCCAGTCATCTGGAATCAAAAACTTTATCACAAGGTCTAATAATAGAAAGCCAGGTTCATGCTACAGAGCATGATTGTATTTTTTTTATTGGATCTTTGTGAAAGTTGGTCAGAAAAAAGTGGTAAATTGTAACTAAAGTAGAGTTTGAGCATGGGTCATTTGGGATTAATGAATCTTTCCATTAGGTCAAATCATAAAACAATTGTATGCTGTAAAGGCTGTTATTCGGGTCACCATAGGGGCCAGGAGTGTATGCACTTATATGACAGATGAGAGACATACTCAACTACAGCCCTTTGGGGCTTTTTGTCTTAAGACTCTTAATTTATATGAGATTAATTCATAATTTTAAGAAAATAAGCCTAGTTTGTAAAAAGTGCAATAGTTTTTAAGATACTACTATAAGTCTTGAAGCTCGTCATATTATGTTGTACTTGGTGTGTATTAGTTTTCCTTTGCTGGATTTGCTTTCAATTTGAATAAAATTTTAAATACTTGTAAATAATACATATTAAATAAAGAAGAACTGAAACCTTATGTGGATGTTAAACTTTTGATTCTTTAAAGTTTGCAATAAGCAATGAATTGTAGAGTTTCTTAATTCTGCTAAAATTCTTGTTATTATTGTTGTAGTATTGAATGAATTATTATTTATTATTATTTATTATGTCTCCCACAATTTGAGACAATTAATGGGAAAGATATATTGATGTACGTGCTGGACGTCAGGATTGATGTCTCAAAGTTTGTGCGCTCTCGTTAACCAATGGTCAGATTTAAATGAAACTTTAAATGAATACATAAAACAAAACTTTAAATGAATACATAAAACAAAACTTTAAATGAATACATAATACAAAACTTAGTGGGCATACCAAAGACCTAAATTTAGATCTTTGGGCATACTGTTAGAAAAATAAGGACAGATGATTTTTGATTGGAAGCAACTCACATACATTCGTATTTCTATCAAAAACCGATCTAGTTTGTATGGCTATTCATGATAATTATAAGTGGCTTGATTCTGCAGTGTTAATTTTGCTTCAACAATCCTGCAATCTACATTATCATGTTTTGCAGTACATGCATGTATTGAGTATCATTTATCAAAATGAGTCATTCACAAAAATGTTTTAAACTGGTAAAATTGATAACTAGAGATTAGATTTTTACCCTTCATTGAAAAATGTCTGATCTGGCACACTTTAGTGCATACTGGGAACGCCTTAGATGCATTGATAAAATCTGCTGATTGTGTTTGTGCTCTGGCTAACGGCAATCAGAGTGAAAATAAAACGTATCTGACCATCACATGTTTGTGCTGTATAATTATGCAGTAAGAATTGTTGTGCTTTTAACTCACAACATATCCAACCATGATTAATATTTATATCAAATTATTAATCAAACGCATTCAGGGTTGTTATAGTCCGATTTCAATAATTTGCCCGTTTGTTTATATACAAAGGCAATACCATAAACATGAAAAAGAAAGTCTAGCTTTGAATGTATGTACACAAAGTTATTACAACGCTTTATTCTGTCACAAAAAGCACCAAATTCTCAATTGCCTCCATAGCGCAGTTGGCAGAGCAGTTATTTCATACACCAAAGACATAACATTTTAGGTTCAATCCCACTTATTCTTGTATTTTTTTAGTCCTCCTCACTTGTTTATAAGTGGGGTGGGGGGCATATAGCATTGGTGCTGTATGTCTGTCCATCTGTCTGTACGTAACGCAAATCTTGTGTGTTGAACTTGTCACAAAACGTTGGGCGGAATTTCTTCTAACTTGCACAGTTCAACAACCTTGATGTGTAGTTGACCATAAAGGAAGACATTTTTGCTGCGGCCATTTTTACCTGAGTTATGGCCCTTTGTTACTTTTAAAACTGATTTCCTCCCCTTTAGGTATTAAGCTTCATAGTTTACTGTTTATATATGTACTGAAATTATATTTCTTGCAGAGTGAATATGAACTTTCTGCAGATGAAAGACGATTCTCTAAAGCTCAACAAATTTATGGAAAATATCTACGGGCTGAGGTGAGTATTGAGTTACATTATCCTAGACTTCGCAGCATCAGGGCTTTCATTTGACTCTTGAAACTGCATTTTGACTCGTGAATTTGACAAAGGTGCCTATTTTGACTCTTGCAAATTTTAGCCCAAGAGTCAAATTGACTGTACTTCTAATACAAATTTTCTTGCAATATTTTGATGACTCTTGAAAATTACAAGTCATTTGACTCTTCACTTTTAGAACCTAGTGAAAGCCCTGACACGTCTCCAATCTATCAAAACATCTGAATCAGAGTTCTATCTCCACTCAAATATTACTCAAATATTGTCACAGATCTTTTGGTTTGATTCCATCCAAATTTCTATCGCAGAATGCAAGGTTTGCACTGGCCTTTGCAAATGAACCGTGTCTATAATACACATAGCTACACGATCCAATACATCTTCTTGCACACTGAATGTGTTTTTGCAGAAAGGATGGCTAGGTGATCCTCTTCAATGTATCGTGTCCTCTGCATGATATAGGGTACATGGCCAAAAAGGGTTTAAGATTTAAATCTTTAAGTGACGTGATATCTCCTCCTTATCTACGCAACATATTTTGACCAAACCCAGAAGTAGTTGTATTCATTTTCAATGTTAAATTGTAAATAAAACTCCTGTGAGCTATGCTGACACACTTAGTTATGCAAATTAAATTTTGACTGCTGTCCATTGACAGGTTTTCTATATAATTAAATACAATATTGTGATATATGTGTGCGTGTTATCATTATGCATACACATTACTTGTAGTGGGACTGTATACTATAGATTATCGCTGGCTTAGAATGAGAAGGTCGTAACTATAAAATCGATATATTGAGAAAGCAAGAGAAAACTGTCTGTAATTTACTCTTTACCTATGGGAAAACAAGTTTTAAAACTTCATTTTGGTCAACATGACAATTTCAGATTTTCACGAAAATAGGCTCATAAGAAGTGCCTTGTGAAGCAGATTTCAAATATGTATCAGTCTTATAAGGTCGTAAGTAGTAGTTACGACCTTCTCATTCTAAGCCATTGATATGTATGCTTTGTAACTTACTACCTGTAATCAGTAGTTGTTGATTCCTCTTCTCACAAGTAGACTACTGTTTGGTGGCTAAGGCACAAGTTATGTTATTTTTCGGTTTTCGGGAAAGTCTGAAAAAAAAGATTTTGAGTAGAGAGAATGGATATTTGAAAAGAGGACCTTAAAATTATAATACTGTTATACTTGATCAAAAAATTTACAGTCAATAAAAGTCGTTTAAATAAGAAAAATGTTTAGAAAATTAACAATTACTATTGTACAATTGTTTCCCTTAGAGTATACAAGACAATATCATACAAAATTTATTGGAAATTTAACGTAAAATTAATTTTAAGACCTCACCTGTCATTGTATAAGTGAATTCCCACCTTTGAACTCCTGTCATGTATTTTCATTTCTTCCTATCGAGAACAAAATTTTATAAAATTACCTGTAGACCAAAAAATGAAAAACTCGTGGCCTAACATATCCTACCTACGATATATGAAATCTATAGGCTATTATCTACTTTGCTGCCTTATCATGATTAAAAAGGTTTCAAATTTTCTCCATGAATCTTCCACCTTCATATCGATGGCTTAGAATCAGAAGGTCGTAACTCCTACTTACGACCTTAAAAGACTCATACATATTTGAAATCTGCTTCACAAGGCGCTTCTTATGAGCCCATTTTCATGAAAATCTGAAATTGTCATAATGACCAAAATGAAGTTGTAAAAGTTTGTTTTACCATAAGTAAAGAGTAAATGTCAGACAGTTTTTCCGTGTTTTCTCAAAATATCGATTTGGTAGTTACGACATTCTTGTTCTAAGCCATAGATATATTGAAGAGTGTTATGTGAGAGTTAAAAGTCAGACAGACATACAGTTAGCATGTAATGCTAGAGAATTTAGCTTATACATTCAATCTCACCGATATTTTCCTGCTATATGAATCTGGTGAATTTTTGATGAACTTATTGCTTTTCATAGTCTTATCAAACATAGATTGTAGGTTTTATCTGCTCATTTATGTGGAATGTTGTTTGTAAATAAGTATAAGTTGGTTTCACCACATGCATACTGTGTTATATCTGGTCAACATACTATATGTGCTTCTGACCAATAAAAAATATATAAGTCGTTTTCCAGGAAAACAGGGTTTATAAAAGTTACATTATAATAGTAATTACATAATAATATTTAGAAGTACAGTGCCCACCAAAAATATGAATACAGAGAGTTTTCCCCCATTTGCTTGCCTGTATAACACTACTTGCAGAACAGAGAAGCAACAATGTTTTTGAAGACCAGGAATATTTTTTTTTTTTAGTGTAAAGACAATACATTGATTGGTACCCTAGATGGAAAATATTAAGTTTCTTTGCCAGGTTTGAACGACAACATGATCATATAATATGGCAAATTCAGCCCCTTGAATCCCGTAGTTTATTTTTAAATCAGAAAATGTTCATCTTTCTATCTGTCACATTTATATCCTTCGTTAACTGTGGTTTCAGAAACTGCAAACATTGTTACCGTCTGACCAAAAGATTTGGAATAATTAAACCAATAATAATTCTGCATCTGTCAAAAAGTGTATCCATTTTTTTGGTGGGCACTGTAGGTCTAAAATGAGAAAAAATAATGTTTACTGATTTAATTTTAAGTTGTTGGATAATACAGTACTATCTTTAAAATTTATTTTTTCTCGTAAATTATGGTAATTTGAACTGACCTGTACCAATTTCTCAAAATTTGTCACAATTTCTCAAGAAATAGTCAAGAATACAGTACTCAGGTTTTGTTGGAGGTAACCCTTAAAGATATTCTGGTATTACCACCATGGTTAGCTGTGCATTTGTCTCTGAACTATTCGTTGCATTTGTTTTGTATACAAACATACTGTGTATTTCAGTCCCCCGATTACCTAAGTCAAGTAAATGGAAATCAAGCAGTGGCCATCAAGGAGTCATTGTCAGAGACAACAGCTGACAAAGACCTATTCATGCCTTGTGCTGAGTAAGTATATACTAACCCCTGTGATGTATCCTGCTTTGCACACGTCTGTCCATTGGCTTACCAGGGTTCTCAATAACGGCAGGCTGCGGGCCAAATTGACTGCTTAAAAACCATTTTAGGCCGGCAGAAAATGTGCAATTGAGCAATTTATACACAATTTGAAGAAAATAATTGCATTAAGGACCGTAGCAGGCCTGTTGGTAAAGCATTGCAGTCTGCTAGGTTAAAACTTATGGAGAACCCTGCTTAGATTAAAAGGTTTTTGCTGTATAACTCAAAAATGCTTGAAGCTTATATCCTGAGACTGAAGCTAAATTGGTCAGCAACATTAGAGGACCTCCCTAATAATTGAGGTCAGTAGGTCAAATATGTCAAGGTTGCCATGACCTTTAATGCAATGTTCCCGCTTCAAACTTGTATGTTCGGAACTTTGTATCAATGTTTGTCAGGGAGTACATGTTTTATCATGATGACTATTGTATTTTCAGATTAGTTATGGAGCATTTACAGAAAGATCCATTTCAAGAATTTTTAGATAGTATTTATTTCAGAAGATATTTACAATGGAAATGGTTAGAAAGGTTCGTAGAGTTTCTTTATTACTGTAACAATGAAATATTCATAGTATACTGTAAAATCATTAATTTTTGTGGGGGATTAAATTTCGTGGATTTCGTGGTTCACCTTCAACTGCGAAATCAAATCCCATCGAACAATACCTTTTACCTTGTATTTTTACCGGAAATGCAAATTCCACGAATTAACGTCCCATCGAAATATTTTTTTTTACCAAAAAACACGGAGTTTTGTCCCATCGAAATTAAATAATTTTACAGTATTCATAGTATTTTATACTTGTTGAAGAGGAAGTATTAGTGTGCTATTATTTAGCTGATCAAGTTTAGATTGTTGGATGCCCATCATCAGCAGTATTTGTTGTTGTGTATCAAATATTTTTAGCTAATACTGAGCTGTGTGGACAAGTTTCTTCCCAAATTTCACTGACTACTCTTTCTGTTGCATAAACAGTTTCAATCTTTCGCTTAAGTATGCCATGTCAGCTAAAGATGAATTTTAATAGTGGAAATCTTCTCCCTAACATCTCAAAGGTCAAGCAAATACAGAAATGCTTACTTGGTTCTTTTGTTCTAATGAAACGCTTTTATTCTATATATACCATATTAATATAAAAGAATATATGTGTAAAATTTGAGTAATAGTGCAATAAGTTTTATGCAGCATCCTTTTAGTTTTAATTTAGGAAGTTAAAAGTCACTTTTATGAATAAAATAGGCACAAAATCACAAACACTGGAACAAAATACTATAACAGTATAAAATAATTGTTCTTCACCTATATGTTAATTAACAAAAATGTATTTATTTATGTTTATAAATATGTTAATTAACAAAAAATGCATTTATTTATGTTTATAAAAATGTTAATTAACAAAAAACCGGCATTTATTGATGTTTATAAATATGTTAATTAACAAAAAATGCATTTATTTATGTTGATAAATATGTTAATTAACAAAAAATGCATTTATTTATGTTGATAAATATGTTAATTAACAAAAATGCATTTATTTATGTTGATAAATATGTTAATTAACAAAAAATGCATTTATTTATGTTGATAAATATGTTAATTAACAAAATTTGCATGTATTTATGTTTCTAGTCAACCAGTAACAAAGAATACATTTAGAATGTATCGAGTTCTAGGGAAAGGTGGCTTTGGAGAAGTTTGTGCGTGTCAAGTTAGGGCGACAGGAAAAATGTATGCCTGTAAAAAGCTGGAAAAGAAGCGTATAAAGAAGAGAAACGGTGAAGCTATGGCTTTAAATGAGAAACAGATTCTGCAAAAGATCAATTCTAGATTTGTAGTAAGTATTCATTGATCAGGGAGGGGCCTTATTCACCAACGTTATAGGTCTAAAATTCTTAGACTTCGAATTGACAAAATTTATAATCACTGCCATTTCTTTACAATATGATTCAACCATGTGAAATTGTGTCTGAATTATTTATTGTGACCCACTGAACATGTATACCCATTTATATCAAAATCAGTACATGTATAACAACATGAGAGCGAATAGAACATTTGGCAAGATAAAGTCTAAGTCTGGGTTTTAGACTTATAACATTGGTGAATAAGGCCCCAGGGGTGTCAATTGTCCGGATTAATCCGGAATTCCGGATTACATATCCTGGAAGAGCCATGATTTCTGATCAAAATAAAAGTTATTTGAAGAAAATATCTCAAGAAATGGCAAAGTTATGGTCAATTTAGTCTGTTTTGAAGGAATTTGTTAATAAAAACTTATTTAAATATGGAAACAATGTGGTTGAAGGCCTCTTGTTTGTCAAAAATGTTTGACTTGAACGATTGTCCTGATTTGAAATTTGGGTCTGTTGACACCCCTGATTGATGCTGTTGTCTAGTTAGCTGTGTTTGTTAGTTTATTTCTCTGAGTCGCTGTTATTCCATGAAAATTTGACAACAATTTCTATTTTTCTTGACAAGCTTCTTGTAAGTACAAGGGCGTGTTAGTACGGGATAGGATACAGTCTAGGAAAACTGGTTGAGATAATTGGCTGTCTTGTATAACTGAAATCTTGTTGCGAAACAATGATACACCTTTTACCTTCGTCCCTGCTGAGCCATGCCTCAGAAACCAGAGGTGTGGAAGTTCTCAAGTTGAACAAGTCGGACACTGGAATTCCACACCTCTGGAAACTGTTATGAAACATTATTAAGTGCACTTACAGTGAGCTGAACATAGTCACTACTGTGTTCTATGAATGAGTTGAAATAGAAATTATAGCCCACATTTCCCAATCTTTGATGAGGGATTGCATAGCGCTTTGTTGGACAAAGAAGTAAAACAGTTTTGTTTCCTGCTGCATCGAAAATTCACATTTGACAGAAACTATTCAGTGACAATATGGAATAGATGTAACATATTCATTCATTCATTGGCGTCTTATACTGTAAAATCATTCATTTTCGTGGGGGATTAAATTTCATGGATTTCGTGGTTCACCTTCTACTTCGAAATTTAATGCCATCAAACAATAATTTTGACCCTTGAATTTCTTACCTGAAATGCAAAATCCACGAATTAACGTCCCATCGAAATGTTTTTTTTTTTACCAAAACCATGAAATTTTGTCCAATCGAAATTAAATGATTTTACAGTAATAAGAGGACATATTAAATTAAATACTGGTTTGTGTTAACTGTAGAGACTTTCAGCATTATTAGTTTTGACTGTTTCAATGAATAACAACATGTTAAACATGATTTCAGGTTAGGTTAGCCTATGCATTTGAAAGTAATGTTTTACATATGTTTTTAGGTTAGCTTAGCCTATGCATTTGAAAGTAACGTTTTACATATGTTTTTAGGTTAGCTTAGCCTATCAATTGAAAGTAATGTTTTCTACATATGATTTCAGGTTAGCTTAGCCTATGCATTTGAAAGTAAGGATGCTCTGTGTTTAGTGTTGACAATTATGAACGGTGGTGATCTCAAATTTCACATACATAATATGGGTAATCCAGGATTCGAAGAGGAGCGAGCAATATTTTATGCTGCAGAAATCACTCTAGGCTTGGAAAATTTGCATAGTGAACGAATAGTATATAGGTAGGTGAAATGTTCGGCATATGAGATTTAGCTTAGAGCTCCCAAACATCAATGGCATTTATATGTAGCTTTCCAATGGTTTACCTCTATAATAATGCACAGGTAACTGTATGGTTGAAAACAAAAACAAAAAACAAAAAAAGAAAGAAAAAGAAAAAATTTCAACCATTTTTTTTTTCTTTTTTTTTCTTTTTCAACGATACAGTTACCTGTGTAATAATGGTGAACTATTTATTTGATAAACTGAAACCAACAACTTTTAGAATCCTTGTCAATACCCTAAATAATCCTCTGATTAAATTCCGTAAGGAATAGTTATTTAAACACTAGTATAGTTTATACTCTATTTATTCACGTTTCGGCATAAGCCTTTCTCAGAATAACTTTCAAAGACCTTACGTTACATTTCTGTTGGCATTTATGTCAGCCATTTTGAAAATAGTGATGAAATTAATTTTGAGAAATAAAGAGAAATAAAAAGAGTATAAACTATACCAGACTCTGAATGAGTTTTATACCCTGTCACAGGTATGCATGTAGAAATTCTTTATATACCGTAAATACGCAGCCATAAGTCGCATGCAGCCATAAGTCGCAGGGGGACTTTTGAATAAAAATTAAGGTTTTTGTCTAAACCCTTTCATAGGTCGCATGTATAGTTTTCCATTTTTGAGAAAGCTGAAATCATGTGCTCAGTGTTAGGTGTCGAAGGAAATATGGTAATTTTCATACAAAGTTGATAGGAATGTGGTCATTTTCAGATAAAGTCAGGGAGATGTGATCAGTTTCAGATAAAGTCATGAGTAATGTAATGATTTTCTGACAAAATCGTGAGTAGTGTAGCAAACTCTTCCATAAGTCGTGGGGTGACTTTTTAAATTTTTTTGGGACTGTTTTCGCCCGACTTATGGCTGAGTATTTACAGTAAGCAATACGTAGTAGAAAGGCCTGAGTGTTTTTGGTTAACGGTATTAGATCAATGGACCGATCTTTAACTGTATCTTCATGACTCTCAGTACATATCAACAGTTTGGTGCTATGATGTTCAGGGCTTTTTTTTTGCAACTGTAGGGGAAGGGCCCTTTTCTTTAAATTTGGGCAAAAATAACAGATATTTTTGGCAAAAGGGATGAAACAACTTGATGTAAATTGGATTTTTGGGGAAAACTGCATGATCTAAAAGAATTTACTATATAAATATTAGGGGTGTAACGGTACGCTCTCCTCGCGATATGATACGTACCGTCAATTTTTCTAACGGTTCGATATATTACGGTATGATACAATATTCTCTTACAGCTGCTTAAATTTTCAATGTTTAAGTAATAATGAATTTGTTGCTTCTATAACAGCAATTGTTATGTGCCTATCAACTATCTTAAGTGAATTTAGACAATATTAAGCATATCTCAATACAATTAAAACGAGTGATACATGGTAATTATACATACTCAGAAGGCTGTCAGGTGTTTTCGTTGTCTGAATATTATTTTGCTAATAAAAAAACAAATACCGAACCGTACCGAAATTTAGAAGTCTTGTATCGTGAACCGTGTGGGATTGAAGTCTGCGCGGTATATCGTTACAGCCCTTATAAATATGCATACAAAATATTCTTGAATTGATTTATCATCAACCAGGACAATGCTCCATGTATGTACAGAGTTATTCACCAGGTGATAATTGGCTGGACATACTTGATAGTTATACAATCGGTGAAGGTCAGACCGGGGTGATAATTGATGTTTACCCCTTCGTTGAATGAATCTATAACGTCCTAGAATTCATACATTAACAATGCTCTCGACACTCGAGTGTTTTCTGTCAGGTGATAATTCACTGGACACACTTGAAACATAGAACTGGTGAAGGCATATAGGTTGGGCCACGGTGATAATTGATGAAACTGGTGAAGGTTTATAGGTCGGGCCGCGGTGATAATTGATATTTACCCCCGCTGAGACGGAAGGAACAAGTTATTATCGACCAGCCCTTTGATAGCTTGCTTGCTTCAACGCAAACACTATACATGAAACCATATTTATATAACAGGGCTCCAAAACCTTAAAGGACCAGACTGAGAATAAATCATGAAGGACCAGTAGCTGTTTTTTTTACAAATTTAATGCTTCTTTACTGTGAGACCAGTGACAAAAATAGTAATAGTGTCAACCCCTGAATTATGATAAAGCCTAAGAGAGGGAAAAGTAAAATGTTCTACTGTTCATCCAAAGCCTGTGTTATATGGCCTTGACTGTGTTGATATTGAATTCAGGACATTTGGGCCAGTTGTTTAATCTTGACCACTATTTAACTCAATGTAAAATCCTTACTATACGGGGAGATTTAACTTTGTGGATGCTCTCAACCACAAAATTAAAAAAATTAATGAATTCTATAAGAGCCTTAAACACATAGGAAAATCAGTCTTCATAGATTTCTACTAGTAACAAAATACAATTAGTTAATATGAAGCATAAAAAAATACTTATATAAGTTATAACTAGTGTAATTTGTAAGTTTCAGTACAGTTTTATAGATCAAAGCATAAAACATAGAGAAAATCTTTTGTTAATGCAAGAACTAAAAGATTTGACATATGTAACATTAGTTATGCTGCCAGGAAAGGCCTGGGGCCTTATTCAAAAACGTCGAAAGTCTAAAATTCAGACTTAGACTTAAAATTGCCAAATATTCTATTCACTCTCATGATCTTACAAATGTACCGATTTTGACATAAATTGGTATAAATGTTCAGATGATAACAACAAATAATCAGATAAAATTTCACATGGTTAAATATAATTGTAAAGAAATGGCAGTGAATACAAATATTGTCAATTTTAAGTCTAAGTCTGAGTTTTAGACTTGCAGCGTTGGGGAATAAGGCCCCAGGAATAACTAAGTTTTTACAACTTTTGACTCAACTGTTTTAATGACAAACTGTTAATGTTGTACATACACAGTAAGGTAGCATGATATTTGCCTGATCGCTCTTAAAGGTCAGGGAAAATTGCTTTGTGGTTGGGAAATAATTAGGAAAAATTTTGTGTCAAAATAATTGTATACATGCTGACTGTATACATGTTGACTGTACTTGTCTGACAATGAAATATGTTGTAAACTAACACTTTCTATAATTTCAGAGATTTGAAACCAGAAAATATTCTTCTAGATGACAATGGTAAGTTATAAGTCATAATGAATCCCAACAACAAATGTTTTGTGTACAACCAACAATCTGTAGATTGTAATGTGTTTTGGTCCAATGAGGCAGTTTTAACTTCATATTTGTTTGGTTGTGCCCCACACTTTTATTTTTAAGTGGTGGGGGCATATAGCATTTGAGCTGTCGGTACCCAATGCAAATCTTGTTGGGTGAACTTGTCGCAAACTGTTGGGTGAAATTTCTTCAAACTTTCAAAGAATGTTGAACATCCCCAATGTATAGATGACCTTAAGGATGAGTCATTTGCTGCATCAATTTTTACCAGAATTACGGCCCTTGTTACTTTAACTATGTACCCCTAAATGATATTTGTATAATGGTCATGTGTGTCTCATGGACACATTTCTAGTCATATTATGAGATGTTTACTCACATATATTTGTTACTATTGTAGGTCATGTACGGATATCAGATCTGGGTCTAGCTGTAGAAATACCAGAGACAGAATCTATAAAAGGAAGAGTTGGAACTGTAGGTTATATGGGTGAGTCATCTTAATACTTTACAATTAGTAGTTTTAGGGGTGATTAAATTTTCATTATACAATTAGTAGTTTTATGGACGATTAAATTGTCATTGATTTTCTGGGCATAATATTATTATTACATTAGAACTTGTTAAGACGACATCGATATTACAAGTGCCTGGCTTATTTCTAGCGAAAGTCCTGGCTAATTTGCTCTTTACATTGTATACTAATCACACCGATATGTCGAGCTCACAGTTCATTTCAGGCATTTGGCTTGTCCCGATTAGTCTTCGAGATACGACGTTTTACTGTATCTTACGTTTACCATCGGGTACATAACAAGTTTTCAATGAGTTTCGGAAATGATTTGTGGCCATCTTGAATTTTATTAAATAGAGCAAACTATCTCTACAGTTTTAAGCATACAGTTTTGCAACCCACTTTGGCAAAGTTTATGTTGTAAAGATAATGGTTCGGCAATACTTTGAAGAGTATGGTGCTGTCTCTAGGACATTAAAGTTGTTTTTCATAAAGCTTTCAAATGTATGTAGGTATAAGATATAAATATGTGGACTATTTTGTTGTACAGCTCCTGAAGTAGTAAAGAATGAACGATACACATTTAGTCCTGATTGGTGGGGACTTGGATGTCTCATATATGAAATGGTAGAAGGAAAGGTTAGTACGATTGTTTATTATGCAAGGGTGTCAATTTTCCTGATTAATCCAAATTCCGGATTTTAATATCCATAAAGAGCCATGATTCCAGACCAAAATAAAAGTTATTTGGAGAAAATATCTTGAGAAATAGCAAAACTAGCACACTGGTTGAAGGCCTTTTATTTGGAAAAAATGGTTGACTTCATATGATTTTCCTGATTTTAAATTTGGTTCTGTTGACACCCCCGATTATGTAATCTCGACTCTTCATTCGTGTGCACAATGCAATAATGACATGATTATTTATTTACCGTACAAATGTTCAATATTAAATGAAATGTTAAAAAGCTCTATTAGTCATTTGAGCACATGCTGACTGGATTTATTATTCTGGAATTATTCAAATATACTTTGGTGTCTGATAACTGCACTAAACGGTGTCGTCTGTATCATATGGACACATTTCGAGTTGCATTAAGTAGTGTATATAATATTTAAGGCTCCATTTCGAGCGAGGAAGGAGAAAGTAAAACGGGAAGAAGTTGATAGACGAGTGAAGGAGGATGTAGAAACTTACTCAGCGAAATTCTCTGAAGATTGTCGGAGCATATGTTCACAAGTATGTATATTACCTCACATTGTTTTGTTTGTGGGTCTTACTTTCTCATTGGCTAATAGAAATCAATTCTCTATTGTGCACCAAGGATAACAAGAAACACGGGAAAATTTGGAATAATCCGCTTATGTGGAATAATCGAATAATCAAGTATGAAATAAGAAAAAGATTAAAAGGTTAAAAACAAGGCTATTTAGGAAATTAGAAACAGTGTTGGGCCAGTCGTTCCTTGAGGGCATCGTCTGACCCGACTGACTGGATGTCTGGTGGAAAACTTGTTCCTGTCCCATCTCCATGTTAAACACTTTGTGCTTATATATTGCAGTTACTGGAGAAAGATCCCAAAAAGCGTCTAGCATGTAACGAGTATGGTGCTAAGGAAGTGAAAAAACACTTATTTTTCAAACATATAAATTTCAAACGATTACAAGCTGGTATGTGTGACCCTCCATTTATACCCGATGTAAGTATATGTCTTATTGTTATTTATTTCATATAATTGTAATATTACAATACAATACAATACAATACTTTATTTAATGATTCAGGCCACCAGCCCATAACACACAAATGAACAAATAACATATAATACAGTGCAAGGATATGAATGTATAATAATTGTATATACAGGGTGTCCAAAAAGAAAGTATACAGTTTCGGGGTATTTTTATCAACTTTAAATGTTCTGCTATCGCAAAGAAATTGTGCACATGGTTAGAAAAAAGATGTCAGTTTTTTCTGGTACAAGTTTGAAAATTGTAACTCGAATAATTTTTAAAACATGTCAATTTCCAAAAAAAAACTTATTTTGACCGTGACGTTATTTTGACGTAACTTACGACGTTTTCACAATTTCTGTCTGTTGCATGTTTCCCGGTTTGCACCCATTCTTTAAAGTGTTGGTTACATTTACACAGATTTCTACAAACTGGTTTTCTTCAATTTCATTTTGATGTTGATCAGAAGAAAACGTGTGTATATTCGCATTTGATTGTACATAAGCGATCTCGGATAGCCCACAAGAAAAATATCCATATGAATTAAGACCCGGGCTGTGGGCGGGCCATTCCACTCTGCAGAGGAATTTGCTAAAAATTATTTTGACACCAAATGTTTCTTGTAATTCACCCAACACCGTGCATTGTCATGTGTGACTCTAGCTCCACTTGCATGAACCATACAACATTCAAAACAAAGGATTCGCTGCGGAGTTCCGAAAGAACTTGCTTAATCAAGGCAAGTAACACAATGGGTTTACTTCTTTCTATTTTGTTGTCGAAATCGCAGGCGAATATCCTATTAAAAGCCAACAAACATGCCCATGCTCGTGAGACACATCATATATATAATATCAGTTTAGACATTTGTGAAATACAATGCAAATTTTCCAAGAATGCATGCAAGACAGGAAACACCAGAAATACAGAAATTGTGAAAACGTCGTAAATAACGTCAAAATGACGCTACGGACAGAATACGGTAATTTTAGAAAATTTACATTTTTTGACAGAATATCCAAGTTACAAGTTTTAAACTGAAACCAGATAAAAATTTCATCTTTTGACTAACTATGTGCTGAATTTCTTTGCGATAGCAAAACGTTAAGATTTTATTAAAATGCACTGAAACTGTATACTATCTTTTTGGACACCCTGTACAAGAACAAAATCATAAAGTATCGAACCCAATTAGTAATCTTATTTTACAAAGAAAGAGCCTTTTTTATTATCTATATTATATGAGCTATTCTCCAGGAAACTGGGCTTAATGAAAAAAAATAAGAATGGGACTCTAAGAAACAGTTTCTGAAAATTTTAACAAAGTATTAAATATATTTTCAAAGTTATAAACCTGAAAAAACGTAGTACTTGCGTCTAATTTTACAGTTTCAGAAAAAAGAACCATCATTATTTAGTGTCATTGCTTAAAATTTTCAAGCATAATGTTTTACAAATTTACAAACGAAACATTTTTGGTAATAAAATGATAATAATAATTGTAAAGGTTTTTGAATGAAATGTATATTGTATTTAATATTGTATGTAATATTTCAGCCTCGTGCAGTATATTGTAAAGACGTACTGGATATAGAGCAATTTTCTACTGTAAAAGGTGTGAACATAGATCCTAGCGACGATACGTTCTACAGTAAATTTAATTCAGGGAGTGTCTCAATACCCTGGCAGAATGAGGTAAGTGTTTCATACAACCATTTGTTAGAAAGTCTGTGACATTTTATGTAAACCGACGTTATGCAATTATTTTTCTTCTAGTTGAAAAAGTCCAGATTTGTATAGAAATGTATTAGGTAGGTGAAGTCAAAAAAATGTTATTTTAAGAGAGCTTTTTGATAAATTTTGCAATTTACCGACTGGAGTTGAGTCCCTTTAATCTGTTGTTATGAACATTTTTGAATTACAATTGTGAATTTAGATATTATATGGTTTGTGACAAGTGTCTTGCTTTAAAAAACCATTCTTGTGAAAAGGAAAATTACTTTTCTTATGAATGAATCTGATAATGCAATCTGTGTGGAATGTTCAAGTCATACTTTGTACAGGGTTCATAGGCAATGGAAAACAATATTAATTTGACTGATTGTGTGAAGTCATGGATTTTGAAATAATTGTCTAGAATAAGTGGGTCAGTGATAGGGGTATAACGCTACACCCACCTCACAATATGATACATACCGTCAATTTTTGGTTCGGTATATTTCTGTACAATACAATATTCTCTAGCAGCAGCTTGAATACTTCATGTTTTAAGTGACAAAGAATTTGTTGCTTCTATAAAAGCAATTTATGATATGCCTATCAACTATTATAAATAAATTTCAACAATATGAAGCTTATCTTATTACATTGAAACGTGTGATACATGGTAATTGTACATGAACAATAGGCTGTCAGATATTTTCATTGTGTGAATATTATTTTGCCCATAAAAAGCTTATACCGAACTATATCGAAGTATTGAACCGTGAACCGTGTGGGACTTAAGTCCTTGGCGGTTCGTGTACCGCGGTATGCCGTTACAGCCCTAATCAGTGATGGCTCAATGATTTGTATCGTTGTTTCAGATGATAGAGACTGAATGTTTCAATGAGTTGAATGTATTTGGTGAGAATGATGAACCTACGCCAGATTTAATAGAGGGTACCCCACCCCCTCCTCCACATAGAAACTTCTTAGATAGATTATTTAGAAGAAGAGTAAGTATATTGTTGGTTTTTTATCAGGACCAGGGCACAGATAACTGTATCGTTGAAAAAAAAGAAGATTTTTTTTAATTTATATTTTTCTTTCAAAAAACTTTTTTTTTTTTTTTTTCGTTTTCAACGATACAGTTACCTGTGGGCCAGGGGCCTTATTCACCAACAATGTAAGACTGAAACTCAGACTCAGACTTAAAACTAACAACATTTATAATCACTGCCATTTCTTTGCAAATAGATTTAGCCATGTGAAGTATTATCTGATCATTTGTTGTTACACACTGAACATGTATACCCATTTAATATAGTATAATATCAAAATCTGTACATTTATAACAACACGAGAGCGAATAGAACTTTTGGCAATTTAAAGTCTTAAGTCGGAGTTTTAGACTTACATTGTTGGTGAATAAGACCCTGTGTGTGTTATGAGGACCTGTGTTACTGTAGTTACTTGTGTTCACATTTAATCATTGAGTTGTTATATTCTAACACGTTTGTTGAGTCTGCTTGTCATTGAGTTGTGGTTTTCGCTTCAATTCCTATGAATGCTCTTTAACATTATATTAATTATTTGACATTTTGAATATTCACTAGAGGCTATATCTTTGTGCATTATTAATTCCATACCGGTGAATGAAAATACCAGTTTAAGGAACCATATATTGTGCTTATTCTTTGTCCCTCAATCCACACTTTTCATGTCTTATGAGCCATCTATATGTGTTGGCACACAAATGCAACATGTGGTTGCACTTAGATTGAGGCAATTTTATGCTCAAGCATAATTATTTTCCGTAAAGTCTTTTGTCCCATTTCAAATTATCTAGTTTTTAAAACTCAAATATTTTCAAATCCACATGTAAGAACTGTTTTGTTCATGATGTGCGATCACAGCTGCATTTCTTTTGCCATGCCCTATTATCAGGTCTTATAAGCAAACTGTCATAATGTCAAATTATACCTATTTCTGCTCTTTGCAATTAAATGTCCTGTTGGCTGATTATTCACTTTCAGAGAACAATCTATCAACTTCAGTTTTCTATGTGTTGTAGTTGATTTCTGATGGGAGTTTAAGCACAGGTTACTGTATCATTGATAAAGACAATTTGAAAACAAAAAATATTTTGTAAAATTTATATTTTTCTATAATGAAAGAAAAATATAAATTAAAAAAAAATAGTTTTTCTTTTTTTTTCGTTTTCAATGATCCAGTTACCTGTTAGTTTAAGTATATACACTTTTTTTGTCCACACTCAACTACAAGTACAGAACTTATCTTGAGTAACATAACTCAGTATTAGTGGACAGCAATTTTAACATTAGTTTCATTTTTAAATTTTGCTTTATAATAAGCTACTTTGCTAGTTACACAATGTATATTTATGTAATTATGTCTCCTATATACAATGCTGGGAGATTATATTGATTTAGTGCTGGATGTCTGCATTTGTGTCTCATTGTGTTTATAATTATTCACCTTAACAACACAGGTAACTGTATCGTTGTAAACAAGAAATAAAACGAAAAAAAAATGGGTTTTTTTTTATTTTTATTTTTTTTAGAAAGTAAAATATAAATTTTCAAAAAAAGAAGTTTTTTTTATTTTTAACGATACAGTTACCTGTGCTTAACAACTGCTTAATTTTTAATGAAACTTCATATGAACAGTTGGTGCTAATCCAAGAGAAGGGTGGCTGCAGGGGTGTTTCCATCCAAGTTGTACATATTGTCAGGAATTTTAGGTGGGATAAATATTGCCAGATTTACAGCCCTTTGTGGGAGACTATGTTTTTTATGTCAAAAACGTTCTAGTCATGAGCATAGTTTAGACTCGTATTCAGAGATACTCCTCGTTCTTATTCTTATTTAATACTTAGATATCTGTTTAATGCTAATTTTTATGCTAATTTTAATGCTAATTGCTAATTTTGTATGACAATGTTGTTTTTGTTTTATGCCATTCTCAGATGTGTCTGTGTCGAAATCAGGATGATACTGAATAAAGGACATCTGCTTCATAAGTTTGGGGTAAGAATCCCCAGTATTCAATGTTATACCAACATTTGGGTGTGTCTCACTCTCCTTATAATTGTTGTAGTTCTGGCAAGCGTAGTCACTGTGATAACTCGTAAAGTTATCGACACACCAGTAGATGTTAAATCTTTTATTATTTGCTTATGAATCTTTACAGTTTCTGTTCTAAATTATCTGTGTTAAAATTGTCTAAGTTCTGGCAAGCATAGTGATAACTGGTGACTATTCATGTATTATGTATGTAGCTGTCAAATCTCCTTGTTGTTGTTGTTGTTGTCTTCTGGTGAAACTTATACTCAGACATGCCCACTGACTCCATTCAAAAAGTGTGCATTATTTCTGTAAGCAGACACTTTTGTGAGCCATTTACTCAGAAAATGATTGGTCAATTTAAGCTTCAAAATATTTCAGCAGATTGCCTGAAGACTAAATTAGCTTCGCCTCAGATAATTTCTTGTTTGTTCTTACAAAACTATCCTATAACACTTTTGGTAAAAAACTATTACTGAATCTATTACATAACTATAAGTCAACTAATGAAAACGTGATACACTCACTATACAGTAATACTGAAGTGAGTTAACCTCACAAAGTGCTTCAAAGCATCATCATGAGATGTCATCAATACCTTCTTTACTATAATTGAAAGGGTGGTAACTGAATAAAGGCACTAGCACTTTGCTTTGGTAAATAACACCAGGTCTACATGGAGTTGGAACCTGATTTACATTTTTTAGCTCGTCTCAGCAAAAAGAAGTCTGTTGTGCACCATTTCGTAAACAGTTTTTATGAAACTCGAGTCTATAAAATATAACCCAAGTTTGATACTGGGTCACTGCCAAATCAAAGAAGATGCTTTTTATACCCACTTCGTCATATTGGAGTCATCCTTGATGTCGGTTGGTCAGTCAGTTTGTTGGGCCGTTGGTTGGTCATGCATATTTTTCTGCATTGTTTTTCTGTTACCATAGCCTCTGATGTTTGCGTAACAGGGTCAATCATTTACATGCAACTATACCGCAGAAAGATGTCTGCAATGTATTGGTCTCTTTTGGGAAAGTTACTTAGTTTGAAGGATCTTAGGGTCAAGATATCTAGGGTCATCTTAGCTGTTTCATTTGAACTTTAAAACAGTTTCGTTGTGTAAAAATGTTGTTCAATATAAATGTCATATGAATTATAAAGTTTATCTGTTGTGAAAGTTTATTTGTGTGTTGCTTGAAAAGGTTTTAGCATTAATAATATTAATAAAGTGCTACTAGGTTTTATTGTTGACGTATAAGAATAGTATGGCTATTGTCATGGTTGTGACAAAATAGATGTGTGAATTGATAGACATGTTTTAAGTTTGTAGTTTTGTTTTGTCCTTATTTGGCATTTATAGTTTTCATGATATTCTTCATTTCAATTTCTTACAGTTTTTTTGTTGATCTTGAATTGTCCTTTGCAATACATACAACATATAGAAATGATTATTCCTCTATCTTTGACGAGGGGCGATATTGCCTTGCACATGTCAGTCAGTGTGTTGTCTAAATGGTTCCATTTAATAACTCAATAGTACTAGGCCCTTTGATCCTCAAAATTCACATATCTTACGTTGATCAGCAACCCCTTTTGATTTTGAGGTAAAGGTCACAGTGACTTTTAATTTGAAAAAAAATACTATAAAATCATTCATTTAATGTCAGTGCAATTAAATTTCAAGATCTTACTTAAAAAAGATTTTTGTAAAGATATAATTTTGCATTTCCAACCAATAACTCTAGCAATAAGTCGCATGATATTCAAATTAATATGGAGGTTGTTCACATAGAGACAAGTAGATCCCTATTCATTTTTAGGTCAGTTGGTTAAAGGTCATTGTAACTTTTATTGTATAGAGTGGCTGATCTGTTTCATTTTTTTATACTGTTGTTTTTCTGCTTTTTAACATAGTAGATTATTAGTTACATGGTCATCTAGTGACCTGGTACGGGATGATACATGGTCAGTAAATATCGTACCTGGCGAGGCGAACCATGTACGATATTTACTGACCATGTATCATCCCGTACCAGGTCACTAGATGACCATGCAACGAATTTACCTTGTCGATGACCATTCAAAAACGGATTATAACCACAATAAAATTAAAAGACCACATGTATCAAGAAAATTACCACTAAATGCAAGGAATTGGTCTTTTAACCGTCCAGCTTCCCCCCAGGTCAGGAGAATTTTTCTGCGACCAATAGCAAGTGGACAATATTAAGTTGGCGGGGTAAATACCGGAAATTTTACCATCAGCTTCCCACAGGTCGTGGAAGGCCGGGGGTTTCTCAAAATCCCGACCATTCCCCGGGTGGGGTGATGTGGATGAAACTTGACTGATACAAAAGTCTTTTACACAGTAACAAAATAATCTCATATTAAAACATTGCTTTGACAAGCTACATTGATGATTGAGACATAGGATTGTTGACATAGTGATACCATGAGCAACTGGTTGTGGAACAAATTGTACCCTACTTACGATCAAGAAGCTGGTATGATCTGAGTGTTGATATCATTGTATATTAAAGCCCAATTTCCTCGGATATCGAGTACTGCCATGGATAAATCGGCTATTTAAATGAAATTTTACCTTTATTTTCGACGATTCTTAAAATATCTTCAATATCCAATAGGCGCATGGAAATCTCGCAAACGCTTGCAATCAATTGGCTAGTGACACGGAAAGTCTAGTGACACGGTCATGTAAATTTGGTAACGTTCGTTGCTTGAGATATTATTACGAAACAGCCCTTATCTTCAAACTTTATTTGATTGATTTAAATTCGTTGTCATCATAGTCTGTGCCTTTAAAAACACCGTTTATTAACCAAAACTGCTAAAAAACAATCCAATGCGACGAAAAAAAAAGGCGGCCGATAGCTAGTTGAACTAGGCATTGATCACGTGGGGACATGGTATTGAATTTACTGACCCGATATTGATCACGTGGGCACCCGATATTGATTTTTACTGACCTGATATGGGATGACATTATGTCACCACGTGATCGTGATGGACCAATCACATTGCTTGATTTAGCTACTAATTTGTCAGAGGCCGGGTAAAATAAGTTATAGAGCTAAAGTAGATTTTACTGTTGACATGTTTGTGTTATTTCTACTAGGAGTATGACTGTGTATATTTCGGAGATGTGCTTGCGGTGTATATTTAGGAGATGTACTTGCGGTGTATATTTCGGAGATGTACTTGCGGTGTATATTTAGGAGATGTACTTGCGGTGTATATTTCGGAGATGTACTTGCGGTGTATATTTCGGAGATATACTTGCGGTGTATATTTTGGAGATATACTTGGTGTATATTTAGGAGATATACTTGCGGTGTATATTTTGGAGATATACTTGGTGTATATTTAGGAGATATACTTGCGGTGTATATTTTGGAGATATACTTGCGGTGTATATTTTGGAGATATACTTGCCGTGTATATTTTGGAGATATACTTGCCATGTACATTTTGGAGATATACTAGTTGTGTATATTTTGGAGATATACTTGCGGTGCATATTTTGGAGATATACTTGCTGTGTATATTTTGGAGATATACTTGCTGTGTATATTTTGGAGATATACTTGCTGTGTATATTTTGGAGATATACTTGCTGTGTATATTTTGGAGATATACTTGTTGTGTATATTTTGGAGATATACTTGCTGTGTATATTTTGGAGATATACTTGTTGTGTATATTTTGGAGATATACTTGCGGTGTATATTTTGGAAATATACTTGCGGTGCATATTTTGGAGATATACTTGTTGTGTATATTTTGGAGATATACTTGCTGTGTATATTTTGGAGATATACTTGTTGTGTATATTTTGGAGATATACTTGCTGTGTATATTTTGGAGATATACTTGCTGTGTATATTTTGGAGATATACTTGCTGTGTATATTTTGGAGATATACTTGCCGTGTATATTTTGGAGATATACTTGCCGTGTATATTTTGGAGATATACTTGTTGTGTATATTTTGGAGATCTGCTTGTTGGGTATATTTTGGAGATATACTTGCGGTGTATATTTTGGAGATATACTTGCGGTGTATATTTTGGAGATATACTTGCGGTGTATATTTTGGAGATATACTTGCGGTGTATATTTTGGAGATATACTTGTTGTGTATATTTTGGAGATATACTTGTGGTGAATATTTTGGAGATATACTTGCGGTGTATATTTCGGAGATATACTTGCGGTGTATATTTTGGAGATATATTTGCGGTGTATTTTTTAGAGATATACTTGCGGTGTAAAGTTCCAAGATATACTTGCCGTGTATATTTTGGAGATATACTTGTTGTGTATATTTTGGAGATGCACTTCCCGTGAATATTTTAGAGATATACTTGTTGTGTATATTTTGGAGATATGCTTGTTGTGTATATTTTGGAGATATACTTGCCGTGTATATTTTGGTGATATACTTGCAATGTAAATTTTAGAGATATACTTGTAGTGTATATTTTGGAGATATACTTGCCGTGTATATTTTGGAGATATACTTGCTGTGTATATTTTGGAGATATACTTGTTGTGTATATTTTGAAGATGCACTTCCCGTGAATATTTTGGAGATATACTTGCTGTGTATATTTTGGAGATATACTTGTTGTGTATATTTTGGAGATGCACTTCCCGTGAATATTTTGAAGATATACTTGTTGTGTATATTTTGGAGATGCACTTCCCGTGAATATTTTGGAGATATACTAGTTGTGTATATTTTGGAGATATACTAGTTGTGTATATTTTGGTGATATACTTGCAATGTAAATTTTAGAGATATACTTGTCATGTATATTATGGAGATATACTTGTCATGTATATTTTGGAGATATACTTGTCGTGTATATTTTGGAGATATACTTGCCGTGTATATTTTGGAGATATACTTGCCGTGTATATTTTGGAGATATACTTGCTGTGTATATTTTGGAGATATACTTGTTGTGTATATTTTGGAGATCTGCTTGTTGGGTATATTTTGGAGATATACTTGCGGTGTATATTTTGGAGATATACTTGCCGTTTATATTTTGGAGATATACTTGTTGTGTATATTTTGGAGATATACTTGCCATGTATATTTTGGAGATATACTAGTTGTGTATATTTTGGAGATATACTAGTTGTGTATATTTTGGAGCTATACTTGCCATGTATATTTTGGAGATATACTTGCTGTGTATATTTTGGAGATATACTTGCTGTGTATATTTTGGAGATATACTTGTTGTGTATATTTTGGAGATATATTTGCGGTGTATATTTTGGTGATATACTTGCAGTGTATATTTTGGTGATATACTTGCAGTGTATATTTTGGAGATATACTTGCTGTGTATATTTTGGAGATCTGCTCCCTGTGTTTATTTTGGAGATATATTTGCTGTGTATATTTTGGAGATATACTTGCTGTGTATATTTTGGAGATATACTTGCTGTGTATATTTTGGAGATATATTTGCTGTGTATATTTTGGAGATATACTTGCTGTGTATATTTAGGAGATAAACTTGTTGTGTATATTTTGGAGATATACTTGATGTGTATATTTAGGAGATAAACTTGTTGTGTATATTTTGGAGATATATTTGTTGTGTATATTTTGGAGATGTGCTTGCGGTATAGATTTTGGAGATATACTTGCCGTGTATATTTTGGAGATAAACTTGCCGTGTATATTTTGGAGATATACTTGCTGTGTATATTTTGGAGATATACTTGTTGGTTCATAATTTGGAGATAAACTTGCGATGTACATTTTGGAGATATACTTGCGGTGCATATTTTGGAGATATACTTGCCATGTACATTTTGGAGATATACTTGCGGTGCATATTTTGGAGATATACTTGCTGTGTATATTTTGGAGGTATACTTGTTGTTTATATTTTGGAGATATATTTTGGAAATCTGCTCGCTGTGTATATTTTGAAGATCTGCTTGATAAGTGCACACCCAAATTTGGTACAATATATTTATCTTGGTGTATATATATTTAATGTATAAGCACATAATATTATATTGTAATCAACATACATATCCATGCACATATTTTCTCTCCATATCGATATTGTAGATTTATGTCTCCCACGCCTGTACAAAGTTTCTCTGCCTTTGTTTTCCTAAAAAATGAAACATTGTGTGAATACTTGCTAATAAGCTTAGTTGTGCATATTTCACAAATTTTAGGTTAGAAGATTTTTCCTGTAGTTATGGCTCTTTGTGGGAGACTTTATACTTTTGTATCAAAACCCCTTTGTACAGTTTTGTTTAAATGTTTTGTTAGTTGCCTATTGTTTTTAGCTCACCTGTCACAAAGCGCAGAAAGGTGAACTTTTGTGATCACTCTCTGTCCGTTGTCTGTCCATTCACAATTTCTTCAAACAACTTCTTCTCTCAAACCACTTTGCCGAATTTGATAAAACTTTATAGGAATGTTTCTTGGGTGGATCTCTTCCAAAATTGTTCAAATGGTTCCGGTCTGTTATTTGATAAGGCCAAAAAGGGTATTTAAAAATGCAAACTTCAAAAATCTTCTTGTCTGTAACCACAGGGTACAGAGCTTTCATATTTGGTATGTATCGTCTACAAAGAGGGTTCAAATTATGCCCCCTGAGATCAAAATTGGCCCCACTGAGGGGTCACCAGTTTATCATAGACTTGTATATTAAAAACATAAAAATTTCCTTGTCTTAAACCACAATGTTTTACCATAGATGCATGATAAAACAGGTGAGCGACCTAAGGTGACCTCTGGACCCTCTTGTCTTAGTAGACATCAAATTGTATATTTGCATGTGCACCATTTACACTAAGTATTGAAAGTATGTAGCAATAACGTTTGTTATATACTAATCTGAACAGTGTATAGCATCAACACACACAAGACTACCTCTGGGTTTTCAACCAGGCCCAGTGATTATGAACATATTTTATACTCAAACTCAATACTCCATGCTCAAACTTTAAAGAAGCTAGTTTTAGAATTTTGTATTAAAACCAACACCAACACCGCCAGTACGAGTATACACCAGACGGGCCCTGTACTTTAACGGTAGAAGAAGTACTGGTAGCAAATGATCTAATTAAAAAAAATGACCCCCATATAGTATGTTCCGATTCAAAAATAAAGAAGTTACAGCCATAACTGAGAACATCCTCCATCTGGAGTATGAGTTTGAGCATGGGGTACATTCTCCAATCTTTATAATCACTGGGCCAGATCATCTCTAGTTTTCGTGGGAAACACTGAAGGGCGTTTTAGAAATGGCCTAGTTCCCATGCCAATATTAGAACCAAGGACTTCATAGGAAAGATGTTCAGCTCAAGTGTTACTCATAATGATAATGATTTATAGAAAATATTTGTCCTTCTTTTGTGTAACTGAAAGTTTTTACCCTTATTATTTGTGGAAATTTTAAACCTATTTGCATGTGTAGTTCTGCATGAGTGCTTACTGGTGTGCATGAGTGCTTACTGGTGTGCATGAGTGCTTACTGGTGTGCATGTGATCAGTAGCTGTGGAGTTGTGGCCCTTGTATTATGATAAATGAAATTGTCTATTTTTAGCTCACCTGTCACATAGTGACAAGGTCAGCTTTTGTGATCACTCTTCGTCCTTCGTCTGTCCGTCCATCCGTCAACAATTTGTTTGTGTTCACTCTAGAGGCAACAGTATGATCCAATCATCATGAAACTTGGTTAGAATGTTGTTCTCCATAAAATCTAGGCCAAGTTCGAAACTAGGTCACCTGAGGTCAAAAACTAGGTCACTAGGTCAAATCTTGTGCTCACTCTAGAGACCCCTGTTTTGATCCATTCTTCATGAAATATGGTCAGAATGTAAGTTGTTCTGATACCTAGGCCAATGTGCAACAGGTGAACGACCTAGGGCCCTTTGGGCTTGTTATGCTCCCCATCTTTGATAATGGGATGTATTGCCTTGAACATGTCAGTCAGTCAGTAAACCAAATGATTTCCATTCAATAACTCAAGAATGCTTTGCCCTAGGATCTGCAAACTTTACATGGAGGTTGGCTTGCAACAGTAGATGAACCCCCCTATAGATTTTGAAGTCAAAGGTCCAGGGCACTGTGACCTTAACCATTTTCAATTATTGGGCTGCCATGGGGCATACATGTTTTACAAGCATCTATTGTTTACTTAAGTTTTAGGTTACTCTTTGTTTGATCTAGATTTATTCTTCTGTGTTCCATAAACTTACTTTGATTGCGAATATGTGTAGAAGTGTTGGTTAGTATATGTTTAGTTATGTATAAAGACTTTACTCACAAAACTGGTGTCTATTTTGATAAATCAAAATGCCTGGAGTAAGTATGTCTAATTGATTTAAATAAGAGGCAACTACCAATACCCGTTAATTGATGAAGGGGGCACAAACGGGGCTTCGTATTACTAACTAAATCCTTTTAGACTATCATTTTTTATAAGAATTAATCCTACATTTTTAAAAAGAAAATGACGTCAAAAACTGTGTCACACGTTACATCAAATGCAAGACTATGGAATATCAATGGTTTTTAGACACCAAATCTGTACGTAACGTCAAAAATGTTCAGCATTTTTGCATGAAATCAGGAAACACTCAAGCTGATGGCTTCAATAAGTCGCTGACTTAGAATGAGAAGGTCGTAAGTGCGACTTTCCACCTTTATAAGACTAATGCATATTTGAAATCTACATCATAAGGAGATTCTTATGAGCCTATTTTCATGAAAATCGAGACTTTTAATGTTGACCAAATTGAAGTTGAAAAATCTTGTTTCACCATAAGTAAAGAGTGATTGTCGGACAGTTTTTCTTGTTTTCTCAAAATTTTGATTTTGTAGTTACAATCTTCTCATTCTAAGCCAGTGAAGTATTGCTGGTATTAACTAGTATTATGTATGTATAGCTTGCTCACATTGACATGAGCCTGACCTATTGATTAGCATAATTTCAGTCGATATATTGTGTACGTGTATAACACCGATTGCATGTTTTTATAATCGGGGAGTTTCACGAAGATGCTCGACTTGTAATACAAACACAAATCTGAAATACTGATCTTTCACGATTTGCTTGCGGAAATTGATATATTCAACGCAAGAGCCTTGTAATATATTCTTGCATAAAGGTCAGGCTCAGGTCAAAATAGCCAAGCTATATAACTAACTGTCAAATAGTATCACCATGGTTATTATAAATATTTATTTACCATTATATGTGTACATAACCTGCTCTGTATGTTACTGTGTGCATGTATATGTGTTTGGTAGGAGTATCATTTCTTTAAAACAGTTTTTGTATATTTATTAAAATGAAAAATCAACACTTCTCACTGACACTTGCAGCAAATGCTATAAGATAATTTGGGTTGGGGTGAAATATAGGGCATGTAGCATTGCCAGAACCGCAATATTATTTTTGTTGGCCTAATGAGCAAGGCATTACGGAGAGTATTGTAGGATGCTGCAGAATGCTTGAGTGCTTCAATAGCTTTGATGTGTGCAGGACTTTCTTGAATTCATATAGTTTCACTTCGATTTCTTTAAATTTCCACTCTCAGCCTAAGACTTTAGTATTTATGTGCCATATTTGCTTAATTGTATAATATTTCACATGAATTTTTCCTTTCAGCCTAAGTATTTATGTGCCGTATTTGCTTAAATGTATAATATTTCACTTGATTTTTTTCTCTCTTTCAGCCTAGGGATTCACAGTCCTGAAGCTTACATGCTCATTAAAACAGACGGAGCCGAAAAACCCTCACCCACTGTCTCAAATACAAACAGACTGTAAAAGCTGGAATCCACCTTCCACGCTGGGAACAGACGTTTACACTTGAGAAACAAATTCTCGTGTGAAGTTTTAATTTTCTTTATTCTGAATTGTCTACACTCAAAAAGGATAATACTCCGGTGACAGAGACACTGATCAATATTACCTCCCTTATGTCTGTATGTGTGCTAAAGGGACACAATCCTTGTAAAAAAAAACATTCAAAAAATACATAAAACAATTCTTAAGACTACTACTCATGGTTATTTATGGTGCAAATGAGAATAAAATATAGCATTAAACATATGCACAAGACATTGCGTTGCGTAATAGCGCATGACTTGTGTGTGAAATGATTCAATGATTTATATGAAGAGGTTGAGTGCTGTGACATGACAGAGGACATGCTATGTATTGAGTGCTGTGACAGAGGACATCGTATTGTGTGCTAGCCTATGGTGTAAGGGTGAACATTAAAACAGGGAATGATGAACACTTGTATCTATAAGAATCTCAGTAACTTACATTTTCAAGTACATTATAAAGAGCCGATTATGGGTTTTTAAGATTTATATATAAAAGCCTGTTTGTGTATAGTTTTTTTTGCAATTTTGCTGGTGAAATTGCTGGTATTATATCAATGTTGAACTGTTATTATACGGAATATTAATATGAAACTTTTTTCAGATATATATATAATAAGTTAATGATAATTTGTTTATAGCTTGAATTATTATTGCATAATATGCAATCAGTACATGGATTATTGTGTCTGTATGGCATGGAGTATTGTGTCCGTACACCATATGTCAGTACGCTATTGAGTAGTGTGTCCGTACCCCATGGAGTATTGTGTCCGTAAGCCATGTGTCTGTACGCCATGAGTCCGTACGCCATGGAGTATTGTGTCTGTACGCCATGTGTCTGTATGCCTTGGAGTATTGTGTCCGTACGCCTTGGAGTATTGTGTCTGTACGCCATGGAGTATAGTGTCTGTACGCCATGTGTCCGTACGCCATGGAGTATTGTGTGAGTACCAAATGGAATATTGCGTGAGTACCAAATGGAATATTGCGTGAGTACCAAATGGAATATTGCGTGAGTACCAAATGGAATATTGCGTGAGTACCAAATGGAATATTGCGTGAGTACCAAATGGAATATTGCGTGAGTACCAAATGGAATATTGCGTCAGTACCAAATGGAATATTGCGTCAGTACCACATGGAATATTGCGTCAGTACCACATGGAATATTGCGTCAGTTCCACATGGAATATTGCGTCAGTGCCAGATGGAATATTGCGTCAGTGCCACATGGAATATTGCGTGAGTACCAAATGGAATATTGCGTCAGTACCACATGGAATATTGCGTCAGTACCACATGGAATATTGCGTCAGTACCAAATGGAATATTGCGTGAGTACCACGTGGAATATTGCTTCAGTACCACGTGGAATATTGCTTCAGTACCACGTGGAATATTGCTTCAGTACCAAATGGAATATTGCTTCAGTACCAAATGGAATATTGCTTCAGTACCACATGGAATATTGCGTGAGTACCAAATGGAATATTGCGTGAGTACCACATGGAATATTGCGTCAGTACCACATGGAATATTGTGTCAGTACCGCATGGAATATTGCGTCAGTACCACATGGACTATTGCGTCAGTATTGCATGGAATATTGCGTCAGTACCACATGGAATATTGCGTCAGTATTGCATGGAATATTGCGTCAGTACCACATGGAATATTGCGTCAGTATTGCATGGAATATTGTGTTAGTACCACATGAAATATTATATTCAGTACAGCATGGAATATTGCGTCAATACCACATGCAATATTGCGTCAGTACCACATGTAATATTGCGTCAGTACGCCATTGTTGGTTTGGTTGTTAGCATGGACCATGATACATGTATACATTTGTCAATGATACATGACTAGGAATCCAGAATGTGTCTGTCTTTATGATTGCTGACCGGATGTATACATGATCAAGATTTTTCAAAAACACATCAGGATGTTTCAACATAACTGGTCTGTAGTATTATTACATACAGGTTCATTTGTATCAAGAATTAATTAAATTCATCTATGAATGTTTTGATGCATGTGTAATTTATTTTCAAGTTTATGTGCCAATTATATCAGGTTCCTAGTAGGCGAATTCTGCTGTACTAGTTTGATTTTAAAAAATGCCAATTCATCTTGAAATGTGCTGCAGTGTGATGGGTAACAGTGTATGGGGATATTTACCTGATTTTTTATATCTAGGCATGACTATATTAAAAGCTCCTTGTGTAAAATACTGTAAAATAATTAAATTTCGATGGGGCTGAAATTTTGTGGTTTTGGTAAAAAATACCATTTCGATGGGATATTAATATGTGAATTTTGCATTTTAGGTAATAAATACAAGTGTCAAACTTATTATTCGCTGGGATTTGATTTCGTTGTTGAAGTTGCACCAGGAAATCCACGAAATTTAATCCCCCACGAAAATTAATGATTTTACAGTACTTAAATGTCCAAGAGCAAATTGGACATTGTTACTCCTTGTGTTTGTATTACACCACTTGTGTACTCGTTTTAGTTCCCAAGTTTGAAAAAGTATAGCCGGGATAAATAAAGACAAGAAGTCAACTGTTAAATTATTGCTTAGAGAAGAGAGGAGGGTCGGGTTAATATCACTGTACAGTAACACATCCTTGTATCAGGTTTATCAACAATATTGGAAACATTCCAATGAACCATTCATTTTAGAGTGAAATTGATTCTTTTTCAGTTTTAGCTCGACTTTTCAATGAAATTGGTTGAGCTATTGTTGTGAGATACGTGTGCATTGGTTAAGCTTAATGCCAATGTTGTTTTCTCAAAGACTATCACAAGGTATCCACTTGAAACTTAGCATAGTAATTCACCATCAATACAAGAGGAGTTCATAATGACAAAGCTGATAACCCTGTGACCTTTGTTTATTGAGTTATCTGCCCTTGTTACTACATTGTATCAAAAAGAGAAAGTCGAGGATCCAGCACACGTAGGCGATGCTCTTGTTTAAGATAAGGAAGTTTTATTAAGGCTTAATTGTATTGGATGAGAATGTGAATTTTTCATTAGCAATATACATACTATGTCTGCCAACAGATATTGGTGGAGACATATAGATTTTGTGCTGTCTGGCTGTCTGGATATCATAGTTTATCCACTCTTATTGTTCCCCAACCTTCCGTCAGATTTCATAGAAACTTGAGAAAATGAATACTTGTTACCTAGCCTAAATGTGCATGTTATCAAGATTCAGGGGTTGACACTAACTATTTTTTGTCACTGGTCCGACAGTAAAGAATTAAGTGTTAAATTTGTAAAGAAAACAATTAATGGCCCTTGATGATTTTCACAGGTCCTTCAAGATTTCCACTGGCCAGGGGACCAGTGTTAGTGTCGAGCCCTGTGATAAATATTGCCAATTACTGTTGCATTGTGGGAGATGTACTTTTGTGTGTCAAAAACCCTTTCTAGTATTCTCTGTATTACCTGGATATGTTGATCAATAGGCTGAGTATGATTGTTGTATGATGACTTGTTTCTTGTAGACCTGGGCCCGATCTCCCAAAACATCTCAATCTGAGCAAGATCTCATCTCATATATTGACATGCGTTTGAATGTTAATTTCAATGCAAGACTCCGCTCAAAATTAGCATCACTAAGCAGAATAGTATTCTGAGTTTATTACAGTCAAATTTCAATACCTTGAATTTCAGATTTATTGAAAATTGTAACTCTAAGTTAAGAAAAATTTCTCAATTTGAGTTGAGATTTCTACTTGAGATGCTTCGGGAGATTGGGGCCTGTATACCTTGTACTACATTGATTATATTGCCGATAAGGCATAATGTTGCCATTTTAGTGATATATTAAACATAACGTGCAATTAATACATAATTAAAAACTTATTTTTTATAATATTGCAAACATGCTTTTATTTTATTGCTTAGCATTTTAGCTCACCTGTGCCGATCATCGGAGATCTGTTATCTACAGGTTATATGTACAGGTTACTTTTTTATGTTCATTTTCATTCACAAAGCATCTTTAATTCTTAGTGGAAAACTAGAAGATTTTGACAAGTGTTCAAACTTTGTATGATTTTTATTTACCTAAGATTGAAGAACAACTCATGTTTTTTAATGAGTACAGTAGCTCTTTACATATTGATGGCTTAGAATTAGAAGGTCGTAAGTGCCACTTACGACTTTTTAAGATTCATACATATTTAGATAAGCATCACAAGGCGCTTCTTATGAGCCCATTTTCATAAAAATCTGAACTTGTCATGTTGACCAAATTGAAGTTGTAAAAGTTTGTTTTACCATAAGTAAAGAGTAAATGTCAGACAGTTTTTCTGTGTTTTCTCAAAATATCGATTTGGTAGTTATGACCTTCTTGTTCTAAGCCATCGATATGGTTTACAAATACATTTTGTATATAAAAATCTATTAATCTTGCCTTTCTTGTCAAGCTGAAACTTTAAGAAAATCTTAAAGTCTTTTACTAAGATGCTTTGTGAGTTCCACCTTGGGTCAATTTGTATATATCTATTGTTTAGACCAAGGTCGATACTTTGATGTCTAGGGTAAACAACTAGGTGACTAGACCAAGTAATAGGAAACACTTGTTCAGATTGATTAGGTGAGCAACCTAGGGTCATATTGCCACTGATGTCATTCTTGTGACCTTGTGGGTATTCTCATGACCTTGTGGGTATTCTCATGACCTTGTGGGTATTCTCATGACCTTGTGGGTATTCTCATGACCTTGTGGGTATTCTCATAACACCACTTATGCCTGGTCTTGTTTAATATGTTTGTATTGTGATCACTCACCATGCATTCTACAACCAATTACTGTAAAATCATTTAATTTCGATGGGATGAAATTTCATGGTTTTGGTAAAAAAACATTTTGATGGGACGATAATTCGTAGATATTTGCATTTCAGGTAATACCTACAAGGGTCATAATTATTAATCAAATGGATTTGATTTCTTGGTTGAAGGTGAACCACAAAATCCACGAAATTAAACCCCTATGAAAATTAATGATTTAACAGTAATACATCCTCCACAAACTGCTATCAAAATCTCCTATTCTACCTGATGACCAACATCATTTAGACAGTATTCTAACAACATTGTTTCATAGGGTCTATTTATAATTCAGTCAGTGATGAATATTGGCTATGATCGTAATTACTTCACATTTTGTACATGCCATTTTGTCCATCATGTTCATTTGTTGGGGGTGCAAGATTAAAGTTGACTCATCAAGTTTATCGGGTTATTTAATTAACTTGTCATAATTGTGTTGCCTTTGGACCATATAGATGATTCTTAACCTAAAATATATTTCTAATTCATCATTTATAATATATATTTAACATCTTTTTCATGCTAAACTGGGTTCTCATGAAACAAATTAATTGATAAATGTTGTTGATTTTAATGAATGTTTTGTCTTGTTGTGAATTATGGAACCATTAGGCTGTTTCTTAACAAATGACCAATACTCGACAATAGAATGTTAACTGTATCTGTCGAAATATTAGATCAAATGTCGTATTTAGCAAATTGTATGGTGAACAAAATACTAATTTTGAAAGAGTTACTTCCCTTAGTCTTTGAATCATGCATTTATTGTTTACAAATTGTCATTTTGTCAACAAATCATCTGGACCTTTTGTTACATTTTTTCCATCTTATGGTGTTTTCCACATTAAGGAATCAACTAAAGGGCTCAAATTGCAACATTTTGCAGAGAGGTTACCAAGTTATAGCCTATTGAAATAGCAGTTTAAGACTTAATGTGACTTTAATAATTTAGAATAGTTTTACACCTTACATTAATCAGTAGCATGTGGTGGTATGGCTCATGTGGTGATTTATTATGAATAATAACTGAAGTATGATGAATCATGTATTATATTTATAAACAATATTCTATTATGTTTTGGCTGATGTGACTTTGCATTGAAAGGTTGGAATTTCAAACGGTCCATGTACAAATTACCTTCAACAAAACATTTGACAATCAAATGGACAGAGTGTTCTCTACACATGTTTCTGGACAGACAATTATTTAATCTTAATTACAAGGCAATTATGTGTTAATCATCTAACGTTAAATTCTCTTTATTGACAAATCATGTAAAATAATAATAGGAACTTTATAAGAACTTAAAAATATATTTATAATACATTTTTATATGGTCCCAAGTTCATTCAACAGATTTAACATTTAGCATCTGCATCCGCAATATGACTGCCTGAAGATTATCTAGAACTGCCTGAAGATTGACTCGGACTTAGTAAAGACAATCTCTGACTGCTGGACGATTTTTTCCCACTGCCTCGAGACTTTCCCTTGACTGTATCAATACTGTCCCAAACAACAAGTGAATATCAGCGATATAAAATCTTGACCCTGTCATACTCACAAGTAACTGTATCTTTGAAAACGATAAAAAAAAAATTATATTTTTCTAAAGAAAGAAAAATATAAATTTTCAAAAAAATTTTTTTTCGTTTCAACGATACAGTTACCTGTGGTTGTATTATTGGTTAAAACTTAAATAGGTTGCATTGTAAGTTTCATCTTTGGGCAAGGTGATTTTTGCAAAGTGTCTAGTGATCAGCCCTAGGCACTGTTTTATCAAAGTATGTACAGAAATCTTAAAACTTATGATCCAATTTAAACTCTTAATAGTACTTTCAAAACTTTAAAATGTGGTAATGGAGCTGTTATTCTAAGAGTTAGGTGGTCGAGCGGATAGCCCGCTTGAGTACTGATCCAGAGGTCCCTGGTTTGATCCTCAACAAAGTCCCTTCAGTAAACAGACAGGAGCCCATTAGAAATAAGTGCATGCAGTTTTATGGGTTATCCTTAACCAAAAGGTCTAAATAATTACATATAATGTAAATACAATAAAGATTCAGTTAATGAACTCCTGTAAACAATTATCTGTCCCCAATTTGCAGTAACTGTTGTTTTAAAGAATTATACAGAATTTAAATATCAACGTAAGTTCATGATTTCTGTAAGTATGTTGATAAAGCAGTACAGTAACCCAGGAACTGGAACTTAACTCTTCTGTACAGGTACGGATGGTTACTATTTTATTTATACCCTTTATATAGTTTATATTAGATTTATGTGTATGATAGATTGAAATCTTGACAGTGAAACTGTTACTTTGTGAATAGTCCATGTATTAACATCTATGTAATAACAAGATGACTATACTTTACTTGGTCTAAACTGTACACTGCCATGATTTTTCGCATTTTGTTTATTATGCCCCCGTATCGATAGATCGGGAGGCATATAGTAATTCACCTGTCCGTCCGTCCGTCCGTCCGTCTGTCCGTCCGTCCGTCTGTCCGTCCGTCCTTCCGTCCGTTCGTCCGTCCGGCCAGGTTAACCCAAATTGACCGTTTCGTCTAGCATTAAAATGGCTTGCTACAAAGTTTTCAAACTTGCATGGATGTTGTATATGACCACTCTCCACGCGCCTGTATCACCTGACTCCATTTTGACCTTCACCTTGACCTAATTTTGGACTTAGACTTATTGAAAGGTAAAATTCTTGGTTAACCCAAATTGACCGTTTCTTCTAGCATTAAAATGGCTTGTTACAAAGCTTTCATACTTGCATGGATGTTGTATATGACCACTCTCCACACGCCTGTATCACCCGACTCCATTTTGACCTTCACCTTGACCTAATTTTGGACTTAGACTTATCTCCCCTTTAGTATTTTTACAATAAAATTTTGTCTGGAGCGTATCTTCAAAACTATTTAACATATTGACTTGAAACTTGAAATATAAATAGATGGCAACTTGGAGAAGTGCATTGACAAAGAACCATAACTCTGTCTGTCTTAAATTTTGAATTATCTCCCCTTTAGTGTTTTTTTATAGTCAAATTTTGCTCTGAGAATATCTTCAAAACTATTTAACATATTGACTTGAAACTTGGAATATAAATAGATGGCAACTTGGAGAAATGCAATGACCAAGAACCATAACTCTGTCTGTCTTAAATTTTGAATTATCTCCCCTTAAGTATTTTCAGAATCAAATTTTGACAGGAGCGTATCTTCAAAACTATTTAACGTATTGACTTGAAACTTGAAATATAAATAGATGGCAACTTGGAGAAGTGCATTGACAAAGAACCATAACTCTGTCTGTCTTAAATTTTGAATTATCTCCCCTTTAGTGTTTTTTTATAGTCAAATTTTGCTCTGAGTATATCTTCAAAACTATTAAACATATTGACTTGAAACTTGGAATATAAATAGATGGCAACTTGGAGAAGTGCAATGACCAAGAACCATAACTCTGTCTGTCTTAAATTTTGAATTATCTCCCCTTAAGTATTTTCAGAATCAAATTTTGACAGGAGCGTATCTTCAAAACTATTTAACGTATTGACTTTAAACTTGAAATATAAATAGATGGCAACTTGGAGAAGTGTATTGACAAAGAACCATAACTCTGTCTGTCTTAAATTTTGAATTATCTCCCCTTTAGTGTTTTTTTATAGTCAAATTTTGCTCTGAGTATATCTTCAAAACTATTAAACATATTGACTTGAAACTTGGAATATAAATAGATGGCAACTTGGAGAAGTGCAATGACCAAGAACCATAACTCTGTCTGTCTTAAATTTTGAAATATCTCCCCTTTAGTATTTTCAGAATCAAATTTTGACAGGAGTGTATTTTCAAAAGTGTTTAAGATATTGACTTGAAACTTGGTATATGAATAGATGGCAACTTGGAGAAGTGCAGTGACAAAGAACCATAACATCTGTATCACCAGATCACACATAAAGTCGATCAAGGCACTGCTTTCAAATGTGGCATTATTCGTTTACCATCATAAGCCCCTTATAGTTCAAAGTCATGTAACACTATCAAATATTTTAACTGAATAATGGCCCCTGATTGACTTAGCTTTTTATGGACATGGCTTCCACGGGGGCATAAGCGTTTATTGAACGCAGTCTTGTTTCCGCTATTATTCACAAATTTTAAAAGATTTTCTCACAAAATCATAAATCCTCGTTAATATACCGTATTACACCGAATAATAGTCCCCCCCCCCTATCTTTTTGTTGTTGTTTCATCAATAAAATAGACATTTATTATGATTTTTTCACCATTTTCTTTGAGAATTTTTTTTTTCAAAATTGAGACTCCAAATAAAAGCCCCCCCCCCCCCTTTGCAAATTGCATGGCCTACCCTCCGAGGTGTTTATTAGGGGTATACAGTACTTATATAACTTGAGAGCTTGACACGAGACCTTTGGTTGTAAATTCTTGAATCTGTGTAATAATTCTATTAGCAACATTTTTGAAATAAGAATCATGTGATTATAAAATTGATGTACAGTAGGCATGCAGCACTTTTTTATGTTATGCACAATCTCTTATGTTTTCATTTTAAGGCGGTATATCTGTGTATGTACAGTATACTGGAATTAATTTCTCCAAGCATTTTGAATCAGTAAGTATGGTATGTCTTTTACTATTCTTTTATACCTTGGCTGTCAGGTACTGGCAACATGTCATGTACTGAATACTGTAAAATCATTTAATTTCATTGGGACGAAATTTCGTGGTTTTGGTAAAAAAGACAATTTCGTTGGGACTTGAATTCGTTGATTTTGCATTTCAATTAAATAAACAAGGATCAAAATTAATGTTCTTTGGGATTAAAGTTTGTGGTTGAGATGAACCATGAAATCCACGAAATTAAATCCCCCACGAAAATGATTTTACAGTATTTGATGATTTCCTAGTGTCCTAGTCTCGTCAATAATCAATTATTGAAATTTTGAATGAATTATTGTATAAATCTTAACTATCTGTATGATAAAATAATAAATCGAGGGGTGCCGTAATGTAATTAAAGAAGGGCTAACTACAGTCTTGCGGGCACCCCTCAAAATGTCATATCACACTTAGTTTTAAGTTTAAAACTTAAGTTCTGATTGTGATTAATATATAAACTTACATGTCTACTGTAATACTGATGATCTAGATTGTACATTGAGCCTATGTGTGGGGTATGGTCACACAGGGGCCTTATTCACCGATGTTGTAAGTCTAAAACTCAAGACTTAGACTTTATATTGCCAAATGTTCTATTTGCTCTCATGTTGTTGTAAATGTACCAATTTTGAAACGTGTATAAATGTTTAGTTGGTAACACCAAAATAATCAGATACAATTTCACATGGTTAAATCAAATCACAAAGAAATGGCAGTGATTATAGATTTTGTCAATTTTAAGTCCCAAGTCTATATGTTTCAGTCGTACAACGTTGGTGGATAAGATCCCAGTAATGTGGTATTATGTGTTTCTTGTGTCATGTACATCATTATTCCTCCTACAGTCTCACGTGACATATACGTGGGGTTATCCAAAAGTTCGTGGACTTTTGCCCTAATTTTTTTATTTTAAGTCAGATCAGTATAAAAATTACCATAAAGTGACATTAATCTATTACCAACAATAACATAAATTAGTTTTATAAAGTACCCATTGTATCAAGAGTATCACATTGTCATAGTAACGCAAAAACGCGATAGCGGCGCACTGCAGATTTTTTCCAGTAAAATGCATTACGTTATTGTCGATTGTTACAGTTTTTCTTCATTTAAAAATACAAAAATGCGTCCTCGTGTTGAGTAATGTCATACCGATATTTTGGTATAATTTAAAGGCTATATCTTATATATTCGCCATTTTATAAATACGAGGGTTAATATTGTCATATAAAATTCAACGTAAAATATGACGTCACAAGATACCATTTTGTAGTCGCAAAATAATTCAATTATATATACAGCTAAGGGAACCCACGAGGAAGACAAGAATTGTTTGGCAAATTAAGTCTGAAGCCTTCTGTGTTGTATTCAATTGTTTTTAATGGCATTAACATTTAGCAGAAAGTCAGGGTGATGTGACAGACGATGCATGTTAATATGCACAAAACCGACGTTCAACGAATGAGCGTTACGTTGGTCAGAATCGACTAGTCTAGGTATTAGAGAAATAAAATCAACTTTTAGAGATAAAAACGACACAATTCAGTCCACATCGACAAAACGAGTGTGTTTGCATATTATAAGTATACAGTTGATTACGGGAAACGAAGAACAACCGAATGACAGTGTTTAAGAGCTTCATGAAATTGTTAAGTCGGGAGGGCGACGTCATACGTAATTTCTGAGCGTGCGCCGGGTATGCCTACCACGCATGCTTACAAATGCTATAATTATGTAATTTCTAATCATATCCGTATAATATTTGGCATTCTTGTACAATATAAATCAATTTGACAGGGACCGTAGATTCGTTGCTTTATGTTAAACGGGTTTTGAATAAGAGCAAAAGTCCACGAACTTTTGGATAACCCCACGTATATAATGGTAGTGTAAAATCACAATTTCTTGCAAAGGTTTAATTTCAGCTAAATTTGCCAATTTGATAAGTTAAATTTGCAAAAATTATGGTAATGTACGGTACTTATTCTATGGCACCAAAAATCTGAAATTATTCAATTTTTTCTGAAGTTCAAAAATCATCGCCATTTAATATCACAAAATTATTTCAGAATTATCCTACTTTTTTCTTGCAAAAATGTATGATTTTACATTAGTTGCATATATGTGTGGTGTCACATAGTTTAACAAGTTTCATGTAATATGTCATTTTATCAGATAAGGTAAGTGTTTTAGAGTGTGTTAGTTGTAACATACTTACAGTGCTGATACATGTATATGTGCAAATTGTTCATTATTCTTAATGTATGGTGGAATAGAAGGGACACAGCAAATGTTTTATTTATCATGTGCACGCAGGTTGGCTTATTATTTGTCATGTGACCACATGATAGCTGTCACGTGTACAGCTGGTAGCTAGCATGTGAACATGTTTAAGTATCGACATACTGAGGTGATACCAACATGTGTACATCAAGTACAGTCCAGTTAGAGAAAGAATACAGTGATGCAGTGGAACAATCCACTAGTATTGTGGTGTAAAAACAAGTATAAATGTTTTTGCCAACAGTTCAATATGAAACTAAACTTTACCTGTTTAAGCAATGATTTTAATCTTTTGGGTACACATAAACGATGATGTCACTGTCAAAATAGCCTTACTGGACTAGCTAACTTGCGAAGATGTGATACATGAAGTATTTGCTGTGTCCTCTCCATGCCACTGTATTAATGTGTTAGGCATGTTTTGTTGATTAGTTATAACAGTTGCTGGTTTATGTGTTCATTTCGTACAAAATGTTCAAAATATTTAGAACTAGTGTTTCTACCGCGTTTTCATTTCTTATTGGTATTAAACATTGTCAGAAATACACTAATTAAATGCTTGCAGAGATTTTACTTATATTTCCGTATGGCTTTGTTGAGTTCATGCTTGTATGGCCGATGCTGGTTGAGCATGTACGCTTGTTATACCATCACACCACACTAGAGCTTAACTGGTGCAACCTGTCAAATTGATAACACATAATATCATCTTATTATACAATCCATCTGCCCAGACAGGCCTGGCCTATACACAGGAAAAACTTCCACATATGAAAAACGTACGTTTTACGTACGGTTGGAAACATATGGTTAACCACAGAAACGTATAAAATAGAATGTAAAACGCATGAAAAAACTACACATATCGATGGCTTAGAATTAGAAGGTCGTAAGTGCCACTTACAACCTTTTAAGATTCATACATATTCAGAATAAGCATCACAAGGAGCTTCTTATGAGCCCATTTTCATAAAAATCTGAACTTGTCATGTTGACCAAATTGAAGTTGTAAAAGTTTGTTTTACCATAATTAAAAAGTAGATGTCAGACAGTTTTTCCGTGATTTCTCAAAATATCGATTTGGTAGTTTTGACCTTCTAATTCTAAGCCATCGATATGACTACCATATGAAAACATGCGTAAATCATGCATTTGACTAAACATATGTTTCACATATGTGACATGATTTTCATACATCAGTAAACGTAAGCTTGTCTCAGCTATGAGTTAAATAGTCAGCCAGATGAAGGTTGTAAGCCTTGATTGGCAATTTATCTAGGAGAAAGAAAAACTCCAAAATCAAATCGGGTAGATACAGACTCGTAAACCATGAAAGGGAACTTATCTAGGGGATGGAAACCTCGACCTCAAATCCCTGGCCCTCCAGGTTTGGGGTTTGGGGCAAGGCCAACTATCTCGTCTGGTAAAAAAGACCCAAGTTGCAGAAACATTGACAAATAGAAATACAAACACTGACTCAGGAAGGAAGGATTATTCTAACACAAGATCCATGACGCTGTACAGAGGAGATTTACCTGAAGCTACACAGCCGACCATCCTTCTATCAGAAGTCGACTGCTGTATTGGGAACGTGGAACGTTGACTATGTACCAAACAGGCAAAGCATCCATTATTGCTAGAGAAATGCAGAGATACAAATTAGCAATACTTGGACTTTGCCAAACCAGATGGACATCATCAGGAAAGATACAACTGAACACTGGTGAAGTAATAATATACTCTGGGCATCAGGAAAACAGACTACACACGGAAGGAGTAGCTCTGAGGTTATCAAAAGAAGCACGCACACAAAGCACTACTATCGCAATCAACTATCGAATCATCACTGCAACTTTCAAAACAAAACACTAGAAAATAAAAACAAGTATAAGTCTAACACGATATTCTGCAATGTCAATATAAACAGAAATCACTGACCATTACATCGATTTAGGGAGAGCAGAAGTGTATTTTACCTGCTCACTTCTATTCACCAAGTAAATTAAAATAACGGTAAAGCTTGGCCACATTGAGATGAGCCTGACCTATTGATTAGCATAATTTAACAGTTGATATATTGTCTACGTTTACAACACCGAGTGTATGTTTTCATAATCGGGGAGTATCGCGAAGACGCTCAAGATGTAATTACAAACACAAATCTGAAATACTAGTCTAGGAGCTGGTGCAAGAAATTCAAAATCTATTTACCCCATCTGGTAGAAAAGGTCCATTGGTATTTTCAAATAATATATACATTCAGGCTTCAGAAAAAGGTGGATGCCAGATCTGAAAGTGGTGCAGATTTTTTTAACAGGGGCAACAACTCTTGCTTCCGAGCTAATTTACGAATACACATGACATTCTTAATTCTGGTGTGAATTTTTTGTTTATGTATATATTGCCATATATGTGGGTGGATATTATTCAACTAATGTTATGCATCAAATGGACATACAAAACTGACCAGTTTGAGGTCAAGGTCAAGGTCATTTCAAGGTCAAAGTGAGAAAAATAGCTAAAAATTGATATTTCACCTCAGTTCTTTTTTCATATAGCTTATGTTTGGAATCAAATTTCGTTATTTAAACGATAGCCGTGTTGGTAAGTACATATTCTTTCATTATAAGCCATTTGTTTAATGAAAATAATCATTTCTTTGTCAAAATAGCCATTTCATACATATGCATGCTGGCCGAGAAGGCATTCTTTCGGCCACCCCTGGTATTCTATGTTCTAATATGATTAAATTGTTCATGAATATATTGCTACATATTTGCATGAATATTATTCATTTGATTATGGACATTAAATGGACAAACATAATTGACCTTTATTGGGTCAAGGTCAAGGTCAGTTCAAGGTCAAATCGAGAAAAAAGCAAAAAATGGACATTTCTACTCTGTTTTTCTTCGTATGGCATTTGATATGAATGTAAGCTGCTTATTAAAATGATAGCTGTGTTGGTTAGTTCATATTCTTTCATTATAAGCCATTTGTTTAAAGAAACAATCATTTCTTTGTCAAAATAGCCATTTGATACATAAGCATGCTGGCCGAGAAGGCAATCTTTCGACCACCCCTTGTATTCTATGATCTAATATAATTTAAATGTTCATGTATATATTACTACACATTTGCACGGACATTATTCATTTGATTATGGACATCAAATGGACAAACATAATTGACCTTCTGGGGTCAAGGTCAGTTCAAGGTCAAATCGAGAAAAATAGCAAAAATGGACATTTCCACTCGTTTTTTTTTCGTATATCATATGATATGAATTTAAATTGCTTATTTAAATGATAGATGTGTTGGTTAGTTCATATACTTCATTATAACTCATTTGCTTAATGAAAATGTTCATTTTCATTGCTCAAATATCCATTTTGTGCATGCGACAGTTTACGAAAACTTTTACGACAGCCCCTGGGATTCTATTATCGAATGTGATTTATGTATTTATTTATGATATGAGTCATATGTTCACGAATACTATTCATTATATTATGGACATCAAATGGACAAGCATCTAAACCACTTTGGCATGAAAGTCGTTTCAGGATCGAAGTGAGAAAATAGGTATAACTTGATTTGTCCACTCTGTATTTGTAATTCTCACGTATGCTTGAATTCAACTTTAGTAGGAAACTGCAAATTTGATTTGTCTCATTTTTTATTAAATGGACTGTACACAATATTGCCTAAACGACCATTAATTTTGTTTAAGTTCAAGCAAGTATGCAAGATTACTTATAAATGCTTTCAAAATCACTATGCCTGTCTGTTTTTATGCCAGTCTCGGACTATTTATATACGCCGTTGTTTCACAGGCGCACTGCTTTGAAGTGTTCTCATGTATATGCATATCATTAAATCCATCAGGATTTCCAGTCTCTTTGGAGACCCATTTTGAGCTACTTTTTGTAACTCTCTAGGGCACAATAACCGTTGTTCACATTCACAAGGACAATATGGCGTACCCCCAACACATTATACAGCAATACGTACGGCATATAACAGGTGTATCCAGTAATGTGTACGTCATAGATCCTGTGAAAGCTGTAACTGGCAGTGTTTTGAACCACACTAGATTCTTATGTGGTACTCATAACCATTAAGGGCAGAATGTCCTGGTCCTATGGAAAATACTAGTACAACATAACTCCTATAGTGTAGTCACCACTGCAATGACCAAAGTGATTAGCACTGCAATAAGTAAATAATGCCACAGATACGTGCATTTAACACAACGTAATATAGGCACCCCAGACAAAGTAGTAACAGCACTGTGTATAACCATCTCAGGCCTAATAGCGTACATGTATCCACTACGACATAATATTTTAGAAGCCTTACGGCATCATACGCTGTACGCACCACCACATAATTCCGCCATACCTGGTTCTACAGGATACCCATTAATACAAAATAGAACCCTTCCAATTCCTAATAGATAGACATGACTACGGGATACAGATACCCCCGACCCTTGGGAATAGATACCACAACATTGCATGTCCATACCAATGTATGGAATGTCTTCGTTCTACTTTCACAGAGCAAACTTCACTTAGTGGGGTACATACGAGTATCTATCATTGGTTAAGCCATTCTGGATTTAAAATTATTTTATTGAATTCCAAATGGATACTCAACTAGTACAGTCATATATGGCGTTATCTGATATACTTCCCTGCAAAATACAGGCCCTACTAGTATTGCCTATGAGTGTACCCACTATCACTGCGTACAGCTACCTCATACCACATTTGGTAATCACTACTGTATTGTACAGTTTTTCAAATCTCACCACCAAGTAAGCCATTATAGACTTGACCATAGCGGGTTACCAATCGCTACTTTGTGCAGCTATCCTTATCCTAGGAGGTAAGCATTACCATCTGCCAGATCGGTCAGCCAATGCTCCATCGAGTATACACCACAACAAGTACCGCCACATCCATATGCGACTTAAAGGGGTTCTCACTACCATGCAGTTTACTTATCATAGTCCATATAGGTTGACTAACATATTTGGTATATCCATTACGTTCCTTATTCTTGGTACAAAGAAATTTGTAATCAATGGGGCATCTAATGGTGGTGACCAAACTCTACTAAATATCCAAAGTCCAATCGTTTTGGATTTATTGGTCGGAAACCACTTGGTGTGTTTATTCATTTAAAGACAATAGTGGTCCTGACATGCTGATATCAGGATCATTGCTATCTGCTGTTTCATACCAACCAACTTACCAAAAGACTAAGGATAGTAGGATCAATCATTGGGAAGGCGTTTGCTCGGAAACCGTTTCATCTACCGAAAGGGCGACACACAGACTAACGTGTTTTAAGCATACTTTCTCATTAAAGATTTTCATAATGTGTGGAGCGGTTGCCTAGAGGTAAGGCGCGCGCTTCGGGATCGAGAGGTCCCGGGTTCGACCCCCCTCTGGACCACTGGTTAATCTATCTGAGCAAGACCCACATGCTCAACTCCACCATGGTGTAAAATGGTACCTGTGAGGGCAGTGTCTATTGATGGGCGCAGATCGATGTTGGCTGCCATCCACAGAAGAGAAATAGTCTTCCCAGTGAGACACGAGTGTAGGTTTCCATAGGTAGCCCAAGGGAAAGTTGAAATGTCAAAGGGTGCTTGAGCGGCCTAACAGCTGAAAAGAGCCCTAGAAAATTGGTAACTTAACTTATAACACTCGCAGCAAATAGAATGGATTTCAATACATTATTACACACCCAGCCAAATTATTACGTCTACAAGTAAACACAGGTACAAAATCTTCCGTATTGCTTGTAAAAAGAACAAATGAGCAAACACATAGATTTTTACTGGATCATTACAAAACACAGTTTTATCTTGAAAGGACATTGATACTGACCTTGTAATGGTCAGTATTTTAAACAACTTTCAATACGATATTGATATTACAATGTTCATACATATATCCAATAACACTAAAACATACATGCGAAAAAGAACTACAGATCTGAGACAAAAAATATTATTTTAGAAGGTATTCTTCTAAATTTGACCTTGAAATGACCTTGACCACAAACTTATTTAAGATGATTGTCAAGGTCAATTATATTTGTCCATTTGATGTACATAATCAAATGAATAATATCCATGCAAATATGTAGCAATATATACTTGAACAATTTAATAATATTAGTAAATAGAATACCAGGGGTAGCCGAAAGAATGCCTTCTCGGCCAGCATGCATATGTATTAAATGGCCATTTTGATAAAGAAATGACTATTTTCATTAAACAAATGGCTTATAATGAAAGAATATGCACTTACCAACACGTCTATCATTTAAATAACGAAATTTGATTCCAAACATATGCTATACGAAGAAAGAACTGAGGTGAAATATAAATTTTTAGCTATTTTTTCTCACTTTGACCTTGAAATGACCTTGACCTTGACATCAAACTGGTCAGGTATGTATGTCCATTTGATGCATAACATTAATTGAATAATATCCAACCGCATATATGGCAATATATACATAAACAAAAAATTCACACCAGAATTAAGAATGCCATGTGTATTCGTTAATTACCTCGGAAGCAATAGTTGTCGCCCCTGTTAAAAACATCTGCACCACTTTCAGATCTGGCATCCACCTTTTTCTGAAGCCTGAATGTATGTAATATTCGAAAATACCAATGGACTTTTTCTACCAGGTGGGGTAAATAAAAATCCATTTTAAGGCCTTTTTGAAACCTGGCTCCTGGACTATACCGATATTGCACGATTTGCTTGCAGAAATTGATATAGTCAAAGCAAAAATATTTTAATAAATTCTTGCATGAAGGTCAGGCTCATGTCACAGTAGCCAAGCTATACACATTGAAAAAGATAATCCCTTTTCCAATATCCTTATATGTTGTTGTACCTGATCTGCCTGTTTACTTTAAGTGGCACAGGTCCCAATACCGCGTTAGAGTTATATTATCCAATGTTACGCACCAACCAACAATGCATATGATGAAGACAGGGAAGATTTCTACAAAACTCTCTATGGTATCATCATCCAACAGAAGGAAATAAAACTAACTCTTGTGATGGGATTTCCTTGTGAATGTAGGTCATCCTGCATTTTATCGGCGGGGACTTGCATCTTTGGTTGTTTCTTTGGCTTATGTGTGGGCATTGCTCATTGTAGTGGCCCGGAATATGTAATATTATTTCCCACCCCATTTCTGCCTTGACCATATTTTAACTAGGTCAAGTCGTAGGCATCGGTTTCTGTGGGCTCTGCTCAGGGTAGTTGTGTCGTGGTGTTTCTGATTTCGGTGCTCGGCTGGTTGGGTTGAGTGCTAACTTCCCTGTTGGATTTTCTCATACTTTTTTTTCAATGCAAAAATTGGATAACACAGGATACGAACAAGCTATGGGTACCTATGGTTTAGGTGAAATGAACGAAAATGGCGAGAAATTTGCTGATATGTGTGCAAACAACAGATTAGTCATAGAAGGTCATGTCTTCCCTCATAAACGGATACATAAGGCAACTTTGGTTTCTCCTGACAACATCACAGAAAACCGAATAGATCATGTTTGTAGAAACCAAAAGTTTGAAGATCTCTCCACGATGTTTGTGTAAAACGAGGAGCTGGTGCTGCATCAGATCACCATCTTGTCATAGCCAGGGTCAAACTTAAATTTAAACAATTTGAACAACGAAATAACCCTCGAACCAAATACAATGTTGAATTTCTAAAAGACAAAGACACCTTGGACCAATTCAATGTCACACGTTCGAACATATTCTAACTTCTAGAACAAATTGGTGACATAGAAGAACAATGGAAAAACCTTAAAGAAAATATAAATTCAACCTGTTAAGAAACTTATGGACGAAGGAAAATACAATACAAAGAATGGATATCCCCAGAAAATTTAAGAAAAATCAAAAGAAAAGGAAAAAGAAAGCATAAACAGGAGCAGAACAAGAAGAGAAGATGCTGATGCTCAAGAAGCATACAACCAAACACACAAAGATGTAAGACAAAATATAAAGAAAGACAGAAGGACAATCTTGCTTCACAGGTAGAAGAAGCTTCAAATAAAAGAAACTACGATACCACCAAAAACTTGCGGTATACCTACACCATAAAAGCCGGCAAATAAAAGACAAAGATGATATCATTATCATCATAATTGAAGACCAGCTCAAACGATGTGCAGAACACTTCAATGCATTGCTGAACAGACCACCACCTACAGAAAAAACAAACATTACTAGAGCTACAGCAGAACTCAGAATAATCCACAAGAAAGGTGCCCTCAAGGAATGTAAAAATTACAGAGGAATAACACTAGTTTCGGTGGTTGGAAAAACACTAAACAGAATCCTAGTAATTCTAATGCGAATACAACAAGCAGGTTTCAGAAAAGATAGAAGATTGGGGAAGATTATCAGACACCTTTCAAGTTACCACAGGAGTGAAACAAGGCTGCATCCTATCACCTTTCCGATTTCTACTTGCAATAGACTGGGTCATGAGAGAATGTACTGAAGGAAAAAGAAAATGAATACAGTAGACCCTGTGGGAACAGCTAGATGACCTAGACTTTGCTGGTGACATCGCTCTTCTGTCCAACACTCAACAAAAAATGCAGGAAAAAACACCTCTTTTAACATCATCTTCAAGGTGGAACTGATGCCGACGTAAAAGCTATAATCAATAAAGCTAGAGTAATCTGTTTTGTAATTGTTTTCGCCCGACTTATGGCTGAGTATTTACAGTAGGTGGTGGAGCGGATAGCCCGCTCGACTACTGATCAAGAGGTCCCTGGTTTGGTCCTCAGCAAAGTCCCTTCAGTAAACACACAGGATTCCATTAGAAATAAGTGCATGCACTTTTATGGGTTATCCCTGACCAAAAGGTTTAAATAATGACATAAATATAATAAAAATTCTCTTGATGAACTCCTTCAAACAATTATATGTCCCCAATTTGCAGTTACTGTTGTTTTAAAGAATTATACAGAATATTAATATCAACATAAGTTTATAATTTTTGTATGTATATTGATAACACAGACCCATGGAACTGGAACTTAACTCTTCTGTACAGGTACGGATGTTAATATTTTATTTATACTTTATATTAGATTTATGTGTATGATAGATTGAAATCTTGACAGTGAAACTGTTACTTTGTGAATAATCCATTGTATTATTGGTAGCGTCTATGTAATACCATGATGACTATATTTTACTTGGTCTAACCTGTGCACTGCCATGATTTTTCGCATTTTGTTTATTTCCTCTATTATTCACAAAAAGGTTTTCTCACAAATTTATAAATCCTTGTTTATATACCGTATTCCCCGAATAATAGCCTCCCTCTAATAGAAGCCCACCCCCCATCTTTTTGGAAAAAAATTTGTTACTTGAAAAATCAGATACTTATTGATGTTTTATATGATGGTTATCAATATTTTGTTGTTGCTTCATCAATAAATAGAAATTTATTATGATTTTTTCATTATTTTCTTTGAGAATATAATCTTTTTTTCCAAATTGACTCGAAAAAAAAGCACCCCTTTTGCAAAATAAGTTTCCCCGAGGGCGTTTATTCGGGTGTTTACAGTACTTATATTACTTGAAAACTTGACATGAAACCTTTGGTTGTAAATTCTTGAATCTGTGTAATAATTCTATTAGCAACATTTTTGAAATAAGAATCATGTGATTATAAAATTGATGTACAGTAGGCATGCAGCACTTTATTATGTTATGCACAATCTCTTTATGTTTTCATTGTAAGACGGTATATCTGTGTATGTACAGTATACTGACATTATTTTCTCCCCAAGCATTTTGAATCAGTACCGCAGTAAGTTTGTTATGTTTAGTACTAGTCTCTTTATACGTTGACTGTCAGGTACTGGCAACATGTCATGTTTTGAATAGTTGATGATTTCCTAGTGTCGTAGTCTGGTCAATAATCAATTGTTGAAATTTTGAATGAATTATTGAATAAATCTTACTATCTGTATGATAAAATTCGAGGGGTGCCCGATAGACTGTAGTTACTACATGTAATTAAAGAAGGACTTACTACAGTCTTGCAGGCATCCCTCAAAATGTCATATCACACTAAGTTTTAAGTTTAAAACTTAAGTTCTGATTGTGATTAATATATAAACTTACATGTTTACTGTAATAATGATGATCATGAGTGTACATTGGGCCTATGTGTGGGGTATGGTCACACAGGGGCCTTATTCACCAATGTTGTAAGTCTAAAACTCAAGACTTAGACTTTATATTGCCAAATGTTCTATTTGCTCTCATGTTGTTGTAAATGTACCAATTTTGAAACATGTATAAATGTTTAGTTGGTAACAACAAAATAATCAGATAAAATTTCACATGGTTAAATCTAATGGCAAAGAAATAGCAGTGATTATAGATTTTGTCAATTTTAAGTCCCAAGTCTATATGTTTCAGTCGTACAACGTTGGTGGATAAGATCCCAGTAATGTGGTATTATGTGTTTCTTGTGTCATGTACATCATTATTCCTCATACAGTCACACTTGACATATATATAATGGTAGTGTAAAATCACGATTTCTTGCAAAGGGTTAATTTCTGCTAAATTTGCCAATTTGATAAGATAATTTGCAAAAATTATGGTGATGTACGGTACTTATTCTATGGCACCAAAAATCTGAAATTATTCAATTTTTTCTGAAGTTCAAAAATCATCGCCTTTTAATATCACAAAATTATTTTAGAATTATCCTACTTTTTTTCTTGCAAAAATGTATGATTTTACATTAGTTGCATATATGTGTGGTGTCACATAGTTTAACAAGTTTCATGTAATATGTCATTTTATGAGATAACATAAGTGTTTTAGAGTGTGTTAGTTGTTACACACTTACAGTGCTGATACTTGTATATGTGCAAATTGTTCATTATTCTTAATGTACGGTGGAATAGAGGGGACACAGCAAATGTTTTATTTATCATTTGCACGCAGGTTGGCTTATTATTTGTCATGTGAGCACATGCTAGCCATCAAATGTACAGCTGGTAGCTAGCATGTGAACATGTTTAAGTATCGACATACTGAGGTGATACCAACATGTGTACAGCAAGTACAGTCCAGTTAGAGTAAGAATACAGTGATGCAGTGAAACAATTCACTAGTATGGTGTAAAAACAAGTATAAATGTTTTTGCCAACAGTTCAATATGAAACTAAACTTTACCTGTTTAAGCAATGATTTTAATCTTTTGGGTACACATAAACGATGATGTCACTGTCAAAATATCTTAACTGGACAAGCTAGCATGTGAGCATGTGATACATCAAGTATTTTGTTGTGTCCTGCCTATGCCACTGTATTAATGTGTTAGGCATGTTTTGTTGATTAGTTATAACAGTTGCTGGTTTATGTGTTCATTTCGTACAAAATGTTCAAAATATTTAGAACTAGTGTTTCTACCGCGTTTTCATTTCTTATTGGTATTAAACATTGTCAGAAATACACTAATTAAATGCTTGCAGAGAATTTACTTATATTTCCGTATAGCTTTGTTGAGTTCATGCTTGTATGGCCGATGCTGGTTGAGCATGCACGCTTGTTATGTCATTACAACATACTAGAGCTTTACTGATGTAACCTGTGCAATTGATAACACATATTATCACATTATTACACAATCCTCCTACCAAGACAGACCCGGCCTACACTGGAAAAACTTCCACGTATGAAAAACGTACGTTTTACGTACGGTTGGAAACGTATGTTTAACCTCAGAAAAGTATGCCGTGCTTTTTATGTACAGTTGAAAATAAAATGTAAAACGCATAATAAAATTACACATATGACTACCATATGAAAAACATGCGTAAATCATGCGTTTGACTAATTTGACTGATTTTCATAAGCTTGTCTCAGCTATGAGTTAAATAGTCACCCAGGCCTTGGAAGGCAATTTATCTATGAGAAATTTAAACTCCAAATCAAATCGGTTAGATACAGACTCGTAAACCATAAAAGGGAATTTATCTAGGGGATGGAAACCTCGACCACAAATCCCTGAACCTCCAGGTTGAGGGTTTGGGGCAAGGAAGGCCAACTATCTCGTCTTGTAAAAAAGACACCAGTTACAGAAACATTGACGAATAGAGATACAAACACTGACTCAGGAAGAATGGATTCTTCTAACGCAAGATCCATGACGCTGTACAGGGGGGGTGGGGGGGTTACCTGAAGCTACACAGCCGACCACCCTTCTATCACCTAAGTCGACTTCTGTATTGGGAACGTGGAACCATGTACCAAACAGGAAAGCATCCATTATTGCTAGGGAAATGCAGAGATACAAATACTTGGACTCTGCCAAACCAGATGGACATCATCATGAAAGATACAATTGAACACCGGTGAAGTAGTAATATACTCTGGGCATCAGGAAAACAGACCACAACACACGGAAGGAGTAGCTCTGAGATTAGAGAGGTTGCGAAATCGAACGTCAACGTGTACGTGTACGAGTGAACTACTTTTTGGGCAAATCGTCATCCAGGTATGTGTAGGGCTTACACGTTAAAACCGTGTAGTGGGACTTGTAGATGTATGTGTACCACATCACACATGTATGCGTAGGCACAGATAAATCGTTTTATCAAAAGAAACATGGACTAATCAAGCTATACAAACACTCATTTCGATGCATGGGGAAATCGTGCTATAACTGTCACGCGATTTTATACGTACACGTTATCTTTCGCAAGCAAATTTAAATTACAACGTGTACGAGTACGTACGTGTACGGGTATCTACACGTACACGTACCCGTACACGTTGCTTTCGCAACCTCTCTATTATCAAAAGAAGCACTTCTATCGCAATCAACTCTCGAATCATCACTGCAACCTTCAAAACAAAACACAAGAAAATAAAAACTAACATTATCCAATGTTACGCACCAACCAACAATGCAGATGATGAAGACAGGGAAGATTTCTACAAAACTCTCAATGGTATCATCATCCATTAAAGGAAGAAGATTTAACTCTTGTGATGGGAGACTTCATGCAAAAATTGGACAAGATAACACTGGATACGAACAAGCAATGGGTACCCATTGTTTAGGTGAAACGAACGAAAATTGAGAGAAATTTGCTGATATGTGTGCAAACGACAGATTAGTCATAGAAGGTAATGTCTTCCCGCATAAACGGATACATAAGGCAACTTTGGTTTCTCCTGACAACATCACAGAAAACCGAATAGATCATATTTGTATAAACCAAAAGGTTTGAAGATCTCTCCACGATGTTTGTCAATGTCACACTTTCGAACAAATTCCAACTTCTAGATTAAATTGGTAATATAGAAGAACAATAGGGAAATCTTAAATGCAATATAAATTCAACATGTGAAGAAAGTCTTGGACGAAGGAAAGTACAACACAAAGAATGGATATCCCCAGAAACTTTAGTAAAATCCAAGAAAGGAATAAGAAAGCAAAAACAGGAGCAGTACAAGAAGAGAAAAGGCTGATGCTCAAGAATCATACAACCAAACACACAAAGATGTAAGACAAAATATAAAGAAAGACAGAAGGGTATATAATAAAAAAAACTACATATAGACAATTTTGCTTCACAGGCAAAAGAAGCTGCAAATAAAAGAAACATGAAAGAAGTATACGATACCACCAAAACTTGCGGTAAACCTACACCATAAAGCCAGCAAATAGAAGACAAAGATGGTATAATTATCATCATACTTGAAGGCCAGCTCAAGCGATGGACAGAACACTTCAATGAATTGCTGAACAGACCACCACCTACAGAAAAAAAATTACTAGAGCTAGGATAGAACTCAGTATAAATTGTAACAAACGTTCAACGGCAGAGATCAAACAATCCATCAAAATAGCTAAAGTCAGGTAAAGCAGCGGGACCAGATAATATACCACCGGAAGCACTCAAAGCGAACGTAGACCTTTCGACAAACATGTTATATAAATTGCTTGGCGACATCTGGGAAAGTGAAACCATACTTCAAAAATGGAACGAGGGGCACATCATCAAGATCCCAAAGAAAAGTGACGTCAAGGAAAGTAAACATTACAGAGGAATAACACAAGTTTCAGTGGTTGGAAAAACACTAAACAGAATAATTCTAATGCGACTACAACAAGCATGCAGGTTTCAGAAAAGATTGAGGAAGATTGTCAGACACCTTTCAAGTTACCACAGGAGTGAAACAAGGCTGTCTTCAATCACCTTTCCTCTTTCTACTTGCCATAGACTGGGTCATGAGAGAATGTACTGAAGGAAAAAGAAATAGAATACAGTGGATCCTGTGGGAACAACTCGCTGACCTAGACTTTGTGATGACATCGCTCTTCTGTCCAACACTCAACAAAAATGCAGGAAAAAACACCTCTTTTAACAGCATTTTCAATGTGGAACTGATGCCGACGTAAAAGTTAGTATCAATAATCTAGAGTAATTTTCAATATCTTATTAAGAAATATATGGACTTCCAATAATCTATCAAGGAAAACAAAAATAAGGATTTTCATCTCAAATGTGAAATAAGTCCTCTAATGTGGATCAGAAACATAGAGAACAACTAAAGCCATGCTAACTTAACTTCAAATCTGTCTAAGAGGTATACTAAACATAAAATGGACTTCAAAGTACGTAATGAAGACCTTTGGAACACCACCAACCAAAAACCTATCGACGTCGAGATAAAAAGACGTAAATGGGGATTGGTAAGGCAAACACTACGCAAGCCAAATACTAACATCACAAAAGCAGGCCCTAATTGGAACCCTCAAGGTAGACAAAAAAGAAGACGTCCACGTAACACTTGGCAAAGGAACGTCGAGTCACAAATTAAAGCGGTAACACCTGGGATTTGATTGAACGAACTGCAGGAAACAGAGTCAGATGGATGGAATTCGTCAATGGCCTATGCTCCCAAGCGGAACAAGGGCCTAAGTAACGATCAACACAATGTATGTTCACCAGTATATTTTACCGAAGAGTTATACTGGTGGTAAGGAGTGCATGCAGAAACATCGACACCATCTGGACTTTACCTACGTAAGGAGTGCATGCAGAAACATCTACACCATCTGAACTTTACCTACGTAAGGAGTACATGCAGAAACATATACACCATTTGGACTTTACCTACGTAAGGAGTACATGCTACACCATCTGGACTTTACCTACGTAAGGAGTGCAAGCAGCAACATCTACACCATCCGGAATTTACCTACGTAAGGAGTGCATGCAGAAACATCTTCACCATCTGGAATTTACCATCTAGCGCTGTAAGCAGAACAAGAATGTATTAATGGAACGGTCTGACATTGTTCTGCACCGTATTTCGTAATATCAAACTTCTAGATGCTGGCCACATCATTGTTTACACAGATGAAACCTGCGTCCACAGTAACCATTCAGTGATCAAATGCTGGCAGGATGTTTCCTTTGGTCTCATGATTCCATTTTCGAAAGGTACAGTAAAGTTCCGCTAATTAGACAACTTTGATTATTTTGAAACCATGCAGATTTTTCAAGTTTAAGGTCCCATAGTATTAAATTTAGAACAACAAATGTCCGCTAATAAGACCGATTCGCTATTAAGACCACCTTTTTGTCTGGTCTTATTAGCGGAACTTCACTGTATACATCAATATTGTATTCAAACCGACAGCTTATGCTATGTTAGTATGTTATGGCTCGTTATAGACCCTTTCAATTAAGCGATAATCGTATGTACAGAGTTACCTCCCGTAAACCGGATGTGACGTCAAACGAGGGCTCTACAAATTAACGACACTATAAACGCAGTAGCGAAGAGATTATTTAATCGCTTTTTTCGTTAAGTGCATGCTTTGTAGCTGTTGTTTTTTTCAATAAAGATGTTTATATGTACTAACAATGTATGTATAATATGTTACATGTTATGGATGTGGAGGAAACGTGTGATTTCTCGGATTTTTTTCTATCAACAATGGTCAATTATCGGGCGTTAATTTCCAAAAAGATTGATCAGTGTTTTACCTTAAATGATTGACATTGATTGACACTTTTAAATCAACGTTTGGGTTACTTTTATAAAAAAGTATAAATTATGTTTATCCAAACCACGGAGGTCTCTCTAATTCCGTGTCCGAACAAAAAGTGTAAATTAATGGACATGCACATGTATGACTTGTGCTACAATGCTCATTTTGATGTTTCAAATATAATTTATTGCAATATTTTTACACGTAGACACCATTTAAAATAAATAAATCACTTTTCTCATTTACTTGTATATGAATTTCAAATGAACAAAGGTTTCATGATGGAAGAGTAAGATTTGAAACAGACTACATTGTATTGCCAAACAATTTAATTTTACCTACATACAACAAAATTTTACATAGAATTGATTCTGATTTTAAGTTATTCGTCGTGTGAACTTTTCCGGTGATTCCTTACTTTCTTTCATTGTAGTAAACAACACATAATGTACTCGTGTTAACACTAAACAAGTAAGCACATGCGGACATGTAAAATCATGCCGCCCGGATTTTAGTACAAACTATAATTATCTAGAAAGAAATTTCCTCCTGTGTAAATTAACGTTTTAATTTCTGGCTGGATAGTCGTTCTTTTGAAATGATATAGCTAATATTCTATACTTTTATGATGTGTGATGAATTATTAAAATACGCAATTTCTTTATGCTAGTATAAAATGTAAGTCAGGTTTCAATGAGTGGATTGTGCGCGCGTGATGCATGGTATTTAGGTTCGAAAAGCATGGCTCTCCTTTTAAAACTTTAATAATATCTTTTAATAATATAATTGTTGGAAAGATTAGTCTACACAGTTCTTAAAACTGCAAATAATAAACATTTTGAGCAAGTTAAATGCCAATTGTTGAGTATTGAATTCAGTTCTTTATTTTTACATTTTCTTGCCCTTGAAATTTTTGTTCCGAAAACACGGCTTTTTATGTTTTATTATTGAAAATACATTAACAAAAGTTACATTATTAAAAAGTCTATACGATCTTCTTTTCGTAAGTGTTCATCTTTTAAAAATCGACAGAGTAAAACGTGATTTACAGCGGTTTAAAGTTGACACATTTTTATTTTCCTTTACACGCTAACGGTAATCGGCTCGTGTATTCGCTTTGAGCCCTCGTTTGACGTCATCAAAGGGAGACAATTTAATTACGGTCTTAATTGAAAGGGTGTATAAAAGCGCCATAATGCAGTGCAGCTAGGGCAACACAAGTGATGCTTGCAGCAAAACGTGCAATATTAATTGGGACCAATTGAAGCACAATGTTCGAGTCCAGCCAGTGCAACCAAATTTGAATGAGAATTAGTACACATGTTATCAACATGACACGGGCTGTCATCCCACAACAGTAACTTCATAGTTATATTCTATCAACGAGGACACTATGCAGTGCGGTAATCGCTGTCACAGATGGACATACAAAATATTAAACAGGAATACATATTTCAACTATGAATGATTCTTATAAGGTCGTAAGTAGTACTTAATTACTATCTCAATCTCATTCTAAGCAAGCTATGTCATGTATACATATGTTAACCCTTATAAAAAGTTTGAGTAGTATATTGAAAATAAATATATTGGGGACCATGCATGTACTTACTTACTTTTTAAAACTATAACAAACATTAAGTGTATTGAACTGTATGCCAAGATCATGTATGTCATTAGATCATTTTAAAGTACCAGAATTCTGTTATGACTTTGAGTATTCTTGATTGAGATTACATGTATATTGGGAGTTCGGTATATCATAGCATACTCCTGATATAAAAAAACTAAATTTATACTATAAATGTTTTGTTGTATAATTATGTGCCTCATATATATGTATACATTTGTACTGCTATTTCATCATAATAAAGAGCTAACAAGAGATATTTGTAAAACATGTATTCCCCTTGGCAGCCTAATTGTCAAATATGGTAGAGCTCACAGTGACCTTTGACGCATGTATATTAGACAGACTAAACGACCGTGCACAGACATGTGCAAAGAAATATCATCAAAGATGGGGGCATCATTATACCAACACAAATGTATGGGGTTTTATAGCATAATTATGCACTTTGTGAAAATATACTGATATGTTTGCTATGAATAGGTATGTATAAAATGTATTTATACTTGTGATTTAAATGTACATGTAAACAAAACAAGTTTTAGTCATGTACATTGTAGAATTTAGCTTTCTCATGTATTATTTTGCTCATTGAAAAGGTATGGGAATCTGCATTATCAGGATAAATATTGAAAATATATTCATCATTTTGTATATTGTTCCTACTGGATATTGTTTGTGAGATAATTTTACTGATTAAATATTAAAACATGTTTTTTATTCTAAATTCTTGTTACTGTACATGATCGTCCTTGGTTGGTTTTCAAACCACACTAGTCAGACATGTTGTAACCATACCAGTCATAGTGTGATCATACCAGTTAAAATAGGCCCAGTGGGGGTGCTTATTCAAAAACAGTGTAAGTCTAAAACTCGGACAGTTTTAGACTTTATAAAATTTTATCAAGTGTTTTATTCAATATCATGCTGTGATATTAGAATGAACCGATATTGATATATAGTAGCCTACATGTTAAATTCTGTGGGTAACAACATATAATCAGATAAAAATCCAAATGCTCAAATCCAATTGCGAAGAAATGGCAGTGACAATAAACGTTGTCAATTTTCTAAGTCTTAGAGGTTCGAGTTTCAGTCTAACAATGTTGGTGATTGAATAAAATCGTACTGAGTATGGCCCCTGGTTGAATGAGATTCAACTTTGCCAATCATGTGACTTATTTCAGTATAGTTTCACTAGTGGACTTAGTCTGGATTACCTCGATATTTTGTATGTGAGCTAATTGCATCGTTTCGTTTATTAAAACCCATTTCGTTTTGAATGAGAATTTGACCGTTTCGCATCGAAAGTGATCATTCGAAATCTGACCAATGAAAACGCCGCTTTTATAATACTCGTTATTGATTGGATGCTGTTTTGCAACGAAATTCGAAAACACTTCCGTATGCCGGACAGATTTATCAAAAAGTAAAAGTTTAATTTCAACATGCCCCCGTCTACAAAAAACAAGGATAAGTTGGAAAATCAACATATCCAAGTAGCAGTTCGACTTAGGTAAGTAATATCATGTGTGTCTTGATCATAGTTACTGAATTACTGCCCGTAGCCCCACCTCGCCGACATGACCGACATCAAAATACTGCACGCAAAGAGAACTTTGTATATTTATCATATTTCCCAGAACTCACTGGTTAACATTGTGCGAATCGTTAAGTGAGCAGTTAAAAAATCATTACTCTGCAGACTGCAATTCATCAATTAACAGGTCTTGCAACCACGGAACCTGGATGGATGGGGAAAGGGTCAGCTTGGCACTATTGTAATCTCGGCTTGTACCAACTCGGCCCGGTAGAAGATTTAAAATGGTCATACTCGTCCCGATTAAAGAAACAAAGCGGCCCTACAGAGTTTAATAGCCTGCTTTCCTGTGATTTCGTGAACATAAGACTTGTTTTTGGAGAATGCTCACTTGTTTGTTGATTTATAAACATTTTTCTACGATGAAACTAATGTCTGAACCCCTCTCAACAAGTTAAATACAAAACATGGTGAAAAATCATCCTATTTTCCAAGTAGCAGCCATCTTACAGAGTGGACTCAAACTCTTCAATCAGAAGTCAAGTTTCCTAAAGATTTGTGAATTCTGATTGGCTGGTCAGTAAAAATCATTCTGGAACTTTGTTTTTTTTTTTGGTTCACAGCGGAATTCCATTGGGGGTTCTTCTAGCATGTGTATTCACAAAATAGTGGCTGTGTGATGATTCAGACACACATAAATGATGAAATTATAGACATGGGGTCATCTGCTTCTCTGTCTAACTGAATTTTAGGGGTATTTTATATTTTTTCCATTAAAATTTGTTTAAAAGTGACGTATGCTCAAAATATTTATGGAAACTCATTTTTTTAACTTCTTCAATCGTTTGTCAATAATTTTTGACCTGCACGTTTAGCAGAAATATGTCAAACAGGGTTCACGAAACCATAGGAATTCACGAAATTATAGGAAAGAGTAAAGGCGGCAGTTACTGATTAATTGTAACCACACACAAAATCTTTCCCCAGATTTAAGATGGTCGTAAAGAAACGAAGGCGTCCCTTCAATGTCTATTAATTGGGTAATCGTGAAGACAGCAGTTATAATTGATTGTAATCGTTGGCCACCTTATCAACTTTGAAGTGTAATTAGAAGATACTGCTTTTAAGACCAAACATGGTTTTATATTTTCGCCGATTGTCAATTTAATGAAGGGTTTCCGTTTTGGTTATTATAGCACTCTATTTTGGAGAAATTACACTGACAGAGTTTTACAAATTATTATTTCAGACCTTTCAATGCTTCTGAGAGAAAGCAAGGCTCATACTCTGTGGTTGAAGCTAATCATGACAAGAAGGATGTGAGTGTGAAGGAACGTCTAGGTGTAAATCCTACTACCAAGACTTTCTCCTTTGATCATGTTTTTGATCAGAATGGACAACAACAACAAGTATACAAGAGTGTTGTCAGTCCCATCATCCAAGAAGTGCTCAATGGATACAACTGCACAATATTTGCGTAAGTTCTTTGGATAAAACTACACTATATTTGCGTATATTTTTTTGGCTGAGACTAGAAAAACCGAGATCAGATTACTTATTGTGTTGAATGTATTAGGTGACTTGTTCAAGAGTTAAAAATTTAGGTGAAAACATGTAAAAATACCAGCAAGATCTGTAACAATTATGGTCCCTGATTGACTTAGCTTGTTTTTGTCTGTCCGTTCGTCCACTGAAACTCAATTACGGGCAAGGCTTCCACTAGCCGCATAAGTGTTACTGAACACAGTCTAGTAATAAATATTGAATTGTTCAAACTACCAGGCTAGTGCTTTTAGAAGTTTTTTGTGAAGACTGTGCAAGCCTATTTGTGCATGACACTAAAAATTGACTAATATTGTCAGGAATTTAAGGTCAGATACAAGTTTGATTTGTATTACATTTTGTTGTCCGACACCCTTCTATGTTTTGTTTTGTATGTTTCAGGTATGGTCAGACTGGTACAGGTAAAACATTTACAATGGAAGGTGAAAGGTCAGATGATGCGTCTCTATCGTGGGAAGAAGATCCATTAACTGGAATTATTCCTAGAGCACTTGCACACATATTTGATTCATTACAGGTAAATTGGTTTGATGGAATCTTGAATGAGTTTGATGGAATCTTGAATGAGTTTGATGGAATCTTGAATGAGTTTGATGGAATCTTGAATGAGTTGGATGGAATCTTGAATGAGTTGGATGGAATCTTGAATGAGTTGGATGGAATCTTGAATGAGTTGGATGGAATCTTGAATGAGTTGGATGGAATGATGGAATCTTGAATGAGTTTGATGGAATTTGAATAATTTGAAAATTGAGTTATTCAGAGTGAAAAGCATAAGTATCATATTATAAATTTTATCATTATACAAGATTTAAATTTGGAATATTGATAACCATTAACACAAGTCATTGCTAAACATTATAATGTAACTTATATAGTGCGCCCAGGATAACGTGTTGTTAACAAGCATTTACCGGATAGGTCTATCGTTGCAAAATTGGTTACTTAAATAAACACCTACTGTCAATTATATACTAAAATAACACTGATAAATCGTGCATGCTTGATTTTTCCACCCATGTTGATCAATCCATGTTTCTTGTTATCCTGGGCTAACTATACTTAGTACAATGTTCTTACTGCCACTTCTGCTGTTGTTTTTTCAGTCACAAGAATGTGAGTTTTCTGTGAGAGTCTCGTTTTTAGAGCTGTACAATGAAGAACTATTTGATTTGTTGGGATCATCTGTCGATCCTTTACGACTGAAAATCTACGAGGATAACATGAGAAAGGTGATACAACTTTATCATTCTGTAATGTATAACATACACGCCATCAGTCTGAGGCAACATTTGGTGCTGGTCATTTGAGTAATTTCATATTAAGCTGAATTAAGTAATATAATTATAAAGTTTGAAACTGTTTAAGTGGCTAGCACCTGAAATAACTTGCCTTTTTATTACCGCACCTGTTACATAGTGAAAAGGTGAGCTTTTGTGATCACTCTTCGTCCGTCGTCCGTCAACAATTTTCTTGTGTTCACTCTAGAGGCAACAGTTTTGATCCAATCTTCATGAAACTTGGTCAGAATGTTGTTCTCTATAAAATCAAAAACCAAGATCGAAACTGGGTCATGTGGGGTCAAAAACTAGGTCACTATGCAAAATCTTAGTAAACCCTTACAAGTGTTCATTCCAGAGGCAACAGTTTTGATCCAATCTTCATGAAACTTTGACAGAATGTTGTTCTTTATAGAATCTAGGCCAAGGTCAAAACTGGGTCATGTGAGGTCAAAAACAAGGTCACTAGGTCAAATCATAGAAAAACCTTGTGTTCACTCCAGAGGTCACTATTTTGATCTAATCTTCATGACACTTGGTCAGAATGTTGTTCTCAATGAACTCAAGTCCAAGTTCGAAACTGGGTCATGTAGGGTCAAAAACTAGATCACTAGGTCAAATCTTAGAAAAACCTTGTGTTCACTCCAGAGGTCACCGTTTTGATCCAATATTCATGAAACTTTGTCCGAATGTTGTTCTCTATAGAATCTAGGCCAAGGTCAAAACTGGGTCATGTGAGGTCAAAAACTAGGTCACTATGTCAAATCTTAGAAAAATCTAGTGTTCACTCCAGAGGTCATTATTTTGATCCAATCTTCATGAAACTTTGTCAGAATGTTGTCCTTTATGAAATCTAGGCCAAGTTCAAAACTGGTTCTTGAGGGGTCAAAAACTAGGTCACTAGGTCAAAACTTAGAATAACCTTGTATTCACTCCAGAGGTCGTGGTTTTGATCCAATCATCATGAAACTTAATCAGAATGTTGTTCTCTATGAAATCTAGGCCAAGTTTGAAACTGGGTCATGTGGGGTCAAAAACAAGGTCACTAGGTCAAATCTTAGAAAAACCTTGTGTTCACACTAGAGGTCACAATTTTGATCGTATCTTCATGAAACTTGGTCAGAATGTTGTTCTCTATGGAATCTAGGCCAAGTTCAAAACTGGGTCATGTCGGATCAAAAACTAGGTCACTATGTCAGTAAAGAATCCCTGATTCCCTGGGTATAGAGTAGTGTAGTAATTTGTTCAGAGATCTCTTACATATACAGTACAGATCTCGCGACTTTTGCCCAGATTGCGATGCGTCTGTGGTCAATTTTCTACTTGAGTGGAAAATCGCTGCGTGTCGGCAATCTTGAGAACGCGCGGGTCATTTAAAACGCTATAATCGCGCGCGATAGCGACAATCGCCGCCCTCCACTCAGTTTACAGGTAAGTCTATTGTAATGTGCAGTACAGACAACGATTAATTGGGCATAGAATTAGTCAATTTTTAATTTAATTTACAGTATATTGTAATTATAACCTTTTTCGTAAGCTTGATTTACAAAGTGTCCGTTTTATTGTCGATGTTAATTATTTATCGCATTCACAATAGTGGGCGGAATGAAAAAAAATTGCTAAATTTCAAAACGTAATTATCAGTTTTATTGTCGACATTAAATAATTGTCTCATTTAACGACGACGGGAACGAAACTCAAACAATGCTGATTGTGAGAAAAATATATTCAGTTATTTATCATAAATATCGCGATGATTTTAAATTATATAAAATACAGTGTAATGAAAGTATGAAAGCCTACACGTATGCTTGAACTACCCAGCGGGAATGAAACCTTTTGATATCTTAATTTCCAATATATAAAGATAATGCTTGCTGTCTCAATCAGGACACCTAATAACGTAGTAATTCCCGAAACTTGGAACCGAACCTAAGTATATATATAATATAGTAAATTTCCCGTCTGTTGGGAAAGAATCGTAGACCTTGTACCCATGTATCTGCGACGCCTGGACGAGTGGGCATAGTATTGACTGGTATTTTACTATGTGCGAGTTCAACAAATATCTCTTTGATTTTCCGAAATCTATACACTTATGCGGCTGGATCTTCTGTTAGTGTTTGATTGGTTGATGTTTTATTGTGTGTATAGACCGCCAGTGAAAGTCTACACGTTGCATGCAAGTATAGCTTGGCTATTTTGACCTGAGTCTGACCTTGATGCAAGAATATATTATAAGGTTCTTGCTTTGAATATATCAATTTCCGCGAGCAAATCGTGCAATATCGGTATTTCAGATTTGTGTTTGTATTACATCTCGAGCGTCATCGTGATACTTACCGATTATGAAAACATACAAACAGTCTAGTAAACGTAGACAATATATTGACTGTTAAATTATGCTAATCGAAAGGTCAGGCTCGTGTCAATGTGGCCAAGCTGTACATGAAATGTTCTCTTCTGTTTAATTGTTTTAGATATTTCCTCCGTTCTTCATTCCAGAAACATGCAGTCTGCGTACATGTAAATAGTTTCATACCACCATTTCATTGTTTTAGACTATGTTTAACATCTTATGCAGTTGTTGTTGGTTAATTGTGTTCGTTAAAATACCAAGTTTCTTGTTACCCAGTTGCATGTATCTTCTGCATGATGTTAATTGTTATGTATATATTTATACAAGCGTTCTGTACTATATACATTTAAATTCATTATTTGTATGGTATTGTGAAAAAATACATGATCATTCTTGAAAGTAAAAAACTATTCATAAGTTCACACACTCATAATACATATTTTTATTACTGTACATGAAATCAATTATCAATTTATTACGCATAGACTCTGTTCATCTACATGAAATTATCTGTTAATTAAATTGTTTCGTTTTCCAAGATCGCAGTAAACGTGATAAACGTGACTCCGCGTGATTCCACTTTGAAATTAAACGCGCAAACGCACATTGGGCAAAAGTCGCGAGAGCTGTACTGTATGGGTAAATGTTGTCAGGATGTTTCAGGAACTTAAGGATTTTAGTGTCGAGAAATTGGCTGTATTTTCTTTACTTGTTTTTTTTTTAGTTTTGCTGTACACGGTATTGTTTATAAAGTGAATGATGTAGATATTTTTATATGTTGATATAAGGATCAGTGATTATACAAGGTTTATATGTTGATACAGGGATCAGTGATTATACAAGGCAGTGCTACAGCTAGGCCCTTTTAGAAGGGCGGGGCGCCCCGCTAAAATCCAACCAATCACCGAGCGCCCTTATGAAATTAGGGGCGCCCTTCTGTGCCCCTCATCAAAGAAATTAAATTGCTTTAACTGTTTTGACCCCTGATTACGTAATCAAGGTCTCAATAAAGATCGGAGGTGTCATAAATCTTAACTAACAATCAAACTGGGTGATTAACACCTATCGTCTGCACACAGCGCTGACAAATAATTGCCCAAAGCTACAAACCTAGAAGGTAAACAGACCTTTAATCCAATTAAATCCAAGCTAATTAACACGTGTTAAAAACATCTTAATTGTACCAATTAACATCGTTGTTTTAGTAACAAAATCTCGACATGGCCGTAGAATACCATTGCCTATCGCAAATCAGATTTTTTTTAATTCACCGATAAAAAGATCGTCAATAGACTTTTTTGGCTTAAATCAGTTGAATTTCTTGTTTAAAATGGATAAAACTCACAAGAAATATGTTACAAGTCGTAATTTAATGAAATTTAGGGAAATAAACATTGGCGGGCACCTGTCATTCTTTGCCGACGAACGAAGATTGTCTGGTGAAAAATCGTCTTTAAAAAGCAATTGATCAACTCTTGAATGATTTGTCTTGCTTAATTATATCAATTAACACCAAAATTTAGCTTCACTGTGATTAATATATGATAATATGGCATATATTGCTAGAATTAAAATCACCATCCCCCACCCACCATGGTTGTATAGGCAGGGGAGGAGTGTTGATTTTTTTTTACAATATTGAATCAACTTTATTAAGAGAGTCTCAATCATATTTTTGCTACTTTCATAACATTTATATTAGCAATGATTAAGATCCTCACTTGGAGGCAAATTTCACTGAACCTTATTAATAAGTTTCAGGTGGATGCACGTGGAGACTGACTTGCAGCAGGCTTCACTTATAAGTTTACTAAGTTGCCGTAAATGGTCCGAGAATGATGCCTTGGGGCTCGGTGAGGGTGTCAATGGTGGCTTGACATAATGTCCCATCCAATAAATAAAGGGGGAAGAAGTGTAGTGACTGACTCCCAGCCCAGAAACCAGCTAGTTAAGTTGGCTGATCTTCAGTAGTAGGGAAAATTACACTGAAGTCCTGTTTTTTTGGCTCAATGTCGGGTGCATTTGTACTCCTTGAGTCCTTGTTGTACATACTTAAAATATGGAGGTAAAACTCCAAAATTTAATAGATAGATCTATTAGATTTCTAGTAGACTACAGTAAGTCATGGAACTGAAAACAGTTATCAAGGGAAAAGTGAAATGCCTATCATGCTGAGACATTTGTTGTATGTCTACCCATCATCTGACATGCTGAAAACTTGTTCATGTTATATCTTTTTCTGAATAGTCAATTTCAAGTTAGCATTGATCATGTGACACCAGTATATTGTGGCCTGAATGGACAGGTGTTTTTAATTTTCAAGGATATTCCATTAATTTATATATGGTATGCCACTGGCACAGTATACAAAGCCTAAATCGATTAAACTGAAATGCTTGCACATGCAAAAATGAACCTGTGTGGGAGGAAACACGCGCGCACACAAAAACGCCCCTGTTAGAAGCGACCGCGCGCAAAAAGTGCCCTTTTCAATAGGAGCTCCCCTCTATTTTTGAATCCTAGCTGTAGCACTGCAAGGTTTATATGTTGATATAGGGATCAGTGATTATACAAGGTTTATATGTTGATTCAGGGATCAGTGATTATACAAGGTTTATATGTTGATACAGGGATCAGTGATTATACAAGGTTTATATGTTGATACAGGGATCAGTGATTATACAAGGTTTATATGTTGATACAGGGATCAGTGATTATACTAGGTTTATATGTTGATACAGGGATCAGTGATTATACAAGGTTTATATGTTGATACATCATACAGGGATCAGTGATTATACAAGGTTTATATGTTGATACAGGGATCAGTGATTATACAAGGTTTATATGTTGATACAGGGATCAGTGATTATACAAGGTTTATATGTTGATACAGGGATCAGTGATTATACAAGGTTTATATGTTGATACAGGGATCAGTGATTATACAAGGTTTATATGTTGATATAGGGATCAGTGATTATACAAGGTTTATATGTTGATACAGGGATCAGTGATTATACTAGGTTTATATGTTGATACAGGGATCAGTGATTATACAAGGTTTAGAGGAGATAGTTGTGAAGAGTAAAGATGAAGTATATGAGATATTAGAACGTGGAGCGTGTAGAAGACAGACTGCAGCCACACTGATGAATGCTTTCTCCAGGTACAATACTTCCTTCCTTAAAACAGAGGTGTTAATCTTCCTGATAAATCCGTAATTCTGGATTTACACATCCAGAAAAGCCATGATTCTTGGCCAAAATAAAAGTGACCTAATCTGTAAACAACCTGATTGTCAGAATGTGGCTTTTCAGGGGTCAATTGGCCATTTCAAAAGTCAAATTTATGGAACCTCTGATTTATAATTAACTTTTTAACAAATTGGCAGTTGTTCCTACAAGGTTATAACTTTTGCTGGAGCCAGGTTTCAATGATATGATCTGTATGTCAAGTTATGCACAAGGCTCTAAGTTCACAAAGAATTAGCTTTCAGGATCAAGATAAAATATATATCCTTGAAAATTCAGTAGATATGTTAAGCTTAAGTTGGTATTTTTATACATGTGGGTACATAAAAACAAGTCCTTCAATTTTAAAGACATTAAAATAAGTTTTTATTGTAAGTTATAAAAATACTAACTTGATCCTTGTTTTAATAATTGATCCTCGTTTTTCAGGATCAGTTTCAGTCTAAACTACCATCATTCACTTTTGCAACAGAAAAATGATAGTCTGAATATTTTAAACATGTCAATTTCAAGTATATTAGGTATTCTCTACATGACTGTAAGTTGTAATTGCCAAAAGCTACCAAAAAACTACCAAACAAATATTAAAACTATTTTCAGGATAAAAAATAATCCAGATCAGTTGATCCTTTGTGAACACGGGGCCAGAGATTGGGATTATCGTTTTAATCCGGAAGTTATACGAGGATATTTCCAAAAGTAATGTCACTCCTCTCGTGGTTTAATTGTTTATAGGCCGATATGCATAAATATGATATCAAAATGTTCTGCAATTCAATTCTGATTAATATACAACGTGATGCATTATTAGATTTTCATAACTGGATTATATGAACATTTAAAATATACCTACGACGTCATATCGCCGCACACTATTATTACGATTGTTTTTTATCATCATAAAAATTTTCTTTTATGCGTTTTTATAAAAAATAATTTTCGAAAGCAGACATTACTTTCGTGACGTGTTGAAACAAATGTTTTGGGTCTGCTGCTAAAAATTCAATAACGTCACTCAACTTTGAAACTCGTAATATATTTTCAACGCATTGATTACTTAGCGAAAACACGGCAGATTTGCGACAAAAAGACGTTACGCGTAGTAATGCACTTTTCATAAAAGTTTTGAAAGTCACCTACTGAAACTTTAGTTACACAAGGCGGCAACATAGGCTCATGTGTATGTAGTATAAGTTTTTAAGGGAGCATATATCACCAAATCATTATCGATAGAGAGTCATATGGACGGTTTTTAGCAGATCCGTAAAGAACACCAAGAGTATTTTTAACGCCGTCAATTCAATTCGACGTTCAAAACTGCAATCATTATGTAGTGAGTTAAATATTTTGCTGCGGGACTATCTAGAGGACACTTAAAAATAATTTGATTTCGCAAAGAGTAAGTGTCGGGTAGGTGACACATTTCTAAAGGTCTTGGAAACGACTGCATGGTTTATGAGTCGTTAGAAATCACCAGTGATGAACTTCTGCTGGATGAGTAAGTGTCAGCAAGTAACGTCATTGTGACGTCGCTGACGTCGGACTTGCGGCGGCGTTCGTAAGTATGTCTCATGAAAAGGTTCATATCTCCAGAACTATTATGTGCATTGTTGTGAAATTTAGACATCATATTCAAGTAAGACTGAAGTTACGGTGTGAAAAATTTCGTGGTTTTACTGACATTATATACGATTTTATAGCATGAGTGACATTACTTTTGGATATACCCACGTATTTGCAATGAAATTTGGGTTATGATTGCTATACAAATCACCAATACTTGTGTTATATTTCAGTCGCTCACATTCAGTGTTTACTGTTACCATACACACCAAAGAGAATACTATGGAAGGGGAAGAGTTGCTGAAAACAGGAAAACTCCATTTGGTATAATTTCTCTCTTTTAGCATTAAAGGGGAGCACTAATAATCTTAATTACTCAAAAACATAGACACTAGGGCTGTAACGGTATACCGCGGTACACGAAAGACCGCGGACTTCAGTCCCACACGGTTCACGGTACAAGAATTGCAAATTTCGGTACGGTTCGGTATAAGTTTTTTAATGAGCAAAATAATATTAAGAGAACAAAAATGTCTAAAAGTCCACTGATTATGTAAACTTACCATGCATCACTCGTTTTAATTGTATTAAGATATGCCTCATATTGTCGAAATTCAGTTAAAATAGTTGATAGCAACATACTAATTGCTGTTATGGAATCAACAAATTCATTGTCACTTAAAAATTGTAGTTTTTAAGCTGCTGTTAGAGAATATTGTATCATACCGAAATATACCGAACTTCTGGTTTTCTGTCCAGGGGAAGGGCTTGAACTTTCAACTCCCCAAAAAAGAAAATTAGGACTGGGAGTTGTGTTTTTGTCAATAATAGCACTGTAGCGGTTAACAATTCATATTAAACAGTTGATACAAAATCTTATGCAGGTTAGTCTGTATGAAATATGGTTACCAATTTATTATGCTCCCATCTTTGATGAGGGGGTTTATTGCTTTGCACATGTCTGTCAATTTGTCTGTAACTCTAGCTTTGTATGAAAACAAAACAGATCTGTAATAACAATACATCATGGGGGGAATATCCGCTTATTTTAGTGTAGATTGAACAAATACACACATTCAGAGTAATTATGCACACAATTGAACAAAATTAGATATTGGAAATGTAATTCATGTCCATTTTCTTTTGCCAACAAAGGCTTAGCAGCATTATCACAGGCAGACCATAGCATTAAGATGAATGTTATAATTGTTGACAGGTTGATTTGGCTGGCAGTGAGAATATAGGTAGATCTGGAGCTGTAGATAAACGTGCACGAGAAGCTGGAAATATCAACCAGAGTTTACTTACACTCGGCAGAGTGATTACTGCTTTAGTGGAACATGCACCACATATCCCATACAGGTACTATACGGGGGTGTCAATTTTTTCTAAAAATCCGGAATTTCGGATTTTTCCCGTTTCTGGATTTATTATTCCTAAAAGAGCAAAGCCATTTGACCAAAATAAAAGTTATTTGAAGAAAATATCTTAAGAAATAGCAAAGTTATGGTGAATTTTGTCTGCTCTGAAAGATTTTCTTTATTAAAAATATAGTTTATCATATAACAATGTTGTTTTAGGCCTCTTGTTTGGCAAAAATGTTCAGCCTCTTACTATTTTCCTGATTTTAAATCTGGTCCTGTTGACTCCCCTGTTCTATAACAATCTCAAATTCTCTATGTAAACTGTTTGTCAAAAACAACAACTTGGAATAGTTTTCCTTGTACTCTGTACACAATGAAGCTCAGTCTGTGAATTCTGGATTTCAAACTACTTGCCCAAGTCAGCAATTTCACTGAAAATTACAGTAATCCATTGAAAGCAAATAATAAAAGGAGTTCACAGTTGCCTGTACATTATTTTACCAATGCTATCGTGTACTTTGAAATTTAATAAAGTTTTCAAAACATTTTCTATTTGATAGGGAGAGTAAACTTACTCGAATATTGCAAGATTCACTCGGTGGGAAAACAAAGACATCAATTATTGCCACAATATCGCCAGCTTCTATTAATCTTGAGGTACGTAGTTGTAGATGTACTATTATAATGTATAATTAACATTCTCATATATTATAGATAAATCATGTTGGATTGATATTAAGCGACATTCTTGATCATAGTTGTATCATCACAATTTGACATTATTAATCCCGATAGAAAGTTTTGCGTGATATTTAAATGGAAACCTGCATAATGCTCAGATGTAGCTCAAGGATGTCTCATGATCAGGATCCAGGACATCTCAGGATACAGGACATTTCAGGATACGGGACATTTCAGGATACGGGACATCTCAGGATACGGGACATCTCAGGATACGGGACATCTCAGGATACGGGACATCTCAGGATACGGGACATCTCAGGATACAGGACATCTCAGGATTTTATCTAATTACTTGTTACAATTGTTATAAAAACTGTACATACCTCTTAACTGTGAGTTCCGAACTCACAGAAGTCTAGTGATGGTTCTAAAATTAAAAAAAAATATATAGAAAAACTGTTTGATTTGATTTTATGCTTGACTTATTCCATGTTAAGGTAAACAGTTAATAAATATATAATGTTTTCTAACTATTTGTTGTTGAACAGGAAACACTCAGTACTCTGGATTACGCACACAGAGCTAAGAACATCACAAACAGACCAGAAGTCAACCAGAAACTCACCAAGAAAACGTTGATTAAGGTACACATACATTTATTCTGAAGTCTTTGACAACCAGACAACTGCTTAGTTTACTGAATTCAATGGTCATTTGGAGGAAATCAGTTTTAGGGGCAAGAATGCAATGATTTTAATATGCAATTAGAAAATTTGGACGTCACATTTTTAGCTCCACTATTCGAAGAATATGGGAGCTATTGCAGTCACCCGAGCGTTGGTAATGTTAAAGTTTACATACCACCTCTAATATTTTCAAAGTCCATTAATGTATTGGTTTGAAACATAGCACACTTGTTAGCCATCATGACCATAACCATTACACAAGAGGAGGTAACTATATCTAGCATTTTGACCAAATAATGCCCCTTTTCGATTTAGAAAATAGAAATAAATTTTACACTGTCAAAGAAATAAATTTTACACTATCACAGCATGTGACAGAGAATAGTGGAGTGCACTGTCGGGTGACAGCTCTTGTTATATAATGCTATACTGTGGTGATTGCCAATTATATATATATGTATATAATATTACAGGAATATACAGAAGAGATAGACAAATTACGTAGAGATCTACAAGCTGCACGAGAGAAGAATGGATTCTTTATTGCTGAAGAAAACTATCTGTAAGTATACCTACCACTTTCAGTAATTTACCATCAATCAACAAATTGATCATGATTCAGGAAGTTGTTACAAAGGATTTGTTACCTGTTATATCCACAGGTGGATCTTATACTGCCATATCATTGACAGCAAAATGCATTATAGTATACCATCTGGATTGGCTGCATTAGAACGAATTATCTTTTCTGGAAAAGTTATTTGATGAAAATATTCAAAGAATTGACCAAGTTATAAATGTTCATTTCAAGGTCCACCATCTGTATTTTAACATTAAAACAATGTTTGATGCTTTATTAAGGTGTAAGGATGTGTGCTTTCGGCGCCTGAAACAGACTTGTGACTCGTTTTTCAGGATTGGGCATCATGTGACAGTAAAACCCCTGATTACTTACTCGGTCAACAGCGATTTTTTTCCTTCTTTATTTGGTACCGGTAAACAGACCCGTTCCCAATCGAAAATAACGACCATTTTTCCCAATTTTCAATGAAAAAAATCCCAATTTGAAAATAGACAGTTGTCTGATCATGATATTATAAATATATACAAATGAACATCGTATTCAATTTATTTGTTGTTTTCGGACCCGTTTTCACACGATACTTACTTGTACGAGGTATTCCGATTGAATCTACGCTTGATTTATGACACTCGTTCGTTTATCGTTATTTTAACCAAACAGGCATACCACGCGTGTTGGTGTTACTCGATTATTCTAGAACGCAATATTTTTAATCAAGCGTGCCGCATGTCGTAAAGTATGTTTGTTATAAATTCCCAATTTAGTCAAAAACGACGCGATTTTTCCCAATTGGACCGGACCCGGACCCTTTCCCAAAATAGCAAAAAAAATCGCTGGTCAATGACAACCTAACAAACAATAATATTCTCTGATTTAAAGTTTTCTAATCTTTTTTTCAGGTCTATGCAGACCAATTTGAGAGTTCAGGAAGATACAATAAATGAACTGACTTCACTGAAAGATGCAATGACAGAAGAACTAGCTAAGGTAGATCAGACCATTTTACGCAATGTTCAGTTCTGATAAATCACTTAAAAACGTCTCTTGAGTGAGTTGTGTTGCATTTGGTCAGACAAGCTTGGCTCTGTCAAAATTCTTGATCTGGATTTGATTCAGACTATAATTGTGGTTGCCATGGCAACAGAAACATTGAAAACCAGTTAGGTGACTTCTGTATTGCTTGCAATGAATTCCTAATTGCTTGCAAAGAAAGAAATAACTTTTCTGTAAAAAATAAATTATTTGAATTTGTATACGCATGATTTTAAAATTGTTGTGTATGAACACTAGTTAATGATACTCCACTGTTTCATTTCGATTTTAAAAACTGAGTCTTTTCCCACTGAACTTAAAACATTCAATTTTGTGAGTTAGGGACTTGGGACTTTCACCAACATGATATACTGGCCCTGATCCTCGAAACATCTCAATCTGAGTTAAGGCTCATCTCAAATATCCGCATTTATCATTTAGTTAATGTCCATGGAAGATTGGATTGAAAATTTGCACCACACAGCACTGAACAGAAAACATTATTCTGAATTTATTGCAGCAAAATATAAAGAGTTTGAACTTAAGATTAATCTCAAATGCAGACTTTGATTTTCGCAAAATCTCAATTTGTGATGAGATTTCTACTCGAACTGTTTCAGGAGTTCGGGGCCTGGTATCGTCATGGTTGTTATTATTGAATTTCTTGTATGATAGGTACAAAGCTTGTTCTCTGATACCAAAGAAGAGCTAGAACAGACTACTAACCAGCTGACAGTTACCAAAGAGAAATTGTGTGTGACCAAAACGAACTTGAAGGAAACGAAAGTGAATCTAAGATTGACAGAACAGGATAGAAATGAACAGAAATACCTTGTTTCTGAACATTTGAAAGCAGAGGATGTTCTGTTTGAAAATGCATCATCGGTAATTGTTTCACATATTGAATAGATACATGCATGAGTAAAAGTGTTCAGTCTAAATACTGATTTCAGTATTTTGAAAAATAATTGCGCTATGTAGTTGATAGGAAAAATATTTTTAGTATGTTGACAAGCAGTTTTCAGTATTTTGCACATTTTGAACTTTTACCCATGTGCCTAGAATTATACTAAATTCTTGCTACTTTACCTCATATATCATATTATACTCTCAGGTTGGGGGCAGTTGCCTAGAGGTAGGGTTCTGGCTTCAGAATAGAGAGGTCCCAGGTTCAACCCTTGTCTGGACCAGCGGTTAATTTCTCAAATGAGTAGGTTCAAACTATGTGTGAACCCAATAGAAGTTTTACTTTCACCCAGACCAACTCTTGACAAAATTTAGTAGATGTAGATGTGATATTTCTTAGTAACAGTTCAATTTCACAGATATTCTAAGCCCTAAGCCTTGTTTTGCATCACTCAGAAGCATGCCATACCCAGATAATGTGTCATTGTGTTATTGCCTTGACATGGTAAAAATTAAGGATGGCAACGGATAGCAAAATGGTATCCGGATATTCGTTTGGAATGTGATTAGACCAAATATCCCGATACCAATTTTGGTATCTGTTGACATCTGTATCAAATTAAATGTGGTTAGAATTAAGGATTTCACTATAATTCAATGTAACCTATTTTTGGGACCAACATCGTCTTTGTATACCAGACAGACTAACATGCTATGTCTCATTGCGGATATTCTGCTTTCATTTTGTTACATCCAATCCTACAAGTCCAAATATAATCTTAGCAACAATCAGCACAACTGCTAATCTAAGCCACCATCAAGTGAATCAACAAAACCTGTTCATAATCTAAGAATATGTGTCTATCTTACAGCTCCTAGATACTGTGCAGATCTCCACCACAGATGTGAAAGGTTTACATGAAAAGATTGACAGATTGAAGACAACAGATGAACAAAACAAGCAAGTTTTACAGAGCTTTGAGGAGGTTCTCACTACAAACATTGGACAGTCCATTGATGATGTTCAGCAATACAACGCACAACAAACCAACTTTCATAGTCAACTCACTCAACAGCTAAGTAAGATTCTTATAAAAGTTTAACTGTTTCAGATTAACCGCTTCATTAAACCGTATGGAATGGAATCGGTCGATTGCAAACCTTATGTTATGTAGTCTAGTAATATGATGTGTATAAGTTTTTATATGCCCAAAGGGTTGTATGTTATGGTCTCCATCGTCTGTCAAAATGGTCTTTTTTTAGCAAAACCACGTAATTTCGTCCCACGGAAATTTAATGATTTTACAGTGTAACCTCTAAAACTCGTGGAAATGAATTTTGACCTCGCATAGTGACATGATTATAGAGTATAATGTATGTATGTGCAGGTGTTAGATTATCAAACAACAAGGAGAACATCAGTACAATAACCACTCAGTTACGTGAGTTACAATCCTGTCTCACACAGCAACTAGAGGCAGTCACCGAACATCAAAAAACCAACACACAATGTCTAACATCTTGGACGAATGGCATACAGTCATCAGCGACAGAAATGAAGGTAATTAATATTTCAGGGGTGTCAATCTTCCAGATTGATTCGGATTTACACATCCAGCAAGAGCCATGATTCCTGACCAAAATAAAAGCTATTTGAAGAAAATATCTTCAGAAATGGCAGCAAAGTTATGATCAATTTAGTCTGATTTATAGGAATTTCTTACAAATTGAATATGGAAACAATGTGGTTAAATGCCTCTTAAGCTCTTATTTTTGGCAAAAATGGTTGACCGCATATGATTTTCCTGATTTAAATTAGACTCTGTTGACACCCCTGATATTTAAAATAATTCTTTATTAAAAGATACATGTTTCACTTAATTCCTTTTAATGTAAGAATTGGTCACACCAGTATTAAGGTATGAATCTTATATTGATATCGCCCTCCGATTAGTATAATTGTTCAATGGAATGTGACTTGCAACTCGTCTCATGACTTGTTACACGTTACCACTCCATTTTTAGCTCCACTATTCGAAGTCCTTCGACATAATTGGTTTGAAACTTGGCACACTTTGCGACTTAGAAAAAAATGTTAAAGTTAACATACCACCTCAAATATTTTCAAAGTCCATCAACATACGAGGGTATATCCAAAAGTAATGTCACTCCTCCCGTGGTTAATTTGTTTATAGGCCGATATGCATAAATATGATATGAAAATGTTCAGCAATTCAATTCTGATTAAAAACCAACTTGCTTCATTATTCCATTTTCTTAAATGGATTAAATGTACATTTGAAAAATACCTATGACGTCATATCGCCGCACAAGAAAATTACGATATTTTGTTCATTATCATAACGATTTTCTTTCATGCGTTTTTATAAAAAATAATTATCGAAAGCAGACGTTACTTTCGTGACGTGATAAAACCAATGTGGTGTGTCTGTTGCTAAAAATTCATTGACGTCATTCTATTTTGAAACACGCACTGATTACTTAGCGAAAACACGTCAGATTTGTGACAAAAAGACGCTGCGCGTAATAATGCACTTTTCCTAAAAGTTATGAAAGTCACCTACAGAAACTTAAGTTACACACGGCGGCAACATAGTCTCGTGTACCTGTAGTATAAGCTTTTAAAGGGGCATGGATCAACAAATCATTATCGCTTGAGAGTCATATGAACGGTTTGGAGTAGATCCGAAAAGAACACCAAGAGTATTTTTAACGCCGCCCATTCAATTCGACGTTCAAAACTGCGATAATTATGAGGTGAGTTAATTTTTTTGCTGTGGGACTATCTAGAGGACACGTAACAATAATTTGATTTCGCAGAGAGTAAGTGTCGGGTGGGTTGCACATTTTTTAAGGTCGTGGAAATGTCTGCATGGTTTATGAGTCGTTTGAAATTACCAGGGATGAACTTCTGCTTGATGAGTAGGTGTCGACAAGTAACGTCATTGTGACGTCGTTGACGTCGGACTTGCGGCGATGTTCGTAAGTATGTCTCATATAAATATTCATATCTCAAGAACTATTCTGTGTATTGTTGTGAAATTTGGTCATCATATTCAAATTAGGCTGAAGTTATGGTGTGAAAAAAATCGTGGTTTTACTGGCATTATACACGATTTTACAGCATCAGTGACATTACTTTTGGATATACCCACGTAGTTGTTTGAAACTTGGCACACTTGTTTGCCATTATGACTCCAACCATTAGCTTGGAGGAGGTAACTATCAAGCATTTTGACTTTGAAAAAAGAAATAAAGTTTACACTATTAAAGGATGTGACTGAGAATAGTGGAGCATGCTGTCCCGTGACAACTCTTGTTAGATGTTGAAAACTTAGTAGGTTTGGACTATACATAGTTAATGATTTTGTTTTCAGGACAAACAAGTCAATACATTAGATAAAATAAAAGGTGCAATAGAGAACAGATTTAGTAATATCCTGTCACAAGTCGGCAACATGGCAACATCGGTAGAGGAAACAGTTCAACTGTTGACTTCTCAGGTAACTATGAGAGTGCTTGCTTATGTTATGTTTACTGGATCTTTTAACACTTTCTGGTGTCCTACAAGTCTGGAATAGTCTTGAAATCCAAATTAGCAGAAAATTTAAGTTGTAAATGTGAAAAAACTCACAGAACTGACCAAGTTATGTTCTCTTGAAATTTCATCAGCAAAATGTCAACTATAGGACAATGTTAGACTCTTAGTTTTTGTGTGGGGAAGTGTGCTAATGACACAAGAAATAGACCTGTGACTCGTTTTTGGATTGGGCATTATAACTATTGCTTCTGACTCGACACTGACTGTTCTCCCATATGTTTATAATGTATGAGGTAGGATATTGACAAATGTTGCTTTAAATGTTGCTGCAAAAGATTTATTGCAGGCAAGAAGGTTCCTTTCATGGGAGATGTATGTTTTGGTGTCTAAATCAGGGGTTCAATTTTTGCTGATTTGTCTGGAAATCTGTCATGTCTGAAAGAGCAATTAGCTTCTGACCAAAATAAAAGTTATTTGATGAAAATATCTCAAGAAATGGCAAAGTTATAGTAAATTGAATCTGCTATAAGGATTTTCTTAAGTTATAGAGTTAAATATGGATTTAATGTCTTTGCAGGCTTCTTGTTTGGCAAAAATGTTTCTGATTTTTAATTTGGCCCTGTTGACAGCCCTGTGTTAAACACTATCAGGGCTTTTTTGCCAAAATTTTTACGAAGCCCTAGCCTGTTAGATTTGTGAAACGTAAAGCGCGAGTTTTCTTCAAATTGTAAAATTCAAGCATAGTTTTGCTTTTGAATTGTGAAAGAGGAAGCACAATATTGACTTTATTAAATGTGTGAAAAGCAATTTACAACGAATATTTCCCTTTATTTTGTAAAGAAAATCACTAAATGCTTGATATATTTCATTATTGATGTTTAAGCTACTCTGGTTTAGTCAATTTCAAATTGCAGAAAATTTTGAGCCTGGGCAAGTGGTTTCATTTGTGAAACTGGCATTTTGGAATTGTGAAGCACCCTCCTTCAAATTGTGAAGTAGCCTTATTTCGGCCTCTTGTTATATAGTGAAAAAAGCCTGACTATACATGTGTCATTTGTGTGTTTTGTTACTTTACAGAGAGAAGAACAAGAGACGGTCCTACATGAACAATATGATCAAATCAAATCTAGATTTCTGGAGCTGGAACAGATTGTATCATCACATACCCAAACACAAAATACAGAGATTGAAACTTTACAGAATAAACTGAAATCATTGAAACAACAACACGACTCTGAGCAACAGGTGAGTTCATGAATGAATCTTCTTGTAAACACGAGAAAGTTTAGTAATGTAGAAATGTCAAAAAGGAGCCTGCTAGCACACATGGTACTGTATACTGTAAAATCATTAATTTTCATGGGGGATTAAATTTCGTGGTTCACTTCAACCACAAACTTTAATCCCAACGAAGATTGATTTTGACTGTTGTTTTGTTACCTGGGCACTGTTTTATCAACGTACTTACGGAAATCGTAAACTTGTGTTCAAATTTAAATTGAGTATAATTATTTAACATCTGCGCATTTGGGGACAGCTATTGTTTGTAAGACTTTATTTACTGTATCTTGATTAGTATTACAGCTCAAATTGCCACATTTTATAGTTGTAACAGTATTATTAGAATTTAAATTTGATCGTAAGTTAAAGATTTCCGTAAGTTCTTTGATAAAACAGTACCCTGGAATGCAAAATCCACGAATTCAAGTGCCAACGAAATTGTCTTTTTTACCAAAACCACGAAATTTCGTCCCATCGAAATTAAATGATTTTACAGTAGTTGAAAACGAAAAAAAAAATGGAAAAATATAAATTTTCAAACATAAATTATTTTTCGTTTTCAATGATGGAGTTACCTGTGAGCTAGTATGTTCAAATAGCCTGTAGATTTCAGGGATGGGTTCAATTACAAATATTATTAATTCCTCTTTTTCAACTAATTGTATGGAATGATGTTTTAAAAAATCAAAATTAATTTGATTTACACAGCCAGTTTATCAAAGCGCTAATGGATATTGTTCACACAAATTTTAATTTGTGATCATTCTTTCACAACTAATTATTAGTGTTAGATACAGTATGAAAGAGTTAATGAACTGAAACAATATAGATATTGTATATCCCTTAACCGGGGTACGGACTATAGGTAGTTGTTTTGCTGCCTTCCGGCTCATTTCTACACCCCCAGGGTGCATACCGATCTGGAAAAGTCTGAGTTGTATGTTTCTTTACATGTTTCTGGCTGTTTCTTACAATATATTAATGATGAAGTCTTGGGAAAATATTTAATTTTGAAAAAAATGTTAAATGTTATTAGGTCACATTATCAATAAAATATTCATGAATTGTTTTGGAATTCATGGTTAAGAAATTAATTTTGAGTATTCTGTTGATTTTATTCATTTGTAACTCTGTGTATACCATGTCCTATTGGTTTAATTTTCAGATCATTGATAACAAATTACAAGAAATCCTGCAATTACGGACAAATAGTAATAAAACTGTGGCAGAAATGGAAACGTTGGTGAGTTTTGTTACAGTTTATTATAATTCATTTAGCAGGGACGTGTTACCCTGTTTGCCCTCCATCAGTCTGTCAATCAATAAAATCTGGATCCTGCCATAACTCAAACAGTTTTCGAGCTATGTTAATGAAACTTTGTATGTGGGTTTGGAGGATAGGGACCAATAAGGTGATTATGTATGACTATTTTTTATTCAGACAATAAATGTGGTTACCATGGTAACAGAAACATAGACAACCAAGTAGACGACTTCTGCTTTGCTTGAAATTCCTAGTTACTTGTTTCAGGGGTTGATACTAACTGTTTTTGTCACTGGTGTGACTGTAATTTGTAAAGAAGCATTTAATTTGTAAAGAAAATAATCATGGTCCTTCATGATTTTCACTGGTCCTTGAAGATTTTCACTTGCCCCGGGCCAGGGGACCATTGTTAGTGTCAAGCCCTGTGTTTATGCAAATGTAAATTTGTTATTATAGGTACTTGATGAGACAGAGAAGATGAAGTCTGACTGTGATAGTTTCTGTGCACATGTTGGTGAGAAACGTAGACTCGCTGATAACAAGAATAACTCAAGCTTAGAGGAATTATCTTCTATGAAAGTCAAACATTGCAAGTTATCACAGGACTCTCTAACAAAGGTAGATTTTATTGATAACATACTCAGGGGTGTCAATTTTCCTCGGATTTACAGATCCCGAAAGAGCCAATAATTCTGACCAAAAGAAAAGTTATTTGATGAAAAGATCTTGAGAAATGCCAAAGTTATGGCCATTTTAATATGTTTTGAAGGAATTTCTACATAAAATCTGGTTTTGATATGGAAACTATGTGGTTGAATGCCTCTTTTTTGTCAAAAATGGTTAACCGCTTATGATTTTCCTGATATTTAAATTTGGCTCCGTTGACATCCCTGCATACTGTTAGTGTTCCTTGCATTGAGCATCATCAATGCATAACACAGTAGTAAATGTATTTCACAAAGTCAAACTCACAAATTAGAGAAACAATGCCAGGGCACAGTACTGTTTAACGCCAGTAAGATAATGCCTATGACATTTGGAATTTGAAATATATTTAGTAACCTATTTTTGTTACCACAAATTTTGATGACTTATTTGTCACTTTAATACTATATTTATTTATTTGTGTCAGATAATTCTGGATTAATCTGGAAATACATTTTTGCTGCACTAGAAGAAACAAGCGTTTCTGCAAGTGTTGGTGGTCCCAGATTTCATCAAGTGAAACAGTTTGCTGTATGCAAATAATTATTCTAAGGATTGGGCATTATGTCTTAGTGGAACCACTGACATTTATGTAGATTATATGATGCTGACAATGGTCTGTTCAATTATTCTGGATGCTTCATCAAGGTTCGCACAATGCATGAAAATTCCTTGAATTTGATGCCTAGTCCTTGAAAAGTCCAGGAATTTCTCACTGAAAAAAATCCTTGACAAGTCCTGGAATTTCGAAAAAAATGAAAGAGTATTTAAAAATAGTAACTTGGCGATTTTGACAGAGTTTCAGTGCTGCTTGACTACATGCGTAGAACAAAAGTGCTTGGAAATGAGAGAAAAGTCCTGGAAAATTGAATTTTGTCGCAAAGAGCCTTACAAACCATGTTAATACTTGTAAATGTAAAACTGTGTACATTATAGGTTCTGGATACATGTAAAGATATAGATGAGACTGGTACGAAGATACAGGAAGATATCATCTCTGATGTAACAAAGTGTAATGATGAAGTGACGAGATATCAACAATCATGTGACACATCTACACTACAACAACTAACTGACATAAACACACAACTAAATATGCACTACAAATATGTTGATGTAAGAACTACTACTATAATCCGCCGTTGATAACTCTAGCCTTTGCTTACAATAAAAATTAAATAAAATGCATTTTCCGTGATCATTTTTGTATACTCTTGTAAGAAATTAATGTTAATACATTAATTCTTTCAATCTATACTAAAAACAATCGACCTGTCAATCTGATTGTGTTGTTTTTAGACATTTTATGTTTATATACAAAGCTAGAGTAATCGCCAGAGATCTATACTTATAATAATAATAATAACAACTTTTTTTATAATTTTGGATTACATATTTGACCGCTAATATCAATTTTCAGTAAGGTACTCACTTTGAAGCTGATGCTTCTCCCAAACTCCACCAGTTTGAACAACCAGTTTATGTTTAAAATAATATGCAATTAATGTTTAATTAACACTAAAATAAACCAGCCTTATTTTACAAGTCTAAATACCACTGACAGCTTTACATTATCATAATTATGCCCCCCATCTTTGCTCATGTCGGTCGGGAGATAGACCAAATGGTTTCCAGATCATCAAACTTTACGTGGAGGTTGGTCAGAAGCAGTAGACTACCCCTAATGATATTGAGGTCAGTAGATCAAAGGTACCTTAACCAGTTTTTAAAAACATAACGGTTTCCTTTCAATAACTTGGAGAATGCTTTGCCCGAATTTCACATAGATGTTGGTCGGCAATAGTAGATGACCCCTATTGATTTTGAGGTCAGTAGGTCAAAGGTAAAGGTCACTGTGACCTTAACCATTTTCGACTATTGGGCTGCTATTGAGGCATATGCGTTTTACAGACATTTTTGTTTATTTAGATCCCTGATGTATATTTGTTTTTAATTGTTTATTTAACAGAATGTTCAACAAGCGGTTGTTGGTGAATGTGATAGATTGATGAACACTTGTGATAAACATTCAGTTACCATGGAAACCGATATTGAACATGAAACAACATGTGTTACTAAGCAACATGAAACCAGCGATTCATTCATACAGACTCAGATGGAAGCATTGAATAAATGCAAGTCTGAGATGACTCAGTATATGAAGGAAGAGATCTCTGACTGTATTCCTACAGGTAAGCAATATACATGTATTATGCCTCATATAAACATAAAGAACAAGGTCTGTTAAAGTGTATAGAGCTATATTTTAACCATCATGCAATGTCAAAAAATTTACTTGCATCGTTTTTAGTAGGATACTAGACTACCTTAATTGCAATTAAAACTTTGGATGGGTTCCGCGTACTTTCATTCAATCTTCGAAAAATAGACGATTCTTATAGTTTCATAGGGTGTTCTAGAACACTTTTGTATGAAAATGGACAGTTCGCATGTCAAATAAATCACAGAGATAGTAGTTTCTGTTAAAACTGAAGGGAAAAATGATCTAATGGATATAAAAGCATAATTGTTTTTCAGTTTTTGAAACTTTAAAAAAATACATCTTCCGATATAGCTCTATACACTTTAAGCATCTTTACTTTTTAAAATTTTGTTGCTGCATTTCTCAACAAAATGTTATTAGTTACTTATGATTGCCTATTAACATAACATATTGTTTTGGACTTTGACCTGTGACACATGCATTACATGTGCTTATCATTATACGGTAATTCATTGTAATATCTGACATTATTATACCATTACTATTGCCATATATTAAATTAAAAAAAGAAATGTAATAATTTCTACCCAACAGGTGCTACCCCTCAACGAAGAGACTTTGTAATAAAGAAGAATATTAAGAGAACGAGTGATCATGTGGTATTGTTGGATAGATTCCGGACTGAGAATATGATAGAGATAACTGAGGAGATTGACTCGGATATAGAACATGATGAGAACCAGGTAGGATGTATAACCTGGCAGTCTTGTTATACAGCTTTTCTTCCTTCTATACTGCAGGGGCCGTTTACCTTCCCCTCAGGAAAAATTCTTTTAAATCATGCAGTTTTCATCTAAAATCCAATTTACATCAAGTTTTTCTTCCCTTTTCCCAAATTTTAAGAAAAGTCCCTATCCCCTACCGTTGAAAAAAAGCCCTTTGTTAGCTTTGTCATAATAGGTGTGTTTGTAGCGTCTGCTCTGGAACATTGTTCCTTCTGTTCCTATTCAAGCAGCTTATGAACAAAATAAAGCTGTTCAGAACACTGTTCCGAATGTTTCACTCTAAGCAACTTATGAACAAAATGGAACAGGAACAGAACAGGAAGTAACAATAAAATAAATAAATAGATATAAAAAATAAAACTAAAGGTGGTCGATATTGTAAGTTGGAGCCGTTATATTGGTGGAAGAAATTTGACACTTGTACAGAGCTACAGATAAGGTTTTCGTCAATTGGGTATTTTACCCCCAAGTTTCAATTTTGATTGGGTTTTGACAAATTTTATTTGGGTATTTAATCAAACTCATTGGGTAAATGATCTTTTATGTACTGTTTCTCACTATACCATCCTTTTCTTTTTGGGTATTTCAGATTTTCATTGCTTTTTCTTACTCCCTACTTTCAAAATCTATTGGGTTTTTAAGAAAATTAATTGGGTAATTACCCCAATATGCAGCTTATCTGTAGCTCTGCTTGTAAGAAAATTTCTTATTATAAAAGTTTGGTCATCGTTTTTCTCTGTTGACATACTATTGCCGAGGTAATCAGATTAACACATTTCATGAAGTTTCCCGTTGTCTCGTTGTTGTTGTAATCACATGACCTGTTCTGCCTGCACCACCTGTTCATTGGGAACTGATAGAACATGTCCAGAACACTGTTCCGGTTTGTTCGTTAGTCAGTTCTCTAATCCGTCTGTTTCGGAACGCAGATAATGGATGTTTGGAACACACCCAGAGTCTCGGGGGGTTATACTCACTGGGTACACCGTCTAATTTTAGAACTGGAAAAACCGTTACTTGGGACGGTTGATTTAATAGTGATTTTCTATCTACTAACTTGTAATCCCTAAACCTCAACTAGGGCAACGTATGCCTTTAGGGTTGCCACATTCAGGTGGTCATCAATTTGTTTGAAAAGATTCCTGGATTAAATAAAACAGCCGTTACAAAATTTACATTTTCAAATTAAAATGGTATCGGCTATTTTGTTTAAATGGAGAATCGTTGCAAAGAAAATAATGACAATCTGTACATGACAACTCTTAAGGCATAGGGTGCGCTAGTTGATGTTTGTGGATCATAAATTGTTTGATAGAAAATCAGATATTTACCTAGTCCAAACCAAAAGTCACCCGTCCCATGTAACGTTATCGAGTACTAAAAATAGAGGGTGTACCCAGTGATACTACACCTCCTGAAAAGGGCCGCATTTACAAAGTAAAATGATCCATTCCCAATTTAAAATATCATACATTTTTCTAAATTGTGTAAATGATTTATGTAACATTGTTTTATCTGGAAATATTTATATATGATTATTTACAGAGTACTAGCAGTAAGGTGGGTGGAGTTGCTGGTGAAGGAGAGAATGAAATAGAAGATGATCAAAGTGATGCTGTCAGTATAAATTCCTCGTCCGGTGTGTCCGGTCTATCAGCATATAGCAGTACTAGCAAGGTATGATATCTATATTGAAGTGATGCTGTTAGTATAAATTCCTCCTCCAGTGTGTCCGGTCTATCTACATATAGTAGTACCAGCAAGGTGACATAAATTTCTCATTTAGACCAGCTGAAATACTCTTCTTTAATAGAATGCAGGGGTGTCCATTTTCCTGATTAATCCAGAATTCCAGATTTACATATCCTGAAAGATATTTGATGACAATATCTTGAGAAATGACAAAGTAATGGTCAATTCGATCTTGAGGCCCATATGGAAGATTGCATTATTGTAAATATGTTAGCCTCGTAAAATAAAGTCTTAACTTACTTACTAACTTACTTACTCTTTACTAATCTGTTTTTGAAGAAATTCCTTCATAAAAACTGAGTTAAATATGGAAACAATGTGATAAAAGGCCACTTATTTGGTAAAAATGGTTGACTGCATATGATTTTCCTGATTTTAAATTTGGCTGTGTTGACACCCCTGTAAAATGCTTGTTGTTTCTCAAATATTGCCTTAATATTGATACTATTTTATGTAAATCATAAACTTACAAAAGATATGTATGTCTGTATCTAAAACCTGCCATGTTATATTGGAATCAGTAATATAACTATAAAACACATACAGTAAAACTTTGTTAAGACGAGCATCAATATTACGAGCACCCGGCTTATTTCGAGCAAATTTCAAAGTCCCAGCGAATTTGCTAAAAATATGTTGTATACTTATATCACAGCTCTATGTCGAACTCCCGGTTTATTTAGATAAGTTGACTTGTCCCGATTAGTCCTTGAGATAATGGGGTTTTACAGTAGAACATTCTTGTATGCTCAGTTCAAAACTATAGCTTGGCCAATTTGACATGAGTCTGACCTTTTGATTAGCATAATTTAACAGTCGACATATTGCCTACGTTTACAATACCGATTGTATGTTTTCATAATCGGTGCGTATCACGAAGATGCTCGAGATGTAATACAAACACGAATTTGAAATACCAATATCGCACGATTTCCTTGCGGAAATTGATATATGCAAAGCATGAACCTTGTAATATTTTCTTGCATAAAGGTCAGGCTCAGGTCAAAACAGCCAAGCTATACATCAAATGATGATAACTAGTGGTACATGCTTTATGTATAGGTTCTGTACAGAAATTATGAAGATGTTTTCTGAAACATGTCTGTGGTGTTATATGTGTATATACAGGGGGTTTATAATTCCAGAATAATCCGGATTTAATGCATTAGGATAAATGCTGTTTTATGAACAAAATAAAAATTATTTGGTGCAAATATTCAAAGAATTGACAAAGTTATGGTAATTTGAAGTTTCTTGTGCCTCCTTAGCTCAGTGGTTAGTGCGCTTGCCGTTTAATCTGGCGACCCGGGTTCAAATCCGGGTGGAGGTACATGTATGCCTGCCATGTTTCAGTAGAAATAAAGCAAACAAAGACTATGCTCGGCATATAAGTTTTAAAAAAAAAGTTTCTTAGTCTACATGTTAACTATAAAACAATATTTGAAACCTAGTTAAGGTGTAGGACACATGTATGCTAATGGCATCCAGAACAGATTTGTGACTTGTTTCCAGGATTGGGCATTATGCACAGTAAAACCCTTGTATATAAATAAATTTCAAAAGTTGTGACCGATTTTTATTATTATTATATTTATTGACGTTTCAGGCTTCAGAGTGTAAAGAGAACGATAAACAAGGTGGCAGACCGCTTGGACAGCGAAAGAAAAAAATGAACTTTTCTAATGTAACACCAAGAGGAAAGACACGTCTTCCACTCAGACAAACCAATACTAAAGAACAATCTTAATATTGCAATCATAACCATGTACAAAATGTATAGTCAGCCTGGGGTCCTGCAAAACTTGTATCTTCCAGATTAGTTGCATTGGCAAGTTTGAACGTTTCTGTGGAAAATATAAGTTGTTTGTTGAAAAAAAATCAAAGTACTGACTCAGTTTTTATCATTTGAAACATTGGGAGCTGAATTGATACAATAGAACAATGTTGGAAGCAGTTTTGGTGCCAGGGAGAGTGGGACCTGAAAAATACATACTTCTTATTTTTGGAATTGGACTTGTTTCTGTTGGACCCGGCTGCCAGTTATTGCACAGGTGTCAGTATCAGTCATCGACTAAAAAAATAGACTTAAATTTTGTTCACTATTTTTACTATATAATCTACATTATATAGATTATATAGTAAAAATAGTGAAAAAAATTTAAGTCTTTTTTTTTTTGAAACTACCACCTGCAAGTTATTGTAGTAACATAGTATAACTCTCATTGTCCCATTGTGTGATTAGTGTACAAAAAGTATAACGTTTATCACTTTATGTCTTTTAGTGTGATTTAATATGACCATAAACATTATTTTGTTCTGTACAGCATAAGTTTTAAATGTTATTTTATACTTTACATGTCCTCTATGCTTCTATAATCATATCTGTCCATCTTCCTGTCCCCTCTCTTCTTCCTGTCCCTCTTTGCATGCATTTTAAAATAACCAATGCTGATGAAAATAAGTGATTGTTGTGTATATTATCAGCTCTATTGGTTGGAATGTCCGATGTCTTAGTCAGTGCTGTCAGGTTCAATAGATGTTGCTATTTTTATTCTCTTATATTTGACTTGATGTTTTGTACGGACCTGAGAAGTGTTCTGTTTTTATGTGGCTCTGTTGGAAATACAAAATGATGTAACTCTGACAGGACTTTGGATGCATGGTATTTGTGGTATATGGGAGCAGTACTTTGGGTTTCACTTCATTTTGAGTAATTACTAAAACATTACTTTTCTTAGAAGTGATGTTTCAGGATTACTGTCATGGTTTGTCGCTATGGTGACATGACTTGGGTGTACTATTTCATTCTTATTATGTTTTGATCTATTACATTCTGCTGTGTACATAGTGTGTGTCAGTCTTAATCTTATTATACCTGTAGGGTATAGCTTGGCTAATTTGACACGAGTTTGACCTTTTGATTAGCATAATTTAACAGTCGATATATTTCATAAGATACAAGACCATTTGTATGTTTTCATAATCAGGGAGTATCATGAAGACGCTCGAGCTGTAAAAGCAACACAAATGTGAAATAACGATATTGCATGATTTGCTTGCCGAAAGTGATATATTCAAAGCATGAACCTTGTAATATATTATTGCATAAAGGTCAGGTTCAGGTCAAAATAACCAAGCTATATCAACCATATATTTGTGTTTTTATATCCAACAGGGAGGCATCAATCTAATTTATTACATGTACTTATTTTACTTTCACTTAGTTTTAAACTTTTTAATGAATGCCAAACCAAATGTTCCAATGCTACACAGCATTTTATCAAATATGCTAATAAACTAGTATCAGATACCAGTGTGTACATCAGCAAACTTGTACTCAACTGCTGGCTACTGTTTTATCAAAGTACTTAAAGAGACATTCTCTATAACTAGCATATCGCCGGTGCCGAACCAAAACCCTGTAACTCAATTTTGGCGCGAAAACTTTTTTTGCATCATCCGCATCTGCTAGACGTCCTGCGCATTTCGGTCTTATCGCAATATACGTAACGCGATTGGCTATTTAAATGGCAACAAGACAGAAATGCACAGGATGTCTAGCAGATGCGGATGCTGCAAACAAAGTTTTCGTGCCAAAATTGAGTTACGGGGTTTTGGTTCGGCACCGTCGATATGTTTCTCGACTATCACATTAAATGAGCTAAATGTACAAAATACCATAAATTGTCATACTTTGTCAGAAGAAAGTGTGTGCAAATATGTGTCTATAATGACAAAATTACATTTAAATCACCAATAATAATTTATCGCTTCCAGTCATTTATTATAATGTGGTCAAAGGGAAATAACTCGTGACTAATTTGGCTCGTTACGGAAATATAATTTTATTGTTTTTTCGGTAATTAGTGGGAGCTTTTTGTTGAAATTTTGAGGAATTTGAGCAATAATAATTCTCATTTAATGTATAATATTTCTGAATCGATATAAACGATCAAAATAATAGGGAATGTCCCTTTAATGAATATTGTAAACTTCCATCTCAATTCATTATCATTGTTTAACAGCTGTAAGTTGGGAGAACAGACATGGTTTGTAGGAGGTCTTTAACTCAATCAATATTAGTATAATAGATCTAGTATAGTAGATCTAGTATAGCAGATCTGTTTACCCCAATTTGTAGCTGTTAAAGAATAATAAAGAAGATAAATTAGTTTGTAAGTAAATGCTTTAATAAAACAGTACCCTGGTGAATTACAGTGTAAGAGAACTGATGCATTCAAAGTAAGTTACTAGAGCTAAAATATAGTAAATTTTAAAGTGAAACTACAAGTCTCATTTGTACAGATATTGGGTATGAAGAAATTTCTAGTTGCTATTTCCATCAATTGTCTGTTTTTTGGTGGCCAAGAAGTACATATTCACCTAACATGTAGCATAATTTTATCAATGTCTTGTATCTAGTATATCGACGGTGCTGAACCAAAACCCGAAAACTTTTTTTGCAGCATCCGCATCTACTAGACGTCCCGCGCATTTCTGTCTTGTCGCCATCTAAGTAAAGCGATTGGCTATTTAAATGGCGACAAGACGTCGAGCAAGCGGATGCTGCAAAAAAAATTTCACGCCAAAATTTAGTTACAGGGTTTTTGTTAGGCACCGTTGATATTTACATCTTGCCAAATATGGGCCTGTCTACACATTCAGCTCTTCTTCTGTATGTATTGATATAGAAATACATGATTTATCTATAAATAAAAAAATGAAGATGTAAATATGATTTGTTCTTGTTTTTCATTCATCATCATGGTATATGTAAAATATGGCCTCGGCATATTGCCAATATAACCTTTGATTGCTAAAATTCCAGTCACAGCTCAATAGTCTGGGGGTGTCAATTTTCATGATTAACAGATACTGAAAGAGCAAAGATTTCTGAGCAGAATTAACATTATTTGATGAAAATATTTTGAGCAATGGCAAAGTTGTGGTCATTTTTATCTGTTTTGGAGCTTTTTAATAAAAACGGATTTAAATATGAAAACAATGTTGTTGAATGCCTCTTGTTTGGCAAAAATTGTTGACCGCATAAGAATTTCCTGATTTTAAATTTGGCTCCGTTGACACCCCTGATAATCTGTTTCCATCCATAAAGTGGATAACTGGATGGGTTTTTTTTTTAAAATGGCTGTTATCCTTCTGGGGGGGGGGGCTACTGTTTCAGAATTATACAGATTTCCAGATGAGTTGCATTAGAAACAATGGCCTGTTCTGCACAAAATTAAAGTTATTTGATGTAAAAAATCAAATGATTGACTAAGTTATGGTCATTTGAAGTTCCATAATCTCAATTTTAGCCATGTTTGAATCATTGTTATGGTATATAGACCAGTCATTTTAACTTTTAACCTCAAACAAATTGCAACACAAACTTTTGCATGCTGCGTAAATTAAGCTAACCTTAGCAGTGTACAAAAAGTCCTAAATGATTTTTTGTAGCACTTTTTGAGATATGCTCAAATTGTTGGTTACATGGTGCACATACAACACAATAAGTCAGAGGTCAGACAGTCCAGTTAGGATATTTTGACAGTGACATCAACATTTATGTGTACCCAAAAGATTAAAACCATTGCTTAAATAGGTAGAGCTTAGTTTGGTATTGGACTGTTGGCATAAACCTTTATACTTGTTTTACACCGTACAAGTGGATTGTTCCACTGCGTCACTGGATTTTTATCCTAACTGGACTGTAGGATATATTGACAGTGATGTCATCGTTTATGGTATTGGAACTATTGGTAAAAGCCTTTATACTTGTTTTTACACCGTACAAGTGGATAGTTCGACTGTGTCACTGTATTCTTATCTTAACTGGACTGTAGGATATATTGACAGTGGCGTCATCGTTTATGTGTACCCAAAAACCATTGCTTAAATATGTTAAGTTTAGTTTGGTATTGGAACTATTGGTAAAAGCCTTTATACTTGTTTTTACAAGGTAATTATAGAGGATTGTTCCACTGCATCGCTGTATTCGTACCCTAACTGGACTATATGATGGATTGTTGATTACATGGTACATATACAACACAATAGATATTTTGTTTTATAAGTTTTATTGTTAAACTGTAATCAAACTTAACATATAAATAGATTGTCTGTGTATACAGGATATATACGGGTATATGTATAACTCCAACGCGATATTCTGCAATGTCAATATAAACAGAAATCACTGACCATTACATCGATATAGGGAGAGCGGAAGTTTATTTTACCAGCTCACTTCTATTCACCAAGTAAATTAAAATAACGGTATAGCTTTGCTATTTTGACTTGAGCCTGACCTTTATGCAAGAACATATTACAAGATTTTTGCTTTGATTATATCAATTTCTGCAAGCAAATCGTGCAATATCGGTATTTCAGATTTGTGTTTGTATTACATCTTGAGCGTCTTCGTGATACTTCCCGATTATGAAAACATACACTCGGTGTTGTAAACGTAGACAATATATCGACTGTTAAATTATGATAATCAATAGGTCAGGCTCATCTCAATGTGGCCAAGCTTTACCGTTATTTTAATTTACTTGGTGAATAGAAGTGAGCAGGTAAAATACACTTCCGCTCTCCCTAAATCGATGTAATGGTCAGTGATTTCTGTTTATATTGACATTGCAGAATATCGCGTTAGAGTTCTATATGTAGTCGTACCTAAAGCACACCTGTACCATTCATCATTGCATGTTATACGGTCTTCAGTCTGAAATGACCAAAATAAACTGTATTATTATTTAGCAAATTATTGTCCCACCAGATTAAACTGAGACTTCTTGCATAATTTGTTCCAAGATCGGAAAATTCCGAAGTTTTAAAACATATACTTGCAATTTTATATGGCCTTATATAGAGATAACGCTAAATAAACATACGAATCGAATATAGATCGAATCCAGGCTGTGTTGTACCAAAACTGATATGTAACAAACACAGATATATAGATACAATCCTACATTCATGCTCATTACATACGAGTTTTAATTGAACTCGTCGACAAGTTTACTAAACTCGTCATCAACATCAATATGACACTCGGCATATTATTTTGTCCACTTGTTTAATTAAACTCGTATGTATTGAACACTCATTATCTCACTCATTCACGATCCTCTATTGAATAGATCTATAGTTGATTTGAATGAAACAAAATTCAAACTATGTTTAATATCTACGATAGAAAAAAGTGTACATTTCTTGAAAATATAAAATAATCCTGACCTTTAAATTATGCTGGAATATATTATTACTTTATTAGGCCTGCATGTAACTTATTAAACTGCTACGTAAATACAATGTATATATAAAGGTCACCTTTCACGTGATCGCCCTTAAAATCCCCAACGCTCCGAGCATAGGGTTGGCACTTCCATGAACCAGGGCAGTGAGTACGTCTAGTGTTTGGTGAGTCTGATCCTGGGTATCCGATCCTTCAGTCGTGTGGGCGGGTCCTCCAGTCATGTGGGCGGGTCCTCCAGTCATGTGGGCGGGTACTCCAGTCATATGGGCGGGTCCCCTAGTCATGTGGGCGGGTCCTCCAGTCATGTAGGCGGATCCTCCAACAAATGGGGCAGATCCTCCAGTCATGTAGGCGGGTCCTCCAACAATTGGGCCGTGTCCGTACATTGGGTTGGAATGTGACATCATTTGGGCGGAGTGTCCGTTATGGTACTGAAGAGAACGTCTGTTATTATATGGAATATAGCCTCCGGTATGGTGAAGTAGGGAGTTTCTTCTGTGATACTGACCATTGGTTCTGTATGTACGATATACATTTGGTTGATGTCGAAACCTGTTCCAATTCCAATTGCGACTCTCTGAAATAGTATGTGTATTGTAGGTGAAGACTCGCCGACAAGCGTCAGGGTTCTGGCAACCAACATGCCAATTAGATCATTGTCCATTAAAATTGAAGTTACAAACAACTGACAATATTAATACGAAGGTTGTTTGCGACAAAACTTGCTGTCGCTATGTTTATTTTCATTAATTCATTTAACATGCGATCCGTGGAACTAAATTTTATTATGTTTGTTCATATTCAAAACAAGTTTTGAATTTTCGCGTATGCTCGACCCTTCTTAAAATTAAATGAAGCATTGACACGATTTAGACTATAGCAAAGCCCAGTTAAAGTAAAGTCGTTTCAATACATGACCATAGCCATAGCAACACCAGTTCTCGTCGCAGTCCAATTTTGATTTAAATACGCATAATCTCCTTATTGGCACTGAACCACATAAAAAGTTTCATTAACCTAACTTTGGACCTACGGTACTTGAGTGAAATATGCCAAAATTATTATTAAAATATTTTGACATATTTTTTTCAATTGCTGTCTCCATAATTATTGTCATCAATAACAAGAAGTCCATAATCTGATTCTCCTAAGGACACCCTGTCGTATTCATTGAAATAAGTTACATAACCCTGGCTTTGAAATTGTTTAGTTATACGCAACCAGTCAGGCGCACATATTCTCCCTACTACCCCCTTTGCACATCCATAAATCTAGATTTGAAATGACAGTATTGACAGACGGACCAGTAGGAAACTATCAATGGTTTAGATCAGATGTCTTATCAAAGTAACGAAACCGTCCTCCTCTCAGGTATAACTACATTTGTTCTCGCAATCCACATACAGGTAAATAACCACTAAATGCCTACGCGGGCCAAATTCAGATACAGTCAAATAGTCCGTTTAAAAACTTTAAAGCGACTGGAAATGGGGGTATGTCTTGACAAATCAGCATCAGAATCATGAAATTGGTGTTAAATGCTTTGTATGCATGTATGTGATGTAGTGAAATGGTTTTATTGAGAAATATTTTGTATTCTGGCTTAAATATGAAAGTGAAAGTAAGGTTGGGGCTAACGGACAGTGAGTAAATCCGTACATGTGAGAAAATCTGTTCACCGCGTTTGACGAACCAAATTTTTCTTATATAATACATGACCCCCTACTTTTTTTTCATTTTCTTCAAGCTGGATGCTATTTCTATTGATTAAAAGATTTTGAGAGGGCCCCATGGACAAAAAGTTGACATTTTTTTTGGCTGACCAAGGTCACTTTACATTGAGTTAAAGAACAACTCTATTTGGTGGTTTGTGACCTACAGTATCAAACCTCCCCGCGTCCTTTGCAGGAATGCCGTATATGTAAGTCAATTGGAAACAGGAGTTTCGGTCATGTGAAATTTCTAGTTGCTATTTCCATCAATTGTCTGTTTTTTGGTGGCCAAGAAGTACATATTCACCTAACATGTAGCATAATTTTATCAATGTCTTGTATCTAGTATATCGACGGTGCTGAACCAAAACCCGAAAACTTTTTTTGCAGCATCCGCATCTACTAGACGTCCCGCGCATTTCTGTCTTGTCGCCATCTAAGTAAGGCGATTGGCTATTTAAATGGCGACAAGACGTCGAGCTAGCGGATGCTGCAAAAAAAAATTCACGCCAAAATTTAGTTACAGGGTTTTGGTTAGGCACCGTTGATATTTACATCTTGCCAAATATGGGCATGTCTACACATTCAGCTCTTCTTCTGTATGTATTGATATAGAAATACATGATTTATCTATAAATAAAAAAATGAAGATGTAAATATGATTTGTTCTTGTTTTTCATTCATCATCATGGTATATGTAAAATATGGCCTCGGCATATTGCCAATATAACCTTTGATTGCTAAAATTCCAGTCACAGCTCAATAGTCTGGGGGTGTCAATTTTCATGATTAACAGATACTGAAAGAGCAAAGATTTCTGAGCAGAATTAACATTATTTGATGAAAATATTTTGAGCAATGGCAAAGTTGTGGTCATTTTTATCTGTTTTGGAGCTTTTTAATAAAAACGGATTTAAATATGAAAACAATGTTGTTGAATGCCTCTTGTTTGGCAAAAATTGTTGACCGCATAAGAATTTCCTGATTTTAAATTTGGCTCCGTTGACACCCCTGATAATCTGTTTCCATCCATAAAGTGGATAATTGGATGGGTTTTTTTTTTAAATGGCTGTTATCCTTCTGGGGGGGGGGGCTACTGTTTCAGAATTATACAGATTTCCAGATGAGTTGCATTAGAAACAATGGTCTGTTCTGCACAAAATTAAAGTTATTTGATGTAAAAAATCAAATAATTGACTAAGTTATGGTCATTTGAAGTTCCATAATCTCAATTTTAGCCATGTTTGAATCATTGTTATGGTATATAGGCCAGTCATTTTAACTTTTAACCTCAAACGAATTGCAACACAAACTTTTGCATGCTGCGTAAATTAAGCTAACCTTAGCAGTGTACAAAAAGTCCTAAATGATTTTTTGTAGCACTTTTTGAGATATGCTCAAATTGTTGGTTACATGGTGCACATACAACACAATAAGGCAGAGGTCAGACAGTCCAGTTAGGATATTTTGACAGTGACATCAACATTTATGTGTACCCAAAAGATTAAAACCATTGCTTAAATAGGTAGAGCTTAGTTTGGTATTGGACTGTTGGCATAAACCTTTATACTTGTTTTACACCGTACAAGTGGATTGTTCCACTGCGTCACTGGATTTTTATCCTAACTGGACTGTAGGATATATTGACAGTGATGTCATCGTTTATGGTATTGGAACTATTGGTAAAAGCCTTTATACTTGTTTTTACACCGTACAAGTGGATAGTTCGACTGTGTCACTGTATTCTTATCTTAACTGGACTGTAGGATATATTGACAGTGGCGTCATCGTTTATGTGTACCCAAAAAGCATTGCTTAAATAGGTTAAGTTTAGTTTGGTATTGGAACTATTGGTAAAAGCCTTTATACTTGTTTTTACAAGGTAATTATAGAGGATTGTTCCACTGCATCGCTGTATTCGTACCCTAACTGGACTATATGATGGATTGTTGATTACATGGTACATATACAACACAATATATATTTTGTTTTATAAGTTTTATTGTTAAACTGTAATCAAACTTAACATATAAATAGATTGTTTGTGTAGACAGGATATATACGGGTATAACTCTAACGCGGTATGGGGACCTGTGCCACTTAAAGTAAACAGGCAAAGCAGGTATGACAACATAAGGATATTGGAAAAGGGATTATCTTTTCAATGTGTATAGCTTGGCTATTTTGACGTGAGCCTGACCTTTATGCAAGAATATATTACAAGGTTTGAATATATCAATTTCCGCAAGCAAATCGTGCAATATCGGTATTTCAGATTTGTGTTTGTATTACATCTCGAGCGTCTCCGTGATACTCCCCGATTATGAAAACATACACTCGGTGTTGTAAACGTAGACAATGTATCGACTGTTAAATTATGCTAATCAATAGGTCAGGCTCATCTCAATGTGGCCAAGCTTTACCGTTTTTTTAATTTACTTGGTGTATAAAAGTGAGCAGGTAAAATAAACTTCTGCTCTCCCTAAATCGATGTAATGATCAGTGATTTCTGTTTATATTGACATTGCAGAATATCGCGTTGGAGTTATAGTCATACCTAAAGCACACCTGCACCATTCATCATTGCATGTTATACGGTCTTCAGTCTGAAATGACCAAAATAAACTGTATTATTATTTAGCAAATTATTGTCCCACCAGATTAAACTGAGACTTCTTGCATAATTTGTTCCAAGATCGGAAAATATCGAAGTTTTAAAACATATACTTGCAATTTTATATGGCCTTATATAGAGATAACGCTAAATAAACATACGAATCGAATATAGATCGAATCCAGGCTGTGTTGTACCAAAACTGGTATGTAACACACACAGACATATAGATACAATCCTACATTCATGCTCATCACATACAAGTTTTAATTGAACTCGTCGACAAGTTTACTAAACTCGTCATCAACATCAATATGACACTCGGCATATTATTTTGTCCACTTGTTTAATTAAACTCGTATGTATTGAACACTCATTATCTCACTCATTCACGATCCTCTATTGAATAGATCTATAGTTGATTTGAATGAAACAAAATTCAAACTATGTTTAATATCTACGATAGAAAAAAGTGTACATTTCTTGAAAATATAAAATAATCCTGACCTTTAAATTATGCTGGAATATATTATTACTTTATTAGGCCTGCATGTAACTTATTAAACTGCTACGTAAATACAATGTATATATAAAGGTCACCTTTCACGTGATCGCCCTTAAAATCCCCAACGCTCCGAGCATAGGGTTGGCACTTCCATGAACCAGGGCAGTGAGTACTTCTAGTGTTTGGTCAGTCTGATCCTGGGTATCCGATCCTTCAGTCGTGTGGGCGGGTCCTCCAGTCATGTGGGCGGGTCCTCCAGTCATGTGGGCGGGTACTCCAGTCATATGGGCGGGTCCCCTAGTCATGTGGGCGGGTCCTCCAGTCATGTAGGCGGATCCTCCAACAAATGGGGCAGATCCTCCAGTCATGTAGGCGGATCCTCCAACAAATGGGGCAGATCCTCCAGTCATGTAGGCGGGTCCTCCAGTCATATGGGCGGGTCCCCTAGTCATGTGGGCGGGTCCTCCAGTCATGTAGGCGGGTCCCCTAGTCATATGGGCGGGTCCCCTAGTCATGTGGGCGGGTCCTCCAGTCATGTGGGCGGGTCCTCCAGTCATGTGGGCGGGTACTCCAGTCATATGGGCGGGTCCCCTAGTCATGTGGGCGGGTCCTCCAGTCATGTAGGCGGATCCTCCAACAAATGGGGCAGATCCTCCAGTCATGTAGGCGGGTCCTCCAACAATTGGGCCGTGTCCGTACTTTGGGTTGGAATGTGACATCATTTGGGCGGAGTGTCCGTTATGGTACTGAAGAGAACGTCTGTTATTATATGGAATATAGCCTCCGGTATGGTAAAGTAGGGAGTTTCTTCTGTGATACTGACCATTGGTTCTGTATGTACGATATACATTTGGTTGATGTCGAAACCTGTTCCAATTCCAATTGCGACTCTCTGAAATAGTATGTGTATTGTAAGTGAAGACTCGCCGACAAGCGTCAGGGTTCTGGCAACCAACATGCCAATTAGATCATTGTCCATTAAAATTGAAGATGCAAACAACTGGCAATGTTAATACGAAGGTTGTTTGCGACAAAACTTGCTGTCGCTATGTTTATTTTCATTAATTCATTTAACATGCGATCCGTGGAACTAAATTGTATTATGTTTGTTCATATTCAAAACAAGTTTTGAATTTTCGCGTATGCTCGACCCTTCTTAAAATTAAATGAAGCATTGACACGATTTAGACTATAGCAAAGCCCAGTTAAAGTAAAGTCGTTTCAATACATGACCATAGCCATAGCAACACCAGTTCTCGTCGCAGTCCAATTTTGATTTAAATACGCATAATCTCCTTATTGGCACTGAACCACATAAAAAGTTTCATTAACCTAACTTTGGACCTACGGTACTTGAGTGAAATATGCCAAAATTATTATTAAAATATTTTGACATATTTTTTTCAATTGCTGTCTCCATAATTATTGTCATCAATAATAAGAAGTCCATAATCTGATTCTCCTAAGGACACCCTGTCGTATTCATTGAAATAAGTTACATAACCCTGGCTTTGAAATTGTTTAGTTATACGCAACCAGTCAGGCGCACATATTCTCCCTACTACCACCCCCTTTGCACATCCATAAATCTAGATTTGAAATGACAGTATTGACAGACGGACCAGTAGGAAACTATCAATGGTTTAGATCAGATGTCTTATCAAAGTAACGAAACCGTCCTCCTCTCAGGTATAACTACATTTGTTCTCGCAATCCACATACAGGTAAATAACCACTAAATGCCTACGCGGGCCAAATTCAGATACAGTCAAATAGTCCGTTTAAAAACTTTAAAGCGACTGGAAATGGGGGTATGTCTTGACAAATCAGCATCAGAATCATGAAATTGGTGATAAATGCTTTGTATGCATGTATGTGATGTAGTGAAATGGTTTTATTGAGAAATATTTTGTATTCTGGCTTAAATATGAAAGTGAAAGTAAGGTTGGGGCTAACGGACAGTGAGTAAATCCGTACATGTGAGAAAATCTGTATAATACATGACCCCCTACTTTTTTTTCATTTTCTTCAAGCTGGATGCTATTTCTATTGATTAAAAGATTTTGAGAGGGCCCCATGGACAAAAAGTTGACATTTTTTTTGGCTGACCAAGGTCACTTTACATTGAGTTAAAGAACAACTCTATTTGGTGGTTTGTGACCTACAGTATCAAACCTCCCCGCGTCCTTTGCAGGAATGCCGTATATGTAAGTCAATTGGAAACAGGAGTTTCGGTCATGTGAAATTTCTAGTTGCTATTTCCATCAATTGTCTGTTTTTTGGTGGCCAAGAAGTACATATTCACCTAACATGTAGCATAATTTTATCAATGTCTTGTATCTAGTATATCGACGGTGCTGAACCAAAACCCGAAAACTTTTTTTGCAGCATCCGCATCTACTAGACGTCCCGCGCATTTCTGTCTTGTCGCCATCTAAGTAACGCGATTGGCTATTTAAATGGCGACAAGACGTCGAGCGAGCGGATGCTGCAAAAAAAAATTTCACGCCAAAATTTAGTTACAGGGTTTTGGTTAGGCACCGTTGATATTTACATCTTGCCAAATATGGGCCTGTCTACACATTCAGCTCTTCTTCTGTATGTATGTATTGATATAGAAATACATGATTTATCTATAAATAAAAAAATGAAGATGTAAATATGATTTGTTCTTGTTTTTCATTCATCATCATGGTATATGTAAAATATGGCCTCGGCATATTGCCAATATAACCTTTGATTGCTAAAATTCCAGTCACAGCTCAATAGTCTGGGGGTGTCAATTTTCATGATTAACAGATACTGAAAGAGCAAAGATTTCTGAGCAGAATTAACATTATTTGATGAAAATATTTTGAGCAATGGCAAAGTTGTGGTCATTTTTATCTGTTTTGGAGCTTTTTAATAAAAACGGATTTAAATATGAAAACAATGTTGTTGAATGCCTCTTGTTTGGCAAAAATTGTTGACCGCATAAGAATTTCCTGATTTTAAATTTGGCTCCGTTGACACCCCTGATAATCTGTTTCCATCCATAAAGTGGATAATTGGATGGGTTTTTTTTTTTAAATGGCTGTTATCCTTCTGGGGGTGGCCTACTGTTTCAGAATTATACAGATTTCCAGATGAGTTGCATTAGAAACAATGGTCTGTTCTGCACAAAATTAAAGTTATTTGATGTAAAAAATCAAATAATTGACTAAGTTATGGTCATTTGAAGTTCCATAATCTCAATTTTAGCCATGTTTGAATCATTGTTATGGTATATAGACCAGTCATTTTAACTTTTAACCTCAAACAAATTGCAACACAAACTTTTGCATGCTGCGTAAATTAAGCTAACCTTAGCAGTGTACAAAAAGTCCTAAATGATTTTTTGTAGCACTTTTTGAGATATGCTCAAATTGTTGGTTACATGGTGCACATACAACACAATAAGTCAGAGGTCAGACAGTCCAGTTAGGATATTTTGACAGTGACATCAACATTTATGTGTACCCAAAAGATTAAAACCATTGCTTAAATAGGTAGAGCTTAGTTTGGTATTGGACTGTTGGCATAAACCTTTATACTTGTTTTACACCGTACAAGTGGATAGTTCGACTGTGTCACTGTATTCTTATCTTAACTGGACTGTAGGATATATTGACAGTGGCGTCATCGTTTATGTGTACCCAAAAACCATTGCTTAAATAGGTTAAGTTTAGTTTGGTATTGGAACTATTGGTAAAAGCCTTTATACTTGTTTTTACAAGGTAATTATAGAGGATTGTTCCACTGCATCGCTGTATTCGTACCCTAACTGGACTATATGATGGATTGTTGATTACATGGTACATATACAACACAATAGATATTTTGTTTTATAAGTTTTATTGTTAAACTGTAATCAAACTTAACATATAAATAGATTGTTTGTGTATACAGGTTATATACGGGTATAAGTCTAACGCGATATTCTGCAATGTCAATACAAACAGAAATTACTGACCATTACATCGATTAAGGGAGAGCAGAAGTTTATTTTACCTGCTCACTTCTATTCACCAAGTAATTTAAAATAACGGTAAAGCTTGGCCACATTGAGATGAGCCTGACCTATTGATTAGCATAATTCAACAGTCGATATATTGTCTACGTTTACAACACCGAGTGTATGTTTTCATAATCGGGGAGTATCACGAAGACGCTCAAGATGTAATACAAACACAAATCTGAAATACCGATATTGCACGATTTGCTTGTGGAAATTGATATAATCAAAGCAAACATATTGTTAATTTATATTCTTGCAAGGTCAGGTTCAGGTTACAATAGCCAAGCTATACACATTGAAAAAGATAATCCCTTTTCCAATATCCTTTTATGTTGTTGTGCCTGATCTGCCTGTTTACTTTAAGTGGCACAGGTCCCAATACCGCGTTATAGTTATACCATTCATCATTGCATGTTATACGGTCTTCAGTCTGAAATGACCAAAATAAACTGTATTATTATTTAGCAAATTATTGTCCCACCAGATCAAACTGAGACTTCTTGCATAATTTGTTCCAAGATCGGAAAATTCCGAAGTTTTAAAACATATACTTAGGAAATAGATCTAAAAACTAAGATCTATTTGCATTCTAACACGTGTAATACGCACAGTTTCATATGGACTCATTCTTATTGCAGAGTGATGCGTTGTTTGTCGTGTTGCTATAGACAACTTCCGCTGTTTAAAGTATAAAACCTCCACCCCTGGAATATCGTTTTTTGCTCATTTCATTTAAACAGAGGCATAACTAGAGCTCATTCGAAAGTATGTATTTCATAAAAACTAAAATGAATCGATAAATGCAATTGCTGTTGCAATAATACGGATATAATTAAATAAATTAAGAAAAAACGCTACGCAAATAAAAGTTCGCACAACGTCACGTTAACGTTGACGCCAAATAAACGTCATACAATCCATGACGTCATGTGATAAACAAGGCGTAAATTCCATTCATAAAAAGCGTTATTTATACGTGGGAGATCATTCAACAGCCAAAAAGTAGAACGGCAAAAACTGTGATATACCGGAAATTTAACCACGGTACAGTCCTATACGTTTACACGGAGCTAAAAATAGACAGTGTTAGAATTACAATTTTATATGGCCTTATATAGAGATAACGCTAAATAAACATACGAATCAAATATAGATCGAATCCAGGCTGTGTTGTACCAAAACTGGTATGTAACACACACAGATATATAGATACAATCCTACATTCATGCTCATTACATACGAGTTTTAATTGAACTCGTCGACAAGTTTACTAAACTCGTCATCAACATCAATATGACACTCGGCATATTATTTTGTCCACTTGTTTAATTAAACTCGTATGTATTGAACACTCATTATCTCACTCATTCACGATCCTCTATTGAATAGATCTATAGTTGATTTGAATGAAACAAAATTCAAACTATGTTTAATATCTACGATAGAAAAAAGTGTACATTTCTTGAAAATATAAAATAATCCTGACCTTTAAATTATGCTGGAATATATTATTACTTTATTAGGCCTGCATGTAACTTATTAAACTGCTACGTAAATACAATGTATATATAAAGGTCACCTTTCACGTGATCGCCCTTAAAATCCCCAACGCTCCGAGCATAGGGTTGGCACTTCCATGAACCAGGGCAGTGAGTACTTCTAGTGTTTGGTCAGTCTGATCCTGGGTATCCGATCCTTCAGTCGTGTGGGCGGGTCCTCCAGTCATGTGGGCGGGTCCTCCAGTCATGTGGGCGGGTACTCCAGTCATATGGGCGGGTCCCCTAGTCATGTGGGCGGGTCCTCCAGTCATGTAGGCGGATCCTCCAACAAATGGGGCAGATCCTCCAGTCATGTAGGCGGATCCTCCAACAAATGGGGCAGATCCTCCAGTCATGTAGGCGGGTCCTCCAGTCATATGGGCGGGTCCCCTAGTCATGTGGGCGGGTCCTCCAGTCATGTAGGCGGGTCCCCTAGTCATATGGGCGGGTCCCCTAGTCATGTGGGCGGGTCCTCCAGTCATGTGGGCGGGTCCTCCAGTCATGTGGGCGGGTACTCCAGTCATATGGGCGGGTCCCCTAGTCATGTGGGCGGGTCCTCCAGTCATGTAGGCGGATCCTCCAACAAATGGGGCAGATCCTCCAGTCATGTAGGCGGGTCCTCCAACAATTGGGCCGTGTCCGTACTTTGGGTTGGAATGTGACATCATTTGGGCGGAGTGTCCGTTATGGTACTGAAGAGAACGTCTGTTATTATATGGAATATAGCCTCCGGTATGGTAAAGTAGGGAGTTTCTTCTGTGATACTGACCATTGGTTCTGTATGTACGATATACATTTGGTTGATGTCGAAACCTGTTCCAATTCCAATTGCGACTCTCTGAAATAGTATGTGTATTGTAAGTGAAGACTCGCCGACAAGCGTCAGGGTTCTGGCAACCAACATGCCAATTAGATCATTGTCCATTAAAATTGAAGATGCAAACAACTGGCAATGTTAATACGAAGGTTGTTTGCGACAAAACTTGCTGTCGCTATGTTTATTTTCATTAATTCATTTAACATGCGATCCGTGGAACTAAATTGTATTATGTTTGTTCATATTCAAAACAAGTTTTGAATTTTCGCGTATGCTCGACCCTTCTTAAAATTAAATGAAGCATTGACACGATTTAGACTATAGCAAAGCCCAGTTAAAGTAAAGTCGTTTCAATACATGACCATAGCCATAGCAACACCAGTTCTCGTCGCAGTCCAATTTTGATTTAAATACGCATAATCTCCTTATTGGCACTGAACCACATAAAAAGTTTCATTAACCTAACTTTGGACCTACGGTACTTGAGTGAAATATGCCAAAATTATTATTAAAATATTTTGACATATTTTTTTCAATTGCTGTCTCCATAATTATTGTCATCAATAATAAGAAGTCCATAATCTGATTCTCCTAAGGACACCCTGTCGTATTCATTGAAATAAGTTACATAACCCTGGCTTTGAAATTGTTTAGTTATACGCAACCAGTCAGGCGCACATATTCTCCCTACTACCACCCCCTTTGCACATCCATAAATCTAGATTTGAAATGACAGTATTGACAGACGGACCAGTAGGAAACTATCAATGGTTTAGATCAGATGTCTTATCAAAGTAACGAAACCGTCCTCCTCTCAGGTATAACTACATTTGTTCTCGCAATCCACATACAGGTAAATAACCACTAAATGCCTACGCGGGCCAAATTCAGATACAGTCAAATAGTCCGTTTAAAAACTTTAAAGCGACTGGAAATGGGGGTATGTCTTGACAAATCAGCATCAGAATCATGAAATTGGTGATAAATGCTTTGTATGCATGTATGTGATGTAGTGAAATGGTTTTATTGAGAAATATTTTGTATTCTGGCTTAAATATGAAAGTGAAAGTAAGGTTGGGGCTAACGGACAGTGAGTAAATCCGTACATGTGAGAAAATCTGTATAATACATGACCCCCTACTTTTTTTTCATTTTCTTCAAGCTGGATGCTATTTCTATTGATTAAAAGATTTTGAGAGGGCCCCATGGACAAAAAGTTGACATTTTTTTTGGCTGACCAAGGTCACTTTACATTGAGTTAAAGAACAACTCTATTTGGTGGTTTGTGACCTACAGTATCAAACCTCCCCGCGTCCTTTGCAGGAATGCCGTATATGTAAGTCAATTGGAAACAGGAGTTTCGGTCATGTGAAATTTCTAGTTGCTATTTCCATCAATTGTCTGTTTTTTGGTGGCCAAGAAGTACATATTCACCTAACATGTAGCATAATTTTATCAATGTCTTGTATCTAGTATATCGACGGTGCTGAACCAAAACCCGAAAACTTTTTTTGCAGCATCCGCATCTACTAGACGTCCCGCGCATTTCTGTCTTGTCGCCATCTAAGTAACGCGATTGGCTATTTAAATGGCGACAAGACGTCGAGCGAGCGGATGCTGCAAAAAAAAATTTCACGCCAAAATTTAGTTACAGGGTTTTGGTTAGGCACCGTTGATATTTACATCTTGCCAAATATGGGCCTGTCTACACATTCAGCTCTTCTTCTGTATGTATGTATTGATATAGAAATACATGATTTATCTATAAATAAAAAAATGAAGATGTAAATATGATTTGTTCTTGTTTTTCATTCATCATCATGGTATATGTAAAATATGGCCTCGGCATATTGCCAATATAACCTTTGATTGCTAAAATTCCAGTCACAGCTCAATAGTCTGGGGGTGTCAATTTTCATGATTAACAGATACTGAAAGAGCAAAGATTTCTGAGCAGAATTAACATTATTTGATGAAAATATTTTGAGCAATGGCAAAGTTGTGGTCATTTTTATCTGTTTTGGAGCTTTTTAATAAAAACGGATTTAAATATGAAAACAATGTTGTTGAATGCCTCTTGTTTGGCAAAAATTGTTGACCGCATAAGAATTTCCTGATTTTAAATTTGGCTCCGTTGACACCCCTGATAATCTGTTTCCATCCATAAAGTGGATAATTGGATGGGTTTTTTTTTTTAAATGGCTGTTATCCTTCTGGGGGTGGCCTACTGTTTCAGAATTATACAGATTTCCAGATGAGTTGCATTAGAAACAATGGTCTGTTCTGCACAAAATTAAAGTTATTTGATGTAAAAAATCAAATAATTGACTAAGTTATGGTCATTTGAAGTTCCATAATCTCAATTTTAGCCATGTTTGAATCATTGTTATGGTATATAGACCAGTCATTTTAACTTTTAACCTCAAACAAATTGCAACACAAACTTTTGCATGCTGCGTAAATTAAGCTAACCTTAGCAGTGTACAAAAAGTCCTAAATGATTTTTTGTAGCACTTTTTGAGATATGCTCAAATTGTTGGTTACATGGTGCACATACAACACAATAAGTCAGAGGTCAGACAGTCCAGTTAGGATATTTTGACAGTGACATCAACATTTATGTGTACCCAAAAGATTAAAACCATTGCTTAAATAGGTAGAGCTTAGTTTGGTATTGGACTGTTGGCATAAACCTTTATACTTGTTTTACACCGTACAAGTGGATAGTTCGACTGTGTCACTGTATTCTTATCTTAACTGGACTGTAGGATATATTGACAGTGGCGTCATCGTTTATGTGTACCCAAAAACCATTGCTTAAATAGGTTAAGTTTAGTTTGGTATTGGAACTATTGGTAAAAGCCTTTATACTTGTTTTTACAAGGTAATTATAGAGGATTGTTCCACTGCATCGCTGTATTCGTACCCTAACTGGACTATATGATGGATTGTTGATTACATGGTACATATACAACACAATAGATATTTTGTTTTATAAGTTTTATTGTTAAACTGTAATCAAACTTAACATATAAATAGATTGTTTGTGTATACAGGTTATATACGGGTATAAGTCTAACGCGATATTCTGCAATGTCAATACAAACAGAAATTACTGACCATTACATCGATTAAGGGAGAGCAGAAGTTTATTTTACCTGCTCACTTCTATTCACCAAGTAATTTAAAATAACGGTAAAGCTTGGCCACATTGAGATGAGCCTGACCTATTGATTAGCATAATTCAACAGTCGATATATTGTCTACGTTTACAACACCGAGTGTATGTTTTCATAATCGGGGAGTATCACGAAGACGCTCAAGATGTAATACAAACACAAATCTGAAATACCGATATTGCACGATTTGCTTGTGGAAATTGATATAATCAAAGCAAACATATTGTTAATTTATATTCTTGCAAGGTCAGGTTCAGGTTACAATAGCCAAGCTATACACATTGAAAAAGATAATCCCTTTTCCAATATCCTTTTATGTTGTTGTGCCTGATCTGCCTGTTTACTTTAAGTGGCACAGGTCCCAATACCGCGTTATAGTTATACCATTCATCATTGCATGTTATACGGTCTTCAGTCTGAAATGACCAAAATAAACTGTATTATTATTTAGCAAATTATTGTCCCACCAGATCAAACTGAGACTTCTTGCATAATTTGTTCCAAGATCGGAAAATTCCGAAGTTTTAAAACATATACTTAGGAAATAGATCTAAAAACTAAGATCTATTTGCATTCTAACACGTGTAATACGCACAGTTTCATATGGACTCATTCTTATTGCAGAGTGATGCGTTGTTTGTCGTGTTGCTATAGACAACTTCCGCTGTTTAAAGTATAAAACCTCCACCCCTGGAATATCGTTTTTTGCTCATTTCATTTAAACAGAGGCATAACTAGAGCTCATTCGAAAGTATGTATTTCATAAAAACTAAAATGAATCGATAAATGCAATTGCTGTTGCAATAATACGGATATAATTAAATAAATTAAGAAAAAACGCTACGCAAATAAAAGTTCGCACAACGTCACGTTAACGTTGACGCCAAATAAACGTCATACAATCCATGACGTCATGTGATAAACAAGGCGTAAATTCCATTCATAAAAAGCGTTATTTATACGTGGGAGATAATTCAACAGCCAAAAAGTAGTACGGCAAAAACTGTGATATACCGGAAATTTAACCACGGTACAGTCCTATACGTTTACACGGAGCTAAAAATAGACAGTGTTAGAATTACAATTTTATATGGCCTTATATAGAGATAACGCTAAATAAACATACGAATCGAATATAAATCGAATCCAGGCTGTGTTGTACCAAAACTGGTATGTAACACACACAGACATATTATAGATACAATCCTACATTCATGCTCATTACATACAAGTTTTAATTGAACTCGTCGACAAGTTTACTAAACTCGTCATCAACATCAATATGACACTCGGCATATTATTTTGTCCACTTCTTTAATTAAACTCGTATGTATTGAACACTCATTATCTCACTCATTCACGATCCTCTATTGAATAGATCTATAGTTGATTTGAATGAAACAAAATTCAAACTATGTTTAATATCTACGATAGAAAAAAGTGTACATTTCTTGAAAATATAAAATAATCCTGACCTTTAAATTATGCTGGAATATATTATTACTTTATTAGGCCTGCATGTAACTTATTAAACTGCTACGTAAATACAATGTATATATAAAGGTCACCTTTCACGTGATCGCCCTTAAAATCCCCAACGCTCCGAGCATAGGGTTGTCACTTCCATGAACCAGGGCAGTGAGTACTTCTAGTGTTTGGTCAGTCTGATCCTGGGTATCCGATCCTTCAGTCGTGTGGGCGGGTCCTCCAGTCATGTGGGCGGGTCCTCCAGTCATGTGGGCGGGTACTCCAGTCATATGGGCGGGTCCCCTAGTCATGTGGGCGGGTCCTCCAGTCATGTAGGCGGATCCTCCAACAAATGGGGCAGATCCTCCAGTCATGTAGGCGGGTCCTCCAACAATTGGGCCGTGTCCGTACTTTGGGTTGGAATGTGACATCATTTGGGCGGAGTGTCCGTTATGGTACTGAAGAGAACGTCTGTTATTATATGGAATATAGCCTCCGGTATGGTAAGGTAGGGAGTTTCTTCTGTGATACTGACCATTGGTTCTGTATGTACGATATACATTTGGTTGATGTCGAAACCTGTTCCAATTCCAATTGCGACTCTCTGAAATAGTATGTGTATTGTAAGTGAAGACTCGCCGACAAGCGTCAGGGTTCTGGCAACCAACATGCCAATTAGATCATTGTCCATTAAAATTGAAGATGCAAACAACTGACAATGTTAATACGAAGGTTGTTTGCGACAAAACTTGCTGTCGCTATGTTTATTTTCATTAATTCATTTCACATGCGATCCGTGGAACTAAATTTTATTATGTTTGTTCATATTCAAAACAAGTTTTGAATTTTCGCGTATGCTCGACCCTTCTTAAAATTAAATGAAGCATTGACACGATTTAGACTATAGCAAAGCCCAGTTAAAGTAAAGTCGTTTCAATACATGACCATAGCCATAGCAACACCAGTTCTCGTCGCAGTCCAATTTTGATTTAAATACGCATAATCTCCTTATTGGCACTGAACCACATAAAAAGTTTCATTAACCTCACTTTGGACCTACGGTACTTGAGTGAAATATGCCAAAATTATTATTAAAATATTTTGACATATTTTTTTCAATTGCTGTCTCCATAATTATTGTCATCAATAATAAGAAGTCCATAATCTGATTCTCCTAAGGACACCCTGTCGTATTCATTGTAATAAGTTACATAACCCTGGCTTTGAAATTGTTTAGTTATACGCAACCAGTCAGGCGCACATGTTCTCCCTACTACCACCCCCTTTGCACATCCATAAATCTAGATTTGAAATGACAGTATTGACAGACGGACCAGTAGGAAACTATCAATGGTTTAGATCAGATGTCTTATCAAAGTAACGAAACCGTCCTCCTCTCAGGTATAACTACATTTGTTCTCGCAATCCACATACAGGTAAATAACCACTAAATGCCTACGCGGGCCAAATTCAGATACAGTCAAATAGTCCGTTTAAAAACTTTGAAGCAACTGGAAATGGGGGTATGTCTTGACAAATCAGCATCAGAATCATGAAATTGGTGTTAAATGCTTTGTATGCATGTATGTGATGTAGTGAAATGGTTTTATTGAGAAATATTTTGTATTCTGGCTTAAATATGAAAGTGAAAGTAAGGTTGGGGCTAACGGACAGTGAGTAAATCCGTACATGTGAGAAAATCTGTTCACCGCGTTTGACGAACCAAATTTTTCTTATATAATACATGACCCCCTACTTTTTTTTTCATTTTCTTCAAGCTGGATGCTATTTCTATTGATTAAAAGATTTTGAGAGGGCCCCATGGACAAAAAGTTGACATTTTTTTTGGCTGACCAAGGTCACTTTACATTGAGTTAAAGAACAACTCTATTTGGTGGTTTGTGACCTACAGTATCAAACCTCCCCGCGTCCTTTGCAGGAATGCCGTATATGTAAGTCAATTGGAAACAGGAGTTTCGGTCATGTGAAATTTCTAGTTGCTATTTCCATCAATTGTCTGTTTTTTGGTGGCCAAGAAGTACATATTCACCTAACATGTAGCATAATTTTATCAATGTCTTGTATCTAGTATATCGACGGTGCTGAACCAAAACCCGAAAACTTTTTTTGCAGCATCCGCATCTACTAGACGTCCCGCGCATTTCTGTCTTTTCGCCATCTAAGTAACGCGATTGGCTATTTAAATGGCGACAAGACGTCGAGCGAGCGGATGCTGCAAAAAAAAAATTTCACGCCAAAATTTAATTACAGGGTTTTGGTTAGGCACCGTTGATATTTACATCTTGCCAAATATGGGCCTGTCTACACATTCAGCTCTTCTTCTGTATGTATTGATATAGAAATACATGATTTATCTATAAATAAAAAAATGAAGATGTAAATATGATTTGTTCTTGTTTTTCATTCATCATCATGGTATATGTAAAATATGGCCTCGGCATATTGCCAATATTATTATTATTATTATTATTATTTATTATTATTATACCATATTTATATAGCCCTTTTTTATGTATACACACGTTCAAAAGTGCTGTACAGTCCCGACTAATACATGTTTAAAACAATATACAATGTACATAAAATATACAAAAACATTTTTATCAACGCTATTTAGTCTCCCATCAGTATCATATTGCCGAAACGAAATGCAACATAAAACTTAGGAGACATGGTATATAGAAATACTTTGCTACAATAAGATAGTGGTGTACAACGATTTGATTATCTGTAGGGGTATTAACTGAATGTAAACCTCAACTAGGACAAGGATAACGTCAAGTACCATTACCACATGTCCTTAAGGCTTAACCCTTAAAGGAATAGTGATACTTCCTTAAAAAGGGGAATGACTCACAGATGACATAAAGTTACTATCATCATATGAGTTACAAAGGTCGAAGAAATAACATACTTTCTTCAAGACCTTACCATAAAGGTCGAAGAAATAACATACTTTCTTCTAGACCTTACCATAAAGGTCGAAGAAATAACATACTTTCTTCTAGACCTTACCACACTTAGAAACGGGGCTCTACTTAACCCAGTAGACGGGCGTCTACTTAACCATGAACTTCAGCATGAATAAGCTATAGTAAAATAATGCGTTTTCAGGGCTTTCTTGAAGGACGGGAGTGTTTTACTGTCTCTGAGTGCTGTTGGCAGTGCATTCCAGAGTTTCGGTGCAGCAGCTGTGAAACATCTGTCACCGTAGTATAACCTTTGATTGCTAAAATTCCAGTCACAGCTCAATAGTCTGGGGGTGTCAATTTTCATGATTAACAGATACTGAAAGAGCAAAGATTTCTGAGCAGAATTAACATTATTTGATGAAAATATTTTGAGCAATGGCAAAGTTGTGGTCATTTTTATCTGTTTTGGAGCTTTTTAATAAAAACGGATTTAAATATGAAAACAATGTTGTTGAATGCCTCTTGTTTGGCAAAAACTGTTGACCGCATAAGAATTTCCTGATTTTAAATTTGGCTCCGTTGACGCCCCTGATAATCTGTTTCCATCCATAAAGTGGATAATTGGATGTTTTTTTGTTTTTTTTAAATGGCTGTTATCCTTCTGGGGGGCCTACTGTTTCAGAATTATACAGATTTCCAGATGAGTTGCATTAGAAACAATGGTCTGTTCTGCACAAAATTAAAGTTATTTGATGTAAAAAATCAAATAATTGACTAAGTTATGGTCATTTGAAGTTCCATAATCTCAATTTTAGCCATGTTTGAATCATTGTTATGGTATATAGACCAGTCATTTTAACTTTTAACCTCAAACGAATTGCAACACAAACTTTTGCATGCTGCGTAAATTAAGCTAACCTTAGCAGTGTACAAAAAGTCCTAAATGATTTTTTGTAGCACTTTTTGAGATATGCTCAAATTGTTGGTTACATGGTGCACATACAACACAATAAGTCAGAGGTCAGACAGTCCAGTAAGGATATTTTGACAGTGACATCAACATTTATGTGTACCCAAAAGATTAAAACCATTGCCTTAATAGGTAGAGCTTAGTTTGGTATTGGACTGTTGGCATAAACCTTTATACTTGTTTTACACCGTACAAGTGGATTGTTCCACTGCGTCACTGGATTTTTATCCTAACTGGACTGTAGGATATATTGACAGTGATGTCATCGTTTATGGTATTGGAACTATTGGTAAAAGCCTTTATACTTGTTTTTACACCGTACAAGTGGATAGTTCGACTGTGTCACTGTATTCTTATCTTAACTGGACTGTAGGATATATTGACAGTGGTGTCATCGTTTATGTGTACCCAAAAACCATTGCTTAAATAGGTTAAGTTTAGTTTGGTATTGGAACTATTGGTAAAAGCCTTTATACTTGTTTTTACAAGGTAATTATAGAGGATTGTTCCACTGCATCGCTGTATTCGTACCCTAACTGGACTATATGATGGATTGTTGATTACATGGTACATATACAACACAATAGATATTTTGTTTTATAAGTTTTATTGTTAAACTGTAATCAAACTTAACATATAAATAGATTGTTAGTGTATCCAGGATATATACGGGTATAAGTCTAACGCGATATTCTGCAATGTCAATATAAACAGAAATCACTGATCATTACATCGATTTAGGGAGAGCGGAAGTTTATTTTACCTGCTCACTTCTATTCACCAAGTAAATTAAAATAACGGTAAATGAGCCTGACCTATTGATTAGCATAATTTAACAGTCGATATATTGTCTACGTTTACAACACCGAGTGTATGTTTTCATAATCGGGGAGTATCACGAAGACGCTCAAGATGTAATACAAACACAAATCTGAAATACCGATATTGCACGATTTGCTTGCGGAAATTGATATAATCAAAGCAAACATATTGTAAATTTATATTCTTGCAAGGTCAGGTTCAGGTCACAATAGCCAAGCTATACACATTGAAAAAGATAATCCCTTTTCCAATATCCTTTTATGTTGTTGTACCTGATCTGCCTGTTTACTTTAAGTGGCACAGGTCCCAATACCGCGTTATAGTTATACCATTCATCATTGCATGTTATACGGTCTTCAGTCTGAAATGACCAAAATAAACTGTATTATTATTTAGCAAATTATTGTCCCACCAGATTAAACTAAAACTTCTTGCATAATTTGTTCCAAGATCGGAAAATTCCGAAGTTTTAAAACATATACTTAGGAAATAGATCTTAGTTTTCCGTGATATACCGGCCAATATATCACGGTTTGGAGTTCATACGCGTAGGAATTAATCACGAAGGCCGTAGGCCTGAGTGATTAATAACTATGCATGTGAACGACAAACCGTGATATATTGGCCGGTATATCACGGAAAACTAAGATCTATTTGCATTCTAACACGTGTAATACGCACAATTTCATATGGACTCATTCTTATTGCAGAGTGATGCGTTGTTTGTCGTGTTGCTATAGACAACTTCCGCTGTTTAAAGTATAAAACCTCCACCCCTGGAATATCGTTTTTTGCTCATTTCATTTAAACAGAGGCATAACTAGAGCTCATTCGAAAGTATGTATTTCATAAAAACTAAAATGAATCGATAAATGCAATTGCTGTTGCAATAATACGGATATAATTAAATAAATTAAGAAAAAACGCTACGCAAATAAAAGTTCGCACAACGTCACGTTAACGTTGACGCCAAATAAACGTCATACAATCCATGACGTCACGTGATAAACAAGGCGTAAATTCCATTCATAAAAAGCGTTATTTATACGTGGGAGATAATTCAACAGCCAAAAAGTAGTACGGCAAAAACTGTGATATACCGGAAATTTAACCACGGTACAGTCCTATACGTTTACACGGAGCTAAAAATAGACAGTGTTAGAATTACAATTTTATATGGCCTTATATAGAGATAACGCTAAATAAACATACGAATCGAATATAAATCGAATCCAGGCTGTGTTGTACCAAAACTGGTATGTAACACACACAGACATATTATAGATACAATCCTACATTCATGCTCATTACATACAAGTTTTAATTGAACTCGTCGACAAGTTTACTAAACTCGTCATCAACATCAATATGACACTCGGCATATTATTTTGTCCACTTCTTTAATTAAACTCGTATGTATTGAACACTCATTATCTCACTCATTCACGATCCTCTATTGAATAGATCTATAGTTGATTTGAATGAAACAAAATTCAAACTATGTTTAATATCTACGATAGAAAAAAGTGTACATTTCTTGAAAATATAAAATAATCCTGACCTTTAAATTATGCTGGAATATATTATTACTTTATTAGGCCTGCATGTAACTTATTAAACTGCTACGTAAATACAATGTATATATAAAGGTCACCTTTCACGTGATCGCCCTTAAAATCCCCAACGCTCCGAGCATAGGGTTGTCACTTCCATGAACCAGGGCAGTGAGTACTTCTAGTGTTTGGTCAGTCTGATCCTGGGTATCCGATCCTTCAGTCGTGTGGGCGGGTCCTCCAGTCATGTGGGCGGGTCCTCCAGTCATGTGGGCGGGTACTCCAGTCATATGGGCGGGTCCCCTAGTCATGTGGGCGGGTCCTCCAGTCATGTAGGCGGATCCTCCAACAAATGGGGCAGATCCTCCAGTCATGTAGGCGGGTCCTCCAACAATTGGGCCGTGTCCGTACTTTGGGTTGGAATGTGACATCATTTGGGCGGAGTGTCCGTTATGGTACTGAAGAGAACGTCTGTTATTATATGGAATATAGCCTCCGGTATGGTAAGGTAGGGAGTTTCTTCTGTGATACTGACCATTGGTTCTGTATGTACGATATACATTTGGTTGATGTCGAAACCTGTTCCAATTCCAATTGCGACTCTCTGAAATAGTATGTGTATTGTAAGTGAAGACTCGCCGACAAGCGTCAGGGTTCTGGCAACCAACATGCCAATTAGATCATTGTCCATTAAAATTGAAGATGCAAACAACTGACAATGTTAATACGAAGGTTGTTTGCGACAAAACTTGCTGTCGCTATGTTTATTTTCATTAATTCATTTCACATGCGATCCGTGGAACTAAATTTTATTATGTTTGTTCATATTCAAAACAAGTTTTGAATTTTCGCGTATGCTCGACCCTTCTTAAAATTAAATGAAGCATTGACACGATTTAGACTATAGCAAAGCCCAGTTAAAGTAAAGTCGTTTCAATACATGACCATAGCCATAGCAACACCAGTTCTCGTCGCAGTCCAATTTTGATTTAAATACGCATAATCTCCTTATTGGCACTGAACCACATAAAAAGTTTCATTAACCTCACTTTGGACCTACGGTACTTGAGTGAAATATGCCAAAATTATTATTAAAATATTTTGACATATTTTTTTCAATTGCTGTCTCCATAATTATTGTCATCAATAATAAGAAGTCCATAATCTGATTCTCCTAAGGACACCCTGTCGTATTCATTGTAATAAGTTACATAACCCTGGCTTTGAAATTGTTTAGTTATACGCAACCAGTCAGGCGCACATGTTCTCCCTACTACCACCCCCTTTGCACATCCATAAATCTAGATTTGAAATGACAGTATTGACAGACGGACCAGTAGGAAACTATCAATGGTTTAGATCAGATGTCTTATCAAAGTAACGAAACCGTCCTCCTCTCAGGTATAACTACATTTGTTCTCGCAATCCACATACAGGTAAATAACCACTAAATGCCTACGCGGGCCAAATTCAGATACAGTCAAATAGTCCGTTTAAAAACTTTGAAGCAACTGGAAATGGGGGTATGTCTTGACAAATCAGCATCAGAATCATGAAATTGGTGTTAAATGCTTTGTATGCATGTATGTGATGTAGTGAAATGGTTTTATTGAGAAATATTTTGTATTCTGGCTTAAATATGAAAGTGAAAGTAAGGTTGGGGCTAACGGACAGTGAGTAAATCCGTACATGTGAGAAAATCTGTTCACCGCGTTTGACGAACCAAATTTTTCTTATATAATACATGACCCCCTACTTTTTTTTTCATTTTCTTCAAGCTGGATGCTATTTCTATTGATTAAAAGATTTTGAGAGGGCCCCATGGACAAAAAGTTGACATTTTTTTTGGCTGACCAAGGTCACTTTACATTGAGTTAAAGAACAACTCTATTTGGTGGTTTGTGACCTACAGTATCAAACCTCCCCGCGTCCTTTGCAGGAATGCCGTATATGTAAGTCAATTGGAAACAGGAGTTTCGGTCATGTGAAATTTCTAGTTGCTATTTCCATCAATTGTCTGTTTTTTGGTGGCCAAGAAGTACATATTCACCTAACATGTAGCATAATTTTATCAATGTCTTGTATCTAGTATATCGACGGTGCTGAACCAAAACCCGAAAACTTTTTTTGCAGCATCCGCATCTACTAGACGTCCCGCGCATTTCTGTCTTTTCGCCATCTAAGTAACGCGATTGGCTATTTAAATGGCGACAAGACGTCGAGCGAGCGGATGCTGCAAAAAAAAAATTTCACGCCAAAATTTAATTACAGGGTTTTGGTTAGGCACCGTTGATATTTACATCTTGCCAAATATGGGCCTGTCTACACATTCAGCTCTTCTTCTGTATGTATTGATATAGAAATACATGATTTATCTATAAATAAAAAAATGAAGATGTAAATATGATTTGTTCTTGTTTTTCATTCATCATCATGGTATATGTAAAATATGGCCTCGGCATATTGCCAATATTATTATTATTATTATTATTATTTATTATTATTATACCATATTTATATAGCCCTTTTTTATGTATACACACGTTCAAAAGTGCTGTACAGTCCCGACTAATACATGTTTAAAACAATATACAATGTACATAAAATATACAAAAACATTTTTATCAACGCTATTTAGTCTCCCATCAGTATCATATTGCCGAAACGAAATGCAACATAAAACTTAGGAGACATGGTATATAGAAATACTTTGCTACAATAAGATAGTGGTGTACAACGATTTGATTATCTGTAGGGGTATTAACTGAATGTAAACCTCAACTAGGACAAGGATAACGTCAAGTACCATTACCACATGTCCTTAAGGCTTAACCCTTAAAGGAATAGTGATACTTCCTTAAAAAGGGGAATGACTCACAGATGACATAAAGTTACTATCATCATATGAGTTACAAAGGTCGAAGAAATAACATACTTTCTTCAAGACCTTACCATAAAGGTCGAAGAAATAACATACTTTCTTCTAGACCTTACCATAAAGGTCGAAGAAATAACATACTTTCTTCTAGACCTTACCACACTTAGAAACGGGGCTCTACTTAACCCAGTAGACGGGCGTCTACTTAACCATGAACTTCAGCATGAATAAGCTATAGTAAAATAATGCGTTTTCAGGGCTTTCTTGAAGGACGGGAGTGTTTTACTGTCTCTGAGTGCTGTTGGCAGTGCATTCCAGAGTTTCGGTGCAGCAGCTGTGAAACATCTGTCACCGTAGTATAACCTTTGATTGCTAAAATTCCAGTCACAGCTCAATAGTCTGGGGGTGTCAATTTTCATGATTAACAGATACTGAAAGAGCAAAGATTTCTGAGCAGAATTAACATTATTTGATGAAAATATTTTGAGCAATGGCAAAGTTGTGGTCATTTTTATCTGTTTTGGAGCTTTTTAATAAAAACGGATTTAAATATGAAAACAATGTTGTTGAATGCCTCTTGTTTGGCAAAAACTGTTGACCGCATAAGAATTTCCTGATTTTAAATTTGGCTCCGTTGACGCCCCTGATAATCTGTTTCCATCCATAAAGTGGATAATTGGATGTTTTTTTGTTTTTTTTAAATGGCTGTTATCCTTCTGGGGGGCCTACTGTTTCAGAATTATACAGATTTCCAGATGAGTTGCATTAGAAACAATGGTCTGTTCTGCACAAAATTAAAGTTATTTGATGTAAAAAATCAAATAATTGACTAAGTTATGGTCATTTGAAGTTCCATAATCTCAATTTTAGCCATGTTTGAATCATTGTTATGGTATATAGACCAGTCATTTTAACTTTTAACCTCAAACGAATTGCAACACAAACTTTTGCATGCTGCGTAAATTAAGCTAACCTTAGCAGTGTACAAAAAGTCCTAAATGATTTTTTGTAGCACTTTTTGAGATATGCTCAAATTGTTGGTTACATGGTGCACATACAACACAATAAGTCAGAGGTCAGACAGTCCAGTAAGGATATTTTGACAGTGACATCAACATTTATGTGTACCCAAAAGATTAAAACCATTGCCTTAATAGGTAGAGCTTAGTTTGGTATTGGACTGTTGGCATAAACCTTTATACTTGTTTTACACCGTACAAGTGGATTGTTCCACTGCGTCACTGGATTTTTATCCTAACTGGACTGTAGGATATATTGACAGTGATGTCATCGTTTATGGTATTGGAACTATTGGTAAAAGCCTTTATACTTGTTTTTACACCGTACAAGTGGATAGTTCGACTGTGTCACTGTATTCTTATCTTAACTGGACTGTAGGATATATTGACAGTGGTGTCATCGTTTATGTGTACCCAAAAACCATTGCTTAAATAGGTTAAGTTTAGTTTGGTATTGGAACTATTGGTAAAAGCCTTTATACTTGTTTTTACAAGGTAATTATAGAGGATTGTTCCACTGCATCGCTGTATTCGTACCCTAACTGGACTATATGATGGATTGTTGATTACATGGTACATATACAACACAATAGATATTTTGTTTTATAAGTTTTATTGTTAAACTGTAATCAAACTTAACATATAAATAGATTGTTAGTGTATCCAGGATATATACGGGTATAAGTCTAACGCGATATTCTGCAATGTCAATATAAACAGAAATCACTGATCATTACATCGATTTAGGGAGAGCGGAAGTTTATTTTACCTGCTCACTTCTATTCACCAAGTAAATTAAAATAACGGTAAATGAGCCTGACCTATTGATTAGCATAATTTAACAGTCGATATATTGTCTACGTTTACAACACCGAGTGTATGTTTTCATAATCGGGGAGTATCACGAAGACGCTCAAGATGTAATACAAACACAAATCTGAAATACCGATATTGCACGATTTGCTTGCGGAAATTGATATAATCAAAGCAAACATATTGTAAATTTATATTCTTGCAAGGTCAGGTTCAGGTCACAATAGCCAAGCTATACACATTGAAAAAGATAATCCCTTTTCCAATATCCTTTTATGTTGTTGTACCTGATCTGCCTGTTTACTTTAAGTGGCACAGGTCCCAATACCGCGTTATAGTTATACCATTCATCATTGCATGTTATACGGTCTTCAGTCTGAAATGACCAAAATAAACTGTATTATTATTTAGCAAATTATTGTCCCACCAGATTAAACTAAAACTTCTTGCATAATTTGTTCCAAGATCGGAAAATTCCGAAGTTTTAAAACATATACTTAGGAAATAGATCTTAGTTTTCCGTGATATACCGGCCAATATATCACGGTTTGGAGTTCATACGCGTAGGAATTAATCACGAAGGCCGTAGGCCTGAGTGATTAATAACTATGCATGTGAACGACAAACCGTGATATATTGGCCGGTATATCACGGAAAACTAAGATCTATTTGCATTCTAACACGTGTAATACGCACAATTTCATATGGACTCATTCTTATTGCAGAGTGATGCGTTGTTTGTCGTGTTGCTATAGACAACTTCCGCTGTTTAAAGTATAAAACCTCCACCCCTGGAATATCGTTTTTTGCTCATTTCATTTAAACAGAGGCATAACTAGAGCTCATTCGAAAGTATGTATTTCATAAAAACTAAAATGAATCGATAAATGCAATTGCTGTTGCAATAATACGGATATAATTAAATAAATTAAGAAAAAACGCTACGCAAATAAAAGTTCGCACAACGTCACGTTAACGTTGACGCCAAATAAACGTCATACAATCCATGACGTCACGTGATAAACAAGGCGTAAATTCCATTCATAAAAAGCGTTATTTATACGTGGGAGATAATTCAACAGCCAAAAAGTAGTACGGCAAAAACTGTGATATACCGGAAATTTAACCACGGTACAGTCCTATACGTTTACACGGAGCTAAAAATAGACAGTGTTAGAATTACAATTTTATATGGCCTTATATAGAGATAACGCTAAATAAACATACGAATCGAATATAAATCGAATCCAGGCTGTGTTGTACCAAAACTGGTATGTAACACACACAGACATATTATAGATACAATCCTACATTCATGCTCATTACATACAAGTTTTAATTGAACTCGTCGACAAGTTTACTAAACTCGTCATCAACATCAATATGACACTCGGCATATTATTTTGTCCACTTCTTTAATTAAACTCGTATGTATTGAACACTCATTATCTCACTCATTCACGATCCTCTATTGAATAGATCTATAGTTGATTTGAATGAAACAAAATTCAAACTATGTTTAATATCTACGATAGAAAAAAGTGTACATTTCTTGAAAATATAAAATAATCCTGACCTTTAAATTATGCTGGAATATATTATTACTTTATTAGGCCTGCATGTAACTTATTAAACTGCTACGTAAATACAATGTATATATAAAGGTCACCTTTCACGTGATCGCCCTTAAAATCCCCAACGCTCCGAGCATAGGGTTGTCACTTCCATGAACCAGGGCAGTGAGTACTTCTAGTGTTTGGTCAGTCTGATCCTGGGTATCCGATCCTTCAGTCGTGTGGGCGGGTCCTCCAGTCATGTGGGCGGGTCCTCCAGTCATGTGGGCGGGTACTCCAGTCATATGGGCGGGTCCCCTAGTCATGTGGGCGGGTCCTCCAGTCATGTAGGCGGATCCTCCAACAAATGGGGCAGATCCTCCAGTCATGTAGGCGGGTCCTCCAACAATTGGGCCGTGTCCGTACTTTGGGTTGGAATGTGACATCATTTGGGCGGAGTGTCCGTTATGGTACTGAAGAGAACGTCTGTTATTATATGGAATATAGCCTCCGGTATGGTAAGGTAGGGAGTTTCTTCTGTGATACTGACCATTGGTTCTGTATGTACGATATACATTTGGTTGATGTCGAAACCTGTTCCAATTCCAATTGCGACTCTCTGAAATAGTATGTGTATTGTAAGTGAAGACTCGCCGACAAGCGTCAGGGTTCTGGCAACCAACATGCCAATTAGATCATTGTCCATTAAAATTGAAGATGCAAACAACTGACAATGTTAATACGAAGGTTGTTTGCGACAAAACTTGCTGTCGCTATGTTTATTTTCATTAATTCATTTCACATGCGATCCGTGGAACTAAATTTTATTATGTTTGTTCATATTCAAAACAAGTTTTGAATTTTCGCGTATGCTCGACCCTTCTTAAAATTAAATGAAGCATTGACACGATTTAGACTATAGCAAAGCCCAGTTAAAGTAAAGTCGTTTCAATACATGACCATAGCCATAGCAACACCAGTTCTCGTCGCAGTCCAATTTTGATTTAAATACGCATAATCTCCTTATTGGCACTGAACCACATAAAAAGTTTCATTAACCTCACTTTGGACCTACGGTACTTGAGTGAAATATGCCAAAATTATTATTAAAATATTTTGACATATTTTTTTCAATTGCTGTCTCCATAATTATTGTCATCAATAATAAGAAGTCCATAATCTGATTCTCCTAAGGACACCCTGTCGTATTCATTGTAATAAGTTACATAACCCTGGCTTTGAAATTGTTTAGTTATACGCAACCAGTCAGGCGCACATGTTCTCCCTACTACCACCCCCTTTGCACATCCATAAATCTAGATTTGAAATGACAGTATTGACAGACGGACCAGTAGGAAACTATCAATGGTTTAGATCAGATGTCTTATCAAAGTAACGAAACCGTCCTCCTCTCAGGTATAACTACATTTGTTCTCGCAATCCACATACAGGTAAATAACCACTAAATGCCTACGCGGGCCAAATTCAGATACAGTCAAATAGTCCGTTTAAAAACTTTGAAGCAACTGGAAATGGGGGTATGTCTTGACAAATCAGCATCAGAATCATGAAATTGGTGTTAAATGCTTTGTATGCATGTATGTGATGTAGTGAAATGGTTTTATTGAGAAATATTTTGTATTCTGGCTTAAATATGAAAGTGAAAGTAAGGTTGGGGCTAACGGACAGTGAGTAAATCCGTACATGTGAGAAAATCTGTTCACCGCGTTTGACGAACCAAATTTTTCTTATATAATACATGACCCCCTACTTTTTTTTTCATTTTCTTCAAGCTGGATGCTATTTCTATTGATTAAAAGATTTTGAGAGGGCCCCATGGACAAAAAGTTGACATTTTTTTTGGCTGACCAAGGTCACTTTACATTGAGTTAAAGAACAACTCTATTTGGTGGTTTGTGACCTACAGTATCAAACCTCCCCGCGTCCTTTGCAGGAATGCCGTATATGTAAGTCAATTGGAAACAGGAGTTTCGGTCATGTGAAATTTCTAGTTGCTATTTCCATCAATTGTCTGTTTTTTGGTGGCCAAGAAGTACATATTCACCTAACATGTAGCATAATTTTATCAATGTCTTGTATCTAGTATATCGACGGTGCTGAACCAAAACCCGAAAACTTTTTTGCAGCATCCGCATCTACTAGACGTCCCGCGCATTTCTGTCTTTTCGCCATCTAAGTAACGCGATTGGCTATTTAAATGGCGACAAGACGTCGAGCGAGCGGATGCTGCAAAAAAAAAATTTCACGCCAAAATTTAATTACAGGGTTTTGGTTAGGCACCGTTGATATTTACATCTTGCCAAATATGGGCCTGTCTACACATTCAGCTCTTCTTCTGTATGTATTGATATAGAAATACATGATTTATCTATAAATAAAAAAATGAAGATGTAAATATGATTTGTTCTTGTTTTTCATTCATCATCATGGTATATGTAAAATATGGCCTCGGCATATTGCCAATATTATTATTATTATTATTATTATTTATTATTATTATACCATATTTATATAGCCCTTTTTTATGTATACACACGTTCAAAAGTGCTGTACAGTCCCGACTAATACATGTTTAAAACAATATACAATGTACATAAAATATACAAAAACATTTTTATCAACGCTATTTAGTCTCCCATCAGTATCATATTGCCGAAACGAAATGCAACATAAAACTTAGGAGACATGGTATATAGAAATACTTTGCTACAATAAGATAGTGGTGTACAACGATTTGATTATCTGTAGGGGTATTAACTGAATGTAAACCTCAACTAGGACAAGGATAACGTCAAGTACCATTACCACATGTCCTTAAGGCTTAACCCTTAAAGGAATAGTGATACTTCCTTAAAAAGGGGAATGACTCACAGATGACATAAAGTTACTATCATCATATGAGTTACAAAGGTCGAAGAAATAACATACTTTCTTCAAGACCTTACCATAAAGGTCGAAGAAATAACATACTTTCTTCTAGACCTTACCATAAAGGTCGAAGAAATAACATACTTTCTTCTAGACCTTACCACACTTAGAAACGGGGCTCTACTTAACCCAGTAGACGGGCGTCTACTTAACCATGAACTTCAGCATGAATAAGCTATAGTAAAATAATGCGTTTTCAGGGCTTTCTTGAAGGACGGGAGTGTTTTACTGTCTCTGAGTGCTGTTGGCAGTGCATTCCAGAGTTTCGGTGCAGCAGCTGTGAAACATCTGTCACCGTAGTATAACCTTTGATTGCTAAAATTCCAGTCACAGCTCAATAGTCTGGGGGTGTCAATTTTCATGATTAACAGATACTGAAAGAGCAAAGATTTCTGAGCAGAATTAACATTATTTGATGAAAATATTTTGAGCAATGGCAAAGTTGTGGTCATTTTTATCTGTTTTGGAGCTTTTTAATAAAAACGGATTTAAATATGAAAACAATGTTGTTGAATGCCTCTTGTTTGGCAAAAACTGTTGACCGCATAAGAATTTCCTGATTTTAAATTTGGCTCCGTTGACGCCCCTGATAATCTGTTTCCATCCATAAAGTGGATAATTGGATGTTTTTTTTTTTTTTTTAAATGGCTGTTATCCTTCTGGGGGGCCTACTGTTTCAGAATTATACAGATTTCCAGATGAGTTGCATTAGAAACAATGGTCTGTTCTGCACAAAATTAAAGTTATTTGATGTAAAAAATCAAATAATTGACTAAGTTATGGTCATTTGAAGTTCCATAATCTCAATTTTAGCCATGTTTGAATCATTGTTATGGTATATAGACCAGTCATTTTAACTTTTAACCTCAAACGAATTGCAACACAAACTTTTGCATGCTGCGTAAATTAAGCTAACCTTAGCAGTGTACAAAAAGTCCTAAATGATTTTTTGTAGCACTTTTTGAGATATGCTCAAATTGTTGGTTACATGGTGCACATACAACACAATAAGTCAGAGGTCAGACAGTCCAGTAAGGATATTTTGACAGTGACATCAACATTTATGTGTACCCAAAAGATTAAAACCATTGCCTTAATAGGTAGAGCTTAGTTTGGTATTGGACTGTTGGCATAAACCTTTATACTTGTTTTACACCGTACAAGTGGATTGTTCCACTGCGTCACTGGATTTTTATCCTAACTGGACTGTAGGATATATTGACAGTGATGTCATCGTTTATGGTATTGGAACTATTGGTAAAAGCCTTTATACGTGTTTTTACACCGTACAAGTGGATAGTTCGACTGTGTCACTGTATTCTTATCTTAACTGGACTGTAGGATATATTGACAGTGGTGTCATCGTTTATGTGTACCCAAAAACCATTGCTTAAATAGGTTAAGTTTAGTTTGGTATTGGAACTATTGGTAAAAGCCTTTATACTTGTTTTTACAAGGTAATTATAGAGGATTGTTCCACTGCATCGCTGTATTCGTACCCTAACTGGACTATATGATGGATTGTTGATTACATGGTACATATACAACACAATAGATATTTTGTTTTATAAGTTTTATTGTTAAACTGTAATCAAACTTAACATATAAATAGATTGTTAGTGTATCCAGGATATATACGGGTATAAGTCTAACGCGATATTCTGCAATGTCAATATAAACAGAAATCACTGATCATTACATCGATTTAGGGAGAGCGGAAGTTTATTTTACCTGCTCACTTCTATTCACCAAGTAAATTAAAATAACGGTAAATGAGCCTGACCTATTGATTAGCATAATTTAACAGTCGATATATTGTCTACGTTTACAACACCGAGTGTATGTTTTCATAATCGGGGAGTATCACGAAGACGCTCAAGATGTAATACAAACACAAATCTGAAATACCGATATTGCACGATTTGCTTGCGGAAATTGATATAATCAAAGCAAACATATTGTAAATTTATATTCTTGCAAGGTCAGGTTCAGGTCACAATAGCCAAGCTATACACATTGAAAAAGATAATCCCTTTTCCAATATCCTTTTATGTTGTTGTACCTGATCTGCCTGTTTACTTTAAGTGGCACAGGTCCCAATACCGCGTTATAGTTATACCATTCATCATTGCATGTTATACGGTCTTCAGTCTGAAATGACCAAAATAAACTGTATTATTATTTAGCAAATTATTGTCCCACCAGATTAAACTAAAACTTCTTGCATAATTTGTTCCAAGATCGGAAAATTCCGAAGTTTTAAAACATATACTTAGGAAATAGATCTTAGTTTTCCGTGATATACCGGCCAATATATCACGGTTTGGAGTTCATACGCGTAGGAATTAATCACGAAGGCCGTAGGCCTGAGTGATTAATAACTATGCATGTGAACGACAAACCGTGATATATTGGCCGGTATATCACGGAAAACTAAGATCTATTTGCATTCTAACACGTGTAATACGCACAATTTCATATGGACTCATTCTTATTGCAGAGTGATGCGTTGTTTGTCGTGTTGCTATAGACAACTTCCGCTGTTTAAAGTATAAAACCTCCACCCCTGGAATATCGTTTTTTGCTCATTTCATTTAAACAGAGGCATAACTAGAGCTCATTCGAAAGTATGTATTTCATAAAAACTAAAATGAATCGATAAATGCAATTGCTGTTGCAATAATACGGATATAATTAAATAAATTAAGAAAAAACGCTACGCAAATAAAAGTTCGCACAACGTCACGTTAACGTTGACGCCAAATAAACGTCATACAATCCATGACGTCACGTGATAAACAAGGCGTAAATTCCATTCATAAAAAGCGTTATTTATACGTGGGAGATAATTCAACAGCCAAAAAGTAGTACGGCAAAAACTGTGATATACCGGAAATTTAACCACGGTACAGTCCTATACGTTTACACGGAGCTAAAAATAGACAGTGTTAGAATTACAATTTTATATGGCCTTATATAGAGATAACGCTAAATAAACATACGAATCGAATATAGATCGAATCCAGGCTGTGTTGTACCAAAACTGGTATGTAACACACACAGATGTATAGATACAATCCTACATTCATGCTCATTACATACGAGTTTTAATTGAACTCGTCGACAAGTTTACTAAACTCGTCATCAACATCAATATGACACTCGGCATATTATTTTGTCCACTTGTTTAATTAAACTCGTATGTATTGAACACTCATTATCTCACACATTCACGATCCTCTATTGAATAGATCTATAGTTGATTTGAATGAAACAAAATTCAAACTATGTTTAATATCTACGATAGAAAAAAGTGTACATTTCTTGAAAATATAAAATAATCCTGACCTTTAAATTATGCTGGAATATATTATTACTTTATTAGGCCTGCATGTAACTTATTAAACTGCTACGTAAATACAATGTATATATAAAGGTCACCTTTCACGTGATCGCCCTTAAAATCCCCAACGCTCCGAGCATAGGGTTGGCACTTCCATGAACCAGGGCAGTGAGTACGTCTAGTGTTTGGTGAGTCTGATCCTGGGTATCCGATCCTTCAGTCGTGTGGGCGGGTCCTCCAGTCATGTGGGCGGGTCCTCCAGTCATGTGGGCGGGTACTCCAGTCATATGGGCGGGTCCCCTAGTCATGTGGGCGGGTCCTCCAGTCATGTAGGCGGATCCTCCAACAAATGGGGCAGATCCTCCAGTCATGTAGGCGGGTCCTCCAACAATTGGGCCGTGTCCGTACATTGGGTTGGAATGTGACATCATTTGGGCGGAGTGTCCGTTATGGTACTGAAGAGAACGTCTGTTATTATATGGAATATAGCCTCCGGTATGGTGAGGTAGGGAGTTTCTTCTGTGATACTGACCATTGGTTCTGTATGTACGATATACATTTGGTTGATGTCGAAACCTGTTCCAATTCCAATTGCGACTCTCTGAAATAGTATGTGTATTGTAGGTGAAGACTCGCCGACAAGCGTCAGGGTTCTGGCAACCAACATGCCAATTAGATCATTGTCCATTAAAATTGAAGATGCAAACAACTGACAATGTTAATACGAAGGTTGTTTGCGACAAAACTTGCTGTCGCTATGTTTATTTTCATTAATTCATTTAACATGCGATCCGTGGAACTAAATTTTATTATGTTTGTTCATATTCAAAACAAGTTTTGAATTTTCGCGTATGCTCGACCCTTCTTAAAATTAAATGAAGCATTGACACGATTTAGACTATAGCAAAGCCCAGTTAAAGTAAAGTCGTTTCAATACATGACCATAGCCATAGCAACACCAGTTCTCGTCGCAGTCCAATTTTGATTTAAATACGCATAATCTCCTTATTGGCACTGAACCACATAAAAAGTTTCATTAACCTAACTTTGGACCTACGGTACTTGAGTGAAATATGCCAAAATTATTATTAAAATATTTTGACATATTTTTTTCAATTGCTGTCTCCATAATTATTGTCATCAATAATAAGAAGTCCATAATCTGATTCTCCTAAGGACACCCTGTCGTATTCATTGAAATAAGTTACATAACCCTGGCTTTGAAATTGTTTAGTTATACGCAACCAGTCAGGCGCACATATTCTCCCTACTACCCCCTTTGCACATCCATAAATCTAGATTTGAAATGACAGTATTGACAGACGGACCAGTAGGAAACTATCAATGGTTTAGATCAGATGTCTTATCAAAGTAACGAAACCGTCCTCCTCTCAGGTATAACTACATTTGTTCTCGCAATCCACATACAGGTAAATAACCACTAAATGCCTACGCGGGCCAAATTCAGATACAGTCAAATAGTCCGTTTAAAAACTTTAAAGCGACTGGAAATGGGGGTATGTCTTGACAAATCAGCATCAGAATCATGAAATTGGTGTTAAATGCTTTGTATGCATGTATGTGATGTAGTGAAATGGTTTTATTGAGAAATATTTTGTATTCTGGCTTAAATATGAAAGTGAAAGTAAGGTTGGGGCTAACGGACAGTGAGTAAATCCGTACATGTGAGAAAATCTGTTCACCGCGTTTGACGAACCAAATTTTTCTTATATAATACATGACCCCCTACTTTTTTTTCATTTTCTTCAAGCTGGATGCTATTTCTATTGATTAAAAGATTTTGAGAGGGCCCCATGGACAAAAAGTTGACATTTTTTTTGGCTGACCAAGGTCACTTTACATTGAGTTAAAGAACAACTCTATTTGGTGGTTTGTGACCTACAGTATCAAACCTCCCCGCGTCCTTTGCAGGAATGCCGTATATGTAAGTCAATTGGAAACAGGAGTTTCGGTCATGTGAAATTTCTAGTTGCTATTTCCATCAATTGTCTGTTTTTTGTTGGCCAAGAAGTACATATTCACCTAACATGTAGCATAATTTTATCAATGTCTTGTATCTAGTATATCGACGGTGCTGAACCAAAACCCGAAAACTTTTTTTGCAGCATCCGCATCTACTAGACGTCCCGCGCATTTCTGTCTTGTCGCCATCTAAGTAACGCGATTGGCTATTTAAATGGCGACAAGACGTCGAGCGAGCGGATGCTGCAAAAAAAAATTTCACGCCAAAATTTAGTTACAGGGTTTTGGTTAGGCACCGTTGATATTTACATCTTGCCAAATATGGGCCTGTCTACACATTCAGCTCTTCTTCTGTATGTATTGATATAGAAATACATGATTTATCTATAAATAAAAAAATGAAGATGTAAATATGATTTGTTCTTGTTTTTCATTCATCATCATGGTATATGTAAAATATGGCCTCAGCATATTGCCAATATAACCTTTGATTGCTAAAATTCCAGTCACAGCTCAATAGTCTGGGGGTGTCAATTTTCATGATTAACAGATACTGAAAGAGCAAAGATTTCTGAGCAGAATCAACATTATTTGATGAAAATATTTTGAGCAATGGCAAAGTTGTGGTCATTTTTATCTGTTTTGGAGCTTTTTAATAAAAACGGATTTAAATATGAAAACAATGTTGTTGAATGCCTCTTGTTTGGCAAAAATTGTTGACCGCATAAGAATTTCCTGATTTTAAATTTGGCTCCGTTGACACCCCTGATAATCTGTTTCCATCCATAAAGTGGATAATTGGATGGTTTTTTTTTTTAAATGGCTGTTATCCTTCTTGGGGGCCTACTGTTTCAGAATTATACAGATTTCCAGATGAGTTGCATTAGAAACAATGGTCTGTTCTGCACAAAATTAAAGTTATTTGATGTAAAAAATCAAATAATTGACTAAGTTATGGTCATTTGAAGTTCCATAATCTCAATTTTAGTCATGTTTGAATCATTGTTATGGTATATAGACCAGTCATTTTAACTTTTAACCTCAAACGAATTGCAACACAAACTTTTGCATGCTGCGTAAATTAAGCTAACCTTAGCAGTGTACAAAAAGTCCTAAATGATTTTTTGTAGCACTTTTTGAGATATGCTCAAATTGTTGGTTACATGGTGCACATACATCACAATAAGTCAGAGGTCAGACAGTCCAGTTAGGATATTTTGACAGTGACTTCAACATTTATGTGTACCCAAAAGATTAAAACCATTGCTTAAATAGGTAGAGCTTAGTTTGGTATTGGACTGTTGGCATAAACCTTTATACTTGTTTTACAAGTGGATTGTTCCACTGCGTCACTGGATTTTTATCCTAACTGGACTGTAGGATATATTGACAGTGATATCATCGTTTATGGTATTGGAACTATTGGTAAAAGCCTTTATACTTGTTTTTACACCGTACAAGTGGATAGTTCGACTGTGTCACTGGATTTTTATCCTAACTGGACTGTAGGATATATTGACAGTGATGTCATCGTTTATGGTATTGGAACTATTGGTAAAAGCCTTTATACTTGTTTTTACACCGTACAAGTGGATAGTTCGACTGTGTCACTGTATTCTTATCTTAACTGGACTGTAGGATATATTGACAGTGGCGTCATCGTTTATGTGTACCCAAAAACCATTGCTTAAATAGGTTAAGTTTAGTTTGGTATTGGAACTATTGGTAAAAGCCTTTATACTTGTTTTTACAAGGTAATTATAGAGGATTGTTCCACTGCATCGCTGTATTCGTACCCTAACTGGACTATATGATGGATTGTTGATTACATGGTACATATACAACACAATAGATATTTTGTTTTATAAGTTTTATTGTTAAACTGTAATCAAACTTAACATATAAATAGATTGTCTGTGTATACAGGTTATATACGGGTATAACTCTAACGCAATATTCTGCAATGTCAATATAAACAGAAAACACTGACCATTACATCGATTTAGGGAGAGCGAAAGTGTATTTTACCTGCTCACTTCAATTCACCAGGAAAATTAAACTAACGGTAAAGCTTGGCCACATTGACATGAGTCTGACCTATTGATTAGTATAATTTAACAGTCGATTACAACACCGAGTGTATGTTTTCATAATCTGGGAGTATCACGAAGACGCTCAAGATGTAATACAAACACAAATCTAAAATACCGATATTGCACGATTTGCTGGCGGAAATTGATATAATCAAAGCAAAACTCTTGTAATATATTCTTGCATAAAGGTCAGGCTCAGGTCACAATAGCCAAGCTATACACATTGAAAAAGATAATCCCTTTTCCAATATCCTTATATGTTGTTATACCTGATCTGCCTGCTTATTTTAAGTGGTACAGGTCCCAATACCGCGTTAGAGTTATATATGTAGTCATACCTAAAGCACACCTGTACCATTCATCATTGCATGTTATACGGTCTTCAGTCTGAAATGACCAAAATAAACTGTATTATTATTTAGCAAATTATTGTCCCACCAGATTAAACTGAGACTTCTTGCATAATTTGTTCCAAGATCGGAAAATTCCGAAGTTTTAAAACATATACTTGCAATTTTATATGGCCTTATATAGAGATAACGCTAAATAAACATACGAATCGAATATAGATCGAATCCAGGCTGTGTTGTACCAAAACTGGTATGTAACACACACACATATATAGATACAATCCTACATTCATGCTCATTACATACGAGTTTTAATTGAACTCGTCGACAAGTTTACTAAACTCGTCATCAACATCAATATGACACTCGGCATATTATTTTGTCCACTTGTTTAATTAAACTCGTATGTATTGAACACTCATTATCTCACTCATTCACGATCCTCTATTGAATAGATCTATAGTTGATTTGAATGAAACAAAATTCAAACTATGTTTAATATCTACGATAGAAAAAAGTGTACATTTCTTGAAAATATAAAATAATCCTGACCTTTAAATTATGCTGGAATATATTATTACTTTATTAGGCCTGCATGTAACTTATTAAACTGCTACGTAAATACAATGTATATATAAAGGTCACCTTTCACGTGATCGCCCTTAAAATCCCCAACGCTCCGAGCATAGGGTTGGCACTTCCATGAACCAGGGCAGTGAGTACGTCTAGTGTTTGGTGAGTCTGATCTTGGGTATCCGATCCTTCAGTCGTGTGGGCGGGTCCTCCAGTCATGTGGGCGGGTCCTCCAGTCATGTGGGCGGGTACTCCAGTCATATGGGCGGGTCCCCTAGTCATATGGGCGGGTCCTCCAGTCATGTAGGCGGATCCTCCAACAAATGGGGCAGATCCTCCAGTCATGTAGGCGGGTCCTCCAACAATTGGGCCGTGTCCGTACATTGGGTTGGAATGTGACATCATTTGGGCGGAGTGTCCGTTATGGTACTGAAGAGAACGTCTGTTATTATATGGAATATAGCCTCCGGTATGGTAAGGTAGGGAGTTTCTTCTGTGATACTGACCATTGGTTCTGTATGTACGATATACATTTGGTTGATGTCGAAACCTGTTCCAATTCCAATTGCGACTCTCTGAAATAGTATGTGTATTGTAAGTGAAGACTCGCCGACAAGCGTCAGGGTTCTGGCAACCAACATGCCAATTAGATCATTGTCCATTAAAATTGAAGATGCAAACAACTGACAATGTTAATACGAAGGTTGTTTGCGACAAATCTTGCTGTCGCTATGTTTATTTTCATTAATTCATTTAACATGCGATCCGTGGAACTAAATTTTATTATGTTTGTTCATATTCAAAACAAGTTTTGAATTTTCGCGTATGCTCGACCCTTCTTAAAATTAAATGAAGCATTGACACGATTTAGACTATAGCAAAGCCCAGTTAAAGTAAAGTCGTTTCAATACATGACCATAGCCATAGCAACACCAGTTCCCGTCGCAGTCCAATTTTGATTTAAATACGCATAATCTCCTTATTGGCACTGAACCACATAAAAAGTTTCATTAACCTAACTTTGGACCTACGGTACTTGAGTGAAATATGCCAAAATTATTATTAAAATATTTTGACATATTTTTTGCAATTGCTGTCTCCATAATTATTGTCATCAATAATAAGAAGTCCATAATCTGATTCCCCTAAGGACACCCTGTCGTATTCATTGAAATAAGTTACATAACCCTGGCTTTGAAATTGTTTAGTTATACGCAACCAGTCAGGCGCACATATTCTCCCTACTACTACCCCCTTTGCACATCCATAAATCTAGATTTGAAATGACAGTATTGACAGACGGACCAGTAGGAAACTATCAATGGTTTAGATCAGATGTCTTATCAAAGTAACGAAACCGTCCTCCTCTCAGGTATAACTACATTTGTTCTCGCAATCCACATACAGGTAAATAACCACTAAATGCCTACGCGGGCCAAATTCAGATACAGTCAAATAGTCCGTTTAAAAACTTTAAAGCGACTGGAAATGGGGGTATGTCTTGACAAATCAGCATCAGAATCATGAAATTGGTGATAAATGCTTTGTATGCATGTATGTGATGTAGTGAAATGGTTTTATTGAGAAATATTTTGTATTCTGGCTTAAATATGAAAGTGAAAGTAAGGTTGGGGCTAACGGACAGTGAGTAAATCCGTACATGTGAGAAAATCTGTTCACCGCGTTTGACGAACCAAATTTTTCTTATATAATACATGACCCCCTACTTTTTTTTCATTTTCTTCAAGCTGGATGCTATTTCTATTGATTAAAAGATTTTGAGAGGGCCCCATGGACAAAAAGTTGACATTTTTTTTGGCTGACCAAGGTCACTTTACATTGAGTTAAAGAACAACTCTATTTGGTGGTTTGTGACCTACAGTATCAAACCTCCCCGCGTCCTTTGCAGGAATGCCGTATATGTAAGTCAATTGGAAACAGGAGTTTCGGTCATGTGAAATTTCTAGTTGCTATTTCCATCAATTGTCTGTTTTTTGGTGGCCAAGAAGTACATATTCACCTAACATGTAGCATAATCTTATCAATGTCTTGTATCTAGTATATCGACGGTGCTGAACCAAAACCCGAAAACTTTTTTTGCAGCATCCGCATCTACTAGACGTCCCGCGCATTTCTGTCTTGTCGCCATCTAAGTAACGCGATTGGCTATTTAAATGGCGACAAGACGTCGAGCTAGCGGATGCTGCAAAAAAAAATTCACGCCAAAATTTAGTTACAGGGTTTTGGTTAGGCACCGTTGATATTTACATCTTGCCAAATATGGGCCTGTCTACACATTCAGCTCTTCTTCTGTATGTATTGATATAGAAATACATGATTTATCTATAAATAAAAAAATGAAGATGTACTGTAAACCTAGAAACTTTCGCGGCTACAAACTTTCGCGTTTTGTCGATTGTCGGCATATTCGCGGCTACAAACTTTCGCGTTTTAAGTCTCCCGCGAACTCCGCGAACACTAAGTCGCATAGTGACAAAATTATTGATATTATAACCTGTCACATACATAGCTCGGTTCGTATTTAATTGCTTCTTAATTATAGTTCTCATCTTCGTTAAACCCTCTCAAACTCTTTTTGATGTATATAGTTACCTACCGGTAATAAACAGCGCTATTTACAAGCATGTTCATATATTGAGTGTATTGTTAAACACGTTTTCAAGATTTTTTTTAAAGTATTTTCATTATTGTACCGTGATCATAAAAGGCTTTATTCAGAAAAAGCACCATACACTTAACATTCCATATTTTGACAAATAGCACTTATAATACGGTCTTATAAACGTCGTACCAAAATGATGAATTTCCTTCAAAAACGAGAAACTTTCGCGTTTTTCTTATCCTGGACATGTTCGCGGCTATTTACTTTCGCGGATTTTTACTAACCGCGAACACCGCGAACTTAAATCGCGCGAAATAATTTCTAGGTTTACAGTAAATATGATTTGTTCTTGTTTTTCATTCATCATCATGGTATATGTAAAATATGGCCTCGGCATATTGCCAATATAACCTTTGATTGCTAAAATTCCAGTCACAGCTCAATAGTCTGGGGGTGTCAATTTTCATGATTAACAGATACTGAAAGAGCAAAGATTTCTGAGCAGAATTAACATTATTTGATGAAAATATTTTGAGCAATGGCAAAGTTGTGGTCATTTTTATCTGTTTTGGAGCTTTTTAATAAAAACGGATTTAAATATGAAAACAATGTTGTTGAATGCCTCATGTTTGGCAAAAATTGTTGACCGCATAAGAATTTCCTGATTTTAAATTTGGCTCCGTTGACACCCCTGATAATCTGTTTCCATCCATAAAGTGGATAATTGGATGGTTTTTTTTTTTAATGGCTGGTTTCCTTCTGGGGGGCCTACTGTTTCAGAATTATACAGATTTCCAGATGAGTTGCATTAGAAACAATGGTCTGTTCTGCACAAAATTAAAGTTATTTGATGTAAAAAATCAAATAATTGACTAAGTTATGGTCATTTGAAGTTCCATAATCTCAATTTTAGCCATGTTTGAATCATTGTTATGGTATATAGACCAGTCATTTTAACCTCAAACGAATTGCAACACAAACTTTTGCATGCTGCGTAAATTAAGCTAACCTTAGCAGTGTACAAAAAGTCCTAAATGATTTTTTGTAGCACTTTTTGAGATATGCTCAAATTGTTGGTTACATGGTGCACATACAACACAATAAGTCAGAGGTTAGACAGTCCAGTTAGGATATTTTGACAGTGACATCAACATTTATGTGTACCCAAAAGATTAAAACCATTGCTTAAATAGGTAGAGCTTAGTTTGGTATTGGACTGTTGGCATAAACCTTTATACTTGTTTTACACCGTACAAGTGGATTGTTCCACTGCGTCACTGGATTTTTATCCTAACTGGACTGTAGGATATATTGACAGTGATATCATCGTTTATGGTATTGGAACTATTGGTAAAAGCCTTTATACTTGTTTTTACACCGTACAAGTGGATAGTTCGACTGTGTCACTGGATTTTTATCCTAACTGGACTGTAGGATATATTGACAGTGATGTCATCGTTTATGGTATTGGAACTATTGGTAAAAGCCTTTATACTTGTTTTTACACCGTACAAGTGGATAGTTCGACTGTGTCACTGTATTCTTATCTTAACTGGACTGTAGGATATATTGACAGTGGTGTCATCGTTTATGTGTACCCAAAAACCATTGCTTAAATAGGTTAAGTTTAGTTTGGTATTGGAACTATTGGTAAAAGCCTTTATACTTGTTTTTACAAGGTAATTATAGAGGATTGTTCCACTGCATCGCTGTATTCGTACCCTAACTGGACTATATGATGGATTGTTGATTACATGGTACATATACAACACAATAGATATTTTGTTTTATAAGTTTTATTGTTAAACTGTAATCAAACTTAACATATAAATAGATTGTCTGTGTATACAGGTTATATACGGGTATAACTCTAACGCAATATTCTGCAATGTCAATATAAACAGAAAACACTGACCATTACATCGATTTAGGGAGAGCGAAAGTGTATTTTACCTGCTCACTTCAATTCACCAGGAAAATTAAACTAACGGTAAAGCTTGGCCACATTGACATGAGTCTGACCTATTGATTAGTATAATTTAACAGTCGATTACAACACCGAGTGTATGTTTTCATAATCTGGGAGTATCACGAAGACGCTCAAGATGTAATACAAACACAAATCTAAAATACCGATATTGCACGATTTGCTGGCGGAAATTGATATAATCAAAGCAAAACTCTTGTAATATATTCTTGCATAAAGGTCAGGCTCAGGTCACAATAGCCAAGCTATACACATTGAAAAAGATAATCCCTTTTCCAATATCCTTATATGTTGTTATACCTGATCTGCCTGCTTATTTTAAGTGGTACAGGTCCCAATACCGCGTTAGAGTTATATATGTAGTCATACCTAAAGCACACCTGTACCATTCATCATTGCATGTTATACGGTCTTCAGTCTGAAATGACCAAAATAAACTGTATTATTATTTAGCAAATTATTGTCCCACCAGATTAAACTGAGACTTCTTGCATAATTTGTTCCAAGATCGGAAAATTCCGAAGTTTTAAAACATATACTTGCAATTTTATATGGCCTTATATAGAGATAACGCTAAATAAACATACGAATCGAATATAGATCGAATCCAGGCTGTGTTGTACCAAAACTGGTATGTAACACACACACATATATAGATACAATCCTACATTCATGCTCATTACATACGAGTTTTAATTGAACTCGTCGACAAGTTTACTAAACTCGTCATCAACATCAATATGACACTCGGCATATTATTTTGTCCACTTGTTTAATTAAACTCGTATGTATTGAACACTCATTATCTCACTCATTCACGATCCTCTATTGAATAGATCTATAGTTGATTTGAATGAAACAAAATTCAAACTATGTTTAATATCTACGATAGAAAAAAGTGTACATTTCTTGAAAATATAAAATAATCCTGACCTTTAAATTATGCTGGAATATATTATTACTTTATTAGGCCTGCATGTAACTTATTAAACTGCTACGTAAATACAATGTATATATAAAGGTCACCTTTCACGTGATCGCCCTTAAAATCCCCAACGCTCCGAGCATAGGGTTGGCACTTCCATGAACCAGGGAAGTGAGTACGTCTAGTGTTTGGTGAGTCTGATCTTGGGTATCCGATCCTTCAGTCGTGTGGGCGGGTCCTCCAGTCATGTGGGCGGGTCCTCCAGTCATGTGGGCGGGTACTCCAGTCATATGGGCGGGTCCCCTAGTCATGTGGGCGGGTCCTCCAGTCATGTAGGCGGATCCTCCAACAAATGGGGCAGATCCTCCAGTCATGTAGGCGGGTCCTCCAACAATTGGGCCGTGTCCGTACATTGGGTTGGAATGTGACATCATTTGGGCGGAGTGTCCGTTATGGTACTGAAGAGAACGTCTGTTATTATATGGAATATAGCCTCCGGTATGGTAAGGTAGGGAGTTTCTTCTGTGATACTGACCATTGGTTCTGTATGTACGATATACATTTGGTTGATGTCGAAACCTGTTCCAATTCCAATTGCGACTCTCTGAAATAGTATGTGTATTGTAAGTGAAGACTCGCCGACAAGCGTCAGGGTTCTGGCAACCAACATGCCAATTAGATCATTGTCCATTAAAATTGAAGATGCAAACAACTGACAATGTTAATACGAAGGTTGTTTGCGACAAATCTTGCTGTCGCTATGTTTATTTTCATTAATTCATTTAACATGCGATCCGTGGAACTAAATTTTATTATGTTTGTTCATATTCAAAACAAGTTTTGAATTTTCGCGTATGCTCGACCCTTCTTAAAATTAAATGAAGCATTGGCACGATTTAGACTATAGCAAAGCCCAGTTAAAGTAAAGTCGTTTCAATACATGACCATAGCCATAGCAACACCAGTTCTCGTCGCAGTCCAATTTTGATTTAAATACGCATAATCTCCTTATTGGCACTGAACCACATAAAAAGTTTCATTAACCTAACTTTGGACCTACGGTACTTGAGTGAAATATGCCAAAATTATTATTAAAATATTTTGACATATTTTTTGCAATTGCTGTCTCCATAATTATTGTCATCAATAATAAGAAGTCCATAATCTGATTCCCCTAAGGACACCCTGTCGTATTCATTGAAATAAGTTACATAACCCTGGCTTTGAAATTGTTTAGTTATACGCAACCAGTCAGGCGCACATATTCTCCCTACTACTACCCCCTTTGCACATCCATAAATCTAGATTTGAAATGACAGTATTGACAGACGGACCAGTAGGAAACTATCAATGGTTTAGATCAGATGTCTTATCAAAGTAACGAAACCGTCCTCCTCTCAGGTATAACTACATTTGTTCTCGCAATCCACATACAGGTAAATAACCACTAAATGCCTACGCGGGCCAAATTCAGATACAGTCAAATAGTCCGTTTAAAAACTTTAAAGCGACTGGAAATGGGGGTATGTCTTGACAAATCAGCATCAGAATCATGAAATTGGTGATAAATGCTTTGTATGCATGTATGTGATGTAGTGAAATGGTTTTATTGAGAAATATTTTGTATTCTGGCTTAAATATGAAAGTGAAAGTAAGGTTGGGGCTAACGGACAGTGAGTAAATCCGTACATGTGAGAAAATCTGTTCACCGCGTTTGACGAACCAAATTTTTCTTATATAATACATGACCCCCTACTTTTTTTTCATTTTCTTCAAGCTGGATGCTATTTCTATTGATTAAAAGATTTTGAGAGGGCCCCATGGACAAAAAGTTGACATTTTTTTTGGCTGACCAAGGTCACTTTACATTGAGTTAAAGAACAACTCTATTTGGTGGTTTGTGACCTACAGTATCAAACCTCCACGCGTCCTTTGCAGGAATGCCGTATATGTAAGTCAATTGGAAACAGGAGTTTCGGTCATGTGAAATTTCTAGTTGCTATTTCCATCAATTGTCTGTTTTTTGGTGGCCAAGAAGTACATATTCACCTAACATGTAGCATAATTTTATCAATGTCTTGTATCTAGTATATCGACGGTGCTGAACCAAAACCCGAAAACTTTTTTTGCAGCATCCGCATCTACTAGACGTCCCGCGCATTTCTGTCTTGTCGCCATCTAAGTAACGCGATTGGCTATTTAAATGGCGACAAGACGTCGAGCTAGCGGATGCTGCAAAAAAAAATTCACGCCAAAATTTAGTTACAGGGTTTTGGTTAGGCACCGTTGATATTTACATCTTGCCAAATATGGGCCTGTCTACACATTCAGCTCTTCTTCTGTATGTATTGATATAGAAATACATGATTTATCTATAAATAAAAAAATGAAGATGTACTGTAAACCTAGAAACTTTCGCGGCTACAAACTTTCGCGTTTTGTCGATTGTCGGCATATTCGCGGCTACAAACTTTCGCGTTTTAAGTCTCCCGCGAACTCCGCGAACACTAAGTCGCATAGTGACAAAATTATTGATATTATAACCTGTCACATACATAGCTCGGTTCGTATTTAATTGCTTCTTAATTATAGTTCTCATCTTCGTTAAACCCTCTCAAACTCTTTTTGATGTATATAGTTACCTACCGGTAATAAACAGCGCTATTTACAAGCATGTTCATATATTGAGTGTATTGTTAAACACGTTTTCAAGATTTTTTTTAAAGTATTTTCATTATTGTACCGTGATCATAAAAGGCTTTATTCAGAAAAAGCACCATACACTTAACATTCCATATTTTGACAAATAGCACTTATAATACGGTCTTATAAACGTCGTACCAAAATGATGAATTTCCTTCAAAAACGAGAAACTTTCGCGTTTTTCTTATCCTGGACATGTTCGCGGCTATTTACTTTCGCGGATTTTTACTAACCGCGAACACCGCGAACTTAAATCGCGCGAAATAATTTCTAGGTTTACAGTAAATATGATTTGTTCTTGTTTTTCATTCATCATCATGGTATATGTAAAATATGGCCTCGGCATATTGCCAATATAACCTTTGATTGCTAAAATTCCAGTCACAGCTCAATAGTCTGGGGGTGTCAATTTTCATGATTAACAGATACTGAAAGAGCAAAGATTTCTGAGCAGAATTAACATTATTTGATGAAAATATTTTGAGCAATGGCAAAGTTGTGGTCATTTTTATCTGTTTTGGAGCTTTTTAATAAAAACGGATTTAAATATGAAAACAATGTTGTTGAATGCCTCATGTTTGGCAAAAATTGTTGACCGCATAAGAATTTCCTGATTTTAAATTTGGCTCCGTTGACACCCCTGATAATCTGTTTCCATCCATAAAGTGGATAATTGGATGGTTTTTTTTTTTAATGGCTGGTTTCCTTCTGGGGGGCCTACTGTTTCAGAATTATACAGATTTCCAGATGAGTTGCATTAGAAACAATGGTCTGTTCTGCACAAAATTAAAGTTATTTGATGTAAAAAATCAAATAATTGACTAAGTTATGGTCATTTGAAGTTCCATAATCTCAATTTTAGCCATGTTTGAATCATTGTTATGGTATATAGACCAGTCATTTTAACCTCAAACGAATTGCAACACAAACTTTTGCATGCTGCGTAAATTAAGCTAACCTTAGCAGTGTACAAAAAGTCCTAAATGATTTTTTGTAGCACTTTTTGAGATATGCTCAAATTGTTGGTTACATGGTGCACATACAACACAATAAGTCAGAGGTTAGACAGTCCAGTTAGGATATTTTGACAGTGACATCAACATTTATGTGTACCCAAAAGATTAAAACCATTGCTTAAATAGGTAGAGCTTAGTTTGGTATTGGACTGTTGGCATAAACCTTTATACTTGTTTTACACCGTACAAGTGGATTGTTCCACTGCGTCACTGGATTTTTATCCTAACTGGACTGTAGGATATATTGACAGTGATATCATCGTTTATGGTATTGGAACTATTGGTAAAAGCCTTTATACTTGTTTTTACACCGTACAAGTGGATAGTTCGACTGTGTCACTGGATTTTTATCCTAACTGGACTGTAGGATATATTGACAGTGATGTCATCGTTTATGGTATTGGAACTATTGGTAAAAGCCTTTATACTTGTTTTTACACCGTACAAGTGGATAGTTCGACTGTGTCACTGTATTCTTATCTTAACTGGACTGTAGGATATATTGACAGTGGCGTCATCGTTTATGTGTACCCAAAAACCATTGCTTAAATAGGTTAAGTTTAGTTTGGTATTGGAACTATTGGTAAAAGCCTTTATACTTGTTTTTACAAGGTAATTATAGAGGATTGTTCCACTGCATCGCTGTATTCGTACCCTAACTGGACTATATGATGGATTGTTGATTACATGGTACATATACAACACAATAGATATTTTGTTTTATAAGTTTTATTGTTAAACTGTAATCAAACTTAACATATAAATAGATTGTCTGTGTATACAGGTTATATACGGGTATAACTCTAACGCAATATTCTGCAATGTCAATATAAACAGAAAACACTGACCATTACATCGATTTAGGGAGAGCGAAAGTGTATTTTACCTGCTCACTTCAATTCACCAGGAAAATTAAACTAACGGTAAAGCTTGGCCACATTGACATGAGTCTGACCTATTGATTAGTATAATTTAACAGTCGATTACAACACCGAGTGTATGTTTTCATAATCTGGGAGTATCACGAAGACGCTCAAGATGTAATACAAACACAAATCTAAAATACCGATATTGCACGATTTGCTGGCGGAAATTGATATAATCAAAGCAAAACTCTTGTAATATATTCTTGCATAAAGGTCAGGCTCAGGTCACAATAGCCAAGCTATACACATTGAAAAAGATAATCCCTTTTCCAATATCCTTATATGTTGTTATACCTGATCTGCCTGCTTATTTTAAGTGGTACAGGTCCCAATACCGCGTTAGAGTTATATATGTAGTCATACCTAAAGCACACCTGTACCATTCATCATTGCATGTTATACGGTCTTCAGTCTGAAATGACCAAAATAAACTGTATTATTATTTAGCAAATTATTGTCCCACCAGATTAAACTGAGACTTCTTGCATAATTTGTTCCAAGATCGGAAAATTCCGAAGTTTTAAAACATATACTTGCAATTTTATATGGCCTTATATAGAGATAACGCTAAATAAACATACGAATCGAATATAAATCGAATCCAGGCTGTGTTGTACCAAAACTCGTATGTAACACACACAGATATATAGATACAATCCTACATTCATGCTCATTACATACGAGTTTTAATTGAACTCGTCGACAAGTTTACTAAACTCGTCATCAACATCAATATGACACTCGGCATATTATTTTGTCCACTTGTTTAATTAAACTCGTATGTATTGAACACTCATTATCTCACTCATTCACGATCCTCTATTGAATAGATCTATAGTTGATTTGAATGAAACAAAATTCAAACTATGTTTAATATCTACGATAGAAAAAAGTGTACATTTCTTGAAAATATAAAATAATCCTGACCTTTAAATTATGCTGGAATATATTATTACTTTATTAGGCCTGCATGTAACTTATTAAACTGCTACGTAAATACAATGTATATATAAAGGTCACCTTTCACGTGATCGCCCTTAAAATCCCCAACGCTCCGAGCATAGGGTTGGCACTTCCATGAACCAGGGCAGTGAGTACGTCTAGTGTTTGGTGAGTCTGATCTTGGGTATCCGATCCTTCAGTCGTGTGGGCGGGTCCTCCAGTCATGTGGGCGGGTCCTCCAGTCATGTGGGCGGGTACTCCAGTCATATGGGCGGGTCCCCTAGTCATGTGGGCGGGTCCTCCAGTCATGTAGGCGGATCCTCCAACAAATGGGGCAGATCCTCCAGTCATGTAGGCGGGTCCTCCAACAATTGGGCCGTGTCCGTACATTGGGTTGGAATGTGACATCATTTGGGCGGAGTGTCCGTTATGGTACTGAAGAGAACGTCTGTTATTATATGGATATAGCCTCCGGTATGGTAAGGTAGGGAGTTTCTTCTGTGATACTGACCATTGGTTCTGTATGTACGATATACATTTGGTTGATGTCGAAACCTGTTCCAATTCCAATTGCGACTCTCTGAAATAGTATGTGTATTGTAAGTGAAGACTCGCCGACAAGCGTCAGGGTTCTGGCAACCAACATGCCAATTAGATCATTGTCCATTAAAATTGAAGATGCAAACAACTGACAATGTTAATACGAAGGTTGTTTGCGACAAATCTTGCTGTCGCTATGTTTATTTTCATTAATTCATTTAACATGCGATCCGTGGAACTAAATTTTATTATGTTTGTTCATATTCAAAACAAGTTTTGAATTTTCGCGTATGCTCGACCCTTCTTAAAATTAAATGAAGCATTGACACGATTTAGACTATAGCAAAGCCCAGTTAAAGTAAAGTCGTTTCAATACATGACCATAGCCATAGCAACACCAGTTCTCGTCGCAGTCCAATTTTGATTTAAATACGCATAATCTCCTTATTGGCACTGAACCACATAAAAAGTTTCATTAACCTAACTTTGGACCTACGGTACTTGAGTGAAATATGCCAAAATTATTATTAAAATATTTTGACATATTTTTTGCAATTGCTGTCTCCATAATTATTGTCATCAATAATAAGAAGTCCATAATCTGATTCCCCTAAGGACACCCTGTCGTATTCATTGAAATAAGTTACATAACCCTGGCTTTGAAATTGTTTAGTTATACGCAACCAGTCAGGCGCACATATTCTCCCTACTACTACCCCCTTTGCACATCCATAAATCTAGATTTGAAATGACAGTATTGACAGACGGACCAGTAGGAAACTATCAATGGTTTAGATCAGATGTCTTATTAAAGTAACGAAACCGTCCTCCTCTCAGGTATAACTACATTTGTTCTCGCAATCCACATACAGGTAAATAACCACTAAATGCCTACGCGGGCCAAATTCAGATACAGTCAAATAGTCCGTTTAAAAACTTTAAAGCGACTGGAAATGGGGGTATGTCTTGACAAATCAGCATCAGAATCATGAAATTGGTGATAAATGCTTTGTATGCATGTATGTGATGTAGTGAAATGGTTTTATTGAGAAATATTTTGTATTCTGGCTTAAATATGAAAGTGAAAGTAAGGTTGGGGCTAACGGACAGTGAGTAAATCCGTACATGTGAGAAAATCTGTTCACCGCGTTTGACGAACCAAATTTTTCTTATATAATACATGACCCCCTACTTTTTTTTCATTTTCTTCAAGCTGGATGCTATTTCTATTGATTAAAAGATTTTGAGAGGGCCCCATGGACAAAAAGTTGACATTTTTTTTGGCTGACCAAGGTCACTTTACATTGAGTTAAAGAACAACTCTATTTGGTGGTTTGTGACCTACAGTATCAAACCTCCCCGCGTCCTTTGCAGGAATGCCGTATATGTAAGTCAATTGGAAACAGGAGTTTCGGTCATGTGAAATTTCTAGTTGCTATTTCCATCAATTGTCTGTTTTTTGGTGGCCAAGAAGTACATATTCACCTAACATGTAGCATAATCTTATCAATGTCTTGTATCTAGTATATCGACGGTGCTGAACCAAAACCCGAAAACTTTTTTTGCAGCATCCGCATCTACTAGACGTCCCGCGCATTTCTGTCTTGTCGCCATCTAAGTAACGCGATTGGCTATTTAAATGGCGACAAGACGTCGAGCTAGCGGATGCTGCAAAAAAAAATTCACGCCAAAATTTAGTTACAGGGTTTTGGTTAGGCACCGTTGATATTTACATCTTGCCAAATATGGGCCTGTCTACACATTCAGCTCTTCTTCTGTATGTATTGATATAGAAATACATGATTTATCTATAAATAAAAAAATGAAGATGTACTGTAAACCTAGAAACTTTCGCGGCTACAAACTTTCGCGTTTTGTCGATTGTCGGCATATTCGCGGCTACAAACTTTCGCGTTTTAAGTCTCCCGCGAACTCCGCGAACACTAAGTCGCATAGTGACAAAATTATTGATATTATAACCTGTCACATACATAGCTCGGTTCGTATTTAATTGCTTCTTAATTATAGTTCTCATCTTCGTTAAACCCTCTCAAACTCTTTTTGATGTATATAGTTACCTACCGGTAATAAACAGCGCTATTTACAAGCATGTTCATATATTGAGTGTATTGTTAAACACGTTTTCAAGATTTTTTTTACAGTATTTTCATTATTGTACCGTGATCATAAAAGGCTTTATTCAGAAAAAGCACCATACACTTAACATTCCATATTTTGACAAATAGCACTTATAATACGGTCTTATAAACGTCGTACCAAAATGATGAATTTCCTTCAAAAACGAGAAACTTTCGCGTTTTTCTTATCCTGGACATGTTCGCGGCTATTTACTTTCGCGGATTTTTACTAACCGCGAACACCGCGAACTTAAATCGCGCGAAATAATTTCTAGGTTTACAGTAAATATGATTTGTTCTTGTTTTTCATTCATCATCATGGTATATGTAAAATATGGCCTCGGCATATTGCCAATATAACCTTTGATTGCTAAAATTCCAGTCACAGCTCAATAGTCTGGGGGTGTCAATTTTCATGATTAACAGATACTGAAAGAGCAAAGATTTCTGAGCAGAATTAACATTATTTGATGAAAATATTTTGAGCAATGGCAAAGTTGTGGTCATTTTTATCTGTTTTGGAGCTTTTTAATAAAAACGGATTTAAATATGAAAACAATGTTGTTGAATGCCTCATGTTTGGCAAAAATTGTTGACCGCATAAGAATTTCCTGATTTTAAATTTGGCTCCGTTGACACCCCTGATAATCTGTTTCCATCCATAAAGTGGATAATTGGATGGTTTTTTTTTTTAATGGCTGGTTTCCTTCTGGGGGGCCTACTGTTTCAGAATTATACAGATTTCCAGATGAGTTGCATTAGAAACAATGGTCTGTTCTGCACAAAATTAAAGTTATTTGATGTAAAAAATCAAATAATTGACTAAGTTATGGTCATTTGAAGTTCCATAATCTCAATTTTAGCCATGTTTGAATCATTGTTATGGTATATAGACCAGTCATTTTAACCTCAAACGAATTGCAACACAAACTTTTGCATGCTGCGTAAATTAAGCTAACCTTAGCAGTGTACAAAAAGTCCTAAATGATTTTTTGTAGCACTTTTTGAGATATGCTCAAATTGTTGGTTACATGGTGCACATACAACACAATAAGTCAGAGGTTAGACAGTCCAGTTAGGATATTTTGACAGTGACATCAACATTTATGTGTACCCAAAAGATTAAAACCATTGCTTAAATAGGTAGAGCTTAGTTTGGTATTGGACTGTTGGCATAAACCTTTATACTTGTTTTACACCGTACAAGTGGATTGTTCCACTGCGTCACTGGATTTTTATCCTAACTGGACTGTAGGATATATTGACAGTGATATCATCGTTTATGGTATTGGAACTATTGGTAAAAGCCTTTATACTTGTTTTTACACCGTACAAGTGGATAGTTCGACTGTGTCACTGGATTTTTATCCTAACTGGACTGTAGGATATATTGACAGTGATGTCATCGTTTATGGTATTGGAACTATTGGTAAAAGCCTTTATACTTGTTTTTACACCGTACAAGTGGATAGTTCGACTGTGTCACTGTATTCTTATCTTAACTGGACTGTAGGATATATTGACAGTGGCGTCATCGTTTATGTGTACCCAAAAACCATTGCTTAAATAGGTTAAGTTTAGTTTGGTATTGGAACTATTGGTAAAAGCCTTTATACTTGTTTTTACAAGGTAATTATAGAGGATTGTTCCACTGCATCGCTGTATTCGTACCCTAACTGGACTATATGATGGATTGTTGATTACATGGTACATATACAACACAATAGATATTTTGTTTTATAAGTTTTATTGTTAAACTGTAATCAAACTTAACATATAAATAGATTGTCTGTGTATACAGGTTATATACGGGTATAACTCTAACGCAATATTCTGCAATGTCAATATAAACAGAAAACACTGACCATTACATCGATTTAGGGAGAGCGAAAGTGTATTTTACCTGCTCACTTCAATTCACCAGGAAAATTAAACTAACGGTAAAGCTTGGCCACATTGACATGAGTCTGACCTATTGATTAGTATAATTTAACAGTCGATTACAACACCGAGTGTATGTTTTCATAATCTGGGAGTATCACGAAGACGCTCAAGATGTAATACAAACACAAATCTAAAATACCGATATTGCACGATTTGCTGGCGGAAATTGATATAATCAAAGCAAAACTCTTGTAATATATTCTTGCATAAAGGTCAGGCTCAGGTCACAATAGCCAAGCTATACACATTGAAAAAGATAATCCCTTTTCCAATATCCTTATATGTTGTTATACCTGATCTGCCTGCTTATTTTAAGTGGTACAGGTCCCAATACCGCGTTAGAGTTATATATGTAGTCATACCTAAAGCACACCTGTACCATTCATCATTGCATGTTATACGGTCTTCAGTCTGAAATGACCAAAATAAACTGTATTATTATTTAGCAAATTATTGTCCCACCAGATTAAACTGAGACTTCTTGCATAATTTGTTCCAAGATCGGAAAATTCCGAAGTTTTAAAACATATACTTGCAATTTTATATGGCCTTATATAGAGATAACGCTAAATAAACATACGAATCGAATATAAATCGAATCCAGGCTGTGTTGTACCAAAACTGATATGTAACACACACAGACATATTATAGATACAATCCTACATTCATGCTCATTACATACGAGTTTTAATTGAACTCGTCGACAAGTTTACTAAACTCGTCATCAACATCAATATGACACTCGGCATATTATTTTGTCCACTTGTTTAATTAAACTCGTATGTATTGAACACTCATTATCTCACTCATTCACGATCCTCTATTGAATAGATCTATAGTTGATTTGAATGAAACAAAATTCAAACTATGTTTAATATCTACGATAGAAAAAAGTGTACATTTCTTGAAAATATAAAATAATCCTGACCTTTAAATTATGCTGGAATATATTATTACTTTATTAGGCCTGCATGTAACTTATTAAACTGCTACGTAAATACAATGTATATATAAAGGTCACCTTTCACGTGATCGCCCTTAAAATCCCCAACGCTCCGAGCATAGGGTTGGCACTTCCATGAACCAGGGCAGTGAGTACGTCTAGTGTTTGGTGAGTCTGATATTGGGTATCCGATCCTTCAGTCGTGTGGGCGGGTCCTCCAGTCATGTGGGCGGGTCCTCCAGTCATGTGGGCGGGTACTCCAGTCATATGGGCGGGTCCCCTAGTCATGTGGGCGGGTCCTCCAGTCATGTAGGCGGATCCTCCAACAAATGGGGCAGATCCTCCAGTCATGTAGGCGGGTCCTCCAACAATTGGGCCGTGTCCGTACATTGGGTTGGAATGTGACATCATTTGGGCGGAGTGTCCGTTATGGTACTGAAGAGAACGTCTGTTATTATATGGAATATAGCCTCCGGTATGGTAAGGTAGGGAGTTTCTTCTGTGATACTGACCATTGGTTCTGTATGTACGATATACATTTGGTTGATGTCGAAACCTGTTCCAATTCCAATTGCGACTCTCTGAAATAGTATGTGTATTGTAAGTGAAGACTCGCCGACAAGCGTCAGGGTTCTGGCAACCAACATGCCAATTAGATCATTGTCCATTAAAATTGAAGATGCAAACAACTGACAATGTTAATACGAAGGTTGTTTGCGACAAATCTTGCTGTCGCTATGTTTATTTTCATTAATTCATTTAACATGCGATCCGTGGAACTAAATTTTATTATGTTTGTTCATATTCAAAACAAGTTTTGAATTTTCGCGTATGCTCGACCCTTCTTAAAATTAAATGAAGCATTGACACGATTTAGACTATAGCAAAGCCCAGTTAAAGTAAAGTCGTTTCAATACATGACCATAGCCATAGCAACACCAGTTCTCGTCGCAGTCCAATTTTGATTTAAATACGCATAATCTCCTTATTGGCACTGAACCACATAAAAAGTTTCATTAACCTAACTTTGGACCTACGGTACTTGAGTGAAATATGCCAAAATTATTATTAAAATATTTTGACATATTTTTTGCAATTGCTGTCTCCATAATTATTGTCATCAATAATAAGAAGTCCATAATCTGATTCCCCTAAGGACACCCTGTCGTATTCATTGAAATAAGTTACATAACCCTGGCTTTGAAATTGTTTAGTTATACGCAACCAGTCAGGCGCACATATTCTCCCTACTACTACCCCCTTTGCACATCCATAAATCTAGATTTGAAATGACAGTATTGACAGACGGACCAGTAGGAAACTATCAATGGTTTAGATCAGATGTCTTATCAAAGTAACGAAACCGTCCTCCTCTCAGGTATAACTACATTTGTTCTCGCAATCCACATACAGGTAAATAACCACTAAATGCCTACGCGGGCCAAATTCAGATACAGTCAAATAGTCCGTTTAAAAACTTTAAAGCGACTGGAAATGGGGGTATGTCTTGACAAATCAGCATCAGAATCATGAAATTGGTGATAAATGCTTTGTATGCATGTATGTGATGTAGTGAAATGGTTTTATTGAGAAATATTTTGTATTCTGGCTTAAATATGAAAGTGAAAGTAAGGTTGGGGCTAACGGACAGTGAGTAAATCCGTACATGTGAGAAAATCTGTTCACCGCGTTTGACGAACCAAATTTTTCTTATATAATACATGACCCCCTACTTTTTTTTCATTTTCTTCAAGCTGGATGCTATTTCTATTGATTAAAAGATTTTGAGAGGGCCCCATGGACAAAAAGTTGACATTTTTTTTGGCTGACCAAGGTCACTTTACATTGAGTTAAAGAACAACTCTATTTGGTGGTTTGTGACCTACAGTATCAAACCTCCCCGCGTCCTTTGCAGGAATGCCGTATATGTAAGTCAATTGGAAACAGGAGTTTCGGTCATGTGAAATTTCTAGTTGCTATTTCCATCAATTGTCTGTTTTTTGGTGGCCAAGAAGTACATATTCACCTAACATGTAGCATAATCTTATCAATGTCTTGTATCTAGTATATCGACGGTGCTGAACCAAAACCCGAAAACTTTTTTTGCAGCATCCGCATCTACTAGACGTCCCGCGCATTTCTGTCTTGTCGCCATCTAAGTAACGCGATTGGCTATTTAAATGGCGACAAGACGTCGAGCTAGCGGATGCTGCAAAAAAAATTCACGCCAAAATTTAGTTACAGGGTTTTGGTTAGGCACCGTTGATATTTACATCTTGCCAAATATGGGCCTGTCTACACATTCAGCTCTTCTTCTGTATGTATTGATATAGAAATACATGATTTATCTATAAATAAAAAAATGAAGATGTACTGTAAACCTAGAAACTTTCGCGGCTACAAACTTTCGCGTTTTGTCGATTGTCGGCATATTCGCGGCTACAAACTTTCGCGTTTTAAGTCTCCCGCGAACTCCGCGAACACTAAGTCGCATAGTGACAAAATTATTGATATTATAACCTGTCACATACATAGCTCGGTTCGTATTTAATTGCTTCTTAATTATAGTTCTCATCTTCGTTAAACCCTCTCAAACTCTTTTTGATGTATATAGTTACCTACCGGTAATAAACAGCGCTATTTACAAGCATGTTCATATATTGAGTGTATTGTTAAACACGTTTTCAAGATTTTTTTTACAGTATTTTCATTATTGTACCGTGATCATAAAAGGCTTTATTCAGAAAAAGCACCATACACTTAACATTCCATATTTTGACAAATAGCACTTATAATACGGTCTTATAAACGTCGTACCAAAATGATGAATTTCCTTCAAAAACGAGAAACTTTCGCGTTTTTCTTATCCTGGACATGTTCGCGGCTATTTACTTTCGCGGATTTTTACTAACCGCGAACACCGCGAACTTAAATCGCGCGAAATAATTTCTAGGTTTACAGTAAATATGATTTGTTCTTGTTTTTCATTCATCATCATGGTATATGTAAAATATGGCCTCGGCATATTGCCAATATAACCTTTGATTGCTAAAATTCCAGTCACAGCTCAATAGTCTGGGGGTGTCAATTTTCATGATTAACAGATACTGAAAGAGCAAAGATTTCTGAGCAGAATTAACATTATTTGATGAAAATATTTTGAGCAATGGCAAAGTTGTGGTCATTTTTATCTGTTTTGGAGCTTTTTAATAAAAACGGATTTAAATATGAAAACAATGTTGTTGAATGCCTCATGTTTGGCAAAAATTGTTGACCGCATAAGAATTTCCTGATTTTAAATTTGGCTCCGTTGACACCCCTGATAATCTGTTTCCATCCATAAAGTGGATAATTGGATGGTTTTTTTTTTTAATGGCTGGTTTCCTTCTGGGGGGCCTACTGTTTCAGAATTATACAGATTTCCAGATGAGTTGCATTAGAAACAATGGTCTGTTCTGCACAAAATTAAAGTTATTTGATGTAAAAAATCAAATAATTGACTAAGTTATGGTCATTTGAAGTTCCATAATCTCAATTTTAGCCATGTTTGAATCATTGTTATGGTATATAGACCAGTCATTTTAACCTCAAACGAATTGCAACACAAACTTTTGCATGCTGCGTAAATTAAGCTAACCTTAGCAGTGTACAAAAAGTCCTAAATGATTTTTTGTAGCACTTTTTGAGATATGCTCAAATTGTTGGTTACATGGTGCACATACAACACAATAAGTCAGAGGTTAGACAGTCCAGTTAGGATATTTTGACAGTGACATCAACATTTATGTGTACCCAAAAGATTAAAACCATTGCTTAAATAGGTAGAGCTTAGTTTGGTATTGGACTGTTGGCATAAACCTTTATACTTGTTTTACACCGTACAAGTGGATTGTTCCACTGCGTCACTGGATTTTTATCCTAACTGGACTGTAGGATATATTGACAGTGATATCATCGTTTATGGTATTGGAACTATTGGTAAAAGCCTTTATACTTGTTTTTACACCGTACAAGTGGATAGTTCGACTGTGTCACTGGATTTTTATCCTAACTGGACTGTAGGATATATTGACAGTGATGTCATCGTTTATGGTATTGGAACTATTGGTAAAAGCCTTTATACTTGTTTTTACACCGTACAAGTGGATAGTTCGACTGTGTCACTGTATTCTTATCTTAACTGGACTGTAGGATATATTGACAGTGGCGTCATCGTTTATGTGTACCCAAAAACCATTGCTTAAATAGGTTAAGTTTAGTTTGGTATTGGAACTATTGGTAAAAGCCTTTATACTTGTTTTTACAAGGTAATTATAGAGGATTGTTCCACTGCATCGCTGTATTCGTACCCTAACTGGACTATATGATGGATTGTTGATTACATGGTACATATACAACACAATAGATATTTTGTTTTATAAGTTTTATTGTTAAACTGTAATCAAACTTAACATATAAATAGATTGTCTGTGTATACAGGTTATATACGGGTATAACTCTAACGCAATATTCTGCAATGTCAATATAAACAGAAAACACTGACCATTACATCGATTTAGGGAGAGCGAAAGTGTATTTTACCTGCTCACTTCAATTCACCAGGAAAATTAAACTAACGGTAAAGCTTGGCCACATTGACATGAGTCTGACCTATTGATTAGTATAATTTAACAGTCGATTACAACACCGAGTGTATGTTTTCATAATCTGGGAGTATCACGAAGACGCTCAAGATGTAATACAAACACAAATCTAAAATACCGATATTGCACGATTTGCTGGCGGAAATTGATATAATCAAAGCAAAACTCTTGTAATATATTCTTGCATAAAGGTCAGGCTCAGGTCACAATAGCCAAGCTATACACATTGAAAAAGATAATCCCTTTTCCAATATCCTTATATGTTGTTATACCTGATCTGCCTGCTTATTTTAAGTGGTACAGGTCCCAATACCGCGTTAGAGTTATATATGTAGTCATACCTAAAGCACACCTGTACCATTCATCATTGCATGTTATACGGTCTTCAGTCTGAAATGACCAAAATAAACTGTATTATTATTTAGCAAATTATTGTCCCACCAGATTAAACTGAGACTTCTTGCATAATTTGTTCCAAGATCGGAAAATTCCGAAGTTTTAAAACATATACTTGCAATTTTATATGGCCTTATATAGAGATAACGCTAAATAAACATACGAATCGAATATAGATCGAATCCAGGCTGTGTTGTACCAAAACTGATATGTAACGCACACAGATACATAGATACAATCCTACATTCATGCTCATTACATACAAGTTTTAATTGAACTCGTCGACAAGTTTACTAAACTCGTCATCAACATCAATATGACACTCGGCATATTATTTTGTCCACTTGTTTAATTAAACTCGTATGTATTGAACACTCATTATCTCACTCATTCACGATCCTCTATTGAATAGATCTATAGTTGATTTGAATGAAACAAAATTCAAACTATGTTTAATATCTACGATAGAAAAAAGTGTACATTTCTTGAAAATATAAAATAATCCTGACCTTTAAATTATGCTGGAATATATTATTACTTTATTAGGCCTGCATGTAACTTATTAAACTGCTACGTAAATACAATGTATATATAAAGGTCACCTTTCACGTGATCGCCCTTAAAATCCCCAACGCTCCGAGCATAGGGTTGGCACTTCCATGAACCAGGGCAGTGAGTACGTCTAGTGTTTGGTGAGTCTGATATTGGGTATCCGATCCTTCAGTCGTGTGGGCGGGTCCTCCAGTCATGTGGGCGGGTCCTCCAGTCATGTGGGCGGGTACTCCAGTCATATGGGCGGGTCCCCTAGTCATGTGGGCGGGTCCTCCAGTCATGTAGGCGGATCCTCCAACAAATGGGGCAGATCCTCCAGTCATGTAGGCGGGTCCTCCAACAATTGGGCCGTGTCCGTACATTGGGTTGGAATGTGACATCATTTGGGCGGAGTGTCCGTTATGGTACTGAAGAGAACGTCTGTTATTATATGGAATATAGCCTCCGGTATGGTAAGGTAGGGAGTTTCTTCTGTGATACTGACCATTGGTTCTGTATGTACGATATACATTTGGTTGATGTCGAAACCTGTTCCAATTCCAATTGCGACTCTCTGAAATAGTATGTGTATTGTAAGTGAAGACTCGCCGACAAGCGTCAGGGTTCTGGCAACCAACATGCCAATTAGATCATTGTCCATTAAAATTGAAGATGCAAACAACTGACAATGTTAATACGAAGGTTGTTTGCGACAAATCTTGCTGTCGCTATGTTTATTTTCATTAATTCATTTAACATGCGATCCGTGGAACTAAATTTTATTATGTTTGTTCATATTCAAAACAAGTTTTGAATTTTCGCGTATGCTCGACCCTTCTTAAAATTAAATGAAGCATTGACACGATTTAGACTATAGCAAAGCCCAGTTAAAGTAAAGTCGTTTCAATACATGACCATAGCCATAGCAACACCAGTTCTCGTCGCAGTCCAATTTTGATTTAAATACGCATAATCTCCTTATTGGCACTGAACCACATAAAAAGTTTCATTAACCTAACTTTGGACCTACGGTACTTGAGTGAAATATGCCAAAATTATTATTAAAATATTTTGACATATTTTTTGCAATTGCTGTCTCCATAATTATTGTCATCAATAATAAGATGTCCATAATCTGATTCCCCTAAGGACACCCTGTCGTATTCATTGAAATAAGTTACATAACCCTGGCTTTGAAATTGTTTAGTTATACGCAACCAGTCAGGCGCACATATTCTCCCTACTACTACCCCCTTTGCACATCCATAAATCTAGATTTGAAATGACAGTATTGACAGACGGACCAGTAGGAAACTATCAATGGTTTAGATCAGATGTCTTATCAAAGTAACGAAACCGTCCTCCTCTCAGGTATAACTACATTTGTTCTCGCAATCCACATACAGGTAAATAACCACTAAATGCCTACGCGGGCCAAATTCAGATACAGTCAAATAGTCCGTTTAAAAACTTTAAAGCGACTGGAAATGGGGGTATGTCTTGACAAATCAGCATCAGAATCATGAAATTGGTGATAAATGCTTTGTATGCATGTATGTGATGTAGTGAAATGGTTTTATTGAGAAATATTTTGTATTCTGGCTTAAATATGAAAGTGAAAGTAAGGTTGGGGCTAACGGACAGTGAGTAAATCCGTACATGTGAGAAAATCTGTTCACCGCGTTTGACGAACCAAATTTTTCTTATATAATACATGACCCCCTACTTTTTTTTCATTTTCTTCAAGCTGGATGCTATTTCTATTGATTAAAAGATTTTGAGAGGGCCCCATGGACAAAAAGTTGACATTTTTTTTGGCTGACCAAGGTCACTTTACATTGAGTTAAAGAACAACTCTATTTGGTGGTTTGTGACCTACAGTATCAAACCTCCCCGCGTCCTTTGCAGGAATGCCGTATATGTAAGTCAATTGGAAACAGGAGTTTCGGTCATGTGAAATTTCTAGTTGCTATTTCCATCAATTGTCTGTTTTTTGGTGGCCAAGAAGTACATATTCACCTAACATGTAGCATAATCTTATCAATGTCTTGTATCTAGTATATCGACGGTGCTGAACCAAAACCCGAAAACTTTTTTTGCAGCATCCGCATCTACTAGACGTCCCGCGCATTTCTGTCTTGTCGCCATCTAAGTAACGCGATTGGCTATTTAAATGGCGACAAGACGTCGAGCTAGCGGATGCTGCAAAAAAAATTCACGCCAAAATTTAGTTACAGGGTTTTGGTTAGGCACCGTTGATATTTACATCTTGCCAAATATGGGCCTGTCTACACATTCAGCTCTTCTTCTGTATGTATTGATATAGAAATACATGATTTATCTATAAATAAAAAAATGAAGATGTACTGTAAACCTAGAAACTTTCGCGGCTACAAACTTTCGCGTTTTGTCGATTGTCGGCATATTCGCGGCTACAAACTTTCGCGTTTTAAGTCTCCCGCGAACTCCGCGAACACTAAGTCGCATAGTGACAAAATTATTGATATTATAACCTGTCACATACATAGCTCGGTTCGTATTTAATTGCTTCTTAATTATAGTTCTCATCTTCGTTAAACCCTCTCAAACTCTTTTTGATGTATATAGTTACCTACCGGTAATAAACAGCGCTATTTACAAGCATGTTCATATATTGAGTGTATTGTTAAACACGTTTTCAAGATTTTTTTTAAAGTATTTTCATTATTGTACCGTGATCATAAAAGGCTTTATTCAGAAAAAGCACCATACACTTAACATTCCATATTTTGACAAATAGCACTTATAATACGGTCTTATAAACGTCGTACCAAAATGATGAACTTCCTTCAAAAACGAGAAACTTTCGCGTTTTTCTTATCCTGGACATGTTCGCGGCTATTTACTTTCGCGGATTTTTACTAACCGCGAACACCGCGAACTTAAATCGCGCGAAATAATTTCTAGGTTTACAGTAAATATGATTTGTTCTTGTTTTTCATTCATCATCATGGTATATGTAAAATACGGCCTCGGCATATTGCCAATATAACCTTTGATTGCTAAAATTCCAGTCACAGCTCAATAGTCTGGGGGTGTCAATTTTCATGATTAACAGATACTGAAAGAGCAAAGATTTCTGAGCAGAATTAACATTATTTGATGAAAATATTTTGAGCAATGGCAAAGTTGTGGTCATTTTTATCTGTTTTGGAGCTTTTTAATAAAAACGGATTTAAATATGAAAACAATGTTGTTGAATGCCTCTTGTTTGGCAAAAATTGTTGACCGCATAAGAATTTCCTGATTTTAAATTTGGCTCCGTTGACACCCCTGATAATCTGTTTCCATCCATAAAGTGGATAATTGGATGGGTTTTTTTTTTAAATGGCTGTTATCCTTCTGGGGGGGCCTACTGTTTCAGAATTATACAGATTTCCAGATGAGTTGCATTAGAAACAATGGTCTGTTCTGCACAAAATTAAAGTTATTTGATGTAAAAAATCAAATAATTGACTAAGTTATGGTCATTTGAAGTTCCATAATCTCAATTTTAGCCATGTTTGAATCATTGTTATGGTATATAGACCAGTCACTTTAACTTTTAACCTCAAACGAATTGCAACACAAACTTTTGCATGCTGCGTAAATTAAGCTAACCTTAGCAGTGTACAAAAAGTCCTAAATGATTTTTTGTAGCACTTTTTGAGATATGCTCAAATTGTTGGTTACATGGTGCACATACAACACAATAAGTCAGAGGTCAGACAGTCCAGTTAGGATATTTTGACAGTGACATCAACATTTAGGTGTACCCAAAAGATTAAAACCATTGCTTAATTAAATAGGTAGAGCTTAGTTTGGTATTGGACTGTTGGCATAAACCTTTATACTTGTTTTACACCGTACAAGTGGATTGTTCCACTGCGTCACTGGATTTTTATCCTAACTGGACTGTAGGATATATTGACAGTCATGTCATCGTTAATGGTATTGGAACTATTGGTAAAAGCCTTTATACTTGTTTTACACCGTACAAGTGGATAGTTCGACTGTGTCACTGTATTCTTATCTTAACTGGACTGTAGGATATATTGACAGTGGCGTCATCGTTTATGTGTACCCAAAAACCATTGCTTAAATACGTTAAGTTTAGTTTGGTATTGGAACTATTGGTAAAAGCCTTTATACTTGTTTTACAAGGTAATTATAGAGGATTGTTCCACTGCATCGCTGTATTCGTACCCTAACTGGACTATATGATGGATTGTTGATTACATGGTACATATACAACACAATAGATATTTTGTTTTATAAGTTTTATTGTTAAACTGTAATCAAACTTAACATATAAATAGATTGTTAGTGTATACAGGATATATACGGGTATATGTATAACTCCAACGCGATATTCTGCAATGTCAATATAAACAGAAATCACTGATCATTACATCGATTTAGGGAGAGCGGAAGTTTATTTTACCTGCTCACTTCTATTCACCAAGTAAATTAAAATAACGGTATAGCTTTGCTATTTTGACTTGAGTCTGACCTTTATGCAAGAATATATTACAAGATTTTGCTTTGATTATATCAATTTCCGCAAGCAAATCGTGCAATATCGGTATTTCAGATTTGTGTTTGTATTACATCTTAAGCGTCTTCGTGATACTCACCGATAATGAAAACATACACTCGGTGTTGTAAACGTAGACAATATATCGACTGTTAAATTATGCTGATCAATAGGTCAGGCTCATGTCAATGTGACCAAGCTTTACCGTTTTTTTTAATTTACTTGGTGAATAGAAGTGAGCAGGTAAAATACACTGCCACTCTCCCTAAATCGATGTAATGGTCAGTGATTTCTGTTTATATTGACATTGCAGAATACCGCGTTAGAGTTATATATGTAGTCGTACCTAAAGCACACCTGTACCATTCATTATTGCATGTTATACGGTCTTCAGTCTGAAATGACCAAAATAAACTGTATTATTATTTAGCAAATTATTGTCCCACCAGATTAAACTGAGACTTCTTGCATAATTTGTTCCAAGATCGGAAAATTCCGAAGTTTTAAAACATATACTTGCAATTTTATATGGCCTTATATAGAGATAACGCTAAATAAACATACGAATCGAATATAGATCGAATCCAGGCTGTGTTGTACCAAAACTGGTATGTAACACACACAGACATATTATAGATACAATCCTACATTCATGCTCATTACATACGAGTTTTAATTGAACTCGTCGACAAGTTTACTAAACTCGTCATCAACATCAATATGACACTCGGCATATTATTTTGTCCACTTGTTTAATTAAACTCGTATGTATTGAACACTCATTATCTCACTCATTCACGATCCTCTATTGAATAGATCTATAGTTGATTTGAATGAAACAAAATTCAAACTATGTTTAATATCTACGATAGAAAAAAGTGTACATTTCTTGAAAATATAAAATAATCCTGACCTTTAAATTATGCTGGAATATATTATTACTTTATTAGTCCTGCATGTAACTTATTAAACTGCTACGTAAATACAATGTATATATAAAGGTCACCTTTCACGTGATCGCCCTTAAAATCCCCAACGCTCCGAGCATAGGGTTGGCACTTCCATGAACCAGGGCAGTGAGTACTTCTAGTGTTTGGTCAGTCTGATCCTGGGTATCCGATCCTTCAGTCGAGTGGGCGGGTCCTCCAGTCATGTGGGCGGGTCCTCCAGTCATGTGGGCGGGTACTCCAGTCATATGGGCGGGTCCCCTAGTCATGTGGGCGGGTCCTCCAGTCATGTAGGCGGATCCTCCAACAAATGGGGCAGATCCTCCAGTCATGTAGGCGGGTCCTCCAACAATTGGGCCGTGTCCGTACATTGGGTTGGAATGTGACATCATTTGGGCAGAGTGTCCGTTATGGTACTGAAGAGAACGTCTGTTATTATATGGAATATAGCCTCCGGTATGGTAAGGTAGGGAGTTTCTTCTGTGATACTGACCATTGGTTCTGTATGTACGATATACATTTGGTTGATGTCGAAACCTGTTCCAATTCCAATTGCGACTCTCTGAAATAGTATGTGTATTGTAAGTGAAGACTCGCCGACAAGCGTCAGGGTTCTGGCAACCAACATGCCAATTAAGTCATTGTCCATTAAAATTGAAGATGCAAACAACTGACAATGTTAATACGAAGGTTGTTTGCGACAAAACTTGCTGTCGCTATGTTTATTTTCATTAATTCATTTAACATGCGATCCGTGGAACTAAATTTTATTATGTTTGTTCATATTCAAAACAAGTTTTGAATTTTCGCGTATGCTCGACCCTTCTTAAAATTAAATGAAGCATTGACACGATTTAGACTATAGCAAAGCCCAGTTAAAGTAAAGTCGTTTCAATACATGACCATAGCCATAGCAACACCAGTTCTCGTCGCAGTCCAATTTTGATTTAAATACGCATAATCTCCTTATTGGCACTGAACCACATAAAAAGTTTCATTAACCTAACTTTGGACCTACGGTACTTGAGTGAAATATGCCAAAATTACGAGGGTCAGTCAAGAAAAACTGAGAGTTGGTAAATAATGATCAGACGCATAAATGCTCGTATATTGTCTATACATTATAGTGAAGTATGGAATCTCATCGATGTTATGGCGAATACCAATTTTGTGTAGGAACATTTGATTCTTGTTGCCAAGCAACCGAAGAAGACAACTCGAAGGCATGCGTTCGCGCTGTCTGTAGAACACAATTGTGCGTTGCTATGGAACATAAAGTTATATCGAACATTTTCAAACTTATTTTTTATTTTGTAATACATTCATCTATCAGATATACTTGATAACAGTTGATTTGTTCCTCCAATATAGAAACTATACTTGATGGAAGTACCAATTGTCACTTTATTTGTAGGTATTGAGACCACAATTTTACCCCACCCAAAAGAACGCATGATGTTTTTTAAAAGCGAAGTTATATTTTTTATTTCTATTGCGGTCACTGGCCTCCATTAGATACATTCATAATCCTCCTGAGCAGAAATTGTGAATTCATTGATTAGTTTTAGAATACTATGGCAACGCAAAGAACACATGCCGAGAAAATCGATAAAAAACGGGTAAAATTGTTGCTAGGCAACTAAACAATACAGCATGAGTGACCATTCTGTAACAAACGCCCATTAATACTTGGTATACACGATTCTACAATATACACATGTTAGTTGTACAATATTACGCTATATAAAGTTGAAATAAACGTTCGAATTGACAGCAAAATCAGTCTCCCAGTCACTGGCGCGAACGCATACCCTTTAGTGATGTTCCTTGGTTGCTTGGCAACTTTATTTATAAGCCTATATTTTGATCACGGAATTCATCAGAATATCCGCAATGGATAATAGTTAACGATAGTTAATAGAAAATATAATTGTATATACATTTAGAAGGCTTAATTTAACAACTCTCAGTTTTTCTTGACTGACCCTCGTATTATTAAAATATTTTGACATATTTTTTTCAATTGCTGTCTCCATAATTATTGTCATCAATAATAAGAAGTCCATAATCTGATTGTCCTAAGGACACCCTGTCGTATTCATTGAAATAAGTTACATAACCCTGGCTATGAAATTGTTTAGTTATACGCAACCAGTCAGGCGCACATATTCTCCCTACTACCCCCTTTGCACATCCATAAATCTAGATTTGAAATGACAGTATTGACAGACGGACCAGTAGGAAACTATCAATGGTTTAGATCAGATGTCTTATCAAAGTAACGAAACCGTCCTCCTCTCAGGTATAACTACATTTGTTCTCGCAATCCACATACAGGTAAATAACCACTAAATGCCTACGCGGGCCAAATTCAGATACAGTCAAATAGTCCGTTTAAAAACTTTAAAGCGACTGGAAATGGGGGTATGTCTTGACAAATCAGCATCAGAATCATGAAATTGGTGTTAAATGCTTTGTATGCATGTATGTGATGTAGTGAAATGGTTTTATTGAGAAATATTTTGTATTCTGGCTTAAATATGAAAGTGAAAGTAAGGTTGGGGCTAACGGACAGTGAGTAAATCCGTACATGTGAGAAAATCTGTTCACCGCGTTTGACGAACCAAATTTTTCTTATATAATACATGACCCCCTACTTTTTTTTCATTTTCTTCAAGCTGGATGCTAATTCTATTGATTAAAATATTTTGAGAGGGCCCCATGGACAAAAATTTGACATTTTTTTTGGCTGACCAAGGTCACTTTACATTGAGTTAAAGAACAACTCTATTTGGTGGTTTGTGACCTACAGTATCAAACCTCCCCGCGTCCTTTGCAGGAATGCCGTATATGTAAGTCAATTGGAAACAGGAGTTTCGGTCATGTGAAATTTCTAGTTGCTATTTCCATCAATTGTCTGTTTTTTGGTGGCCAAGAAGTACATATTCACCTAACATGTAGCATAATTTTATCAATGTCTTGTATCTAGTATATCGACGGTGCTGAACCAAAACCCGAAAACTTTTTTTGCAGCATCCGCATCTACTAGACGTCCCGCGCATTTCTGTCTTGTCGCCATCTAAGTAACGCGATTGGCTATTTAAATGGCGACAAGACGTCGAGCGAGCGGATGCTGCAAAAAAAATTTCACGCCAAAATTTAGTTACAGGGTTTTTGTTAGGCACCGTTGATATTTACATCTTGCCAAATATGGGCCTGTCTACACATTCAGCTCTTCTTCTGTATGTATTGATATAGAAATACATGATTTATCTATAAATAAAAAAATGAAGATGTAAATATGATTTGTTCTTGTTTTTCATTCATCATCATGGTATATGTAAAATACGGCCTCGGCATATTGCCAATATAACCTTTGATTGCTAAAATTCCAGTCACAGCTCAATAGTCTGGGGGTGTCAATTTTCATGATTAACAGATACTGAAAGAGCAAAGATTTCTGAGCAGAATTAACATTATTTGATGAAAATATTTTGAGCAATGGCAAAGTTGTGGTCATTTTTATCTGTTTTGGAGCTTTTTAATAAAAACGGATTTAAATATGAAAACAATGTTGTTGAATGCCTCTTGTTTGGCAAAAATTGTTGACCGCATAAGAATTTCCTGATTTTAAATTTGGCTCCGTTGACACCCCTGATAATCTGTTTCCATCCATAAAGTGGATAATTGGATGGGTTTTTTTTTTTTAAATGGCTGTTATCCTTCTGGGGGGGCCTACTGTTTCAGAATTATACAGATTTCCAGATGAGTTGCATTAGAAACAATGGTCTGTTCTGCACAAAATTAAAGTTATTTGATGTAAAAAATCAAATAATTGACTAAGTTATGGTCATTTGAAGTTCCATAATCTCAATTTTAGCCATGTTTGAATCATTGTTATGGTATATAGACCAGTCACTTTAACTTTTAACCTCAAACGAATTGCAACACAAACTTTTGCATGCTGCGTAAATTAAGCTAACCTTAGCAGTGTACAAAAAGTCCTAAATGATTTTTTGTAGCACTTTTTGAGATATGCTCAAATTGTTGGTTACATGGTGCACATACAACACAATAAGTCAGAGGTCAGACAGTCCAGTTAGGATATTTTGACAGTGACATCAACATTTAGGTGTACCCAAAAGATTAAAACCATTGCTTAATTAAATAGGTAGAGCTTAGTTTGGTATTGGACTGTTGGCATAAACCTTTATACTTGTTTTACACCGTACAAGTGGATTGTTCCACTGCGTCACTGGATTTTTATCCTAACTGGACTGTAGGATATATTGACAGTCATGTCATCGTTAATGGTATTGGAACTATTGGTAAAAGCCTTTATACTTGTTTTACACCGTACAAGTGGATAGTTCGACTGTGTCACTGTATTCTTATCTTAACTGGACTGTAGGATATATTGACAGTGGCGTCATCGTTTATGTGTACCCAAAAACCATTGCTTAAATACGTTAAGTTTAGTTTGGTATTGGAACTATTGGTAAAAGCCTTTATACTTGTTTTACAAGGTAATTATAGAGGATTGTTCCACTGCATCGCTGTATTCGTACCCTAACTGGACTATATGATGGATTGTTGATTACATGGTACATATACAACACAATAGATATTTTGTTTTATAAGTTTTATTGTTAAACTGTAATCAAACTTAACATATAAATAGATTGTTAGTGTATACAGGATATATACGGGTATATGTATAACTCCAACGCGATATTCTGCAATGTCAATATAAACAGAAATCACTGATCATTACATCGATTTAGGGAGAGCGGAAGTTTATTTTACCTGCTCACTTCTATTCACCAAGTAAATTAAAATAACGGTATAGCTTTGCTATTTTGACTTGAGTCTGACCTTTATGCAAGAATATATTACAAGATTTTGCTTTGATTATATCAATTTCCGCAAGCAAATCGTGCAATATCGGTATTTCAGATTTGTGTTTGTATTACATCTTAAGCGTCTTCGTGATACTCACCGATAATGAAAACATACACTCGGTGTTGTAAACGTAGACAATATATCGACTGTTAAATTATGCTGATCAATAGGTCAGGCTCATGTCAATGTGACCAAGCTTTACCGTTTTTTTTAATTTACTTGGTGAATAGAAGTGAGCAGGTAAAATACACTGCCACTCTCCCTAAATCGATGTAATGGTCAGTGATTTCTGTTTATATTGACATTGCAGAATACCGCGTTAGAGTTATATATGTAGTCGTACCTAAAGCACACCTGTACCATTCATTATTGCATGTTATACGGTCTTCAGTCTGAAATGACCAAAATAAACTGTATTATTATTTAGCAAATTATTGTCCCACCAGATTAAACTGAGACTTCTTGCATAATTTGTTCCAAGATCGGAAAATTCCGAAGTTTTAAAACATATACTTGCAATTTTATATGGCCTTATATAGAGATAACGCTAAATAAACATACGAATCGAATATAGATCGAATCCAGGCTGTGTTGTACCAAAACTGATATGTAACGCACACAGATACATAGATACAATCCTACATTCATGCTCATTACATACGAGTTTTAATTGAACTCGTCGACAAGTTTACTAAACTCGTCATCAACATCAATATGACACTCGGCATATTATTTTGTCCACTTGTTTAATTAAACTCGTATGTATCGAACACTCATTATCTCACTCATTCACGATCCTCTATTGAATAGATCTATAGTTGATTTGAATGAAACAAAATTCAAACTATGTTTAATATCTACGATAGAAAAAAGTGTACATTTCTTGAAAATATAAAATAATCCTGACCTTTAAATTATGCTGGAATATATTATTACTTTATTAGTCCTGCATGTAACTTATTAAACTGCTACGTAAATACAATGTATATATAAAGGTCACCTTTCACGTGATCGCCCTTAAAATCCCCAACGCTCCGAGCATAGGGTTGGCACTTCCATGAACCAGGGCAGTGAGTACTTCTAGTGTTTGGTCAGTCTGATCCTGGGTATCCGATCCTTCAGTCGAGTGGGCGGGTCCTCCAGTCATGTGGGCGGGTCCTCCAGTCATGTGGGCGGGTACTCCAGTCATATGGGCGGGTCCCCTAGTCATGTGGGCGGGTCCTCCAGTCATGTAGGCGGATCCTCCAACAAATGGGGCAGATCCTCCAGTCATGTAGGCGGGTCCTCCAACAATTGGGCCGTGTCCGTACATTGGGTTGGAATGTGACATCATTTGGGCGGAGTGTCCGTTATGGTACTGAAGAGAACGTCTGTTATTATATGGAATATAGCCTCCGGTATGGTAAGGTAGGGAGTTTCTTCTGTGATACTGACCATTGGTTCTGTATGTACGATATACATTTGGTTGATGTCGAAACCTGTTCCAATTCCAATTGCGACTCTCTGAAATAGTATGTGTATTGTAAGTGAAGACTCGCCGACAAGCGTCAGGGTTCTGGCAACCAACATGCCAATTAAGTCATTGTCCATTAAAATTGAAGATGCAAACAACTGACAATGTTAATACGAAGGTTGTTTGCGACAAAACTTGCTGTCGCTATGTTTATTTTCATTAATTCATTTAACATGCGATCCGTGGAACTAAATTTTATTATGTTTGTTCATATTCAAAACAAGTTTTGAATTTTCGCGTATGCTCGACCCTTCTTAAAATTAAATGAAGCATTGACACGATTTAGACTATAGCAAAGCCCAGTTAAAGTAAAGTCGTTTCAATACATGACCATAGCCATAGCAACACCAGTTCTCGTCGCAGTCCAATTTTGATTTAAATACGCATAATCTCCTTATTGGCACTGAACCACATAAAAAGTTTCATTAACCTAACTTTGGACCTACGGTACTTGAGTGAAATATGCCAAAATTACGAGGGTCAGTCAAGAAAAACTGAGAGTTGGTAAATAATGATCAGACGCATAAATGCTCGTATATTGTCTATACATTATAGTGAAGTATGGAATCTCATCGATGTTATGGCGAATACCAATTTTGTGTAGGAACATTTGATTCTTGTTGCCAAGCAACCGAAGAAGACAACTCGAAGGCATGCGTTCGCGCTGTCTGTAGAACACAATTGTGCGTTGCTATGGAACATAAAGTTATATCGAACATTTTCAAACTTATTTTTTATTTTGTAATACATTCATCTATCAGATATACTTGATAACAGTTGATTTGTTCCTCCAATATAGAAACTATACTTGATGGAAGTACCAATTGTCACTTTATTTGTAGGTATTGAGACCACAATTTTACCCCACCCAAAAGAACGCATGATGTTTTTTAAAAGCGAAGTTATATTTTTTATTTCTATTGCGGTCACTGGCCTCCATTAGATACATTCATAATCCTCCTGAGCAGAAATTGTGAATTCATTGATTAGTTTTAGAATACTATGGCAACGCAAAGAACACATGCCGAGAAAATCGATAAAAAACGGGTAAAATTGTTGCTAGGCAACTAAACAATACAGCATGAGTGACCATTCTGTAACAAACGCCCATTAATACTTGGTATACACGATTCTACAATATACACATGTTAGTTGTACAATATTACGCTATATAAAGTTGAAATAAACGTTCGAATTGACAGCAAAATCAGTCTCCCAGTCACTGGCGCGAACGCATACCCTTTAGTGATGTTCCTTGGTTGCTTGGCAACTTTATTTATAAGCCTATATTTTGATCACGGAATTCATCAGAATATCCGCAATGGATAATAGTTAACGATAGTTAATAGAAAATATAATTGTATATACATTTAGAAGGCTTAATTTAACAACTCTCAGTTTTTCTTGACTGACCCTCGTATTATTAAAATATTTTGACATATTTTTTTCAATTGCTGTCTCCATAATTATTGTCATCAATAATAAGAAGTCCATAATCTGATTCTCCTAAGGACACCCTGTCGTATTCATTGAAATAAGTTACATAACCCTGGCTTTGAAATTGTTTAGTTATACGCAACCAGTCAGGCGCACATATTCTCCCTACTACCCCCTTTGCACATCCATAAATCTAGATTTGAAATGACAGTATTGACAGACGGACCAGTAGGAAACTATCAATGGTTTAGATCAGATGTCTTATCAAAGTAACGAAACCGTCCTCCTCTCAGGTATAACTACATTTGTTCTCGCAATCCACATACAGGTAAATAACCACTAAATGCCTACGCGGGCCAAATTCAGATACAGTCAAATAGTCCGTTTAAAAACTTTAAAGCGACTGGAAATGGGGGTATGTCTTGACAAATCAGCATCAGAATCATGAAATTGGTGTTAAATGCTTTGTATGCATGTATGTGATGTAGTGAAATGGTTTTATTGAGAAATATTTTGTATTCTGGCTTAAATATGAAAGTGAAAGTAAGGTTGGGGCTAACGGACAGTGAGTAAATCCGTACATGTGAGAAAATCTGTTCACCGCGTTTGACGAACCAAATTTTTCTTATATAATACATGACCCCCTACTTTTTTTTCATTTTCTTCAAGCTGGATGCTAATTCTATTGATTAAAATATTTTGAGAGGGCCCCATGGACAAAAATTTGACATTTTTTTTGGCTGACCAAGGTCACTTTACATTGAGTTAAAGAACAACTCTATTTGGTGGTTTGTGACCTACAGTATCAAACCTCCCCGCGTCCTTTGCAGGAATGCCGTATATGTAAGTCAATTGGAAACAGGAGTTTCGGTCATGTGAAATTTCTAGTTGCTATTTCCATCAATTGTCTGTTTTTTGGTGGCCAAGAAGTACATATTCACCTAACATGTAGCATAATTTTATCAATGTCTTGTATCTAGTATATCGACGGTGCTGAACCAAAACCCGAAAACTTTTTTTGCAGCATCCGCATCTACTAGACGTCCCGCGCATTTCTGTCTTGTCGCCATCTAAGTAACGCGATTGGCTATTTAAATGGCGACAAGACGTCGAGCGAGCGGATGCTGCAAAAAAAATTTCACGCCAAAATTTAGTTACAGGGTTTTTGTTAGGCACCGTTGATATTTACATCTTGCCAAATATGGGCCTGTCTACACATTCAGCTCTTCTTCTGTATGTATTGATATAGAAATACATGATTTATCTATAAATAAAAAAATGAAGATGTAAATATGATTTGTTCTTGTTTTTCATTCATCATTATGGTATATGTAAAATACGGCCTCGGCATATTGCCAATATAACCTTTGATTGCTAAAATTCCAGTCACAGCTCAATAGTCTGGGGGTGTCAATTTTCATGATTAACAGATACTGAAAGAGCAAAGATTTCTGAGCAGAATTAACATTATTTGATGAAAATATTTTGAGCAATGGCAAAGTTGTGGTCATTTTTATCTGTTTTGGAGCTTTTTAATAAAAACGGATTTAAATATGAAAACAATGTTGTTGAATGCCTCTTGTTTGGCAAAAATTGTTGACCGCATAAGAATTTCCTGATTTTAAATTTGGCTCCGTTGACACCCCTGATAATCTGTTTCCATCCATAAAGTGGATAATTGGATGGGTTTTCTTTTTAAATGGCTGTTATCCTTCTGGGGGGGCCTACTGTTTCAGAATTATACAGATTTCCAGATGAGTTGCATTAGAAACAATGGTCTGTTCTGCACAAAATTAAAGTTATTTGATGTAAAAAATCAAATAATTGACTAAGTTATGGTCATTTGAAGTTCCATAATCTCAATTTTAGCCATGTTTGAATCATTGTTATGGTATATAGACCAGTCACTTTAACTTTTAACCTCAAACGAATTGCAACACAAACTTTTGCATGCTGCGTAAATTAAGCTAACCTTAGCAGTGTACAAAAAGTCCTAAATGATTTTTTGTAGCACTTTTTGAGATATGCTCAAATTGTTGGTTACATGGTGCACATACAACACAATAAGTCAGAGGTCAGACAGTCCAGTTAGGATATTTTGACAGTGACATCAACATTTAGGTGTACCCAAAAGATTAAAACCATTGCTTAATTAAATAGGTAGAGCTTAGTTTGGTATTGGACTGTTGGCATAAACCTTTATACTTGTTTTACACCGTACAAGTGGATTGTTCCACTGCGTCACTGGATTTTTATCCTAACTGGACTGTAGGATATATTGACAGTCATGTCATCGTTAATGGTATTGGAACTATTGGTAAAAGCCTTTATACTTGTTTTACACCGTACAAGTGGATAGTTCGACTGTGTCACTGTATTCTTATCTTAACTGGACTGTAGGATATATTGACAGTGGCGTCATCGTTTATGTGTACCCAAAAACCATTGCTTAAATACGTTAAGTTTAGTTTGGTATTGGAACTATTGGTAAAAGCCTTTATACTTGTTTTACAAGGTAATTATAGAGGATTGTTCCACTGCATCGCTGTATTCGTACCCTAACTGGACTATATGATGGATTGTTGATTACATGGTACATATACAACACAATAGATATTTTGTTTTATAAGTTTTATTGTTAAACTGTAATCAAACTTAACATATAAATAGATTGTTAGTGTATACAGGATATATACGGGTATATGTATAACTCCAACGCGATATTCTGCAATGTCAATATAAACAGAAATCACTGATCATTACATCGATTTAGGGAGAGCGGAAGTTTATTTTACCTGCTCACTTCTATTCACCAAGTAAATTAAAATAACGGTATAGCTTTGCTATTTTGACTTGAGTCTGACCTTTATGCAAGAATATATTACAAGATTTTGCTTTGATTATATCAATTTCCGCAAGCAAATCGTGCAATATCGGTATTTCAGATTTGTGTTTGTATTACATCTTAAGCGTCTTCGTGATACTCACCGATAATGAAAACATACACTCGGTGTTGTAAACGTAGACAATATATCGACTGTTAAATTATGCTGATCAATAGGTCAGGCTCATGTCAATGTGACCAAGCTTTACCGTTTTTTTTAATTTACTTGGTGAATAGAAGTGAGCAGGTAAAATACACTGCCACTCTCCCTAAATCGATGTAATGGTCAGTGATTTCTGTTTATATTGACATTGCAGAATACCGCGTTAGAGTTATATATGTAGTCGTACCTAAAGCACACCTGTACCATTCATTATTGCATGTTATACGGTCTTCAGTCTGAAATGACCAAAATAAACTGTATTATTATTTAGCAAATTATTGTCCCACCAGATTAAACTGAGACTTCTTGCATAATTTGTTCCAAGATCGGAAAATTCCGAAGTTTTAAAACATATACTTGCAATTTTATATGGCCTTATATAGAGATAACGCTAAATAAACATACGAATCGAATATAGATCGAATCCAGGCTGTGTTGTACCAAAACTGATATGTAACACACACAGATATATAGATACAATCCTACATTCATGCTCATTACATACGAGTTTTAATTGAACTCGTCGACAAGTTTACTAAACTCGTCATCAACATCAATATGACACTCGGCATATTATTTTGTCCACTTGTTTAATTAAACTCGTATGTATTGAACACTCATTATCTCACTCATTCACGATCCTCTATTGAATAGATCTATAGTTGATTTGAATGAAACAAAATTCAAACTATGTTTAATATCTACGATAGAAAAAAGTGTACATTTCTTGAAAATATAAAATAATCCTGACCTTTAAATTATGCTGGAATATATTATTACTTTATTAGTCCTGCATGTAACTTATTAAACTGCTACGTAAATACAATGTATATATAAAGGTCACCTTTCACGTGATCGCCCTTAAAATCCCCAACGCTCCGAGCATAGGGTTGGCACTTCCATGAACCAGGGCAGTGAGTACTTCTAGTGTTTGGTCAGTCTGATCCTGGGTATCCGATCCTTCAGTCGAGTGGGCGGGTCCTCCAGTCATGTGGGCGGGTCCTCCAGTCATGTGGGCGGGTACTCCAGTCATATGGGCGGGTCCCCTAGTCATGTGGGCGGGTCCTCCAGTCATGTAGGCGGATCCTCCAACAAATGGGGCAGATCCTCCAGTCATGTAGGCGGGTCCTCCAACAATTGGGCCGTGTCCGTACATTGGGTTGGAATGTGACATCATTTGGGCGGAGTGTCCGTTATGGTACTGAAGAGAACGTCTGTTATTATATGGAATATAGCCTCCGGTATGGTAAGGTAGGGAGTTTCTTCTGTGATACTGACCATTGGTTCTGTATGTACGATATACATTTGGTTGATGTCGAAACCTGTTCCAATTCCAATTGCGACTCTCTGAAATAGTATGTGTATTGTAAGTGAAGACTCGCCGACAAGCGTCAGGGTTCTGGCAACCAACATGCCAATTAAGTCATTGTCCATTAAAATTGAAGATGCAAACAACTGACAATGTTAATACGAAGGTTGTTTGCGACAAAACTTGCTGTCGCTATGTTTATTTTCATTAATTCATTTAACATGCGATCCGTGGAACTAAATTTTATTATGTTTGTTCATATTCAAAACAAGTTTTGAATTTTCGCGTATGCTCGACCCTTCTTAAAATTAAATGAAGCATTGACACGATTTAGACTATAGCAAAGCCCAGTTAAAGTAAAGTCGTTTCAATACATGACCATAGCCATAGCAACACCAGTTCTCGTCGCAGTCCAATTTTGATTTAAATACGCATAATCTCCTTATTGGCACTGAACCACATAAAAAGTTTCATTAACCTAACTTTGGACCTACGGTACTTGAGTGAAATATGCCAAAATTACGAGGGTCAGTCAAGAAAAACTGAGAGTTGGTAAATAATGATCAGACGCATAAATGCTCGTATATTGTCTATACATTATAGTGAAGTATGGAATCTCATCGATGTTATGGCGAATACCAATTTTGTGTAGGAACATTTGATTCTTGTTGCCAAGCAACCGAAGAAGACAACTCGAAGGCATGCGTTCGCGCTGTCTGTAGAACACAATTGTGCGTTGCTATGGAACATAAAGTTATATCGAACATTTTCAAACTTATTTTTTATTTTGTAATACATTCATCTATCAGATATACTTGATAACAGTTGATTTGTTCCTCCAATATAGAAACTATACTTGATGGAAGTACCAATTGTCACTTTATTTGTAGGTATTGAGACCACAATTTTACCCCACCCAAAAGAACGCATGATGTTTTTTAAAAGCGAAGTTATATTTTTTATTTCTATTGCGGTCACTGGCCTCCATTAGATACATTCATAATCCTCCTGAGCAGAAATTGTGAATTCATTGATTAGTTTTAGAATACTATGGCAACGCAAAGAACACATGCCGAGAAAATCGATAAAAAACGGGTAAAATTGTTGCTAGGCAACTAAACAATACAGCATGAGTGACCATTCTGTAACAAACGCCCATTAATACTTGGTATACACGATTCTACAATATACACATGTTAGTTGTACAATATTACGCTATATAAAGTTGAAATAAACGTTCGAATTGACAGCAAAATCAGTCTCCCAGTCACTGGCGCGAACGCATACCCTTTAGTGATGTTCCTTGGTTGCTTGGCAACTTTATTTATAAGCCTATATTTTGATCACGGAATTCATCAGAATATCCGCAGTGGATAATAGTTAACGATAGTTAATAGAAAATATAATTGTATATACATTTAGAAGGCTTAATTTAACAACTCTCAGTTTTTCTTGACTGACCCTCGTATTATTAAAATATTTTGACATATTTTTTTCAATTGCTGTCTCCATAATTATTGTCATCAATAATAAGAAGTCCATAATCTGATTCTCCTAAGGACACCCTGTCGTATTCATTGAAATAAGTTACATAACCCTGGCTTTGAAATTGTTTAGTTATACGCAACCAGTCAGGCGCACATATTCTCCCTACTACCCCCTTTGCACATCCATAAATCTAGATTTGAAATGACAGTATTGACAGACGGACCAGTAGGAAACTATCAATGGTTTAGATCAGATGTCTTATCAAAGTAACGAAACCGTCCTCCTCTCAGGTATAACTACATTTGTTCTCGCAATCCACATACAGGTAAATAACCACTAAATGCCTACGCGGGCCAAATTCAGATACAGTCAAATAGTCCGTTTAAAAACTTTAAAGCGACTGGAAATGGGGGTATGTCTTGACAAATCAGCATCAGAATCATGAAATTGGTGTTAAATGCTTTGTATGCATGTATGTGATGTAGTGAAATGGTTTTATTGAGTAATATTTTGTATTCTGGCTTAAATATGAAAGTGAAAGTAAGGTTGGGGCTAACGGACAGTGAGTAAATCCGTACATGTGAGAAAATCTGTTCACCGCGTTTGACGAACCAAATTTTTCTTATATAATACATGTCCCCCTACTTTTTTTTCATTTTCTTCAAGCTGGATGCTAATTCTATTGATTAAAATATTTTGAGAGGGCCCCATGGACAAAAATTTGACATTTTTTTTGGCTGACCAAGGTCACTTTACATTGAGTTAAAGAACAACTCTATTTGGTGGTTTGTGACCTACAGTATCAAACCTCCCCGCGTCCTTTGCAGGAATGCCGTATATGTAAGTCAATTGGAAACAGGAGTTTCGGTCATGTGAAATTTCTAGTTGCTTTTTCCATCAATTGTCTGTTTTTTGGTGGCCAAGAAGTACATATTCACCTAACATGTAGCATAATTTTATCAATGTCTTGTATCTAGTATATCGACGGTGCTGAACCAAAACCCGAAAACTTTTTTTGCAGCATCCGCATCTACTAGACGTCCCGCGCATTTCTGTCTTGTCGCCATCTAAGTAACGCGATTGGCTATTTAAATGGCGACAAGACGTCGAGCGAGCGGATGCTGCAAAAAAAAATTTCACGCCAAAATTTAGTTACAGGGTTTTTGTTAGGCACCGTTGATATTTACATCTTGCCAAATATGGGCCTGTCTACACATTCAGCTCTTCTTCTGTATGTATTGATATAGAAATACATGATTTATCTATAAATAAAAAAATGAAGATGTAAATATGATTTGTTCTTGTTTTTCATTCATCATCATGGTATATGTAAAATACGGCCTCGGCATATTGCCAATATAACCTTTGATTGCTAAAATTCCAGTCACAGCTCAATAGTCTGGGGGTGTCAATTTTCATGATTAACAGATACTGAAAGAGCAAAGATTTCTGAGCAGAATTAACATTATTTGATGAAAATATTTTGAGCAATGGCAAAGTTGTGGTCATTTTTATCTGTTTTGGAGCTTTTTAATAAAAACGGATTTAAATATGAAAACAATGTTGTTGAATGCCTCTTGTTTGGCAAAAATTGTTGACCGCATAAGAATTTCCTGATTTTAAATTTGGCTCCGTTGACACCCCTGATAATCTGTTTCCATCCATAAAGTGGATAATTGGATGGTTTTTTTTTTAAATGGCTGTTATCCTTCTGGGGGTGGCCTACTGTTTCAGAATTATACAGATTTCCAGATGAGTTGCATTAGAAATAATGTTCTGTTCTGCACAAAATTAAAGTTATTTGATGTAAAAAATCAAATAATTGACTAAGTTATGGTCATTTGAAGTTCCATAATCTCAATTTTAGCCATGTTTGAATCATTGTTATGGTATATAGACCAGTCATTTTAACTTTTAACCTCAAACAAATTGCAACACAAACTTTTGCATGCTGCGTAAATTAAGCTAACCTTAGCAGTGTACAAAAAGTCCTAAATGATTTTTTGTAGCACTTTTTGAGATATGCTCAAATTGTTGGTTACATGGTGCACATACAACACAATAAGTCAGAGGTCAGACAGTCCAGTTAGGATATTTTGACAGTGACATCAACATTTATGTGTACCCAAAAGATTAAAACCATTGCTTAAATAGGTAGAGCTTAGTTTGGTATTGGACTGTTGGCATAAACCTTTATACTTGTTTTACACCGTACAAGTGGATAGTTCGACTGTGTCACTGTATTCTTATCTTAACTGGACTGTAGGATATATTGACAGTGGCGTCATCGTTTATGTGTACCCAAAAACCATTGCTTAAATAGGTTAAGTTTAGTTTGGTATTGGAACTATTGGTAAAAGCCTTTATACTTGTTTTTACAAGGTAATTATAGAGGATTGTTCCACTGCATCGCTGTATTCGTACCCTAACTGGACTATATGATGGATTGTTGATTACATGGTACATATACAACACAATAGATATTTTGTTTTATAAGTTTTATTGTTAAACTGTAATCAAACTTAACATATAAATAGATTGTTTGTGTATACAGGTTATATACGGGTATAAGTCTAACGCGATATTCTGCAATGTCAATACAAACAGAAATTACTGACCATTACATCGATTAAGGGAGAGCAGAAGTTTATTTTACCTGCTCACTTCTATTCACCAATAATTTAAAATAACGGTAAAGCTTGGCCACATTGAGATGAGCCTGACCTATTGATTAGCATAATTTAACAGTCGATATATTGTCTACGTTTACAACACCTAGTGTATGTTTTCATAATCGGGGAGTATCACGAAGACGCTCAAGATGTAATACAAACACAAATCTGAAATACCGATATTGCACGATTTGCTTGCGGAAATTGATATAATCAAAGCAAACATATTGTAAATTTATATTCTTGCAAGGTCAGGTTCAGGTCACAATAGCCAAGCTATACACATTGAAAAAGATAATCCCTTTTCCAATATCCTTTTATGTTGTTGTACCTGGTCTGCCTGTTTACTTTAAGTGGCACAGGTCCCAATACCGCGTTATAGTTACCATTCATCATTGCATGTTATACGGTCTTCAGTCTGAAATGACCAAAATAAACTGTATTATTATTTAGCAAATTATTGTCCCAGATTAAACTGAGATTTCTTGCATAATTTGTTCCAAGATCGGAAAATTCCGAAGTTTTAAAACATATACTTAGGAAATAGATCTTAGTTTTCCGTGATATACCGGCCAATATATCACGGTTTGGAGTTCATACGCGTAGGAATTAATCACGAAGGCCGTAGGCCTGAGTGATTAATAACTATGCATGTGAACGACAAACCGTGATATATTGGCCGGTATATCACGGAAAACTAAGATCTGTTTGCATTCTAACACGTGTAATACGCACAATTTCATATGGACTCATTCTTATTGCAGAGTGATGCGTTGTTTGTCGTGTTGCTATAGACAACTTCCGCTGTTTAAAGTATAAAACCTCCACCCCTGGAATATCGTTCTTTGCTCATTTCATTTAAACAGAGGCATAACTAGAGCTCATTCGAAAGTATGTATTTCATAAAAACTAAAATGAATCGATAAATGCAATTGCTGTTGCAATAATACGGATATAATTAAATAAATTAAGAAAAAACGCTACGCAAATAAAAGTTCGCACAACGTCACGTTAACGTTGACGCCAAATAAACGTCATACAATCCATGACGTCATGTGATAAACAAGGCGTAAATTCCATTCATAAAAAGCGTTATTTATACGTGGGAGATAATTCAACAGCCAAAAAGTAGTACGGCAAAAATTGTGATATACCGGAAATTTAACCACGGCACAGTCCTATACGTTTACACGGAGCTAAAAATAGACAGTGTAAGAATTACAATTTTATATGGCCTTATATAGAGATAACGCTAAATAAACATACGAATCGAATATAAATCGAATCCAGGCTGTGTTGTACCAAAACTGGTATGTAACACACACAGACATATAGATACAATCCTACATTCATGCTCATTACATACAAGTTTTAATTGAACTCGTCGACAAGTTTACTAAACTCGTCATCAACATCAATATGACACTCGGCATATTATTTTGTCCACTTCTTTAATTAAACTCGTATGTATTGAACACTCATTATCTCACTCATTCACGATCCTCTATTGAATAGATCTATAGTTGATTTGAATGAAACAAAATTCAAACTATGTTTAATATCTACGATAGAAAAAAGTGTACATTTCTTGAAAATATAAAATAATCCTGACCTTTAAATTATGCTGGAATATATTATTACTTTATTAGGCCTGCATGTAACTTATTAAACTGCTACGTAAATACAATGTATATATAAAGGTCACCTTTCACGTGATCGCCCTTAAAATCCCCAACGCTCCGAGCATAGGGTTGGCACTTCCATGAACCAGGGCAGTGAGTACTTCTAGTGTTTGGTCAGTCTGATCCTGGGTATCCGATCCTTCAGTCGTGTGGGCGGGTCCTCCAGTCATGTGGGCGGGTCCTCCAGTCATGTGGGCGGGTACTCCAGTCATATGGGCGGGTCCCCTAGTCATGTGGGCGGGTCCTCCAGTCATGTAGGCGGATCCTCCAACAAATGGGGCAGATCCTCCAGTCATGTAGGCGGGTCCTCCAACAATTGGGCCGTGTCCGTACATTGGGTTGGAATGTGACATCATTTGGGCGGAGTGTCCGTTATGGTACTGAAGAGAACGTCTGTTATTATATGGAATATAGCCTCCGGTATGGTGAAGTAGGGAGTTTCTTCTGTGATACTGACCATTGGTTCTGTATGTACGATATACATTTGGTTGATGTCGAAACCTGTTCCAATTCCAATTGCGACTCTCTGAAATAGTATGTGTATTGTAAGTGAAGACTCGCCGACAAGCGTCAGGGTTCTGGCAACCAACATGCCAATTAGATCATTGTCCATTAAAATTGAAGATGCAAACAACTGACAATGTTAATACGAAGGTTGTTTGCGACAAAACTTGCTGTCGCTATGTTTATTTTCATTAATTCATTTAACATGCGATCCGTGGAACTAAATTTTATTATGTTTGTTCATATTCAAAACAAGTTTTGAATTTTCGCGTATGCTGGACCCTTCTAAAAATTAAATGAAGCATTGACACGATTTAGACTATAGCAAAGCCCAGTTAAAGTAAAGTCGTTTCAATACATGACCATAGCCATAGCAACACCAGTTCTCGTCGCAGTCCAATTTTGATTTAAATACGCATAATCTCCTTATTGGCACTGAACCACATAAAAAGTTTCATTAACCTAACTTTGGACCTACGGTACTTGAGTGAAATATGCCAAAATTATTATTAAAATATTTTGACATATTTTTTTCAATTGCTGTCTCCATAATTATTGTCATCAATAATAAGAAGTCCATAATCTGATTCTCCTAAGGACACCCTGTCGTATTCATTGAAGTAAGTTACATAACCCTGGCTTTGAAATTGTTTAGTTATACGCAACCAGTCAGGCGCACATATTCTCCCTACTACCCCCTTTGCACATCCATAAATCTAGATTTGAAATGACAGTATTGACAGACGGACCAGTAGGAAACTATCAATGGTTTAGATCAGATGTCTTATCAAAGTAACGAAACCGTCCTCCTCTCAGGTATAACTACATTTGTTCTCGCAATCCACATACAGGTAAATAACCACTAAATGCCTACGCGGGCCAAATTCAGATACAGTCAAATAGTCCGTTTAAAAACTTTAAAGCGACTGGAAATGGGGGTATGTCTTGACAAATCAGCATCAGAATCATGAAATTGGTGATAAATGCTTTGTATGCATGTATGTGATGTAGTGAAATGGTTTTATTGAGAAATATTTTGTATTCTGGCTTAAATATGAAAGTGAAAGTAAGGTTGGGGCTAACGGACAGTGAGTAAATCCGTACATGTGAGAAAATCTGTTCACCGCGTTTGACGAACCAAATTTTTCTTATATAATACATGACCCCCTACTTTTTTTTCATTTTCTTCAAGCTGGATGCTATTTCTATTGATTAAAAGATTTTGAGAGGGCCCCATGGACAAAAAGTTGACATTTTTTTGGCTGACCAAGGTCACTTTACATTGAGTTAAAGAACAACTCTATTTGGTGGTTTGTGACCTACAGTATCAAACCTCCCCGCGTCCTTTGCAGGAATGCCGTATATGTAAGTCAATTGGAAACAGGAGTTTCGGTCATGTGAAATTTCTAGTTGCTATTTCCATCAATTGTCTGTTTTTTGGTGGCCAAGAAGTACATATTCACCTAACATGTAGCATAATTTTATCAATGTCTTGTATCTAGTATATCGACGGTGCTGAACCAAAACCCGAAAACTTTTTTTGCAGCATCCGCATCTACTAGACGTCCCGCGCATTTCTGTCTTGTCGCCATCTAAGTAACGCGATTGGCTATTTAAATGGCGACAAGACGTCGAGCGAGCGGATGCTGCAAAAAAAAATTTCACGCCAAAATTTAGTTACAGGGTTTTGGTTAGGCACCGTTGATATTTACATCTTGCCAAATATGGGCCTGTCTACACATTCAGCTCTTCTTCTGTATGTATTGATATAGAAATACATGATTTATCTATAAATAAAAAAAATGAAGATGTAAATATGATTTGTTCTTGTTTTTCATTCATCATCATGGTATATGTAAAATATGGCCTCGGTATATTGCCAATATAACCTTTGATTGCTAAAATTCCAGTCACAGCTCAATAGTCTGGGGTGTCAATTTTCATGATTAACAGATACTGAAAGAGCAAAGATTTCTGAGCAGAATTAACATTATTTGATGAAAATATTTTGAGCAATGGCAAAGTTGTGGTCATTTTTATCTGTTTTGGAGCTTTTTAATAAAAACGGATTTAAATATGAAAACAATGTTGTTGAATGCGTCTTGTTTGGCAAAAATTGTTGACCGCATAAGAATTTCCTGATTTTAAATTTGGCTCCGTTGACACCCCTGATAATCTGTTTCCATCCATAAAGTGGATAATTGGATGGTTTTTTTTTTAAAATGGCTGTTATCCTTCTGGGGGGGGGCCTACTGTTTCAGAATTATACATATTTCCAGATGAGTTGCATTAGAAATAATGGTCTATTCTGCACAAAATTAAAGTTATTTGATGTAAAAAATCAAATAATTGACTAAGTTATGGTCATTTGAAGTTCCATAATCTCAATTTTAGCCATGTTTGAATCATTGTTATGGTATATAGACCAGTCAGCACTTTTTGAGATATGCTAAAATTGTTGGTTACATGGTGCACATACAACACAATAAGTCAGAGGTCAGACAGTCCAGTTAGGATATTTTGACAGTGACATCAACATTTATGTGTACCCAAAAGATTAAAACCATTGCTTAAATAGGTAGAGCTTAGTTTGGTATTGGACTGTTGGCATAAACCTTTATACTGGTTTTACACCGTACAAGTGGATTGTTCCACTGCGTCACTGGATTTTTATCCTAACTGGACTGTAGGATATATTGACAGTGATGTCATCGTTTATGGTATGGGAACTATTGGTAAAAGCCTTTATACTTGTTTTTACACCGTACAAGTGGATAGTTCGACTGTGTCACTGTATTCTTATCTTAACTGGACTGTAGGATATATTGACAGTGGCGTCATCGTTTATGTGTACCCAAAAACCATTGCTTAAATAGGTTAAGTTTAGTTTGGTATTGGAACTATTGGTAAAAGCCTTTATACTTGTTTTTACAAGGTAATTATAGAGGATTGTTCCACTGCATCGCTGTATTCGTACCCTAACTGGACTATATGATGGATTGTTGATTACATGGTACATATATAACACAATAGATATTTTGTTTTATAAGTTTTATTGTTAAACTGTAATCAAACTTAACATATAAATAGATTGTTTGTGTATACAGAATATATACGGGTATATGTAGTCATACCTAAAGCACACCTGTATAACTCTAACGCGGTATTGGGACCTGTGCCACTTAAAGTAAACAGGCAGATCAGGTACAACAACATATAAGGATATTGGAAAAGGGATTATCTTTTTTCAATGTGTATAGCTTGGCTATTGTGACCTGAGCCTGACCTTTATGCAAGAATATATTACAAGATTTTTGCTTTGATTATATAAATTTCCGCCAGCAAATCGTGCAATATCGGTCTTTCAGATTTGTTTTTGTATTACATCTTGAGCGTCTTCGTGATACTCCCCGATTATGAAAACATGCACTCGGTGTTGTAAACGTAGACAATATATCGACTGTTAAATTATGCTAATTAATAGGTCAGGCTCATGTCAATGTTGCCACGCTTTACCGTTTTTTTAATTTACTTGGTGAATAGAAGTGAGCAGGTAAAATAAACTTCCGCTCTCCCTAAATCGATGTAATGATCAGTGATTTCTGTTTATATTGACATTGCAGAATATCGCGTTGGAGTTATAGTCATACCTAAAGCACACCTGTACCATTCATCATTGCATGTTATACGGTCTTCAGTCTGAAATGACCAAAATAAATGTGTATTATTATTTAGCAAATTATTGTCCCACCAGATTAAACTGAGACTTCTTGCATAATTTGTTCCAAGATCGGAAAATTCCGAAGTTTTAAAACATATACTTGCAATTTTATATGGCCTTATATAGAGATAACGCTAAATAAACATACGAATCGAATATAGATCGAATCCAGGCTGTTGTACCAAAACTGTTATGTAACACACACAGATATATAGATACAATCCTACATTCATGCTCATTACATACGAGTTTTAATTGAACTCGTCGACAAGTTTACTAAACTCGTCATCAACATCAATATGACACTCGGCATATTATTTTGTCCACTTGTTTAATTAAACTCGTATGTATTGAACACTCATTATCTCACTTATTCACGATCCTCTATTGAATAGATCTATAGTTGATTTGAATGAAACAAAATTCAAACAATGTTTAATATCTACGATAGAAAAAAGTGTACATTTCTTGAAAATATAAAATAATCCTGACCTTTAAATTATGCTGGAATATATTATTACTTTATTAGGCCTGCATGTAACTTATTAAACTGCTACGTAAATACAATGTATATATAAAGGTCACCTTTCACGTGATCGCCCTTAAAGTCCCCAACGCTCCGAGCATAGGGTTGGCACTTCCATGAACCAGGGCAGTGAGTACATGTACGTCTAGTGTTTGGTGAGTCTGATCCTGGGTATCCGATCCTTCAGTCGTATGGGCGGGTCCTCCAGTCATGTGGGCGGGTCCTCCAGTCATGTGGGCGGGTACTCCAGTCATATGGGCGGGTCCCCTAGTCATGTGGGCGGGTCCTCCAGTCATGTAGGCGGATCCTCCAACAAATGGGGCAGATCCTCCAGTCATGTAGGCGGGTCCTCCAACAATTGGGCCGTGTCCGTACATTGGGTTGTAATGTGACATCATTTGGGCGGAGTGTCCGTTATGGTACTGAAGAGAACGTCTGTTATTATATGGAATATAGCCTCCGGTATGGTAAAGTAGGGAGTTTCTTCTGTGATACTGACCATTGGTTCTGTATGTACGATATACATTTAATTGATGTCGAAACCTGTTCCAATTCCAATTGCGACTCTCTGAAATAGTATGTGTATTGTAAGTGAAGACTCGCCGACAAGCGTCAGGGTTCTGGCAACCAACATGCCAATTAGATCATTGTCCATTAAAATTGAAGATGCAAACATCTGACAATGTTAATACGAAGGTTGTTTGCGACAAAACTTGCTGTCGCTATGTTTATTTTCATTAATTCATTTAACCTGCGATCCGTGGAACTAAATTTTATTATGTTTGTTCATATTCAAAACAAGTTTTGAATTTTCGCATATGCTCGACCCTTCTTATAATTAAATGAAGCATTTACACGATTTAGACTATAGCAAAGCCCAGTTAAAGTAAAGTCGTTTCAATACATGACCATAGCCATAGCAACACCAGTTCTCGTCGCAGTCCAATTTTGATTTAAATACGCATAATCTCCTTATTGGCACTGAACCACATAAAAAGTTTCATTAACCTAACTTTGGACCTACGGTACTTGAGTGAAATATGCCAAAATTATTATTAAAATATTTTGACATATTTTTTTCAATTGCTGTCTCCATAATTATTGTCATCAATAATTAGAAGTCCATAATCTGATTCTCCTAAGGACACCCTGTCGTATTCATTGAAATAAGTTACATAACACTGGCTTTGAAATTGTTTAGTTATACGCAACCAGTCAGGCGCACATATTCTCCCTACTACCACCTTTGCACATCCATAAATCTAGATTTGAAATGACAGTATTGACAGACGGACCAGTAGGAAACTATCAATGGTTTAGATCAGATGTCTTATCAAAGTAACGAAACCGTCCTCCTCTCAGGTATAACTACATTTGTTCTCGCAATCCACATACAGGTAAATAACCACTAAATGCCTACGCGGGCCAAATTCAGATACAGTCAAATAGTCCGTTTAAAAACTTTAAAGCGACTGTCTTGACAAATCAGCATCAGAATCATGAAATTGGTGATAAATGCTTTGAATGCATGTATGTGATGTAGTGAAATGGTTTTATTGAGAAATATTTTGTATTCTGGCTTAAATATGAAAGTGAAAGTAAGGTTGGGGCTAACGGACAGTGAGTAAATCCGTACATGTGAGAAAATTTGTTCACCGCGTTTGACGAACCAAATTTTTCTTATATAATACATGACCCCCTACTTTTTTTTCATTTTCTTCAAGCTGGATGCTATTTCTATTGATTAAAAGATTTTGAGAGGGCCCCATGGACAAAAAGTTGACATTTTTTTTGGCTGACCAAGGTCACTTTACATTGAGTTAAAGAACAACTCTATTTGGTGGTTTGTGACCTACAGTATCAAACCTCCCCGCGTCCTTTGCAGAAATGCCGTATATGTAAGTCAATTGGAAACAGGAGTTTCGGTCATGTGAAATTTCTAGTTGCTATTTCCATCAATTGTCTGTTTTTTGGTGGCCAAGAAGTACATATTCACCTAACATGTAGCATAATTTTATCAATGTCTTGTATCTAGTATATCGACGGTGCTGAACCAAAACCCGAAAACTTTTTTTGCAGCATCCGCATCTACTAGACGTCCCGCGCATTTCTGTCTTGTCACCATCTAAGTAACGCGATTGGCTATTTAAATGGCGACAAGACGTCGAGCTAGCGGATGCTGCAAAAAAAATTCACGCCAAAATTTAGTTACAGGGTTTTGGTTAGGCACCGTTGATATTTATATCTTGCCAAATATGGGCCTGTCTACACATTCAGCTCTTCTTCTGTATGTATTGATATAGAAATACATGATTTATCTATAAATAAAAAAATGAAGATGTAAATATGATTTGTTCTTGTTTTTCATTCATCATCATGGTATATGTAAAATATGGCCTCGGCATATTGCCAATATAACCTTTGATTGCTAAAATTCCAGTCACAGCTCAATAGTCTGGGGGTGTCAATTTTCATGATTAACAGATACTGAAAGAGCAAAGATTTCTGAGCAGAATTAACATTATTTGATGAAAATATTTTGAGCAATGGCAAAGTTGTGGTCATTTTTATCTGTTTTGGAGCTTTTTAATAAAAACGGATTTAAATATGAAAACAATGTTGTTGAATGCCTCTTGTTTGGCAAAAATTGTTGACCGCATAAGAATTTCCTGATTTTAAATTTGGCTCCGTTGACACCCCTGATAATCTGTTTCCATCCATAAAGTGGATAATTGGATGGGGTTTTTTTTTTTTTAAATGGCTGTTATCCTTCTGGGGGGCCTACTGTTTCAGAATTATACAGATTTCCAGATGAGTTGCATTAGAAACAATGGTCTGTTCTGCACAAAATTAAAGTTATTTGATGTAAAAAATCAAATAATTGACTAAGTTATGGTCATTTGAAGTTCCATAATCTCAATTTTAGCCATGTTTGAATCATTGTTATGGTATATAGACCAGTCATTTTAACTTTTAACCTCAAACGAATTGCAACACAAACTTTTGCATGCTGCGTAAATTAAGCTAACCTTAGCAGTGTACAAAAAGTCCTAAATGATTTTTTGTAGCACTTTTTGAGATATGCTCAAATTGTTGGTTACATGGTGCACATACAGCACAATAAGTCAGAGGTCAGACAGTCCAGTTAGGATATTTTGACAGTGACATCAACATTTATGTGTACCCAAAAGATTAAAACCATTGCTTAATTAAATAGGTAGAGCTTAGTTTGGTATTGGACTGTTGGCATAAACCTTTATACTTGTTTTACACCGTACAAGTGGATTGTTCCACTGCGTCACTGGATTTTTATCCTAACTGGACTGTAGGATATATTGACAGTGATGTCATCGTTAATGGTATTGGAACTATTGGTAAAAGCCTTTATACTTGTTTTTACACCGTACAAGTGGATAGTTCGACTGTGTCACTATATTCTTATCTTAACTGGACTGTAGGATATATTGACAGTGGCGTCATCGTTTATGTGTACCCAAAAACCATTGCTTAAATAGGTTAAGTTTAGTTTGGTATTGGAACTATTGGTAAAAGCCTTTATACTTGTTTTTACAAGGTAATTATAGAGGATTGTTCCACTGCATCGCTGTATTCGTACCCTAACTGGACTATATGATGGATTGTTGATTACATGGTACATATACAACACAATAGATATTTTGTTTTATAAGTTTTATTGTTAAACTGTAATCAAACTTAACATATAAATAGATTGTCTGTGTATACAGGATATATACGGGTATATGTAGTCATACCTAAAGCACACCTGTACCATTCGTCATTGCATGTTATACGGTCTTCAGTCTGAAATGACCAAAATAAACTGTATTATTATTTAGCAAATTATTGCCCCACCAGATTAAACTGAGACTTCTTGCATAATTTCTTCCAAGATCGGAAAATTCCGAAGTTTTAAAACATATACTTGCAATTTTATATGGCCTTATATAGAGATAACGCTAAATAAACATACGAATCGAATATAGATCGAATCCAGGCTGTGTTGTACCAAAACTGATATGTAACACACACAGATATATAGATACAATCCTACATTCATGCTCATTACATACGAGTTTTAATTGAACTCGTCGACAAGTTTACTAAACTCGTCATCAACATCAATATGACACTCGGCATATTATTTTGTCCACTTCTTTAATTAAACTCGTATGTATTGAACACTCATTATCTCACTCATTCACGATCCTCTATTGAATAGATCTATAGTTGATTTGAATGAAACAAAATTCAAACTATGTTTAATATCTACGATAGAAAAAAGTGTACATTTCTTGAAAATATAAAATAATCCTGACCTTTAAATTATGCTGGAATATATTATTACTTTATTAGGCCTGCATGTAACTTATTAAACTGCTACGTAAATACAATGTATATATAAAGGTCACCTTTCACGTGATCGCCCTTAAAATCCCCAACGCTCCGAGCATAGGGTTGGCACTTCCATGAACCAGGGCAGTGAGTACGTCTAGTGTTTGGTGAGTCTGATCCTGGGTATCCGATCCTTCAGTCGTGTGGGCGGGTCCTCCAGTCATGTGGGCGGGTCCTCCAGTCATGTGGGCGGGTACTCCAGTCATATGGGCGGGTCCCCTAGTCATGTGGGCGGGTCCTCCAGTCATGTAGGCGGATCCTCCAACAAATGGGGCAGATCCTCCAGTCATGTAGGCGGGTCCTCCAACAATTGGGCCGTGTCCGTACATTGGGTTGGAATGTGACATCATTTGGGCGGAGTGTCCGTTATGGTACTGAAGAGAACGTCTGTTATTATATGGAATATAGCCTCCGGTATGGTAAGGTAGGGAGTTTCTTCTGTGATACTGACCGTTGGTTCTGTATGTACGATATACATTTGGTTGATGTCGAAACCTGTTCCAATTCCAATTGCGACTCTCTGAAATAGTATGTGTATTGTAAGTGAAGACTCGCCGACAAGCGTCAGGGTTCTGGCAACCAACATGCCAATTAGATCATTGTCCATTAAAATTGAAGATGCAAACAACTGACAATGTTAATACGAAGGTTGTTTGCGACAAAACTTGCTGTCGCTATGTTTATTTTCATTAATTCATTTAACATGCGATCCGTGGAACTAAATTTTATTATGTTTGTTCATATTCAAAACAAGTTTTGAATTTTCGCGTATGCTCGACCCTTCTTAAAATTAAATGAAGCATTGACACGATTTAGACTATAGCAAAGCCCAGTTAAAGTAAAGTCGTTTCAATACATGACCATAGCCATAGCAACACCAGTTCTCGTCGCAGTCCAATTTTGATTTAAATACGCATAATCTCCTTATTGGCACTGAACCACATAAAAAGTTTCATTAACCTAACTTTGGACCTACGGTACTTGAGTGAAATATGCCAAAATTATTATTAAAATATTTTGACATATTTTTTTCAATGGCTGTCTCCATAATTATTGTCATCAATAATTAGAAGTCCATAATCTGATTCTCCTAAGGACACCCTGTCGTATTCATTGAAATAAGTTACATAACCCTGGCTTTGAAATTGTTTAGTTATACGCAACCAGTCAGGCGCACATATTCTCCCTACTTCCCCTTTTGCACATCCATAAATCTAGATTTGAAATGACAGTATTGACAGACGGACCAGTAGGAAACTATCAATGGTTTAGATCAGATGTCTTATCAAAGTAACGAAACCGTCCTCCTCTCAGGTATAACTACATTTGTTCTCGCAATCCACATACAGGTAAATAACCACTAAATGCCTACGCGGGCCAAATTCAGATACAGTCAAATAGTCCGTTTAAAAACTTTAAAGCGACTGGAAATGGGGGTTTGTCTTGACAAATCAGCATCAGAATCATGAAATTGGTGTTAAATGCTTTGTATGCATGTATGTGATGTAGTGAAATGGTTTTATTGAGAAATATTTTGTATTCTGGCTTAAATATGAAAGTGAAAGTAAGGTTGGGGCTAACGGACAGTGAGTAAATCCGTACATGTGAGAAAATCTGTTCACCGCGTTTGACGAACCAAATTTTTCTTATATAATACATGACCCCCTACTTTTTTTTCATTTTCTTCAAGCTGGATGCTATTTCTATTGATTAAAAGATTTTGAGAGGGCCCCATGGACAAAAAGTTGACATTTTTTTGGCTGACCAAGGTCACTTTACATTGAGTTAAAGAACAACTCTATTTGGTGGTTTGTGACCTACAGTATCAAACCTCCCCGCGTCCTTTGCAGGAATGCCGTATATGTAAGTCAATTGGAAACAGGAGTTTCGGTCATGTGAAATTTCTAGTTGCTATTTCCATCAATTGTCTGTTTTTTGGTGGCCAAGAAGTACATATTCACCTAACATGTAGCATAATTTTATCAATGTCTTGTATCTAGTATATCGACGGTGCTGAACCAAAACCCGAAAACTTTTTTTGCAGCATCCGCATCTACTAGACGTCCCGCGCATTTCTGTCTTGTCGCCATCTAAGTAACGCGATTGGCTATTTAAATGGCGACAAGACGTCGAGCGAGCGGATGCTGCAAAAAAAAATTTCACGCCAAAATTTAGTTACAGGGTTTTGGTTAGGCACCGTTGATATTTACATCATGCCAAATATGGGCCTGTCTACACATTCAGCTCTTCTTCTGTATGTATTGATATAGAAATACATGATTTATCTATAAATAAAAAAATGAAGATGTAAATATGATTTGTTCTTGTTTTTCATTCATCATCATGGTATATGTAAAATATGGCCTCGGCATATTGCCAATATAACCTTTGATTGCTAAAATTCCAGTCACAGCTCAATAGTCTGGGGGTGTCAATTTTCATGATTAACAGATACTGAAAGAGCAAAGATTTCTGAGCAGAATTAACATTATTTGATGAAAATATTTTGAGCAATGGCAAAGTTGTGGTCATTTTTATCTGTTTTGGAGCTTTTTAATAAAAACGGATATAAATATGAAAACAATGTTGTTGAATGCCTCTTGTTTGGCAAAAATTGTTGACCGCATAAGAATTTCCTGATTTTAAATTTGGCTCCGTTGACACCCCTGATAATCTGTTTCCATCCATAAAGTGGATAATTGGATGGGTTTTCTTTTTAAATGGCTGTTATCCTTCTGGGGGGCCTACTGTTTCAGAATTATACAGATTTCCAGATGAGTTGCATTAGAAACAATGGTCTGTTCTGCACAAAATTAAAGTTATTTGATGTAAAAAATCAAATAATTGATTAAGTTATGGTCATTTGAAGTTCCATAATCTCAATTTTAGCCATGTTTGAATCATTGTTATGGTATATCGACCAGTCAGCACTTTTTGAGATATGCTAAAATTGTTGGTTACATGGTGCACATACAACACAATAAGTCAGAGGTCAGACAGTCCAGTTAGGATATTTTGACAGTGACATCAACATTTATGTGTACCCAAAAGATTAAAACCATTGCTTAAATAGGTAGAGCTTAGTTTGGTATTGGACTGTTGGCATAAACCTTTATACTTGTTTTACACCGTACAAGTGGATTGTTCCACTGCGTCACTGGATTTTTATCCTAACTGGACTGTAGGATATATTGACAGTGATGTCATCGTTTATGGTATTGGATCTATTGGTAAAAGCCTTTATACTTGTTTTTACACCGTACAAGTGGATAGTTCGACTGTGTCACTGTATTCTTATCTTAACTGGACTGTAGGATATATTGACAGTGGTGTCATCGTTTATGTGTACCCAAAAACCATTGCTTAAATAGGTTAAGTTTAGTTTGGTATTGGAACTATTGGTAAAAGCCTTTATACTTGTTTTTACAAGGTAATTATAGAGGATTGTTCCACTGCATCGCTGTATTCGTACCCTAACTGGACTGTATGATGGATTGTTGATTACATGGTACATATACAACACAATAGATATTTTGTTTTATAAGTTTTATTGTTAAACTGTAATCAAACTTAACATATAAATAGATTGTTAGTGTATACAGGATATATACGGGTATAAGTCCAACGCGATATTCTGCAATGTCAATATAAACAGAAATCACTGACCATTACATCGATTTAGGGAGAGCGGAAGTGTATTTTACCTGCTCACTTCTATTCACCAAGTAAATTAAAATAACGGTAAAGCTTGGCCACATTGAGATGAGCCTGACCTATTGATTAGCATAATTTAACATTCGATATATTGTCTACGTTTACAACACCGAGTGTATGTTTTCATAATCGGGGAGTTTCACGAAGACGCTCAAGATGTAATACCAACACAAATCTGAAATACCGATATTGCACGATTTGCTTGCGGAAATTGATATAATCAAAGCAAAAATCTTGTAATATATTCTTGCATAAAGGTCAGGCTCAGGTCACAATAGTCAAGCTATACACATTGAAAAAGATAATCTCTTTTCCAATATCCTTATATGTTGTTGTACCTGATCTGCCTGTTTACTTTAAGTGGCACAGGTCCCAATACCGCGTTAGAGTTATACCATTCATCATTGCATGTTATACGGTCTTCAGTCTGAAATGACCAAAATAAACTGTATTATTATTTAGCAAATTATTGTCCCACCAGATTAAACTGAGACTTCTTGCATAATTTGTTCCAAGATCGGAAAATTCCGAAGTTTTAAAACATATACTTGCAATTTTATATGGCCTTATATAGAGATAACGCTAAATAAACATACGAATCGAATATAGATCGAATCCAGGCTGTGTTGTACCAAAACTCGTATGTAACACACACAGATATATAGATACAATCCTACATTCATGCTCATTACTTACGAGTTTTAATTGAACTCGTCGACAAGTTTACTAAACTCGTCATCAACATCAATATGACACTCGGCATATTATTTTGTCCACTTGTTTAATTAAACTCGTATGTATTGAACACTCATGATCTCACTCATTCACGATCCTCTATTGAATAGATCTATAGTTGATTTGAATGAAACAAAATTCAAACTATGTTTAATATCTACGATAGAAAAAAGTGTACATTTCTTGAAAATATAAAATAATCCTGACCTTTAAATTATGCTGGAATATATTATTACTTTATAAGGCCTGCATGTAACTTATTAAACTGCTACGTAAATACAATGTATATATAAAGGTCACCTTTCACGTGATCGCCCTTAAAATCCCCAACGCTCCGAGCATAGGGTTGGCACTTCCATGAACCAGGGCAGTGAGTACTTCTAGTGTTTGGTCAGTCTGATCCTGGGTATCCGATCCTTCAGTCGTGTGGGCGGGTCCTCCAGTCGTGTGGGCGGGTCCTCCAGTCATGTGGGCGGGTACTCCAGTCATATGGGCGGGTCCCCTAGTCATGTGGGCGGGTCCTCCAGTCATGTAGGCGGATCCTCCAACAAATGGGGCAGATCCTCCAGTCATGTAGGCGGGTCCTCCAACAATTGGGCTGTGTCCGTACATTGGGTTGGAATGTGACATCATTTGGGCGGAGTGTCCGTTATGGTACTGAAGAGAACGTCTGTTATTATATGGAATATAGCCTCCGGTATGGTAAGGTAGGGAGTTTCTTCTGTGATACTGACCATTGGTTCTGTATGTACGATATACATTTGGTTGATGTCGAAACCTGTTCCAATTCCAATTGCGACTCTCTGAAATAGTATGTGTATTGTAAGTGAAGACTCGCCGACAAGCGTCAGGGTTCTGGCAACCAACATGCCAATTAGATCATTGTCCATTAAAATTGAAGATGCAAACAACTGACAATGTTAATACGAAGGTTGTTTGCGACAAAACTTGCTGTCGCTATGTTTATTTTCATTAATTCATTTAACATGCGATCCGTGGAACTAAATTTTATTATGTTTGTTCATATTCAAAACAAGTTTTGAATTTTCGCGTATGCTCGACCCTTCTTAAAATTAAATGAAGCATTGACACGATTTAGACTATAGCAAAGCCCACTTAAAGTAAAGTCGTTTCAATACATGACCATAGCCATAGCAACACCAGTTCTCGTCGCAGTCCAATTTTGATTTAAATACGCATAATCTCCTTATTGGCACTGAACCACATAAAAAGTTTCATTAACCTAACTTTGGACCTACGGTACTTGAGTGAAATATGCCAAAATTATTATTAAAATATTTTGACATATTTTTTTCAATTGCTGTCTCCATAATTATTGTCATCAATAATAAGAAGTCCATAATCTGATTCTCCTAAGGACACCCTGTCGTATTCATTGAAATAAGTTACATAACCCTGGCTTTGAAATTGTTTAGTTATACGCAACCAGTCAGGCGCACATATTCTCCCTACTACCCCCTTTGCACATCCATAAATCTAGATTTGAAATGACAGTATTGACAGACGGACCAGTAGGAAACTATCAATGGTTTAGATCAGATGTCTTATCAAAGTAACGATACCGTCCTCCTCTCAGGTATGACTACATTTGTTCTCGCAATCCACATACAGGTAAATAACCACTAAATGCCTACGCGGGCCAAATTCAGATACAGTCAAATAGTCCGTTTAAAAACTTTAAAGCGACTGGAAATGGGGGTATGTCTTGACAAATCAGCATCAGAATCATGAAATTGGTGTTAAATGCTTTGTATGCATGTATGTGATGTAGTGAAATGGTTTTATTGAGAAATATTTTGTATTCTGGCTTAAATATGAAAGTGAAAGTAAGGTTGGGGCTAACGGACAGTGAGTAAATCCGTACATGTGAGAAAATCTGTTCACCGCGTTTGACGAACCAAATTTTTCTTATATAATACATGACCCCCTACTTTTTTTTCATTTTCTTCAAGCTGGATGCTATTTCTATTGATTAAAAGATTTTGAGAGGGCCCCATGGACAAAAAGTTGACATTTTTTTTTGGCTGACCAAGGTCACTTTACATTGAGTTAAAGAACAACTCTATTTGGTGGTTTGTGACCTACAGTATCAAACCTCCCCGCGTCCTTTGCAGGAATGCCGTATATGTAAGTCAATTGAAAACACGAGTTTCGGTCATGTGAGAAACGTCGTTGGTTGTAGTTACATTTTTTTCGCAAAGAAAAATACTAGTATGCATTTCCAAAAAAAATTTTTTTTCAGATAAGACATTTGGTTTTTTTGCCTCTCCTGAAAATGTGTGATTGGCAGTTACGGCGTTTGCCGGTGAGGCTGACAAAAACCAGTACAGAAGACAAAATGGCGACACTTAAATATACTTACGATAGAAGTGTGCCTCGGTTGCTATAGCGACGACCAGGAGGGTGAAAACACCGCTGAGAAAACTATTCATTGTCTTAACCTGAAATATATCAGGTTGTCATTAACATCAACAAAACAAACACTATCGCAGGCTTAGAATGAGAAGGTCGTAACTACAAAATTTTGAGAAAACAAGAAAAACTGTCTGACAATCGCTCTTTACTTATGGTAAAACAAGCTTTTTCAACTTCGGTTTGGTCAACATGACAAGTTCCAATTTTCATGACAATAGGCTCATAAGAAGCGCCTTATGATGTAGATTTCAAATATGCATTAGTCTTATAAGGTCCTTACGACCTTCTAATTCTAGGCCAGCGATACGAACTGTTGGAGAAATGCAAATGTATCTACTGTTTTGCCACAAATAAAAGCCTAATAATGCGACGACTACAAGAAATGTGTGTAGAACAAATGCAAATGCAATTAAAACCAGAGTCCTTTATCTATCGTTCTTAAAACACGAGGATTTCTTAAACACGGTATGAATCGTGTTACACTACTTCTCAGTTCTGTCAGAGAATTTTTCTGTTTTCATATGGCTCTGACGGAACTTGAAACTGATATAACGCTCGGACGGAACTCGAATGCATGTGTATCTTGAGTTCCGTCAGAGCGTTACGTCGGTTTTTAGTTCCGCCAGAGCCATATGAAAACAGAACAATTCTCTTACGGAACTGAGTAGTAGTGTAACACGATTCATACCGTGTTAAAAGGTGTAGATAGCCTCGGTATCATTTCTTGTCCTTTCTAGATTTAACTATGCACGCATGCCTATATAATTATATTATAACAATTTAAATACTAATGTAAAGCACATATTCTTATAATAATTAATCGATTGTTATTTAAATGTACCACTCTTCATAATAGATAAAAACAAATGCACGTGATTACTGGCTACAACTAAACTTATGCTTAATTAATTCAAGGTTTTAAAAATCCGTGTTTTATTTATAATATATATGTTTTACATTTATTAGTATTTGCTATATTATATAACTCTATTATCTAAGCAAATGAAGTAGAACTTCACTACATTCACTTTAAATATATTCGGACACATGCACAGGTAGCAGTATCAGTCATAGACCTAAAAACTACATGCAGACTTATTCTTTTCACTATTTTTACTATATAATCTAGATTAGATATAAATAGTGAAAACAAATATTTTAAGCCTATTTTTTTAAAGTCTATGACTAGCTGATACTGCCACCTGTGGACACATGCATACAGTCAGTAATATCGTGACAGTAGTTTAAAAAAAAACGAAAATTACCTATGATACAGATGTATATCCGAGTTCCACCATTTACATATTATTATAATACTAAGTGAATGGTATTTCTACATGTTATATATAGCACGTACGCAAGTTGCACCCGAACAGTTCTCATATACACCATATGCATCAAGTGATAAATTACATAATACGTGTCTGGCAAAACACTAATATTATTACAACTGTCAATACATTGCTAATTAACTCTTCAAAATCACCCCTACACGTGTTATAAAACAACAATGTGTCGGCTACCAGAAACTCAAACGGTAATCGTGTCAATAAACTTGCTACATGATGTATATAATGGTGTTGTTCTGTCAATTAGACGATTGTTTTTACCCGGTCAAAATCTATCTCGTAGTGAACTGACATATGCCTGGCAGTTTTTACATCCCAAATGTTCACCCATTCAATATAGTATAAGTATATTTTTCTATCTAATGAATAAGTGAAAATTTGGGATGTTATACTGTTTTTTTTGCTATGACGTCGCGCACGATGTTCCGTCTTTTTACGTTTTTAGTGTATGCGCACTGGAAGAAAATTGGTAAAGAGCTTAATTTTTATCGGATTTCTTTCAAATTTTAACTAGGAGTAGTTTTAAAATGTACTTTTCGGCCATAATTTCATAATAGATGAACACCTTCCTGAAAATTTATAATAGGCATTTTTCTTGAGATTTTTGTCGAAAAACGTCGTGTAACTGCGTCACATTTGTCTTGATGCAGTGTGCGATATTTCACCTTAAAGAAGTCGATTTAAGGTCAAGTTTTACGGTAAGATACCACATGTGTTCGCAAATGAATAACGAACAAGATGGCATATTACATTTGAACGTGAGGCGTCAAACATAGCTGTTGGTAATTGTTAAATAGTTTGAAAAATTCTGTAATTTTGCCATTTTTTGCGTAAAATATATAAAACTTCTATATAAAAATTCCTCCAGTTATTTTCATTTTCCCTGCAAAATATTGATATTTTGTACACTTTACGAGACATTATTATATGACATCAAATTAGTAGTGAAAATATGGTTGAGAAAACGCAATTTTAGAAAATACATTAATTTTATAAAAATACAAAAACATGTCACAAATTATTTTGACGCGACAGTAAAATCCGAAAAAATATTTCATACACAAATATTTCTTTATGATCGTCACTTTTCTTTTTTCCCCTATCCACATGTTATAGTTATGAACATCATGCAAAGTGTACACTAATTAAAAAATAACTGAACTATAATTTTTATGATTTTATAAGCATTCTTCGTTTGCCACCCGGCATGTCACAAAATAGAAAATGGCGTATTTTTCGTAGTTAGCGTCCCAGTAGCTTAAATTATGTCATTAATATTGGATGCTGCAACATAATTTCATTAAAAAGAAAGGTACTGTTTCATTGATTGTTATACCTTTATCAAATTGTCAAAATTTCAAATAGCTAGGGTACTTAATTTTGTCCGTGAGAGGTTATATTCGGATGTAAGTCGTTTTGTAAACTTTTTCTAAAATGTTAATATTCGAACCATGACTCTAATTATTCATTATTATTTGAACTACGGTGTAAGTAGATTTTAATGAATACTGAAACAAAATTATGATATTCATATTCCGTTTTCATGACAGATGTATCATGTAAAATTTCATAAGTTTCCCAGCATAAATGCTAAAATAATACAATATTTGACATCGGAATTATAGCTTGTAAACTTTTATAAATTTACGCTCTAAACATGACGTCGGACATAACTAACGTCCGCATGTTCTGACACACACAGATACATAATTTTGATACACATCACAATGAAAACACACGTGTATGATAAACATATATTTTATTCATAATTTATGTTAAACATTACCTATGTTTTGTGAATGAAATCTTATCAGGGGGGGGGGGGCAAATACGAACACATTAATTAAAAATACATACATGTATAAGCAATATTGATTTATTAAAACAACATGTTGCATGACATTCGCTAGCTTATAGAATGAGAAGATTGTAACTACATTTGTATTACTTACGACCCATATAGAAGACTGCTTCACAAGGCGATTCTTATTAGCCTATTTTCCTGAAAATACGAATTTGTCATGCTGAACAAACTGATGTTGCAAAAGCTTGATTTACCATAAGTAAAGAGTTCTTTTCTTGATTTCTCTTAATATCGATTTTGTAGTTACGATCTTCTCATTCTAAGCCAGCGCATTGTTTCCTACATAGAGTAATAAAACATATAGAGGTTATTTACAAGTAATAAATTAAAGATGAAGATTACAACTAAATTAGAGATCTTATTGTTGAAGAAAGAACCGTAAAACCCGTTCTTTTTGTAAATACAAAATACTTTTCCGACGTTCTTTATAAAAAATATTTAATAAAGTTACAAGTTATATTGGTATTCTTTTGTCAGTACTATTATCGTTCATATATACTTGAACATTGTATTGGATTTAATACACATCACTATAGTAGTTTTTTCAAGACAACGCGAAGAAAATGACTGCTCGAATATTTTGACGTTAAGTTTTACGCTTTCCATGTGACGCTTCTACGACGCAACACCGTGCGCGACGTCTATATAATTTCTTAGGCCTGCAAATCACCATACACTGTCCCATAGCGAAACAATCATTTCACCAGTCATTGAGGAATACCACACTAAAATACTAACGTGACACAATGTTTGATAATTTTCATAGAACAAACAGACTAACAGAAATGTAAAAATGCTAACGAATAAAGATAGCTTAAAACTTGAGGCTTAACTTGATGATGATAAGTTCAAGCTCACTTACCATTAGAAAAGACAAACTACTAATTTCTATATACATGTACATGTATATACATTGTATATGCTATTCTTGGCACTTTGGTCCTTGCCAAAAGAAATGTTCAATTATCTGGGAAAAGACGTCAATCACTGTGCCTATGTGTACCATTTGCAACACTTGAATTGTATAGAATTTAACAGCTGATTACATGTGTTTTAAATAATATTTGCACAACGTTTTCTTCAACTGTGTTATTCATATTATGTTAGACTGTCATGGACATACACGGATCCGTCATGAGTTGTCTTTGGAGATCAACATCTCTTAAACGATTCTAGAAAACACAAGTTATTTAGCGAGCCTCTGGTCTGGTGAGCTTCATAATTTGTTTTCGTGACGAGTTTAAGAAATGTTGATCTCAAAGACAAGGAATGACGGATTCTTTTGATCACATTACCATAGTAACAAAGTCAAAACAACGTCAGAAATAACGAATATAAGCCTGCGACGTTACATTTGTTTTATCACACGTGTTGGAGAACATTGTTTCGTCATTTGTTATCACATTGAATATCACATTATTTATATGATAAATTTATGTCTTGGCCCTTATAAAACTTCTAGTACAAATTTAGTACACATGTACAGATATCAAAAGGCCTAATTGCTTCAACGTCCTATATCTACTCGACAAATAAAAGTCGCACCGAAAAACAATCAGGAGAAAAATTGCGAATGCCATTCAATATTACTTCCGTAAAAAGACATACGAATTATTTTTCTTGCCTACCTACCAAATATTTGAAAAAAAAAAAAACAGTTCACGAGAGACGGAACAAACACTATTTTACATTAACGCTAATCGTTTCGTGCATGTTTTGTACCAATAATACTCGCACTTTTTCACATGCTCGTTATGCAATGAAATAATTCGCAGCAAATAACATGTGAGCTAATTTCTGACGGCTTGTCAATTAAACGAATATCAAATGAACACGTTTTATTGTTATTTGTACAAATACATGAACATGCAACTATGTCACATTGACGTATTTATATTTAGTGTATACATGTACCTTTATTATACAAGTGTCAATTTTGACGTGCGATGTGAGAAGAAGTGACTAAATGACACCAGCCCCTAGACAACCGTACGAGGATACAATAATGTGATGGTTACTGTTTAATTGATTCGCATGCTTACAGTAAGTTGTCTCATATGCAAATTAGAAAACCATATGGACTGTTATACATGTATGTGGGAATAAACCACCCTTGATGGACGAGCATGCTTTTCCATTGACGGGTTTGTTGGCCCGGTAAACGATACATTTGGTGGCAGCGGTGGGGTGAAGTGTCAACTGCCGGACCGGAGTTGCCTTACCCACGTGATTTTCCAGGCCAAGTTTCGGGACGAAACTTTTCGGAGGGGGGAAGTAATGTGACGGTTACTGTTTAATTGATTCACATATTTACGATGAGTTGGCTAATATGCAAATAAGAAACCCTGTGGACTGTTATAATTATGTGGAAATGTTGAGTATATAAGTTAATACACCACGAGCATGCTTTTCCATTGACGGGGTTTGTTGGGCATGAACGTTACACTATGTATCATGATACATTTGTAATATTATAACGATTTGAGAATACCTAATTGTGATGTTACTAGCTAGCTGTTCGATCAAAATTATACCACCCACTGTTTTATTCGTCAATTGAGTAACATTTTATGCAGTTATAGGCGCCGTAGCTGTCGCGATGGGGGGGGTTGAAATGCCGGCATCCACCGGGTATCCTGGCTGATTTGTGCCAATCTCGTTGTTTCATTTTGGCGCCCCCCCCCCCCCCCGCCAGAACAAAACCACGACGTTTTCACAAGTCTTGTTCTGTCGTTCTGGCGACCCCATCAGAACGAAAAGGACGACGTTTTCAACTTTTTCATTGTTTCAATCCGTCGTTCTGGCGCACCACCACCATAAAGAATAATGCAACACGACAGTACGAAAGAACAACACTTATGAACTACGGTATGAATCGTGTTACACGACTTCTCAGTTCCGTCAGAGAATTGCTCTGTTTTCATATGATTCTGACGGAACTGAAAACCGACGTAACGCTGTGACGGAACTCTGGATACATGGCATTTGAGTTCCGTGCGAGTGTTACAACAGTTTCCAGTTCCGTCCGAGCTATATGAAATCAGAACAATTCTCTGACGGAACTGATAAGTCGTGTGACAACACGATTCATACCGTGTGAACGGCGCCCCGAAAAACTTCGTTGTCTCGGCCTGTCTGTTTCCGACTGATGAATCTGGCCGCTTACATGATCCCTCACACAAACTGTGAACAGGTTTGACCATGATCACTGGTTATTATTTTCTTGAAGCTGGGAACAATGTATATTAATTGATAGACTATGAGGGAACTCGTACATAGACAAAACATCATTTTGGGACGTAAATGTGTGACTTACTTACATGATAGAATCAAATAAGAAATTAACTTGGTGATTTTAACCTTGTTTCCGTTATTGTTGGTACTGATGTAGTTTTTAAGGGTTAGGCCATACGAAATCGTTTCTTCGTTCAGCGTCCGAGGATGGATAGGTTTGAGCGTCTTGGGAAAGAAAAAACAATACACTTTTTAACCTCATATATCTTCAAAATACATTGACATATTGCTTTCTTGAATTTCATACTTGTTTACATCATGTCACCAACACCTACACATGAGTAGATTTCACACAAACAGGTTTTCGGTTAGTTTAGTAAGTTATTATGATTGAAAATGCATGAAAACTATATTGGTTAGCCATACAATGAAGATGTTTTTTTCGAATGTTTTGTTTTTGTCTCAGGATAGCTAGATAGGTTTTCGAACTTAGGGTGGACGCTAAACGAAGAAGCGATTTGGTATGGCCTTAATGATGATGCGTGTAATAAGTTAAAGTTAAGTTAACCCTTTGGAATTTTAACTTCTAGGCTATTCCCCTGTTATGGAAACCAACGTTCGAATCTCCGGTCCGTGGTGAGACTATTTCTCTCCAGTGGATGTTGCAGCTAACATCGATCAGCAGTGCCCAGGAATAGACACTGCCCTCACAGGTACACCGTGGAAATTAACCAGTGAGTGGTCGAGATGGGGTTGATCCACGCCACGGACCTCTCGATCCTTCACTTACATCTTTTAACTAACCATGTGCAAAATGTCTTTGCGACAACAATACGTTAAGATTTTATTAAAATATAATTATTATTATTATTTTTATTATACCATATTTATATAGCCCTTTTTTCATGTATACACACGTTCAAAAGTGCTGTACAGTCCCGACTAATACATGTTTAAAACAATATACAATGTACATAAAATATACAAAAACATTTTTATCAACGCTATTTAGTCTCCCATCATATCGTATCATATTGCCGAAACGAAATGCAATATTAAACTTAGGAGACATGGTATATAGAAATACTTTGCTGCAATAAGATAGTGGTGTACAATGATTTGATTATCTGTAGGGGTATTAGCTGAATGTAAACCTCAACTAGGACAAGGATAACGTCAAGTACCATTACCACATGTCCGTAACCCTTAAAGGAATAGTGATACTTCCTTTAAAAGGGGGATGACTCACAGATGACATAAAGTTACTATCATCATATGAGTTACAAAGGTCGAAGAAATAACATACTTTTTTCAAGACCTTACCATAAAGGTCGAAGAAATAACATACTTTCTTCTAGACCTTACCATAAAGGTCGAAGAAATAACATACTTTCTTCTAGACCTTACCACACTTTGAAACGGGGCTCTACTTAACCCAGTAGACGGGCGTCTACTTAACCATGAACTTCAGCATGAATAAGCTATAGTAAAATAATGCGTTTTCAGGGCTTTCTTGAAGGACGGGAGTGTTTTACTGTCTCTGAGCGCTGTTGGCAGTGCATTCCAGAGTTTCGGTGCAGCAGCTGTGAAACATCGGTCACCGTAGGTCACAGTCCTCGTCCTTGGCACAACTAGAAGAACTGAATCATTTTGAGACCTTAGCTGTCTTTGTGGAGTATATACTTCCAACATACTTCTGATGTAGCCAGGCGATTTTCCATGTAGTGCTTTGAAAACATGAGTCAAAACCTTGTACTCTACTCTGTACTGTACAGGCAGCCAGTGAAGATCCTTTAGTACAGGAGTGATGTGATTGTAACGCGGTGTCCGTGTGATGAGGCGGGCAGCTGTATTTTGAATAATTTGTAGTTTATTCAGAATGATTTTCGGGGTGCCACATAATAATGAATTGCAGTAATCTAGTCTCGATGTTACTAAAGAATTAATCAGGGATTTTGTTGCATCAACAGTCAAATATTGTCTGATTTGACCTATTTGTCGGATCTGCATGAAACACGACCTTGAAACAGAGTTTACATGTTTATCCATGTCCAAATGTGAATCCAACATTGCACCAAGGTTTCTCACCATCGATGATGGTTTGATTACAGCGTCGCCAACTGTCACTGTGAGATTCTCAGCTGTGCTGGCATTCCGTTTTGGTACAAACAGGATTACCTCTGTTTTGTCAGCATTTAGTTTCAGTAAATTATCTTTCATCCAGTGCAAGATATCCTTCAGACAAGCTTCAATTCTTTGCAGAGTTTCATCCCGCGAGACACAATCTTTTGGTTTGAACGCCATATATAATTGTGAGTCATCAGCATAGAAATGATGTTGCAATTGATGTTTTCTACAGATTGCACCGACTGGTTTTGTGTACATGATGTAGTTCTTCGGACCAAGCACAGATCCCTGTGGTACGCTGTAGTTCATAAGTACAGGTTTTGAAAGCTCTCCATCTATACAGACAGTCTGGTAGCGGTCACACAAATAGGATTTCATCCACTCTAATGGCTTGCCTGTTATACCGAAATGATTTTTAAGTCTGCCTAGTAGAGTGTTGTGATCAATGGTGTCAAATGCTGCAGACAAATCAAGCATTACAAGGACCGTAGCTTTATTCTGATCTAGAGAGCAAAGGATGTCATTTTGCACACGAAGAAGAGCCGTTTCAGTAGAGTGAAATTTTCTGTATGCTGACTGACGTTCTTCGTGGAGACCATGTAGTGCTAGATGCTCTTCCAGTCGAGCATCGACTACCTTCTCAAGAACTTTGGAAATGAAGGGTAAGTTTGACACAGGTCTATAATTTTTCAGTACATTTTGATCAAGGCCTGGCTTCTTTATCAGTGGTCTTATTCTGGAGCTTTTAAAAGCATTGGGTACATAAGCACTTTTGAGTGATGCATTGAATATTCTTGTTAATAGTGGTAGTAGTTCATTCAAGCAATCCTTCAACAGCCATGTTGGTATAGGATCAAGTTCACATGATTTACTAGGTGATTTATTTATCAGTTTTCGGATTTCATCCTCTGATGTTGGAGAAAATTCGGACAGTTGCTCTTCTTCGAAAGGAGTTTCGAATTCAACACTGTCGTTTTGTTGGTTTGACTGAATACTGGTGGCTATTTCGGTACGTATTGCTTCAATTTTGTTAATGAAGAAGTCACTGAAATCCTGTGCAAGCATTTTAGCAGGTTTACCAGTTGGTAACACAACTTCTTTTTCTTCACCCATCAGATGTTTAGTTATCTTGAATAACCCTTTCTGATCACGACCACAGGCTTTTACCTTATCTGTGTAATAGGATACTTTGGATTGTTTCAACATTTTGTTGACTACCGAACATTGATTCCTATATATTTCATGATCTATTGTCAATTTAGATTTTCGCCATTTTCGCTCAAATTTTCGTCTCAGATGTTTAGCGTCATGTAGATCTTCAGTGTACCACGGACTTGAGGGTCTTAATACTATGGTTTTGGATTTTAGGGGCGCATGTTTGTCAATTAGTGATGAAAGCCCATGGGCATATACCTCAACTAGTTCATCAATGTCTGATATATGCAGTCCACTTTCCAAAATATCTGAGGATTCGATGTCTTTTTTGAATTCATTAATGTCAATAGATTTTAACTTTCTTAGATTCACTGTTTTTCTTATAGGTGCAGGTTTAGCAGCGCAAGCTTTAAAAACTACTGCAAAATGATCACGAGAGGTTTTTCCACTGCTGTCGGGTAGACCAGGATCAGATATTTCTACATGTGAGACAGAAGTGTCAGTGTCTCTTGTGATTACCACATCCAATGTGTGGCCAGCCACGTGGGTTGCCCCAGTAACGTGCTGTCGCATGCCACAAGATTCAAGAATACTTGTGAACTTTACAGTGTCTAAATTCATTAGGTTGTCAAGGTGGATGTTCAAATCCCCAACAACTATGATGTTACTTTCTGATGTTACAAGTTTGGCCAGAAAGGATGGCCATTCATTTTCCAGGAAAGTACTAGTTTTAAGGCCATTTTTACTAGTTGGTGGTGGTCTATACACAACAGCTAGACGCAGCGAATAGTTCTTAATGGACACAGTGCATTCCATGTGTTCAAAAGTAGTAAAAACCTTATCATTAGTAGAAGTTAGTATTTGAATATCTAAAGAAGTTTTGTACACAACTGCAACTCCCCCACCACGTCCACAGCGAGGAACATGTTTTATTTTGTAACCACTAGGAACAAGCTCAGCAATGCAAGACTTATCGGAGGGTCCCCCAGCCATGTTTCAGTTACAGCAACAATATCATAATCATTAGATGATATGTAATCTGAAAGGGCAAGACTCTTGTTTTTGACTGACCTTGGATTTATACAACACACCTTTATATAAGTTTGGCCTTTGCAAACAGTGATTGAATCGCATTTGATCTTAGTTAAATCATGATGTTGGGAACTATTTTCGTTTTCATGATTAGTTCTGGGATTTTCAGGATTGGTGTTAGGAGATAAAGTACAAATAGGTACTATAGTATGTATTTCTTGGGGAAGTGTCTGAATGTTTTTTAAATTTACACCATCATTCAAGTCCCATGTTCGTTTATTCTGACCCCCTCTAGTACCCCTAAACTTAAGTATTCCTAACTGTTTAAATGTTGCCAATGTATGGGTATCAGGTTTTGTAGGTGATAATTTCCCAATCTCATACAGGCTATACCTATTGTATTGTATAATCCCTGGTATACATTGGGTCATTTTTGCCTGAGGCAAATACACCTTTATATTTTCAGTTAAATATTGTACAAAATTGTAAAATATTTACACAAAACTCAAAATTTCACAAAATCTACAAACAATTACAACACAAAAATTACATATATACAAAAAGAATACTTCCATAAACATTCACAGCAAAATCCACAGCAATCACTGCAGTATTTCTGTTGATTTAATCCAAAAATGACAGAGCACAAAATGTTGCAGCCTACACTTGGCGCATTCACACACACATAATGAAACTGTATACTTTCTTTTTGGACATCCGGTATATATCATAATTAAAATGTGCCGGTACACCTGAAATCGTTTATGGTTTGATATGTTCCAGAAATTGAAACAAGTTTTGAACAAAATAGTAAAATTACACAACGCTGTAGCACGTCTGATTACCCACCATGCCGCTATTGTTGTTATTGATATTATTTTTAACAATTTGTACTGATGCTGTTGTTAATGCTGATGTTGATGTTGTTATGTGGACACTGATGTGTGTGCTCTTGTGTGCACAGATATTCCGGATCATGGCTGTTACTATTGATCCATAGTGTTCTTACTTTACAAGAATAAATAATAAAAATATATCTCCTGTGACGTAACGCAGAGTACGTTCGTAGTTTCGTGCACTCGCTGTAAAACGGTAGTTGATACTTCTTTCTATTTCACTCGATGCATTACATATCATATATCAAACCATTCATTATAAAAGTGTCAACATTGTCATTTTAATTTGAGTTCATGTAGAATAGTATGCAGCCGTAGAATTGATGACAATGCCCGACAGATATACAAAAATCCGTGTGCAATTTGCAACACAAAATATTGGTCGTCGGCATAAAATAACAGCCGTTTTATTCAAAATGTCATTACATTTGTGGGAAACTTCAATGAGTGACACCAGAAGTGACGTGTTTTAACATACTATCGTGATGAATCACGGGTGCAAAAAATGAAGAAAGTTGAATAATAAATTGGTAACACAAAAAAGTGCAATTTTGCAAAAAATTGTTGAAAGTTTTCCGAAGACGCATGATTAGTACGCAATTATTTTTTCATTTTTATAAATAAAATAATTATGATTTCGTTTTTAAAATATTATTTTTGTTTTATGATAAATAATAAAATCACAATGCATTCTAGCCAATACTTATCGAGATTATTAAAATGAAATATGTGGAGGAAAATTGTCCTACTCGCGCGTTTTAGCGATACGTTGTGGCGCAGACCATTTTCGAAACTTAATAATTTTATTATAAGTCATAGAACGAACAATTAAAATAAAATTTGAAATATTATCAGAGTGAAATTTTTACTTTTAAAAATTCTATACGATTGCTCTTAAAGTAAGTTCGACACATTTGATTCAATGTGTGGAGGAAGATTGTCCTACGGCGCAACTTTGCGACATTTTGGACGTTTTATGCAACGCAAGTTTTTATAGTGGACGAACTACATGACCAAAATAATTATTTTGAGCGATGTTATGCATAGGCATACAATGCATTTGTACCCGTATATTCTGGAACAATGTGGTGTTTTGTTTTTCATAAAACAGTACATAGATAAGTGTGTTAAGGGCTGAATACGTGAGTGAGTAAGGTACGTGGCAGATAGACAACGAGTGCAGGCCCGGATCCAGAAATTTCGGACTGGGGGGGGGGGGCACAAGACATTTTTGGAAGACTAAGTTGGGGTGGGTGCGGGAGGGGTGTCCCCTCCCTGCGACGAATTTTTCACTTTTTGAATTAAAATCATGCAATTTCCTGCACTTTAAGCTTTTAAAATCTAAAGTAAACGTATAATTTGAACTGCTACAACATCAAAAACTAACATGAATTACACAATATTCTTAGAAGAAATCTTCCAGACTACCCGTAAATAATACTCACTTTGAAGAACAGAAGTGAAATAATTATGCACCAGTCCGATGCATCCACCCCCACCCCGGGGATGGGCCGGGATTTTTACTTTTGAGTTGTCAAAATCCCTGTCCTTCCACGGCCCTGCGGGGACAGCTGATAGTAAAATCTCCAGTATTTCCCCGTCCCCTAACAACTAAATACTGTCCCCGAGGAATTGGTTCGAAGAAAAAATTCCCAACCTTTCCCCGTCAGTGGGGGGAAAGCTGGAAGGTTAAAACATGTACGGTCGTTTCCCCCCCCCCCGGCTATCCATAGCCCATCCCCGGGGTGGTTGGTGTATTACATAGGCCATGCATGGTTTTATCTTAGACAGTAGTGACTAGTGTTCACAGATTCAGATCATTTTTTTAATAATAAAAATCTTGCAAATTAATGCGTCCTTACATTTTAGAAAAAATATTTGAACTTACAAAAAATAGAAAATTTAAATGTGCCCCTTGTGAAGATTTTTTTTCAATTTTGAATGAAAATCCCTTTTTTAACGTTTTTCTTTGAAAACCAGACAGGCTCGATATTATCAAAATTGTAGTGTTAAATAATCAGTTATAACAAATAAACATATCATAAATTTACTTTCTTCAAATTCATGTCAAAATTTTTAATATGTTAATTCAAGCGCTGTAGTGACATTGATCAAGGGACACAGTCACCTTGATCCGCATCATTCAGACGCTGTAAAACATACATCAGGCTGGATATAACACAATAGGGGGCACATGGACCTGGAGATTACACAACAGGGGGCACATTTTATTGCCCTCGCTTCCGGAATATGTAATATACAGGGTTATTGTCACAAATTATCGATCCATAGCCATATCGATTGGTAATATTTTAAGGATTTTAACATTTAAGTGATTTAAAAAATGGTCACTCCGAGGCCGACTGGGGGGGCACGGGCCCCCTGTGCCCCCAGTGGATCCGGGCCTGGAGTGATACGAGTGAATAAGCGTTAAATTGTACAAGCGGGAGAAATTGCTAGGGCACACGCGAAGGAGTGTCGACTGGTTAACAAATCAGGCAATTCCATTACAATCAGATCCTAACATTTGCTCCCTTCATTTATTCTGTTAGTTAGATCCGACACACACCACATAAGATGTCACGTGACCTCTCTGTTGCATGTTGTATCATGACTAATCACGTTTTTTACTAAAACCAGTATAGTATAAACTCTACATATAAACCATCTTTCTCACTGTAAACTCTCTGAACTTTCAGATTTGTAAAAGTAGCGATTTGATTGGATGATGTAAATCTCGTGGACATGACCCCGTACAGAGTGTCACCAGATTGCCAGGACAGTGCACATGCGCACTATCTTGTGTACTTTTGCTCACACTGACTATATCTATCGTAACTACTCGGGCATTTCCGTAACTTTCTGTATCTTACCATCACCTTAGGTTTTTACCCATTTATGGATGGAATATAAAGTACCCAGTACTTTTCTGATAATATGACACACAAAAAACCGAATGTTTTATAACATTTTTTATTTAACATTTTAACAGTAAAAAAATGATATACGTGTATACATATACATTTAATGTAAAGCATCATGGCCACATTTTACAGCATCGTGGGTAGTACTGGTGACAGGTGACATTATGCCAGGATTTTCTTAAAAACTGAAATGAGAAGAAAATCATGCGTTGTGAAATATGTACACATCCAAACATTATTCAAACATTATTCAAACATTATTCAGATATTATTCTGACAACGTTATTATAATACTCTTTTCAATAATTGTCCGAGTTGTCGGATAATTTCATTCCAACCATGTACATGCACTTGTATTTTATTTTCATTGTCAATTGCACGAGTAGACGGAAGTACACCACCGATGATCGGGTGGCGATCAGGTAGAATTTGTGACCTAGATATAGATAGATATCATATTTCATATCGCTATGTGACACACTATGACGCAAATAAACTGCATAGACAGCACGTACAAAAAAGCATTGACATTTTAGAAAACATTTGCACTTAAATGCCTACAGGAGATTAAGCACACATAAAATATTTGTGAAAATACAGTAACATTTACTTTAGTTACGAGGTGTTAATCAACATAGGTAACTGTATTGTTGAAAACGTAAAAAAAGAAAACAAATATAGAAAAATCATTTTTTTTACGTTTTCAGCGATACATTTACCTGTGTAAATCAAGATTAAAATAACAAATTAATTACCATTCTAATTTCTATTGAATAAACTGAACAATCCAAGTCCTCCAAGGGCTCGGCCTGCAAAGTTGTTGGAACCCAACAAAGCGGCAGAGGAAAGAAGTGTCAGTCCATTACGGAGTCCCCTTCCGCGTCTAGGACCGCCGACATGTCCTGGATATACGGGGTAAGGGCGGTAGCCTCCATCTGAAAAAGAGTAATAAGTTATGTCAGTTCTATGTTCTATGGTCTGGCAAATTGTTATATTTTGGAGAGGAAATTAGACATGTGGCGTTTTTCTCATTTAATACGGTGACATGCAGATCCCAACCAATCTGATTTAGCAGAAATGTTGAAATAATAAGGCGGTGATTACGTTGTTAGTTAAAATGCCATACACCTCACATGCAATTGTATTAATGATAGAGAATGAAGCGAAAAAATGTTCGTAAAATTTATATTTTTCTATGGGTAAAGGTAATATAAATTTCGAAATTATCTACAAGGGAGAAACGAACCACACTGGTTAGGCCAAACTATATTAATGATGTAGTTCTATTGAAATGTATCGCCTTAATCTGGCTTGCATTTTCTGACCTATGCTTAATGCACTCGAAAACCAACGGAGACTTTTAGCAAAATGCCAACACTTGCGAATAAATGAAATATTTAGGATAGGGGCATAACACCGGTCGGCTAACTAGAACCATACTATCCCTTTTTTTGTGTCATTACGAAAAGAAATATGTAACAAAATATGCTAACTTACGGTATTGTTGGGGGTATGGAAACGCTTCTACACATATCGCTGTCAGACACAGAGCCACCAATATTGTTACAGCAGTTTTCATTTTGTCTGAAATACATAGATACAATATCATTGTTATTGTTATACATGGGTCGCCGTAGCTCAGTGGTTAGTGCGCTTGCCGTCTAACATGGCAACACAGGCTCCAATCCGGCCGTTGAGGCGACATATTTTAGTAAGAGTTATACATAACTATTTATATTAATAATACGCATCTTTCAACACTAATATTATCATAGACTATTAAAATACGTAACTTCCCGACATGAAAGAAAGAATAAAATACCCCGGGCCATTTAAATTAAATCAAATCCGTCTCTAAAGACTACTTTAAAATTATTGTAATAAATAATAAAAACAGACTTGTGCCATTTAATATAAGTGAACGTCACATAACAACATATGGACGACGTCATGAAAAAATGTGCTAAAAATGTAGTTCTATAAATTTTATGTAATGTTTTAAAAACAACCGAATCTTACCTTGTGTTGTGTCGAAAGTTGATTATAAGTAAAGTGTGATCAAGAACAACTTATATATACGATATATCTCGCTCTCTCTGGACATGACTCATTAACATAAACGACATTTAAATATAATACCCGTTATGCAAATGAGTTATTGACGTCACAGCCAATCATATATCAATGCACTATGACAGACATATTGATAGATACACGATATGACGTGCCCATTTGTTGTAATATAATTATGCGAATCAGTGTTTGCGAGGTGTGCAGTCAAAACAAAACGTTGACAACCGCTTTGGTCAACTTGACTAATGAGGTTACGTCATTGTGTTGATTGCTGTCTACCCACGTCATTGGCCAATCAGAGCACACATATGGATATTAAATTGACAGCCACTGGCCAATCACATCGCACAGATAGATATTCAGTTGACAGTCACAATCGTAACTACTCGGGCATTTCCGTAACTGAGAAATACGCAATTTCGTTACATAAACGCCGAGGAGTTCCGATTGTTGACAGTCACTGACCAATCACAGCACACAGATGGTGTATCCAATAAACAACATTTGCGAGGAATGTTCAAGTAATTCGTATACATAACGCTAAAGATAATGTAACGTTATTCTTTGTAATAGACGTACATGTAGTTTAAAATTTGCAACTGAGCGCAAAAGTAACGATTTTTTTAAAGTTATAGATTTCACTCAAAGCATGCATAAGTTGCAAATAGGTGAAGGGCGAAGCCGATATGTCTCAAATAAAAAATGAATAAGGAGGCTGACTGTTAAATCAAATAATCCTTCCTGGACAATTGATTAACGTTTTTCTATGTTTTGCAGATGGATTTCGCAGTATTTGGCATGGTATTTGGAGTCATCCGGGGACATTAACTTGGTCAAGTCATTGTAATGTCTCGTTTGGTCATGTTTTATGAAACTAGGCTGTCCAAATTTTTTACATTTGGCACTTGAGCATTTTATTTTCTCGTTAGGTTATATGTGGACATTGTACCGTGTATTTGCGTTATGTTGTGTTGTATGTGGTTCCTGCGTTGCTCGGTTAGTGCGATTGCCGTCTAACCCGAACACCCGGATTCAAATCACTGTAGAAATATTTAAGATAATTATGCTTGTCATTTTGTTCAGCTGATTAAGTTCATGCTCCCCCGAGAAAATTTTCTAAACAATGGACCAATCTGATGCATTCTGGGCGTTCTGAGATACCTTATTTGGTGTAAAACAGGACATTATTAAATACAGAACAGTGCTTAGATTAATCGTAATGAAGTGTTTACACAAGTGCCCGATTTTGAGATCTATGCTTAATGTGAAGACGTTTATGTTAACCTTTAATGCCTTTATATGTATTTGATAACCTCTGAAAGTAATATAGGAGGTGGAGTATTTATAAATATAAACATATTTATTGAGTGTATACGTTTTCGCAAAGAACGTGTGTTGACACATTTTCATCGATTGAAGTTACTTTGCGAGCGAAGGGAGCAAAAAAATTTTTTCAGTAAAAAAAGTATAATTAAAAGTTCACGTATGTTATCTGCACTGATTCATAGTTTTACAAAAATTTGCTTTACAAAATTAATGATATTTAGAATCTAATTGCAAAAGTAGGGGGTCCGGGGAGGCATGCTCCGACGGGAATATTTTTCAAAATGAGGGATCAATATGGTGAATTCTGGTGGTCTGAGATATGTTATTGGCTAGTAAATAGGGCATGTTTTATTACAAAACCAGACTAATTTAAGTGTTTAAAGTCTTCAGTGTTTCATTCATTGCAGAGTGATCCAGTATATAGGCGTACTTATAGCATCATTTTTTGTGGATGCGCCCCTTCGTTCATAGATTAAAGCTAATTTTGCGAGCGTAGCGAGCACGAAATTTTCACATTTTAATACTTTTTCACAAAGAATTAAAGGCAAATTACATATAAATGGACTATTTCACTTTGGCGATTTTAGGGGGGGGGCGTATGCCCCTTGGATCCGCCTATGTAATATATTGACATATGTAAGGTTATAGGTTAACATCCCCAATTTTTCACTCATTCATTAGCTTAAAGGTTTGAAACGTCTCTGTCCGCTCCTACATGAATATACCATTTTAATTTTAACACATAAACGGGCCAGACAATGGTTTTGGTCGGATCTAAATGTGCCTCTACCACACAAAACAATAAAAATATATACCTGTTGTCGTGTTTAAGTTATAATAGTAGGTACGTTCGACGATGTGCCGCTCCGGGTTGGAAGCCATTTTGATACTGACAATGGAACCCGATCCGAAACGTTGCAAACCTGTCAAATATATATACTATATTGAAAGGGTGAAAACTTGTGGAAGTAAACAATTGTCATTTGTTGGCCTGTGATCAAACCTTCTGTGTATAATAACCTTAGCAATGGTGCATTGTAGTACACGTATAGTACATTACCGAATAAAAACGGAAATAACTGAGCTTTCACGACTATATATAGTATATCACCAGGGCTAATGCTCAAATAACTAACTGGATCCGCACATGTAAAGATATTTGTGTAACACGAGATATATTCAATTGAATTTGCCATTTATAAAACTTCCCGTTCAATAATTGCATGTGTCTCGTATACACATTTTCTGTGACCATTCATTTTTGTGAAATAGTATACTGGAAACTAAACATTACTACATTAATTGTTTGAAGTTGTAAACGTTTTGTGGTACGTAAATTTAAAGTTTATTACCATTTTTGTATGGTTAAAAAAGTGTATTCACGTATAGTTTTGTTGTGTTAAATCAAGCCTATTTATAGACGGCGGTATGTGTTCATAACTTCATACAAGGTTATTATATGATACATGATACTCATTCAATTGAATACTAACTTCAAAGTTTTGTTTAATCGGATAACGAAAACGGGTAAACCCCTACTTTATGAATCATTCGAACAATGGTTGTTATTCTCTATACTTGGCGAGTTTTCGGTTTCAATATACATGTACATGTATCAGTTTTATAGTGAATAGTGGATCTTGGTTATTTTTAATTTACTTTTAGTTCAATGCTGTCAACAGGGAAGATATAGCCTATTTTTTGCGTCAAGAAACTTCAAACAAAATTTACAAAAATGCCGACCGTTGAACCAGGGGACGATAAAACGGACGCTAAGGGATTTTTAGGAGGGATATCGAACCTTATGTGTGGAGCAGCAGGCAAGATGAGGATGATGGACATTGATGATATGGAAGTTGACGATAGACTTAATGAAGTAAGTGCTTTATTTATAACTTTGATAGTTTACGTTTCATGTTTTTAAAGGCAGTCAACTCGTAGCTCTTATAGACCTAAAACACTCCTTCTGGTATATCAAAAGGTTTGACTGTCGATGGGTACATACGCGTAACATTGGTTACTTCGTTTAGTAGTTTCTGGTTACACTAAGGCATGATAACGTCGGTTCTTCTCTATGACACAACGTTTATTAGTTATATCATAGTTCGGACCCGAGTGAGGATCTAGTTTGATACCGGTAACAAGGTTCGCACCCGAGTGAGACGTGTTCAGACGGGTGGCCTAGAGGTAGGGCGCGCACTTCGGGATCGAGAGGTTCCGGGTTCAACCCCCGTCTGGACCACTGATCAATTTCTCTGACTAAGACTTACATGCTCCAATTCAACAAGGTGTAAATGGGTACCTGTGAGGGCAGTGTCTATTCCTGGCGCCGCAGATTGATGTTGGCTGCCAAACCTAAGGAGAGAAATAGTCTCCCCAGGGAGACACAAAACGTTGGTTTCCATAGGTAGCCCAACAACCAGGGGAAGTTAAAATGTCACAGGGTGCTTAACAGTTGAAAAGAGCCCTGGAAAATTAGTAACCTTTTTTGTTGAGCTATTATCAAATATTCATACAACTGGAAAAAGAATGTAATTTATCAAACCATTTGTGCTTCGAGTTATCAAATGAAACTATAATAACAGATGTACAAAATAATTTGGTAGTTATCACGGTATGAATCCTGTTACATGACTTTTGACTTCCGTCAGAGAATTGGTCTGTTATCATATGTCTCTGGCGGAACTGAAAACCGACGTAACGCTCTGACGGAACGTTACATCAGTTTCAAGTTCCGTCAGAGCCATATGGAAACAGAACAATTCTCTGACGGAACTGAAAAGTAGCGTAACACGATTCATACCGTGAGTTATAGACTTACAACAAGCGGACATGTATTTTGAGATACCCTGTATATCACAGAATGCGGGGTGTTTTGTTATCACCAATTGTTTCCTCTTTTGCTATACAACCCGCCTATGATTGTTATATACTAAAATCCAGTGTAACAATTATTTCTCCAAAACGATTCGACCAACACCAGTGATTGATTTGGAAATTGATCAATATTATAAAAAAATATTCTAGTATACAATATACTCCGTATTTTATATTTACCTCTGTGAATTACTTTCAATATTTCTATTTAATTAAGCATTCAAATTCAATATAACCTTCTATTTACAGGCATACAGAAAGGTACCTCCCGCGATGACCCGCAAAGAAATGTTATCTGACTTGTACAAAATGGACCATCCTCGTCGTGGAAAGGCGGTCATCATTAACAACAAACATTTTACACGAGAAATGCAACAGAAAGGGTATGGTGTGCGCTCAGGGACAGATATAGATGCTACGAAAATTTGCAGTCGGTTGAAGTTGATGGGATTTGAAGTGGAACGCTATCATGACGTCACGTGCAAGGATATGATTAACTCATTCGCGACGGTTGCAGCAGAAGACCACAGGGACGCTGATTGCTTCGTTGGTGTGATATTGAGCCATGGTGATCAGGACTCGGTACTAGGTGCGGACGGTCCTGTTGACATGCAAGATATCTTCCAACATTTCAAGGGGAACAACTGTAAAACTCTCGCTGGAAAACCAAAATTGTTTTTCATTCAAGCATGTAGAGGCAACATGCTTGACAAACCTGTTGATTTAAATGTTGTCGATGCAAAACGTAATGATGACGAGTTGGAAACCCAAGAAGAAATCCGAATCCCAAACGAGGCTGATTTCCTGATATCGTATTCCACAGTGCCCGGATATTACTCATGGCGGAACTCGGCTAACGGATCCTGGTACATCCAGGCGCTTGTTGCGATCCTCGACAAACATGGTACAGATATGGAACTGCAGAAGTTGTTGACTCAGTTAAACAAATACGTAGCTTATAGTGACAAGTTCATGTCCAACACGTCTGCAACAAATCCCGGCATGCATGGTATGAAACAGATTCCATCTTTTACATCAATGTTGACCAAAGATTTATACTTCGTTCCAAAATAAAGTGTTCGTAATGTCTGTGTACGGCATGTACTGTCCATGTAGTATAATGCATGTACTATAAACTATGATATTAGTACAATTACGCAGTGCTCTAAATCCAAATATAAAGGCTGCATCAAACATATATAATTTCAAAGCAAACCGTTGTACTTTATTCGTTTTTCCATTGGTACATATCGCTGGCTTACAACCAGAAGGTCGTAACTACCAAATCGATATATTGAGAAAATAAGAGAAAACTGTCTGTAATTCATTCTTTACCTATGGAAAAACAAGTTTTTAAAACTTCATTTTGGTCAACATGACAATTTCCGATTTTTTCTTTTATTCTCGCATACCACCACCAGCAGCAGTTGTTGTGACGCCACTCGGTCATAATGTGACGTCGTCCGTAAAAAAGCTGTTTGACATTGGGTTATTCGGGATCAATAACGAGGTCACGAGGTCAAATCATTGAAAAACCCTTGTGTATTAACACGAGGTCACAATTTTGGTCTCAACAATAGAGGTCACATGTTTGGCCTTTTCTTTATGAAACTTAGTGATAATGATCATTTGAACAAAATTTTACTCTATGTCAAGTTCGATAATAGGTCATCCGCGTATAAAAACTAGGTCACTAACTGACTAGGTCAAATCATAGCAAAACCTTGCCTAGTGGCTATATGTCTAACATTCGGTCTAATCTTAATGAAACCTGGTCAAAATAACCATCTCAACAAAATATGACACGGTGAAGTTTGATATTATGTCCCCCGGGGTAAAAAAACTATGTCAATAGGTAAAATCATAGAAACTCCTTGTGTAATCGCTAAATATCACAATGTTGGCCTAATCCTTATTAAACAAATGATCATCTCAACAAGAAATTAGGTCATCCAGGATGAAATACTACGCCAAGTCATCGAAAACCATGTGTAGGGAGTATTGATTTTGGTCTAATGTTTATGAACTATGTCACATTGATCATCCCAACAAAATGTAGGTCATGTTCTATAATATCTTTCATACCTAAAGGTGCGTGCACACTGTAAGTTTTGGTGTTTTAGTCGAGAGTGTAGGCTTTGCCACGTGTACATCATGCCTATACATTTCCCTCATACCCCTTGGTAACAATGAAGGTGTACATCTCGAGAAAATGTATGGTAGAGGCGTGCTACACGTAACTACACAGTACATCGTGACTTATAGGTAAAGATGTATACATAAAAAATTGCTGTGTATACGCACCTTTACCTTTCCATTTTCGTACACCCGTAGTAAAAATTCAGGCAACTATAGTCGATTCAAAGATGTCTGTCAAAACCGCCATAATATTTTCTTTCTGAATAGCTAATTGCAGCAAGTATAATCACTACGCTATATGACCATTAGCTTTTTAATCATTTAAGGGTATTATTGATGGTAAAATTTAATCCTAACATACATTTAATAGTCGACCGGGTTGAATGTTTGTTTACGCGGTTGTGACAGAGAACTTTGAATCAACTGTAGGTAAGCCCGTAGTGAAACATTATGGAGTCACCAGTGGTTCCTTATACGACAGGTGAGCTACCTATGACACTGTGGTCCCTCTGTTTTAGCTTTGTCACGGAGTTGAATATCTTAAAGAGCATGTTTCTGTCATTCAGTTCCCCTCCCCGGCATTTTAACACGTTTGTTTAAATACGTGGGTATATCCAAAAGTAATGTCACTCCTCCCGTGGTTTAATTGTTTATAGGCCGATATGCATAAATATTATATCAAAATGTTCAACAATTCTATTCTGATTAATATATAACGTGCTGCATTATTCGATTTTCATAACTGGATTATATGAACATTTAAAATATACCTATGACGTCATATCGCCGCACACGAAAATTACGATTGTTTTTCATTGTCATAACAATTTTCTTGTATGCGTTTTTATAAAAAATAATTCTCGAAAGCAGACAATATTTTCGTGATGTGATGAAACAAATGTGTTGTGTCTGCTGCTAGAAAATAATTAAGGTCACTCTACTTTGAAACTCGCAATATATTTTCAACGCATTGATTACTTAGCGAAAACACGGTAGATTTGTGACAAAAAGACGCTGCGCGTAGTAAGTCACTTTTCCCTAAAAGTTATGAAAGTCACCTACTGAAACTTAAGTTACATAAGGCGGCAACATAGGCTTATGTGTATGTAGTATAATCTTTTAAGGGGGCATATATCACCAAATCAGTATCGATAGAGAGTTATATGAACGGTTTTTGGCAGATCCGAAAAGAACACCAACAGTATTTTTAACGCCGTCAATTCAATTCGACGTTCAAAACTGCAATCAATATGTGGTGAGTTAAAAGTTTTGCTGTTGGACAATATAGAGGACACTTAAACATAATTTGATTTCGCAGAGAGTAAGTGTTGGGTGGGTTACACATTTTTAAAGGTCTTGGAAATGTCTGCATTGTTTATGAGTCGTTAGAAATCACCAGGGATTAACTTCTGCTGCATGAGTAGGTGTCAGCAAGTAACGTCATTGTGACGTCATTGACGTCGGACTTGCGGCGATGTTCGTAAGTATGTCTCGAGTAAATGTTCATATCTCCAGAACTATTATGTGCATTGTTGTGAAATTTGGTCATCATATTCAAATTAGACTGAAGTTACGGTGTAAAATTTTTCGTGGTTTTACTTACATTATACACAATTTAATAGCATCAGTGACATTACTTTTGGATATACCCTCGTACATGTACAAAAATACCTTCATAAAAATCACGATGTCAGTCATGCTTCACTCCTATCTTTTAGATAACCAGCGTTCTATCTAACAGATAAAATAACATTGACTTTTTTCAAAATTTCGCGCTCTTGCTCTTCATCGGGAATTTATTTTAGTTACATATAAAGATAATTCCTGGTGAAGAGCAATTAAGAGCTTGAAGAGTCTGTGTTATTTTAACTTTATGATATAGCATGCGATCTATCTGGGAGTGCCGTAAAGCCGTACCGGAAATATCGTTCGGCACTTCCAGGCTGTTAAATAAATAGGCAAAATAGCTTGAAACAACGTTAGCCAATCCATGACACACGAAGTCCTCGCACGCTCCAAGTAGCGCAATTTTTTTGAAAACATGTATATGAAACTATTTGCAATGATATTGAGGTTATATGATAAATATAATCTTACATTTGTGCTCATTACACACGAGTTTTATTAAAGCCTCGTGCCATATTATTTTGTCCACGCGTTCAATAAAACTCGTAGGCCTATGTAATGAGCACTCATGCAAGAACCTGTATAAAACGGTGCCTATGTCTTTAATAAACTTTAAGCAATTTAAATGTGAAGCTTACCCTTTGATTGCAGGCCGTTCAAAACTAAAATTATAGTTTTTCTCATTTAGTTCGAAGTTCAGCACAAACATTTGTTCTTTCAACATGTACAAATACCTAAATTATATAGGTATTTGACATGCGTAAACCGTAAAATATATAAAGTTCTAATGTTGCTGGCTGGTATACTAAAACTTGGCTTTGAAGTCAATATGGAATTTTACAGACTTGGCAGTCTGAGCTAGAATAGTATATGGTCCGAATCGTATTTCGATATCTCTATCATTTCAAATAGACTGCACACATTATGTATTATTGTTGTTTTGAGTCCATAAAATGTGGTGAAACAAGTGTGTTTTTATTGCAACTTTAATATACGAACTGAAGCGGTGGCGGAATAATGCATAACAGAAAGGTATGGGAAAATCCGAACGGGAAGGCAGCACTCATCCCAACCAGCCGAGCACAGAAAGAGTCTGACCAGTGAAGCGAAATGTGAAGCAATGGACTTTTACCAGTGGCAGAGTTCATTCTAGAAATATAATGTAGTTACTATGGTTACAAGGTGGTTACATTTATAAGTGTAAACTGGATCGTTTTACGTTACATTAAATGTATACATAGGTCAGGGTTTCTAGATTCTCTTTTTATACTTTACAAGGTCCTGTTTATATGCACATGTAGGCACTCTTCTTTCTTACGCTATTGTAATCCAGAATGTTTTGTAATCTTTTTTATGAAAAGTCCATGTGAGCTTTGGTATTATTTTATATCGCATTTCGAAGCAAATATGACCATACAACATTCTAGATCGAAAGATGACGTTGCTTACGACGGGCAGGTATAAAACATGGCGCCCCTCTAGATTTCAGTACAAAAAGAAGGGAAAACATGGCGCCCCCTATTAACTTTTTTATTTCTGGTTGGATATTTTATTTATTTATATCATATTAAAGCTAACACTATGTAGTTTTAGAATATGATATTAATTATTAAAATCCGTTTTGTTTTGATGCACTTATTACTGGTTAAAAATGGGTCAAAAATGAAAAAAAATATCATAGAATTTTGTGTTCGGAAAACATGGCGCCCCCTCTTAACTTTTTTATTTCAAAATATATTTCTTCATAAATTTACAATGTTGAAAAGCTATAGCTCTCTAGTTTTTAAAACTGTAACTATAACTGAAATTGAATTAGTAAAACGTTTTTTATCGCATGTTAAATTCGACTCATGTTTTTATTTTTTTACCGTGCATAAAATTTGGTTCGGAAAACATGGCCCCCCTATTTATATTTTTTATTAGTCAACATATAATTTTTATGAATACATGGCTGAAAAATTTACGTTCTCTAGTTTTTATAAATGTAAAGATATTTAAAATTGATGCAGAAAAACAGGATTTATGACGAGTTAAAGTAGACGCATTTTTTCTTTTTTTTTCACGCGCCCGATAATCGGCTTTTGTGATATCGCATAAACAGTACAGTAAATTGAAAATTAGTTATAATGCGTGTGTTGGACTGTTCATTTGATATAAGTTGTTAGTATTAGACTAAGAAAGCATACGCGTGATGTTTATGTAAAATACAATATAGATACTTCTTATAAAATTACTTACTTACTTATTATAATTATTTAAATGATTAAAAAAATAGCAATTCAGTGAAGTCCCGCTAATGAGACCAGTTGAGTAGAAACTGCTTCTTAATACCAATGTTTATCGAATCTTATAATAATTAATATGTCTTATTAGCGAAATTTGATTGAATTAAGAATTATTTTTCTTGAGAAAAAAACTACCTGTGCCTTTAAATTTGAAAAAAAAATAGCCCGACAAATTGGGAATTATTATTGAATCTCTGTATTCAGTTGTTCACATTTGGCTTTTCTACTGATTTTACCTAACTGAAGTAGCAACTGTTTTGACTTAAAAGCAGCCATACCAATTAATTGGTTTCATAATGGAAGGAAACACTGTGACTTTTGGAAAAATGGAGGTTATTTTGCAAGGGAAAGTGCCTTTTAATTAAGACTCTAAAACTAGCCAAGAACTACAACTAATGTCTCATGTCGGCTTCTTCTATCATAGAAAAAACAGCAGTCATCAGGTTACAATAAAAATGAGACTCACAATTCAAACATTTAATCACGCATGTATAGATAGATACTGTGACTGTATACGTAGGGTCTACGTCTGTTTCACGTGATAAAGTACATTAACACTTCATTATTTTCTCGTGCCCATTGCACGTCTATATAAAGGTATAATTGGTACACAAAATATTAAACTTTACAAAAAGTATAAAACATTGAAAATATATGCATATGAAGAGAGGGTATTAATGCAACCAGTGTTTGACATCATGAATATATTTTAGGGATATTTATTCAGTCACGTTAAGGTAGTACTTGGAAATTCGTCTAAATTATGTTACAGCTCATTGTCTAACAACCATCCCAATATTAATATCAGTTATCTGCCATTGAAGAAAATCAACAAAAACATGTCAGCTAATTTTTAATTTATAGGATTTTGGTCATATTAGTTATTTCTTTATTTCAGTCTCATCTTTCAACTTTGTATATCGCAAATAAAGTATATAATTTACAAATCCTATACATCACAGTATAACGCTATTCTTAAATTAAATAATTATAGGACACTATTGTATAATAAATTCATTAAATCGCTATGTTATCAAGTGTCATACTGTAAAAATTGGTTCCACACTGTGATAAATATGTTTACTGTCTGTGATTTGCGTGAATTCTGTGATATTGAAGTGTATATTCCTAAACATGCTTTGGTTGACAAAGTCACTTCTGCTTTACTCTCAAAATACATTTTGGATTGGAATAAATCTATCAATGCTGATACAGGGACGTCTGGGCAAGGAGGCAATAAGTTACGCACATATCGTCTTTTTAAAACAGATTTATTTACCGAGAAATATTGTAAATTGATTATGCCACCTCGTCATAGGGCGGCTTATAGTAAATTTCGCTGCGGCGTTGCCCCTATACGTATAGAGACCGGTAGATATGAGCGTATTCCGGTAATCAACCGTAAATGCCCATTCTGTGACAGCATTGAAGATGAATTTCATGTTTTATTTGATTGTCATTTATATGATGACATTAGACAGAATATGTACAATAAAGCGGTTGACTTGAATGATAATTTTATAAGAATGTCTAGAAATGATAAACTTTTTTTCTTTTTTAACTCATCTGATATGATAAGGATAAGTGCCAAAACCTGTTACGATATTTTAAAACGAAGAACTTTTTATATTTGTAAATAGTGTGTTTTCATAAAAAGGTAATCAGATTAAGGTCCTATGGATGGATCCTATTTATGTTTGTACTATGTATAAAGCATGATTCTTATTATATTTTCGTGTGTAATGTATTTTATGTGAATAATGTAAAACAATTTTAATATTTGCTAGTGTTTTACTTCCAGCTAAGAGACTGTTGTTAATCAGTTTATCTACGGTCTGACCGGGGTGATAATTGATATTTTAAGATATTCCTTAATAAGCGCTTTAGTGCCTATTTACAAATTTCAATTTTCTTATATCAATCATTTTTAACACATTTTTAATACAACGCATTAACAACAGTTTCTTAGTCTTATTAATATATATATATGTATGTGATATTTTAATAGTTCCTATAATATTATACTGTGAATATGTTTAAGTTAATGTGGTACTCATATATGAGAATTGTAGTACCTTAATGTCTCTTGTAATTCAATCTTGAATGGTTATGTACATTTGATATGTTTTTATTATGATATGAAATTTTATATGTGTAAATGTACATGAATGAGACGTAAATAAAGAATATATATATATATATATATATATATACTTATGCAATAAACAAACAATCAGCTACCGGTAACAGGATTATCCGATGATTGTATAATTGGTTTAACAATTAATGGCATGCATTCACAACCAATCACCAACGTTGATAGGATTATATCTATCGGGTACTTGAGTATATCCTTACATGTCATTAAACGTTAATTTTTGTGTATTAACGTCAAGACAACGACTTTTTGATTTTCAAATTAAATCTAGAAGCACGTGAAGAACAAAATGATGGTGGCAGCTATATATAATATATATGAAAAAAACATAAAAAACATTTTTTAATCGGACTGGTCAGGAAGCTATATAACAATTCAATATATACGGTCCATGTACTGGTAAAGTACCACTTAGTAGTTTTTTTAAATCATACAATTATGTGATAACGAAAACAAATTCTTTCAATTAACCTCCCTTTAAAACTGATTTTTATGAACTAAAGTTTGTGAACATTATTGTCTCACAAATCACATCTAGAAAGAAAGTGTCGGTTTTAGGCTTAATTCAATAATGCATTGTTGTTCACAAGTTTTTTACCAACATTGTTCGGGCAATTAAACGGTAATGGGGTGAATTAAGTGTAATTACACATGGACGTGCTCATTAAACTTGTTATTCATTATCAAGACTAAAGGCATTCCGTTTTTAAACTATGATTACTTAACAGTAACTGTTGTATACAATACAATGATATTCATAACTTTACTGACATCCAAAGAGACTGTTGTTAATCAGTTCATCTACGGCTTGACCGGGGTGATAAACGAGTTATTAACATTGTTTTTTAATCAGCGCATTAGTGCCTATTTACGAATTTCAAGTTTCTTAATAACAAATGATTTAGCATTATTATTATTATTATTATTTAGCATTAATATTTTACAACGTATTAACGACAATCTCTTAGTGTTACCTTTGTATTTATCACCTATAAGTTGTGACTAGCAATACTTTATATAATACTCGGACATAATTGAAGTAATACATGGACGTAAATTTTGATATTTTGATATACATCATTGGGTAATATAATATGGTAATTATTGAATTCCAACAAATTACATTTCACCAATTGTCATGTTCGATGAACAATATCGACGATATTTTAGCTCGACAATCATGAACTATATTGCCTATGCTAAATAACCCACGAATTTATGTTCTGACAAGCATATTTATTTTAATTAACATAGATCTACGTGGTTGTGATAGTTTCCTTTGTTCCTTCAAATTCCATATACAAAATTTCATACACATACATTTGAAATTATTTGAGTTATGACAGAATTCCAGATTTTGAAGTATTTTCAATATTGCGGTATCCATAGCAACCCATTCTTTGTTAAAATGAATTTATTTTCAGATGTTCATACTCTTCTTATTGTCACCTACCTACATGCCAGGTTTCATAAATCGAGCTTGGAAACTGTATGAGTAATTTTAGGGTTCAGTATTTTTTTACATATTTTTACTATTTCGGTCTCCATAGCAACCACAATTTCAGACACAATAAAAATAGACTTGCATAATTCTCTTTATTGCCCCTTATGGCCATTCTACACGATACATCTTGCTGTATACACCTTAATATGTACATTATACACTTGGTACATCTTGTGTAACTACACGGTAAGTCATGTCCTATGAGATAAACACAATTTCCCTCCAAAAATTGCAAACAATGGCGACATTTGAAGACGACTTATCGATAGGGCTGTGTTAAATGATAATTTATGTTGATTTTGAACAAAATAGAATAATTTGAAATACATGTAGTCACTAAAATTATATAATTTTGTCTAAAATTTATTTTCAACAGCAGTGTATTGTTTCAATAACAATCACGAAAAAATTATAATATAGTTTACTGCAACAAATAATTCGATCAAATGTTCTGTATTATTATTATTTCAAGCCTCTGTGTTTTAGACACAAGGGAAAATGAGTAAATATTGTGTGAACATCCACTAACTGGCTTGAATTTCATTCTAATCTGCTGTTATCAGGAAAATAAATTACTTCTTCACGGTCGGTCTGTACCACAAGACTTACGAATATAGAACATGTTCTATCTTGTACATCTCCAAAAATTGTGTGGTAGGGATGTACTATTCACATCTACACGATACATTTTGACCCCATAAGTCGAAACTTATACACCAAGATGTATCGTGTAGAAAGGCCATTATCCACATATCAAATTTGCTAAACATAACTTGAAAGATGTTTTAGTTTTGTCAGGATCCAGATTTTTGACGAACTAACTGACTAACGAACTGTCTGACCGACGGAGGGCAAACCGATAGGCCCCGTTTGAAAACCGGTTGGGGACCTATTTAACATACATACCCTGAAATAAAATAACTTCAGTATTATTGTTCTGCTCCAAACTGCATTTATTTAATACAAAGCCCATATATTGCAGTTGTAATATTTTCCTGATCATAATTAGTAGTAAACCAGAGAATTTTCATATTTTAGTAATTGAATAAATGGTTGCTATGGCAACAAAAAATAAGATAAAGACATAATTTATACACACACATGTTACTCCTAACAAATGCGAATCATTATTCAAATGATAAATTCAATCCGAGCAGATAAACAGCAGTGTGAAAATGCCACTTAAACACTAAACGGTACCAAAATATGTCCATGTTGAGATACCCGTTTTTTGCCAAAAATGTTCATGTCATTGGTTCCTTTAAAATGTCATAAAATTGTTAATATTTGAAATTTTGACAAAAACTTTTCTTTCTTGTACACAGGAAAGATAGATTCTTCGGAAAATGCAAAAAAACGAAAATCGAAAAAAAATCATTAAGGGCCCTTTTCTCAGATCGCGGCTCATATATATTTTAAGATGATATATATCATCTTAATTCGATTATATTCAACTACTCACGCATAAGAATCAATAGCCGTTTTTTATATCAATATTGCAATTTGATACATTAACAACACTTAATGCTTTCTTGATAGTTAAAGTTTATATCAATTGAACAACATGATAACTTATTTTCTATGTAACGTTACTGTAATGTTTATGCGATATCACAAAAGCCGATTATCGGGCGCGTGAAAAAAAAAGAAAAAATGCGTCTACTTTAACTCGTCATAAATCCTGTTTTTCTGCATCAATTTTAAATATCTTTACATTTATAAAAACTAGAGAACGTAAATTTTTCAGCCATGTATTCATAAAAATTATATGTTGACTAATAAAAAATATAAATAGGGGGGCCATGTTTTCCGAACCAAATTTTATGCACGGTAAAAAAATAAAAACATGAGTCGAATTTAACATGCGATAAAAAACGTTTTACTTATTCAATTTCAGTTACAGTTACAGTTTTAAAAACTAGAGAGCTATAGCTTTTCAACAGTGTAAATTTATAAAAAATATATTTTGAAATAAAAAAGTTAAGGGGGGCGCCATGTTTTCCGAACACAAAATTCTATGATATTTATTTTCATTTTTGACCCATTTTTAACCAGTAATAAGTGCATCAAAACAAAACGGATTTTAATAATTAATATCATATTCTAAAACTACATAGCGTTAGCTTTAATATGATATAAATAAATAAAATATTCAACCAGAAATAAAAAAGTTAATAGGGGGCGCCATGTTTTCCCTTCTTTTTGTACTGAAATCTAGAGGGGCGCCATGTTTTATACTTTCCCGCTTACGACAGCGATGCTGGATACATTTTAGACCATATCTCACGTGACTTCCGGTATGTTTAGTTTTTAGTAAAATATAAAATTCTGAAATATTGCGACTTCTGATGATGTTTATCCTATGACAACGCATTAACCACAATCTATTATATAATGTCTACAGAAGGATCCTTTGCATAAAATCATGTGACCGATCTATAAGCGGTTATTTAATGATTTGTGAATGTGGTATAATTCGGATAGTGCACATATTTCGGATACTCATCACAGTTCATACTGGTGGTGTCATGTAGCCGGGTGTATAGGATTTAATAACTAATAGGGGAGAAACTTGTGTAGGCAGCCGGCTAGCTCAGTCGGTAGAGCATTCGCCCTGTAAGCGAAGGGTCCCGGGTTCGAGCCCCGGTCTGGTTGCACTTTTTCTTTCCCTGTTACATTTGGCGGCTGCCTACACAAGTTTCTCCCCTATTAGTTATTAAATCCTATACACCCGGCTACAGTCATGTGGTGTGATACTGTACTATTAGCGTGCACATAAGCAGTAAATGAGATAACCTTATATAGTTTGCATTTTTAAATCTATTTTACCTTGCACTGACTCATTATATTTTGCAACTAACTTGGTCACTCTGCATGCAGCTGTCAGTTGTATTTAATGATTGATCGTGTTTCATCTGAAATCCTGTTTTTACTACTTTTAAACCTATCATTTTACTTTTACAAGTGTATTATACTGTTCTATATCTATATGTATGTAAAATGTACTGTTCTTTCATTCTTAGCAGTTTGAAAGTGATCTCAGCGTCCCTGAGAGGACATAAAAAAGAGAACATAGATATTCTCATCAATCCAAACCTTCTCATTGACCTGGGTCCTGATTGTTTTGTTCAAATATACACACATGCAGAGTTCTACATATATGTACTCTTTGGAATCTATTATTGCATGTTTTACCAATTTTAGTCCTTGAAAATTGAAGAAAGGTACTTGAAAATTCATTTTTACTGGGAAGTCTTGTATTAACCATGAAATGATAGTGCACCCTGCCAAGACTCAAACATATCATTCTGCCTACATGTAGTTACTCTTTAAAGTGTAACATCAATATTTTATTTCCTGATTGAGTGATCAGTGTTGAAATGATCGGTGATTCATCTTTGTGCCAAATTCTTATTATTTCTAAAGAAAATGCTATGGCCTTAATTTAAACCTTATAATTAACATTTACAGGTGAAATATGTGTGTGACAGTAATTCAGTGATGGATTTTCTCACCTTGGGTTGTGCTCTACTGTGAAGGATTTACCCAGCTTGGGTTGTGATCTACTGATGGTGCACTGATGCATTTCTGTATGTAAATTGATTGTGGTAAAATGGCGACTATAGAAAAGTTGATAAAGGCATTTGAAGCACTCCGGGTGTTTCAACCAGCCTCAACTGCAGTTGAAGAAGTGGTTACTAAGTGAGTTTTTTAAATATTATATTAAATGACGAATAATGTATTAATGATTAAAGTGGTAACAGGTTATGAATCATCAAGAGTTAGTATTTCGAATAACAAAGATAGATTGTAAACTCAATTAAACATTATTGTAATATAAGGCCACCGGCCCAAAATACACACATTCTACTTTAATACCGGAGGGGACTATAGGTTTGCCCTCTGTGTGTCTGTCAGTTCGTCCATCAAGAAATCTGGATCCTGTCATAACTCAAACAGTTTTCATGCTAGGTTTATGAAACTTGGTACAATGTATGTGGATAGGGACCAATGCGATTATATTTTATTCAGACGAAAATTGTGGTATTTCTTAACGTAAATAATATTTTTAGATTCACCTGTGTCAGCATAATGTAAATGAATACATGACTGAATTTTAGTTGCTTTTGCTGTAAAATTGTGAAATTAAGGGCAATTTTATAATGAAAAAAACCCCCAACATTTTACTGATTTATATTTGCAAGAATATTATGAAAGGTGTCTTTTTCAGGAAAAAGGATCAGCCATTGAACAAAAAAGAGAAGATACAGAATTGTAATCTGATTGCAGACTGTATATGTGCAAGTAATATGAGGTATGTGACCGTATGTCAGCAATTTTTCCTTCTATGTAAAGTAAACATAAACGGTACTTTCCCAATCAGAAATAATCAGGGTTCTCTGCAACACGTAATTACATGTATTTTGACACACATTTTTTTAATCTCTTACTTGCTGTTGTGTGAGCAACCTAGGGCCCCAAAGGTTTCTATGCGTTCCTCCTGACAATAAAGTTTTCAAATATTTTCCATATAAAAACCTTAATTAAAAAAAACTATGACATAAGGGGATATGTGCTTTACTTTCAGGACTGTAGCTGATTTTCCTAAATTTCTGGGTATCGCTATTGAGACATTTCTGACACTATGTGATGATGTTGAGTCTGATATACGAATTGTTGCTGATGAATGCCTCAACAAATCCATCAAGGTTTGTTTTATTATTTACCAATTTGGCAATTCCTATCCTTCAATTTTCATTTCATTTGTGAGTGATCATCTGTGCATTCTCTGCTTGATAAGTCGATGATCTAGTAGGCTACGACTTAAAGACAAGTGAGCACAACTCTAGCAGGATTTTGCAATGTGTTCTCTGATACTAGTGAGGCTATCACTGGTTTTTTCTAGCAGTTTATATTTAGAAATCATTTCTAAGCTGTACAGTGACCCAGTCGTGATTCAAACTGAGGATCTACAGAATGGTTGTCTAAAGTATCATCCACTTGACCATAATTAATCCATCAGCTGTTGATATGCTTGTCCTGATTAGGACATTTGTTACCATAAGTTTCCAAATCAGAGCCACCCTCAACCACTTTGCGAAATGGTGAAAATGGCTCTGATATAATAATACAATAGTTGAGATTTGTTGCAATAATTGTTGTTTTTCTTGTGTTGAGCATTTGGCAATATATTTGGCAGTGCGACTCAACAGCTGAGCAATTAGCAAGTTTGCTGTATAATCTGGCAACCTGTATTCTAATACGGGTGGAGGAACTCTTATGCTTGCCATATTTCAGCAGAAAGCTGACATGCAAATAAATGTGGGGCATATTCATATTAACTTTTGTATTGAAATCCCACTTTTAGAGGCTTGTATGGAATATTGGGCAAATGCCTTACTATGTTGCCTCTATAAATAAAGTCTTTATTATCATTATATTTATTATTATTATATATAGACACTTATAGAGACGAATCTTGGAAGGTTACAAGTTGAGTTATATAAGGAGATCAAGAAGAATGGTTCTGCTAGATGTCTCCGAGCAGCATTGTTGAGATTCTCTGAGATGGCACATCTTATACGACCCCAGAAGTGCAGGTAATATTCTTATTTTGTTGGCTTAACTGGCGGCCTGGACTCTAATACTGGTGCAGACACGCTAATCTGGCAGCCCAGGTTCAAATACAGGCAGAGCTAATCTGGCGACCCGGGCTCAAATGCTGGTACAGGTATGCTAATCTGGCTGCCATATTCCAGTAGAAAGCTGACTTTTGGTACCTGACTTATTTTACCCATTTATGATTAATGGTTACATTTAGTACATTATAAGTAATTAATAATGCAGATTAATAAGTTAATCAGGAATTTATTTAAGGTAATGGTAAAAATAAAAGAGGCGATGATTTTCTCCATGCAGGAGTATATCAGTATTCAGTAGGCTGAAAGGTTATAATATTGATTCATTATTTCAGACCTTACATTGTGAATCTGTTGCCGTGTTTAGCGAGGATTTGTAAGCGTGAGGATGAAGGTATTCAGGAGACGTTACTGAATGCAATGAACAAGATCTGTCCATCATTGATTGTGTTTGCTAATGATACTGAAGTCAAGGTACGTCTCATCAATTTCCTGCAACATAACATAATAAATGACTTAACATCATTTCCTATTCTATCTACGACTGTTCATACATATGTATTAAAGCCATGAATTTGTATTAATGTTTTCTTATATAATAGTCTGAATTTCTGACAGTTATCGGTAGAATGCTGAAACATTGGCAATTTTTCAAGCCTGTTAAAATGCAAACCTGGAATTTATTAAATCCAATATTAGTATAGCCAGTTGTTGAGTTTTATTAATTCACTTATAAAATAATATGCTATGTTTGGTTGTTTCAGATTTTGATCAAAGGTTTTTTGCCGAATCTGCGATCTACAGTAGCAAGTTGTAGACGTACAGCGGCTGCATGTTTAACACTGATCTGTCAGTACTCGAGAAACCCTCCAGTGTTCATACAATTTCTGTTGGTCAGTTTGTTAGGTATGTATCTATAAATATCACATGAATTTCCTTGTATCTGGGTTAGAATAGCGAGTATGTATAATGTTATACATAACTTGTGTGATATAAAGTTAAACTACATGGGCAGGTTTTTTAGCTCACCTGAGCACAAAGTGCTCAAGGTGAGTTATTGTGATCACTCACCGTCCGTCGTCCGTCCGTCCGTCCACACTTTCAAACGACATCTCCTCTGAAACCATTTGGCCAATTTTGATGAAATTTTGCCAGGATGTACGTGGCATTGGGGGATTTAGTAATTGTTCAAATTATGGCCCTGGGGTCAAAATTGGCCCCGCCCCGGGGGTCACCGTTTTACATAGACTTATATAGGGAAAACATATAAAAATCTTCTTCTCTAAAACTACAATGCCTAGAGCTTTGATATTTGGTATGTAGCATCATCTAGTGGTCCCCTACCAAGATTGTTCAAATTATGCCCCTGGGGTCAAAATTGGCCCCGCCCCGGGGGTCACCGTTTTACATAGACTTATATAGGGAAGACATATAAAAATCTTCTCCTCTAAAACTACAATGCCTAGAGCTTTGATATTTTGTATGTAGCATCATCTAGTGGTCCCTTACCAAGATTGTTCAAATTATGCCCCTGGGGTCAAAATTGGCCCCGCCCCGGGGGTCACCGTTTTACATAGACTTATATAGGGAAAACATATAAAAATCTTCTTCTCTAAAACTACAATGCCTAGAGCTTTGATATTTTGTATGTAGCATCATCTAGTGGTCCCTTACCAAGATTGTTCAAATTATGCCCCTTGGGTCAAAATTGGCCCCGCCCCAGGGGTCACCGTTTTACTTAGACTTATATAGGGAAAACATATAAAAATCTTCTTCTCTAAAACTACAATGCCTAGAGCTTTGATATTTGGTATGTAGCATTATCTAGTGGTCGCCTACCAAGATTGTTTATATTATGCCCCTTGGGTCAAAATTGACCCTGCCCCGGGGGTCACCAGTTTTACATAGACTTATATAGGGAAAACGTATATAAATCTTCTTCTCTAAAACTACAATGCCTAGAGCTTTGATATTTGGTATGTAGCATCATCTAGTGGTCCCCTACCAAGATTGTTCAAATTATGCCCCTGGGGTCAAAACTGACCCTGCCCCGGGGGTCACCAGTTTTACATAGACTTATATAGGGAAGACATATAAAAATCTTCTTCTCTAAAACTACAATGCCTAGAGCTTTGATATTTGGTATGTAGCATCATCTAGTGGTCCCCTACCAAGATTGTTCAAATTATGCCCCTGGGGTCAAAATTGGCCCCGCCCCGGGGGTCACCAGTTTTAAATAGACTTTTATAGGGAAGACATATAAAAATCTTCTCCTCTTAAAACACAATGCCTAGAGCTTTGATATTTGGTATGTAGCATCATCTAGTGGTCCCTTACCAAGATTGTTCAAATTATGCCCCTTGGGTCAAAATTGACCCTACCCGGGGGTCACCAGTTTCTATATTTACGCTCTACCTTTGTTAGTCTAAATTGTGCAGGGCTTCATTTATAATCAGGTGAGCGATATAGGGCCATCATGGCCCTCTTGTCCAATAAATCAATTGACAAGTCGTGATAGATCCTCTATTAAGGCAGGGCATGTACTCTGTTATAAAAAGCATGCCATTCATAGCTTTTATTTGCCAGTCAGCTTTCAACTGAAACAGGGCAATCGTATATCATCCTGTTCCCGGATTTTAACCTGGAAAGCTAGACTCGGATAAATGGTGCACACTTGGTTAAACCACCTATATGGATTATTCCATATTTATCCTGGGCAAACTATAGTGAGGAACTCAATTTGGTATTAATAGCAAACTATATGCAAATTACAGACATTGTGAACTAGCTGACATACAGCAGTTGCGATTGATATAACTTGAATTTTCAGGTACAGTGTTACCTGTGGAGGTAGAAGTTGAAGGTGCTGTACTTGTTGGTGTTATCATGTGTATACGTTATATCATACCACTACTATCAGAGAATACACTCGAGGCACAGGGAATGAAAGGTAGCTTTGGTGAGAAAAAATTACACAAAGCAGAATCTGTATCCCTGGAACAGATGATAACAGTAAGTACAAATTTCCCTGACTCGATAACTTGCAAATCTTTGAGTCCAAAAATTGGAGGAACCAGTCCAAATATTTCATTGATAAAACATTAAAGTAACATGATAAAGAAAAGTGTGAAACTGGCTTCTTTACATTATTAGCTGTTAAGTACCAGTTTAGGTATTAAGCATTATTTAAAATCATTTTTTTAGAAATCTCATTGCATGTATTGGTACTCACTTGATTTGAAACTTTGCATCCTCACTGAATTTTGTGAGTTCAGGACTCAGGACTCGCAGGTTAAAAAATCACTGGTACAGTGTGGCTTGTGTCCTGGATTTGTTAACTGGCCATACCCTACCCATTCTCATAAGTCTGTGGTTAGTTAGTCAAGTACCTAGATACCTATGTAATTGAAAAAAAATACGCTGGTTGAACGAGAATGTACCCTACGTTGAACATTTGATGACAATGTTGATTTTCCTGCACACATGGAGTTGCTGATTACTGGTGGAAGGGTTTGTTAAGGCTGGTGAGGATACAGGACAAAGAGAACTAATGTTTGTACGAGTGTCTACAGGTAGCACCAAACACAACCAAACTCATTTAAACCCTTACTCTGACTCCAGCAGCAACACATGATTGCAATTCTATCTCAAATTTTCATTATGTCAAAAGTAATTTTTATGTTTTGGAAAAATGAGGAAGACAACAAGATTTGACTGTTTATGGTAAAAAAAACTTTTAAAAAGCATTGGAAGATATTAACATTTGTTATTTTTACCAGGTTTATCAGTTGCTGTTACATCATCTCAGTCATGCTGATCATAACGTAGTGAACTCATGTCTTGAAGCACTTCAACAATTATTACGTTCCCCACCCACTATTCTCCTGACTGTAATGATGAAAGAAGGAGGAATACAGGATACATATATATACAGGAAAGATGTCAAATCACCTACTGACGGTAAGCTCTATTGTCCTATACTCCGACTCCATACACTACACTGGCTTCCTATTCAATACAGAGTACAGTACAAGATCATTCAATACGCATTTAAGATCAGATATGACCTTGCTCCTGTCTACATGAATGAGGTTTCTAATTGGTCACTTTTCAAACCCCTAATAATTTTAACTGGGACAATATTTTTAATGATATTTCGAACACGGGTGTTTTATGTATATGTCTTACCAACCAAATCAGAATCAAATCAGAAAGTGTGGTCGACTCTTACTACTGAAAACCAGGAAGCATGGTTTATGATCAAAGTATCTGCACAAACATGTCCGAAACTTTTCTAGGATAAAATTAAATGTTGACGTAAGTTTATTGTACATGAAATAAAATGTTTGATTCAAGAAACAGATATTAATTTATTTTCTAATTATTATAATTGTTTCTGACGTTTAATATGTTATTTTCTATATTCTAGTGCTATCAGAAGTGCCCTCTAGTAGTCAACTCTCAGTTGCATCAGAAGACACAGGATTGGATGAGGAATCTGAGTCATGTGACATCAAGAGCCAATCACGAGTCTCGGATGCCGCTTCATCCGCATATTCATCAGAAATTGACCAATTAGAAACAATATCAATTGAAACCAGCTCTGATGTTTCTGAAACTACTAAAACAGAACAAACTGAGACTAGAGAAGAAGACGCTGGTATAGAAATGGTCGTTGCTAATAGTAATGCCGAGTATTCTAATGTAGAAATTGGTGATATCGAGGAGGAAAGATCGGAGCAATCAAATCTCTCCAATGTGAATGCTGGTAGTCAGGAAACACTACTTAGCATCAAGAGTCTTAGCCCTTCCCATGTTATAGATGGTCGACTTGAAATAATCGGCCAAGACATGAACGGTAACCCAGAGATACTGGAAACTGAATGTAGTGATCCTACACCTGTGGTTGCTACGGAAACCGAGGAAGCTTTGTTATCTGAGATAGGTTCTGCCCGTGAAAGTGTTCCATTAATTTACTGTGTTCGTGTAATATGTCGGAGATTCCTGTTATGTGGTAAAGCTGGAGAGCTGATGCCGGATCGTAGAGTTCGAGTCAGTGTGAAAAGTTTGGCTTTAGCAAACATGGCATATGCTGTTAAACTGATGCCATCAGTGTTTCTACAGCGGTTAATACAGCATGAATCTCCAGGTAAGATACTCTGTTCTAAACCAAGTGTTTGTCATAAAGTTTACCACAAAGTTTTATACTGTATAAGTGGAATAGGATATTGTTTTCAGCGTCAGTGTTGGTGTATTGCTAATGTTGCTAGATACAGCTCTAATATCTTCAAAGTATATTGACATATTGTTTCATACTTGTACACCACCATCATTTCACTCTCTTCACAGGCATTGGAAACTCTTATCACAGTGATTTTTTTAATTTTGGGAATGGGGTTGGTACAGGTCAAATTGGGCAAAATCCCAGCGTTTTCTCTTAAATTGGGAAATTTTCAGTGAAAATTAAGATTTATTTGTCAATTTAACCGGTGTTTTACCAGGGTCCAGCCCATAGCCTTCATAAAATTGTAGGTGCAATTTCGAATATTCAAAATAAAGCTTACTGTTAGAAAACTGAGAAGAAACTATTGCTTTATTGTCATTACTGACAGTCACACTAATAAATTGACTCAACCCCGAAATTATTTTTTATTTTACAATTTAGTTCAATTGCTGTAAAATCATTTAATTTCGTTGGGACAAAATTTCGTGGTTTTGGTCAGAAAGACAATTTCGTGGGGACTTGAATTCGTGGATTTTGCATTTCAGGTAATAAACAAGGGCAAAATTGATGTTCGTTGGGATTAAAGTTCGTGGTTGAGGTGAACCACGAAATCCACGAAATTTAATCCCCCACGAAAATTAATGATTTTACAGTACTTGATTTATTTTTGCAGGTGGTGAGGAGAGTGCAATAATCAAAGACATATTATTATATGCTAGTCATCCAGACCCTCAATTAAAGGGAAATTGTAGTCTGATCATTGGTAACCTATTGTCTGCTGTACTCAAAGAAAGTCGTGGACAGTTTGATCTGTGGATAAAACAAAATGCACAACATAAAGGTCAGTACAGGCCCTGATCTCCCGAAACATCTCAATTTGGAAATAAATCTCATCTCAAATATTGCCACGACATTTTATGTAGTTTGGATAATTTCTATGGAAGGTCGAACTCAAAATTAGCATCAAAAACAGCAAACGCTATTCTTTGTTTATTCCAGTAATTTTTAATGAGTTCTAACTTCAGATTTATTAGAAATTCAGACTTTGAATAGGGAAAAATCTCAATTTGAGATGAGATTTCTGCTAGAGATGGTTTGGGAGATCAGGTATCAGTGTATGTCTGGTCTGAAACTTAGTGAAATTCATGTTCTAGACTAAGATTTGGCACTCAATTCAGGTTCAATGAGGGGGGGGGGGGTCGACAGTGAACATAAAAACATTGTTTACTTATGTAAGCAATTGAACTTTCGTTTTTTGCAGCCATTTAAATAATGTTGAGACAAGAAAAATGATTTAACTTAAACATGTTGATTATAAAAGGCAATAAATTGCTGTTACGAGTACAGAATGTTAATGTTATTTTTGGAAGTATGTCCATGGGCAGTATTTATCAAGCTTCTTAGTATGTAGCATTAACTAGTGGTCCTCTACCAATATTGTTCAAAATTGGTCCCGCCAGTTTTACATAGACTTAGTATATAGGGAAAACATATAAACATCTTCTTGTCTAAAACTTCAATGCCTAGAGATTTGATATTTGGTATGTAGCATCATCTATTCTGACTTCTTAAAAGGTGTAAATGATTTCGTAGGTGGCCATCTATATGTGCATTTAGACAGGTGAGCAACATATGGACCTTCTTGTATACCCTAATAAACATGTATTTCAGAATGTTTGTGTCTATCGTCCCTGGTGGATACGTTGTTGTTTGTAACTGAGGACCCATCATCTGTAGCAGCCCGTCTAGCAGTTACTGCTCTAGGAACCAGTCTACCACAGCTGCTTGTCAGTTACCAGGCTAATATAGCAATCAAAGCATTGCTTAAACTTCTACAAGTCAAGAACAATTCATACTGGCTTGTCAAGGTAATATAATATTGATAATAGTGTTAATGATAATCTGATCTATTGTGAGTTATGGCCCTTATGTTGCCCAAAATGCAAGTAGTTTTCATGCTGCAGTCTTCAAATATTCTAGAAATAATTGTTATTAGTATGTGTAAATGCTGGTGTACATAATTTTATCAGCTAGATTTTTCGAAGAAAAAAAATTTGAGCTATTGCCGGGATGGGATTGTGTGTGTTGGTTCGGTTTATTGTCATTTTCTCAAAGACTATCAAAGGTATCCACGTGAAACTAAGGATACTTATTCACCATCACAAGAGGAGTCCATACTGACAAAGGCTAATCTTTGATGAGGGGGTCTATTGCTTTGTTCTTGTCTGTCGGTAAGTCGGTAAATTAATCGGTCGGTAGACCAAATTCCGTTCAAGAACGCTTCGCCCTAAGGTCTTAAAACTTTATATGTTTGTGACAAGCTGTTCATTTTAAACTTTCCGATGATTGATCATTAGACTGGCGATGTCGCCAGACCTATTACAATGCCAAAAAATGAAATCCACTAACTTCAAAGATGCATTTACTCTCGAAACTGACAACACAGAATCTATACACTCAATGAAAATAGTTCCTCCGCGTTAATCAGTTTTGCAAGATTAGAACATTAAACTTTCCTTGTTTCATTTAATTTGTTCGATTGTAATATATTATAATGGAAGGAAATTGTATGAAATTAAGAGAAAAGGTGTTTAAAAGCATTGATAATTTTAACTATGTGTTACGAACGCGATATTGCGCATGCATCAATAATTTTATTATGTTAAATTATTTAGTTCAATATTCTCTAACGAGATCGTGGCCGAATGGTTAAGCAACTCGCTTAGTAATTTTCTGATGCTAAGGTCCAGCGATCGAATCACGGCGGCTCCAATTTTTAAATATTTTTTTTAATTTTACTTTTCGTCCAGCACTTACCTCTGTTTCGACTTAGAAAACCACTTGATGTTATATTACTTGAAAAGCTATTGTCCCTTTGCAGTTCGCCAGCCTGTCAGTACTACAGTACTTTGATTTTATTATGATTGTTTCAGGTTGAAGTGTTAGATTTGATTCAGAATCTAGATTTTAAGGTGATACAGCATCTGGAAAACACATGCAGTGTTCATACGTCCGGACACGGACATTTTCTTGGGGTAAGATTAATCACTTTGCAGCAGTGTCTATTTTCCTGATTAATCCGGAATTCCGGATTTATTCCGGATTTTAATATCCATGATTCCTGATTAAAATAAAAGTTATTTGAAGAAAATATATTTAGAAATGGCAAATTTATGGTCAATTTAGTCTGTTTTGAAGGAATTTCATAATAAAAACTGATTTGAATGTGGAAACACTGTGGTTGCAGGCCTCTTGTTTACCAAAAATAGTTGACCACATATGATTTTCCTGATTTTATATTTGGTTCTGTTGACACCCCTGCTTTGTTATTTCCTACTGGAATTCAAAATTTTGTTAAGATTATTTTTGGTCGATTATAAAACAAGTTCCTATTACACTTTTTAATCATTTTTGACACCTCAAATTTGATGTTATCCGTCGGCTTGAGGGGCTGAGAGATAGGAGCAAGCTTCAACATTTATGCGGAGAGTCGAGCAAGGCAACTCCTGATTCTATGGTCCAATGGTCCAATTTTTATTTCGTCTCATGCATGGCATGACCTAGGAAGGCTAGAAACTGAATGAATATTCTATGTATAAGGCATGTTACTTAATGTCGGTTTGGAAAACCTGTTACTTTTAAATGATATGTTTTCGAAGGTAGTGAACTTCATGCATTATTTTTTTGTTTTAAAATTTGCGGATTACAAAACTCTGAATGGTAAATTCATTTTCTCTATTTGGGATGTTGAAAAATCATGGGCATTGGATTGATTATCAAAATCAATGAAATTTCAACTATCTCGAAAACTGATTTAACTGTGTACACAAATGCAGTAAATATGATTGGTGTGTTTCAGCATCTGTCATTACAAGATCACATACTGACTGACGTGGTGCTCAGATATATAGGTGATGAAGATATGCGTGTGAGAAGGGCCGCTTCTAATACACTTGTAAAGTAAGAATTTATATTAATACTGGGCCTTCATTTGACCATTTTTTGGGCCAAAATTTGACTCCATTCCCCTCCTAAATTTGCTTTACTTATTGATTAAATATTACAATGTTTGACTAACATTGGCATTAACTAAACTTTGTCAACAATCAATCTTGCCTTGAAGTGTAAATGCATATCTTGCAAAGTTATGCCGTAAAACATCGTGGGGGGGGAGAGAGTAGTGTTTTTGCTAGACGTCTGGATATCTATCTGCATGTCACAAAGTTTGTACTGGTAAGATTTTGCATGATTACTTAGTATTGAGCCTACTTGTGCGTATTATTAGAAATTTGAGGTGACTTAATTTTTGTCTGAGTTATGGTCCTTTGTGGGAGACAAGTCGCTAACTTAGCATTAGAAGATCATAACTTCGACTTAACGACCTTATTAGACTGATACCTATTTAAAATCAGCATCTGGAGGAGCTTGTTATGAACCAATTTTCATGAAAATGGGATCTTGTTATGTTGACCAAACTGATGTTGAAACAACTTGTTTTACCATTAATAAGGGATTTTTAAGAGTAATTTTCTGACAGTTTTTTCTTGTTTTCTAAAAAAATCTTTGTACTTAAGACCTTTTCATTCTATGTTTTTGTATTAAAATGTCCACATTCAATAGAGTTTGGGTCAGTTGTATTTGCTCATGAATACAAAACCAGTTTAACTAGGCCAGATTTGTTTGTACCTACATGTAAATTAAGGAAAAACCTACTTGCACAAAATTCTGGATATTACTTATTCTAAAATGCTGCTCATTGTGTTATTTTTAGGTTAGTGAACAAGTTATTTTTCCCGGTTGACTACCCACAACAAGACCCTATTATAGCTGTTGCCATGGAAAAGGTGGATCGTTTTCTCAATCCAATTATACATGATTGGTGTCAACAACCTCCTCCATCTGTGCAGGGATTGGTCAGTCCGTATCATGTGACACCTAGATTGATCATACATAGCAACGTGGAAAGTGTCCTCTCTAGACTGGTTATCTCATTGATGGAGAAACTCAACATGGCACAGTCTAAGTATCTCATTGTTAGTATAGAAAATCTTCATTACAATTCTTCAACTAACAGTTTTCTAATGTTTTCACTATTATACTAAACTCACAGTTAACTGTATCATTGATAAAGGCAATTTGAAAACGAAAAAATGTTTTGTAAAGTTTATATTTTTTTCCTTCTTTTTTCATTTTTAACAATACAGTAACCTGTGATTAATCTCTCATGTTAAACTTTCCCTTAAAGCCAGAGGTCATAGGCCAATTAATGGAAGATAACCTTTTGGTCAGGGAAAAATCAGGGAATTATCAGGGAATTTTATTCTCCCTTTTCTGTGGCCACCCTGACAGATGACTCAATGATGACAAATGATTCTCGTTTAATTATGAAAGATCTGTATATTCATTAGGGCTGTAATGGTACGCTCACCTCACGATATGATACGTACCGTCAATTTTTCTAACGGTTCGGTATATTTCGGTATGATACAATATTCTCTTACTGCAGCTTAAATACTTCAATTTTTAAGTGATAATGAATTTGATGCATCTAGAACAGCAATTAGTAAGTGCCTATCAACTATGTTAAGTGAATTAAGACAATATGAACCATATGCCAATACAATTAAAAGGAGTGATACATGGTAATTATACATCATCAGAAGGTTGTCAGGCGTTGTCGTTGTCTGAATATTATTATGCTCATAAAAAGCATATACCGAACCGTACCGAAATTTAGAATTCCTGTATCGTGGACCGTGTGAGACTGAAGTCCGCGGTATTTCGTATACCGCGGTATACCGTTACAGCCCTAATATTCATGAGGCTTATTTTGTTGATATTGTTGTTTGTATTATACCTTCAGGCAGGATGTTGTCAGGCATTGAGTTTACTCTCGGAGCAATATTTGACAAGCTGTTATCCACAAGCATGGGGATGTTCTGTACCTACTCCTCTCATGCCGAAAGAAAGTAGTTGTAAATATCGCCGACCACCAACCAGATCTCTTAGTGCATCAAGGTAGGACCTCTTTATCTTGTCTACAGGTACAATTAACTTATCCAAGTATTTGTCCTGGTTTGTTACAATCATTTAATTACTGAATCATTGAACTAATTAAATATTTATTTTGTAAAAAGTGGTGATTTTAAACTTTATTTTATGTGCAACGGGATTCCGACTCGTCGTCTTGACTTTGACATTTACATAATCATATTGAATTGTGTATCATAAGATAAAACTACACTTCTGCTTTATTTTTTAAAAATCGGACGATAAATATGGAAATTATGAAATCTTGTATATAGTAGTGTAGTACTTGATTCAAACGCTTTACGCTCAGTACTGTTAATCAGTAAACAAACGGTATGCAGCAACATATTTCGCTTAATATAGAGAAATTATTGCAATTATGTACTTGCATGATAATGACATGGTTTATATTACAGTACATTCAGTATTGATGAATTGACCAGTAGTTCTGGTGGCGGACCGTTACCTATGATTCTGTCATTGTTAACATCTACAGCTGTGACATTGGATTTAACTACACACCAGATGGCCCTACATCTAGCAGGAAATCTCGTTGCAGGTTGGTCTCTTACATTTATATTATCAGCATCATACAGGAAAAGTTATTGAGTGCAATAATGAAATAAGTGGGTCCACACAAAGAAGAACTTGAGTACTTGAAAGTCATGCTTTTTGTAGGCATGTACATTGTTTGAGTCTTGAATTTTCTTTCTTTCTTTATATCGTGTATTCTTTTCATATTTTTGCATCATCCTTACTTTGCAAATTTTGTAACGTACATATTTCACAGATTTACAGTTGTATTAATTAGTGATTAAAGGCTTCATGATATTATTATCCTGTTAGGACAGTATGTTAATACAGATTGATGATTTCACAGCAAGACAAAACAAAGTATAGCTTGACCAATCTGACACGAGCCTGACCTTTTGATTAGCATAATTTAACAGTCGATATATATTGCCTAAGTTTACAACTCTGATTATGTTTTCATAATCGGGGAGTATCACGAAGACGATTGAGATGTAACACAAACACAAATTTGAAATTCCAATATCGCACGATTTGCTTGCTTGCGGAAATTGATATATTCAAAGCAAGAACCTTGTTATATATTTTTGCAATAAGGTCAGGCTCAGGTCAAAATAGCCAAGCTATAAAAACATAGTGAATAGTAAGTGACATACAGTTTAGTGTATTATAGAAATGTGTGAACTTTCAGGAAGTGCTTACAGATGTTTGAAGAACCAGGATGTTGATCATAAAGGTGAAGGTCATATAGAAGAGGGGGCGTGGTCAGCATTGTCCAATCGTTTATTAGTACCATTGATTGATCACCTACTTACACATGTTGCTAGGTAACACAAATATTTAGCTTTATACTGTAAAAATATGAGTAGGAAAATAACCAACAAATATGTGTTAAGTTGAAAAACATCTTTAACTTTATTATTTCACGATGTTTCGCCTATACGGCTTCATCATGTGGTAACAAATTAACTACAATCAATTTATGCTTCATTCAAAATTTAGCATTACAAAGGCGTGAGGTCATGACGATGTTTGTATTGTACTGACTTCATGGGTCGATTCAGTGCATGGATTGGCTTACGTGACGTCACCATGAACATACCAACCAACATCAAACTAATTTAAATATTTATGTAATGGGCTGGAGTGCATTGCAATATTTCTGGCTTGGCTTTCTGGCACTCCCAGACCAGAGGTTAAGTGGCACTCCCAGACCAGAGGTTATGCTATAAATCTTGTTTCTGTTTTAGAATACTGAATGCGTTTGCTCATGTAATAGATGAGCAACAACCCGGGCCTCCACAGATGAAGACCACCTTACCATCACTACCAACAGCTCCAAGTTTGAGCCCTATCAAACGTAAGACAAAGGCAGAGAAAGAGACAGGCTCGGCACCAAACACTCCGAATCAAGATGCTAAAACGGCACCAAAAACCACACCTAAAGGTAGTTGTAGGGAGGAGAATATAATAAGACCAAGCCAGGGATTTTTTACCTTCAATAGAAGTGGCCATTTACAAGCCCCTTCCCCTCAGGAAAATTCTTTTAAATCATGCAATTTTCCCCTAATGTCCAATTTACTTCAAGTTTTTCTTCCCTTGTGCCAAAATTATCTGTTATTTTTCCCAAATCAAACAATATTCAAAACATATATACCCATTTAAATACCTAAATATAAATTGGTATGCCACCCACATGTGATTGGGAAGACATTGTATTTGTGCAGAGTGCAGGGGCCTTATTCACAAACATTGTAAGTCTTAAACTCAGACTTAGACTTTAAATTGTCAAATATTCTATTCGCTCTCATGTTGTTATATATGTACCAATTTTGATTTAATTTTGAGTACATGTTCAGTTGGTTACAGCAAATAATCACATAAAATTCAGCACGGTAAAATCTACTTGCAAAGAAATGGCAGTGATTTTAAATTTTGTCAATCTAAAGCCTAAGTCTGAGATTCAGTCTTATAACGTTGGTGAATAAGGCCCCAGGTCCCAAAGCTTGTCTGTGCTTGTATTTCATAACTAATAGTTAAATTTGATGTAGACAGGGTTGGATGATCTTCAAATGACCATGGCTCAAAAATTGAGCATTTGTTGCAATGGAATACAAGTACCAGTAAAACAAGTTGCATCATAATTTCAATATCTCTCGTATCATATTGAAAACAAAAGTGATCAAGACAGCGATAAAAACAGAGTAATGCACCTGATAGGACCTTTGTAGTTTTAGAGACTGCAGGGGTGTCAAAAAAGCCTAATTTAAAATCAGGAAAATTGGATGCAGTCTACCATTTTTGACAAACAAAGGCATTCAACCACACTGTTTCCCTAATTAAAACAGTTTTTTTTTAAAGAAATTCCTTCAATACAGATTAAATTGACCATAACTTTGCCATTTCTCAAGATATTTTCATCTTTTATTTTGGTCAAGGAGCATGCCTCTTTCAGAACATGTAAATCAGGAATTCCGGATTTTTCCGGAAAATGGACAACCCTGAAAGAGTAATAAGAGGGTGATAACTCTCTGGTATCTCTTCTTATATTTTAGATAAAGAAAAGGAAACAGACAAGGACAAATCAAAGAAAGACGGACTTGGAACATTCTATGTCTTACCACATTATGTCAAATTCTACGATATGTTAAAAGGAGCTTACTCTAACTATAAGGTAATTCTATATGTTAAAGGGAGCTTACCCTGACTATAAGGTAATTCTGCGATATGTTATAAAGAGCTTACTCTAACTGAAGGACAAAAACACAAAGGACAAAAACCACCAAATAGAATTGTTCTTTAACTCAATGTAAAGTGTCCTAGGTCAGCCAAAAAAAGTCAAATTTTTGTCCATGGGGCCCTCTCAAAATCTTTTAATCAATAGAAATAACATCCATCTTCAAGAATATGAAAAAAAGTAGGAGGTCATGTATCATATAAGAAAAATTTGGTTTGTCAAATGTGGTGAACAGATTTTCTCACATGTACGGATTTACTCACTGTGCATTAGCCCCAACCTTACTTTCACTTTCATATTTAGGCCAGAATACTGTATAGCGGGTATATTTCACGGTGTCCAATTTTCGCGTTAATAGGATCCTTTTGAATTCATGGTGTCTTGATTTCGCGCTAACAGCCTGGACTGCGAAATTAAAACCTTGTTGGTAAACATGGAAGGGGAGGTAAACGTTAGAGTACGAGTATAATAGTCACTACTGATCTCGGGGTTGTGGGTTTGAATCCCGGGCTGGCCAACTAAAATTACTGATAGTCTTTCGGATGAGACTTTAAACCGAGGTCCCATGTATGGGTACTATACATATGGCATGCCAAAAGAACTAGAGATGCTTCTGGAATTAGGGCATCTTCTGTATCATGCACTATCCCCAAAATACTATAAGTACTAAAAGTATTCTGGAGGCCTCGCCCATAAGGATTATCCGGTGACGAGTATGAAGAAACGCAATAAATCAAACATACTTATCATTAACTGCTAACATTAGAAAAGTATGTAGATCTATTTACAAACAAATAATTATTTCAGCAAACATTTACACGTTTCGCAAACAACACTGTTATTAAAATTGAACAAGTGTGATTAAACGGCTTACAATTAAACCTTCAAACGATATTGATATGCATACATAGAGATTTAAACTCGTTCTTTACAAATATCCAATTTCTTATAATATTTTATACATGTCGTAGTCTATTTATCATTACTGTATTTTACTGAAGCGACACAATGTGTCGTTTTGTACGTCTTGGAAAGTAATGTTGGATTATTTCTTAAAGCTCCTTGATGCATTGTCTCCTCTTTGTAAAATTTATAAAGTTTTGGTGATTATTTCGCGGGGTTTAGATTTCGCGCATTCGACGTTGACCGCGAATATAGCGAAAATTAAACCCCCGCGAAATATACCCGCTATACAGTACAAAATATTTCTGACTAAAACCATTTCACTACATCACATACATGCATACAAAGCATTTAACGCCAATTATATGATTCTGATGCTGAATTGTCAAGACATACCCCCATTTCCAGTCGCTTTAAAAAATTTTACCGGACTATTTGACTGTATCTGAATTTGGTCCCTGTAGGTATTTAATGTATATTTACCTATTAGGTAATTCTAGGATATTTTAAAGGGAACTTACTCTACTGACCTGTAGTCGAAGGGGATAAATGAATAATAAAAACCTGTTATTCACCAATCGAAACTGGGTCATCTGGGGTAAATAACTAGGTCATTAGTTCTAATCAAAGATAAAACCTTGTTAATGGTCAAAGGCATTTCACATGCCGATTATACCAATAAAACTGTAAAACTGTAAACTGTTAATACTCTAGTTTGTTTTATATTGTTTTATGGCACATCAACAAGTAAAATTCAAGTAACACTGTTCTAATATGATACTAATACGTTGAATCATTGTTTGATATTTACAGATATCTCTGGATCTTTCAAGTACGGACAAGTTCTGTAATATGCTGAAGACAAGTTTACGTGTGTTGTCACAAATATTGGAGGTTGCTACGCTAGCTGATATTGGCAAATATGCGGAAGAGTTCCTGAATTATCTAAGATCAACGATCACATTGGAACCTACTGATACAGTTCTCTGTGTACAACAGGTATTCTCACATATAACCAATACTGTAAAATCATTCATTTTCGTGGGGGGTTGAATTTCGTGGATTTTGTGGGTCACCTTCAACCACAAAATCAAATCCCATCAAACAATAATTTTGACCCTTTATTTATTACCTGAAATGCAAAATCCATGAATTAACTTCCCATCAAAATGGTCTTTTTTACAAAACCACGAAATTTCGAAATCCCATCGAAATTAAATGATTTTACAGTAACACTCTACATCCATATTCCACTATATTCATTATGCCCACCATCTTTAATCAGGGGCTATATTGCCTTGCACAATTCTGTCTGTCAGTCAGTAGGTCGGATGGTAGACCAAATGGCTTCCGTTCAATAACTCGAGAACATTCACCCTAGAATCAAACTTTATATGGAGGTTGATCAGCAACAGTCAATGATCCCTATTGATCATCAAGCATGGGATGTATATAATAATAACAATTTATTTTTTTTTAACAATTTTTTTAATAAATGGTAACAATTTCAGTTTCAGGCCACATATTGAAAACAACATCTCTTTGAAAAAACTACGCATTTCACAAATCAGTTCTTATTTGTCAGGGTATCAAAATCACGCTAAATTGCATCTCTACTTGTGATCATAACTTTACTATTATAAATTTTAGCAAAGGTATTTTTTTAAATGTTCATAAGATTGTAAAACTGTATCCTGTTTAATTTACGCTTACAATTAAGAATGATGTTTACAGGATCAAGGACCTCACAAATGAAATAATAGTGAAAATTGAACCTTGACAAAAAAATCTTAATTGCATTTGTGAACGTTTTCAGTCTCAATACTGATTTCAGTATTTTTTAGAAAAAAATGTGCTATTTAAGTTAACATATATGAAAATCATCTAGTTCAGTATATTGACTAGCAGTTTTCAGTATTTTGAAAATTTGGAACTCTCACCCATGTAATTGTGTAATTACTAATTGCAGCTACTGAAGGCGTTGTTTGGAACCAATTTATGCAGTCAATGGGATGAACAGCAGAGGAATAACTTTTCCCGTAAATCAGGAAAAACTTCTCATTTCTCTGGTAACAAAGATGGACTATATCAATGTACGTTCACACAGCCGTACTCACTGTTCACTCAGTCGTTAGCTGCTGCTACTATCAAAGCTGTGACCCCGGATTATGAAGACACTACTGGGTTTGTTCTTACAGTTATGTTATCTCTATGTTTTAAAGGGACTCAACTCTAGTTTGTAAATTGCAAAATTTATCAAAAAGTTATCTTAAAATCACATTTTTTTTGGCTTGACCGACCTAATATATTTATATAAGAAGCTGGACTTATTCATCTAGAAGAAAAATAATCGCATAACGTCTGTTTATTAAATTTAAAAAACAAAAAATATTGTGTGACTAGAGAGTAAGATATATAATTTAACGTTGGAGTGTTTAAATGCCGAGAAAAGCATCAACATGTTCGACAGTTTTCTCATCAATAGCGCCATTGATCGTGTAATACATAGTTTTGTGAAAAAAATGTCTACATAACATGTTTTTATCATTGGAATGGAGTTAAGTCCCTTTAGGGCTTCATGTGTCAGGGTACCCGCTGTCGGTTGCCAATGGCGCCAATTGCGCAAGAAAATAAAATTTGGCTCTAAAAATAATCAGTTGGCGATTTTTACTGGCGCCAATAAAAAAAACTTTACAAAAATCGTAAATTTCGTATTTTTTCTCACGGGCGTATACTTTTACACTTTGGGATTGACAATGTTGAGTAGATCTAACTGGTGTCATTTCCTTGTGCCAGTTAATAAGATAATTGGCATACTGCCCCATACTTGTTAATTCAATTATGCATAATCAAGGTGTCATAAATTTCAATTAACAGTCAGTCTGTGTAACACTTACACACCACGTGACCATTGGCAGCGGTGATAAAATCAATAATTGCTCCAAGCTTCAAACACAGTTGGTAATCCTTTAATCCAATTAAATCCAAGCTAATTATGAAACACGTGTGAAAAACATCTTGATTGTCGTAGTTTTAGTAAACAAGTTAGCAGACGAGATTTGGTAATAGTCCGTAGATTCGAATTTGTGGATTCATATTTCTACAGAAGAAGATAAACTAGGTTTAATCACTATTAATTGACTTAATTTATTTGGTAATTGATGTTTAAACTCAGTACAAGTAATTTCATGGCTAAAAGAACACCATTTATTGTCCAAAACAAATTAATTTTCTTTGTAACTTGAGTGGTATCCGGATAGCATAAAATTCAGATACAATTTTTTTGTTCTTTCAACCATTCTTTTTTTCCAGTAAATTATTAAAGCATCTAATATTAAACATTGTTTATGTAAATGAGAAACCTTTAAATGAAAAAATAGTGGGTGTTTACATTTGGACAAACTATTATTTTTTCCAACTCGTCATTCGACACTACTATTTTTTTCCTTATTACTTTGAAATGAATTAGAAAGCAAGGTCACAACATGCTAATAACAAACCATCCTCTGTTATGTCTGCCTGGAAACTAACCAGTACTTTGTATGCATACCAGAAAGGTGTGTCTCATCAAACAGACAACTGGCTCAAAAGTGGCTCCAACTTTTTCTGATTGGCGAATTTGTTGGCGCAAGCTAAAAATTACCCAGAGGAAACCCTGTGTGTATGCTGTGAATAATGTTTGAAATTGATCATATAGCCCTAATGCGATGATGTATAAGATTTAATACCAACATTTTAGTCTATCACTTTTCACAATCAGATGGCCATTACAGCATCTTGGCCCCATCTAAATGTTTGATATAGTTTTCAGAAATCTCTATTTATAGTGAAAGATTCACAACTGCAATCTTATGTATAATTGTGTGCTTTTAATTCTGTTTACAGAGTGTTAACGTGGTTAAAGAAATGTGTAGAAAGGAAGGTTCCTGCTATACTTAAACCTAGCAGTAAGGCAGACAAGGTATGCAACTACTATAGCTTCTAGCCGACGGAGTCTAACTCAGTATATCATGCACAATGTATGCAACAACTATAGCTTCTAATAGTGTAGCTCTGTATATGATGCACAACAGATACAATCATGTACTTAGCAAAATACAAAACTACCAAAATGTCACATAAAATGGTTCATTTACTTATTTTGCAGGGATTAAATTGTATGAATTCTGGTATAATATTTAAGGTGTTACCATGAACATAAATTGTATAAATTGAGTGCTGAGTGCAGAGTGCAGAGTGTAAGTATTGGTTGTAATTTCGGTCCCTGGTATAATATTTATGGTGTAACGATAGATATAAATTGTATGAATTCTGGTATAATATTTGTGGTGTTATGGCGGAAAAGAAACGCTTGCAGCAGACGGAAGAGAAACGCTTGCAGCAGACGGAAGAGAAACGCATGCAGCAGACAGAAGAGAAACGCTTGCAGCAGACGGAAGAGAAACGCTTGCAGCAGACGGAAGAGAAACTCTTGCAGCAGACGGAAGAGAAACTCTTGCAGCAGATGGAAGAGAAACGCATGCAGCAGACGGAAGAGAAACGCATGCAGCAGACGGAAGAGAAACGCATGCAGCAGACGGAAGAGAAACTCTTGCAGCAGACGGCAGATTCATCATTGAGATTAGATTGGGCGATCAAGTTAAAACATTAAATCAATGAAAAATTAACGCCGTGGAAAAATGAAATTTTATATTATCTTCATTTTCTTTCAGACTGCTATAGCTGCATACATTCGACTGTTTGAACCACTGGTTATCAAAGCACTGAAACAGTACACTGTCACAAGTTCCCTCCCCTTACAACAACAAGTGTTAGATCTACTAGCTCAGCTTGTACAACTACGTGTCAACTATTGTCTCCTAGATTCTGATCAAGTCTTCATAGGATTTGTTATAAAACAGTTTGAGTACATTGAGGAAGGACAAATAAGGTATGTACATACAGAGCTACAGATAAGCTGCGCATTGGGGTAATTACCCAATTAATTTTCTTAAAAACCCAATAGATTTTGAGAGGAGGGAGTAAGAAAAAGAAATTACAATTTGAAATACCTAAAAAGAAAAGGATGAATGAAACTTATCTGATGAAAAAGACCGTAATTTTTATGTTGAATTTTGACAATACACATTGTTTGAAACAGAGTTTTGGTGTAGGAGTGTGTGCTAATGTGATGTAGGAATGTATACTGTTGGCAAACAAAACAGACTTAAAGTCTCTTACGTACTGCATTGGACAATATGCCTTAGGAGGACTTCTGCTCTAAGCTATTTATAGATTGGTGACATCAGTTGGGTGTCTGCATTGGTTGTATATATGTCACTCTTGTATTTTCGAGAGTCTTTTATCTATAATAGAATTATGGTCATGATTCTTAAATGACATCATATTCAGCTTGCAAATAGTTTTGTTCTTGTTGAAACCAAGTTTCAATTTTGTTTTGTTAGCTCACCTGAGCACAAAGTGCTCAAGGTGAGTTATTGTGATCACCCACCGTCCGTCCACACTTTCAAACGACATCTCCTCTGAAACCATTTGGCCAATTTTGATGAAATTTTGCCAGGATGTACGTGGCATTGGTGGATTTAGTAATTGTTCAAATTATGGCCCTGGGGTCAAAATTGGCCCCGCCCCCGGGGTCAACGTTTTACATAGACTTATATAGGGAAAACATATAAAAATCTTCTACTCTAAAACTACAATGCCTAGAGCTTTGATATTTGGTATGTAGCATCACCTAGTGGTCCGCTACCAAGATTGTTCATATTATGCCCCTGGGGTCAAAATTGGCCCCGCCCCGGGGGTCACCGTTTTACATAGACTTATATAGGGAAGACATATAAAAATCTTCTTCTCTAAAACTACAATGCCTAGAGCTTTGATATTTGGTATGTAGCATCATCTAGTGGTCCCCTACCTAGATTGTTCATATTATGCCCCTGGGGTCAAAATTGGCCATGCCCTGGGGTCACCAGTTTTACATCTATAGACATAATAGGGAAGACATATAAAAATCTTCTTCTCTAAAACTACTATGCCTAGAGCTTTGATATTTGGTATGTAGCACCATCTAGTGGTCCCCTATCAAGATTGTTCAAATTATGCCCCTGGGGTCAAAATTGACCCCGCCCCGGGGGTCACCAGTTTCTATGTTTACGCTCTACCTTTGTTAGTCTAAATTGTACAGGGCTTCATTTATAATCAGGTGAGCGATATAGGGCCATCATGGCCCTCTTGTTTCAACAAAGTTATGGACCTTAGCAAAATAATGTTATGTCGAAAATACATGTATGTTATATATTTTGTGATAAATGTACCATAAAGGGAAATAAACAGGGTCACCCGAAAGGGGCCTCGAATGAACAAAAAATCCCAATAAAGTTATGGACCTTGTTAAAACACCTAGTTTTCATGGAATTTATGAAAGTGTTATCGTTTGACTGATGAAGGCTGTGAGGCCGAAAATTTTCAATTAAAAGAGTTGAAAACTTAAGTTTTATTATACATTATAGCATAAAACCGGTGATTTTGCTCATACTTAAACGCGGAAAAAAGGTACGTTATCGTAAAGATTCTCACGCGCACGCGCTGTTGGTGTTCAGTTTTAAGTATGCTCATTTCAGGACTCAGCCTACGAAAATAAATGATTTACAGCATTATATGAACTGTAATTCACATTCTATCTGTAACTTCAAAGCAATTTTCTATAATACAGTCGACACTCATTATGTCGACATTTTTGGGACCGTCAAAGTTGTGTCGACATATCCGGAGGTCGACACATCCGGATCCAACAATACTGACAAGTTTTCCTACCTTATATACAAGTGTATAAGCATTGTATGAATGTGTATTATGATTCGACATTAAACTTTTGTTTCGCTGTTATAGCGGTGTTGTAAAATTAACTAGTCGTATTTTTTGACTTTGTATGTTTATTGTACACCTTATTCATTCGTGATATTTTATATGTATAATTAATTTAAATTCTTGGACTTGTGGTGTATTTGTGTTTGTTCATTTTCCCCTGATTTTACTGACACATGTAAACATAATTATGCGTATTATAATTATGCTGAAATCAGTTTTCCTGGATACTAGCTGATTTATAGTGATGATATAATCTAGATATACGAGAGTAGCAAGCTATTTATTTAATTATTTAATTTATGCGCCGAGACAGGTATTAAGTTGTTTTCAAACTTCAATTTAACACCATTCAATTTCAGTGTGAACAATTTAATTGTTTAACAAACAATGGGTCAAGACAGAAATATTTTCACGGTCAATTAACAACTTTTCTATTTCAATCACTTTGACTTCATGTCGACACAAACAATGACAATAAGGTGCGAAAATACCGTTTCGGCCAGAAAAGTCGTGTCGATATAACCGGAGTGTCGACATAGGCATGTCGAGTCAAACATCAGTTTTTATATAGAACATAGAGTGACCAAAATCGGGGATTTTAAAGTATGTCGACTAAACCGGAGTGTCGATACAAGCGATGTTGACACAACGGGTGTCAACTGTAGTAAAATAATAAAGGTAAACAAACCACCAATGTCACTGTTTTCTTGGTTTTTGCTGGTACCGGAAGACTACACTCATAACAAAAACATGTATGTGACGTAACCTTTGCTAAACAACGTCGCGTTTGTTTTCCCGACGTCGCCCAAAATGTCCCGCCAAAATGTCATAATTTTGAAAAACATACTAATAAAGTGTTGTTTTTATGCTATAATAGCGTTTATGCAAGCCTTTTCGTATTAATACATCTGCAGAGTCCCTCGAGAGTGTAGGTGTCCTCACCCCAACAGGTTTGGGCACCAACAGTCCCTCGGGACTATGCAGATGTAATAGCACGAAAAAGTATGCGTTAACACTACATTAATACTTCCTATGGAGTGATTATTGGATTGTACGAAAGTTTATTTATGCCATTTATGTTACAGACAATCGGATACATTGGTGCCAAATATATTCAACTTCCTGGTAATGTTATCCTATGAGAAGTTTCACAGTAAACCAGTCATTACCATGCCAAAGATAATACAACTTTGTGATGGAATCATGGCTAGTGGTCTCGATCCTACAACTCATGGTTTGTAAAATCTCTCTACTATTATAACTCAGTTTAACTTTTTTCTGGGTCCTACAAATATTTATCCAGAAATTCAGGCCCGGTTATAATAAACATTCTCATACTCAAAGTTGAAACTCCATACTCCATGCTCCAACTTGATAAATGGCTTGTTTTAGAATTTTGCATCAAAACCAACACCAACTTGTAGCAAATGATCTAATTAAGAAAATGAACCCCCATTGCATATGTTTGTTTCCATTCAGTAATAAAGAAGTTACAGAAGTTTTTGTAACTAAGAAAAGAGTTGAAGCACGGAGTATGTTCTCAAATGTTTATAATCACCTGGCCAGATTTGATATGCTAGGATAGAATGAACTTTTGAATAAATGTTATTATCCCCCCCCCCATCTTTGATGAGGGGTATATTACTTTGCACACGTTGGTCGGTCTGTTTTGTCTGTTGGTAGACCAATAGGTTTCCGTTAAATAACTCAAGAACTCTTTGCCCTAGAATCTTCAAACTTTACAATAAGGTTGGCCAGCGACAGAAGATGACCCCAATTAATTTTAGGTTAATAGGTCAAAGGTCAAGTTCACTGTGACATTTTTGGCTGCCATGGGGGCATACATGTTTTACAAACATCTCTTGTTTGATTAGAAATTTCAAAGCATTGACTTGATAATGGTCATTTGACAGCGTTGGCAAAAGAACAGTGTTTGAAACAGAGTTTTGCCTAATGGCACTCAAAGCAGGTGTGCATCTTAGTTTTAGGAGTGGCTATTGTACCTTAGTAGGACCCTAAACAAGATTCACACAGGCCTTTAAAAGTCCTGGGGTTAGGTTTAAAACTTGAAAAGTACTTTAAAGCACTAGAATTGAGCTAAAAATTCTTGAATTTAGGCAAACGGCCTATAATATATTTAGATGTGTACTGGCAGACGTCCTAATTCCGGACACTTTTGGCATATTTTTACAGAAAACTTGGAAAATATGTATAAATCTAGTTTGTGAAATTTCACCTGAACTAAGCTAGGTTCGTCTGTGAACTGTAGAGCTAATTTGTGTATTATAAAAGCAATATTTTAGATGTGTCTTTGGACTATAAATGTTCTCACATGTGTTACATGTGTTTGCATATTGGCAATGGTTTGCTTTGTCTCCTTTAAATGTTCAATCTTGAATCATTGAGTTAATTTTATATTCCATGTTTTAACAGCGGTATCTGCTCTACAGCCGATAGTACATGATCTGTTTCTATTACGTGGTGCTAGTAAATCTGATTTTATGTTCCATGTTTTACAGCGGTACCTGCTCTACAGCCGATAGTACATGATCTGTTTCTATTACGTGGTGCTAGTAAATCTGATTTTATCTTCCATGTTTTACAGCGGTACCTGCTCTACAGCCGATAGTACATGATCTGTTTCTATTACGTGGTGCTAGTAAATCTGATTTTATCTTCCATGTTTTACAGCGGTACCTGCTCTGCAGCCAATAGTACATGATCTGTTTCTATTACGTGGTGCTAGTAAATCTGATTTTATCTTCCATGTTTTACAGCGGTACCTGCTCTACAGCCGATAGTACATGACCTGTTTCTATTACGTGGTGCTAGTAAATCTGATTTTATCTTCCATGTTTTACAGCGGTACCTGCTCTACAGCCGATAGTACATGATCTGTTTCTGTTACGTGGTGCTAGTAAATCTGATTTTATGTTTCATGTTTTATAGCAGTACCTGCTCTACAGCCGATAGTACATGATCTGTTTCTATTACGTGGTGCTAGTAAATCAGATATTATCTTCCATGTTTTACAGCGGTACCTGCTCTACAGCCGATAGTACATGATCTGTTTCTGTTACGTGGTGCTAGTAAATCAGATATTATCTTCCATGTTTTACAGCGGTACCTGCTCTACAGCCGATAGTACATGACCTGTTTCTATTACGTGGTGCTAGTAAATCTGATTTTATCTTCCATGTTTTACAGCGGTACCTGCTCTACAGCCGATAGTACATGATCTGTTTCTATTACGTGGTGCTAGTAAATCTGATATTATCTTCCATGTTTTACAGCGGTACCTGCTCTACAGCCAATAGTACATGATCTGTTTCTATTACGTGGTGCTAGTAAATCAGATATTATCTTCCATGTTTTATTGCGGTACCTGCTCTACAACCGATAGTACATGATCTGTTTCTGTTACGTGGTGCTAGTAAATCTGATTTTATCTTCCATGTTTTACAGCGGTACCTGCTCTGCAGCCAATAGTACATGATCTGTTTCTATTACGTGGTTCTAGTAAATCTGATTTTATCTTCCATGTTTTACAGCGGTACCTGCTCTACAGCCGATAGTACATGATCTGTTTCTATTACGTGGTGCTAGTAAATCGGACATCAGTAAGGAACTGGAAACTCAGAGAGAAGTGATTGTATCCATGTTACTCAGATTGATACATTATCATCAGGTATAGTTGACATATTTATATCTACTTGTGTGATTTCTTATCTGTAATACTGACCAAACTGGTAAAAAATCTCATTATTTAATGGCAACTAAATAAATATCGAATCATCTGCTTGATCAATGGATCCTGAAACAGGAAGCTAGAGGTGCCATTCGTACCCAAAATTATTCATACTCAATGGTTTCGTACCAAAACATTTTGTCCCCAATGTCAGTAATTGGTAATTGTTGCTAAATAAATATAATGTTGTTAAATACACATAATTTGTATATGATAACTCTTGATACTGTTGAGTTGGGCCAGTATTGCTGTCAAACCTTGGGTTGTCAAGGGTTCACATTGATATAAGGAACTGCAGCAAACAGAAGACAAATCACATCACAAAAATGTGTGACGAAATATGTGTAAAAATTTTCATGGTCTAATTGACCCTTGGTTGATCAATATTTTCCAATGAATGATAAGCACTCGTGACGTCCTAAACCATATGATTGTGAACTGTGATGTATGTTCATGTCCTAGTCAGGTATATGATAAAAATGTGAGTTAGATCCCACACTGCACAGGTAAATGTATCCCACAGGGAGAGGAGAAATCAAGACAGGTACAAGGCTCGATATATATAAACCATGTGCTCGTAATACTGATGCTCATCAAATAGGTGCAAATTCGCCGGAACTCAAAAAATTTGCTTGACATTATCCAAGTGATCCTATTATCGATGCTCGTCATAAAAAAGTTTTACTGTAGTTTGTTTGAAGTCTAAGTGAGCATATTGCTAGGACTTAAGTGGTGGAGTTATAGCTCTTTGTGGTAGACATACATTTTAAATTTGTGTAAAGATATTATTATGTTATGTTGGGTCATCCTGCATTTTTTCGGCAGGGACTTGGATTTTTGAGTGTCTTTGGCTTATCTGTGGGCATTGCTCATTGTAGTTGTTTTGTGGTGTTTCTGATTTCTGTGCTCGGCTGGTTAGGTTGAGTGCTACCTCCCCTGTCTGATTTCTGTGCTCGGCTGGTAAGGTTGAGTGCTACCTTCCATGTCTGATTTCTGTGCTCGGCTGGTTAGGTTGAGTGCTACCTTCCCTGTCTGATTTCTGTGCTCGGCTGGTAAGGTTGAGTGCTACCTTCCCTGTCAGATTTATGTGCTCGGCTGGTTAGGTTGAGTGCTACCTTCCCTGTCTGATTTCCTCATACCGTTTGTTTCAGGCTATAGAAATGTTTGTGATAGTATTACAACAATGTCATAGAGAAAGTGAGGAGAGATGGAAACGTCTATCTAGACAAGTTACTGATACATTACTACCAGCCCTAGCTAAACAACAGGTAGGTTTAATTATCTCGACAACATTTAATGGAGGACAATAAATGCATGATTTAAAGTCGAAGGGAAGCAACTCTTGCAAAATGAGTGTTTTGTTCACCATACAATTTGCTAAATACTATATTTAGTCTACAATTTCGACAGATATAGTTAGCATTCTATCGTCATGTATTGCTCATTTGTTAAGAAACAGCCTAATGGTTCCATAATTCATTGTATGTAATGATTGGAAAAAAGTTGTGGGAGCAATAATGTGACTTTAACCATTGGTTGGAATTTAAAGTTAGAATGTTTGTGTTTTCGTTGAGTGTATGTGTTTCGCATAAATGGTTGAGTCATACTTTCATCTAATTTAGATGATTCAAAAAATATTTTTAAACATTTTAAATCAATTTATCCTTAGATGTCCAGAAACCAGTGACAACAGGATATAGCTGAACCTGTTCTGTTTTATACCCGCAAGGTTTAAATCCAGTTCAAACATTGTCTTTGTACTGTTTAAGCATTTCTTCACTTATAGTGCGCCCAGGATAACGTGAAAAGCAGGAAAATTTGGAATAATCCACAGAAGTAGTTCAACCAAGTGTGCACGATTTGTCCGTGTTTTTTTAGTAATATATAAATGACCGTATATTTTTACTTAAGAAACAGATTGTTCAACAGTAGGTTACTCCTGTCAATGTATGTAAATATCACATTATTCTGGTCACACTTAAAAACTTATAACCGGTGTAAACTTTTATAACTTTTATATTGTACAGTTGGATTTAAAAGATCAAGTTGCCCTGGATGTTGTCCATCGTTTGTTTGAATCTGTGGCCCCTATAGTGTTCCGACCTGTGGATATCTTACTGAAAACATTACTCATGAAACCAGTTAACATTGTAAGTAAACACCATTTCCTTAGTGCCTCCGTAGCTCAGTGGTTAGTGCGCTTGTCGTCTAATCTGGCGACCCGGGTTCAAATTCGGGTGGAGGTACATATATATGCCTGCCATGTTTCAGTAGAAATAAAGCAAATAAAGGCTATGCCCGGCATAATTCATTTTTTTAGTCAGTTAGCTTAATGAACTGTTTATAACTGGATTACTAAATAAATGCCATTAAGATGGCATACTTTTTATATGTCTAGATGACTGGACAGACTGATCGTAAGGCAGTGGTCTAAATAATTTAAGATTCATCACTACTCATTTTACGAGTGTCCCCTACGTCCAGAGACCAGTTGATTTGTGACCCAGGTGTAAGTAAAAAATCCCAGGACAAAAAATGTTCAAAACCTTTCTGACCCTCTTTGTGCTTAAAAGTATTGTCAGAATTAGCAACACAGTAAACACTATAAACTAGATAAAGCAATACCCTTTGGGAGCTGCGAATATTGGCTGCTATTTAGAGGGTAAATGAATATAAAATCATCTGCTCGATCATTGGATGCTGAGACAGGAAGCTAGTGGTCCCATTCGTACCCAAAATTATTCATACTCGATGGTTTCGTACCAAAATATTTTGGCCCAAAATCCAGTAATCGGTAATTGTTGCTAAATAAATAAAATTATGTTAAATACATAATTTGTAATATGATATATGATTAACAGAGCACATGTCAAAGTGTTGAGAGATGGATGTGTCTTGTACTAACCATACTAAGAGTTTTGATGGCACAGACTAAAGAAGAAGTGGTATTATCTCGGATACATGAACTAGGATTGAAACTACATGTGTTGAGACATACCGAGGACGAGACCTCTGAGAGAGAAAGGGGCGTGGTCGATGCTCTCACACCGGAGGAGATCATGGCAAGGCAAGTACTTCCTTCTGTCTATAAAGTCGGACACTATGTCAAGGGGTTAGAACTAAATCCATCTAAATGTGAAAATTATAGAAATTGACTTTTTTGGCTAATCGAGTCTGAAAATGTGATTTATGGAGATCATGGCTAGGCAAGTTTTCCTTCTGTTTATGAATTCAGAGACTATATATAGAACACACCACAGCTAGTGCTGATAGCACTAAAACTGTGAATGTTTTATCTGTTACAAATTGACATTACGTCAGAGCAGAGATTGCTCCACCTACTTGTTAGTCAACGGTTGCTTGGCGAAGGTTCTAAAGTTAATCCATCGGTCCATGTGATTATAGTTTACCGTTAAAATTGATTTAAAGGGTATTGATTGTCAACTGGCGTTATGTCAATTGGCCGAAGAACTTAAGTCACACAGGTGATATTTGGTGGGTTAACCAGGTAGTTGCTTATCTCAGTTACTAGTATATGTGGTCTCTAATAAAATAACAGCACTGGTCAAATTAACTGAATGGGGTAGCTACAGATACAAAGGTAAATTGCTGCATCATAATACTCTCCAGGGCAGTGCATGCAAATATTATGATAAAGATAAACTCCCAGTTCAGTATACATGTATTCAAACTCGCTGAATGTTGACACTTTAAATGTAAATTATAGTGACATTTGGATATTTCACGGGAGTTTGAGTTTAGGTAACACTATGTAGATGGTGTTTTAGAAATACTTTGATACCAATGACACGGAATGATTTACGAGGGGTGATCAATATATTCGAGGACTTTCCTTCTAATTTTTTACACATTCTAACCAGTGTAATGAAATTACAAGCCAATGTAGATCAATCAATTATCTTGCGTGTCGTCTAGTTTACTTTATGGTAACGTCATTATTTACTTGATGACGTCACTTTTTGTTGTCCTCGAATATATTGATCACCCCTCGTATATCTAGTATAGTGCTTGTTTATATTTGCTTGTTTTCTTGTACAGGTTATTTCTACAAATGATTGGTATATGTGTATCAATGATTAACGAGGTGTCATTGAGGAGTAGATCAGCTGACAGATCATGTGACAGATCATGTGACCGACCATGTGACTTCCTGTGTTACCAACTCTCACATCTTCTCATGTACATCACTCATATGTTCCAATCAGGTAAATAACTCTCTTCTATTACTCATATGAGAGAGCGGTGGCCTAGAGGTAGGGCGAGCGCTTCGGGATCAAGAGGTCCCGGGTTCAACCCCCTTCTGGACCACTGGTTAATTTCTCTGAGCAAGACCCACAGCTCCACTCCACCATGGTGTAAAATGGAACCTGTGAGGGCAGTTTCTGGGTACCACAGATCAATGTTGGCTGCCTCACCCATATAGGTAGTCCAATGACCAGGTGAAATTATAAAGTCAAAGGGTGCTTTAGCATCCTAACAGCTGAAAAGAGCCCTAGAAAATTGGTAATTTTAACTTAACTTATATGTGCCAGTCAGGTAACGTATTATCCTCTATGAGGGCTCCAACAAATCTGCATCCAGAGAGTTGCTTTACAAGAAACAACAAACTTTTATATAAGATTTTTGATAAAACAATTCAACGTATTGTCCAATAAAGTCAATGAAATTAATGCACATGTTGATGAAAAAAGGTAATTTGACAGCATTCCTAAATACAGTTTAATTATTAAGTGGTTTCATTATGTGGACCGATCTAAACTTCATGCTTGATTGCTGTATCATAATTACACTTATTTTTAGTAAAAAAGTGTTTTCGTTTTGTCAAGTTACGGATATACAGCTGGGTTTTTTAGCTTGATCCACGATAAAGCCCTAAGGTACCCAAAGGCGGCTGGTTCTCAATTAATCGACATTTAACAGTCGGAAAGAAGTGTTAATTGTGAAAACGAAACCCAGTCTATGCGACCAACTTCCTCTTTCTTTAAACAGCCATCGCAACAACAACATTGCAACACAATTTGTAAAAGAAAATTCCTCTCTAGCACAATGTGGTGATGATAGGGGAAACATGATAATGAATTTTAGTTTATACTAATTTATTTAAGGTCGATTTTGAAACAAGTTTTTCCTACTTATATTTATCACTCTCGACACCTCATTACTGATGTTATCCATCATCATGAGGGTATGAGAGAAGAGAAGCCAGTTTCTATTATATGCTGGGCGTCTTGCAAGGGAATTTCTGGTACCATTTTTATATTTCGTCTTTGGTATGATAATGTATGTAGATTATGGTGTGAAATATGGTGTATTTTAGGTTCATTTAGAAGAGTTGCCACAGCCTCGGTACAGCAGATACGTCAACCTGTGTTACCGTGTTACTATAGTATCAAGGAAATCAACCAGTGTTTCCTGTTGCTAGGCATCAACCAACCGACCTTGACCTTACAATGGTGTAACGTCTTAATACTACTCAACTTTAATGATCAGACATTCTGGAGCGAAGCTGTGAAAACACCGAAGAAATATGTGATGGCCGGTGCAAGGTAAATATGGAGTTAATACATCTGTCTGTAACCAATATCCGCTGTCTTACAGTTGACTGGATATCCTAGTGGTAGAGTGTCCACTTGTGATATGGGTCTGGATCAATTCCAGTCTGCCACATTACACAATTGCACACTGAGTTAGGTTGTATATTTGTTTTTTACAGTAAGGGATAGGTAAACATTTATGAGCCGCGATCTGAGAAAAGGGCCCTTAGTGAAAAATTTTCGATTTTCATTTTTTTGCATTTTCCGAGGAATCTATCTTTCCTGTGTACAAGGAAGAAAGATTTTTGTCAATTTTTCAAATATTAACAATTTTATGACCTTTTAAAGGAACCAATGACATGGACATTTTTGGCAAAAAACGTGTATCTCAACATGGACATATTTTGTTACTGTTTGCTGTTTAAGTGGCATTTTCACACTGCTGTTAATCTGCTGGGATTGAATTTATCATTTGAATGATGCTACTTATTTGTGAGGAGTAACATTTGTGTGTGAAAATACGCCTTTATCTTAATTTTTTGTTGCCATAGCAACCATTTATTCAATTACTTAAATATGCAAAATTCTACTAATGATCAGGAAAATATTACAACTGCAATATATGGGCTTTGTATTAAATAAATGCTTTCTACGTTTATAGCAGAACAGTAATACTGAATACAGAAGTTATTTTATTTCAGGGTATGTATGTAAAATAAATCCCCAACAGGTTTTCAAACGGGGCCTATCGGTTTTCCCTCCGTCGGTCAGTCGGTTCGTTAGTAAAGTTAGTTCGTCAAAAAGCTGGATCCTGACATCACTAAAACATCTTTCAAGTTTTGTTTAGCAGATTTGATCTGTGGATAAGGGGCAATAAAGGGAATTATGCACATTTATTTTTTATTGTGTCTGAAATTGTGGTTGCTATGGAGACCGAAATGGTGAAAATATGTACAAAAAGACTAGATCCTAAAATTACTCATACGGTTTCCATGCTAGGTTTATGAAACCTGGTACGTAGGTAGGTGACAATAAGAAGAGTATGAATATCAAAATATAATTTCATTTTAACAAAAAATTGGGTTGCTATGGATACCAAAACAGTGAAAATATGTAAATAATTACTAGATCCTAAAATTATCCATACAGTTTCCATGCTAGGTTTATGAAACCTGGTATGTAGGTAGGTGACATTAAGTAGAGTATGATTACGCAACTATAATTCCATTTTAACAACAAATGTGGTTGCTATGGAAACCACAATAGTGAAAATACTGGAAATCTGGAATCCTGTCATAACTCAAAGAATTTCCAATCTACGTGCATGGAATGCTATATATGGAATTTGAGGAAAAATACATATAATGATAACATTTACGCTAGAATATTGTTTAATTCTGACAAATTAAGTGGTTGTCATGGCAACATAGATATAAAATATAATACATAGGGCTGTGGATTCAAACATGTAGGCCTCTGTCTTGCTTGCACTATTAAGTGACGTGTTTATGTTCAACTTCATGTTCTTCATTGTCTGGTTTTCTCAAATAGTTTTACTTATATAAACCAATTTCGGAATATGATGATATATGATGGCAAATTGAATCCAAAATTATTGATATTTTTTTACATAAAAATATTGACTTTCGAATACTACATTTCTACGAAATGAAGATAATTGATGATTTTATATGTTATTCAAAAATGTACTATAGGAGACTGCTAAGCCATTACATTGCTATTAATCACCCATAATAATTAATGGTTTTGTGGTCTGTCGATTCCAAAATTCCTCAATATTTGTTTATAGCTGACTTCGTGTTACACCCAAAGGTCTTATTGTCTTGATTGTCTGTCACTACAGTTCGGATGCTGTAAATGCCAATCAACATGTACATATTACAGGCTTTATATCGAAATTAAATTATTAACACCCTTGTAGTTAGCAGATTCCAATAAACAGGTTTTTCGTTTACATTTTTTGTGTTTTATCCCAAAATATCGCATTTCACACACATACTCACTTTATACAGAAATGTTTTGATGTATTAAGCAAATTGTTACCACAAACCTAACACAGTAAGCTATTATTAAATGTCATGATTATTAATGATGTGGTCTTCTGATTCAAAGTTACTTAACTTATGTTTATATTTTGCAATGTTTTACTCCAAAAATTTCACGTAATGAACAACTTTTTAGAAAAGATTATTAATACTTGTGTGGAATGACAACATGTGTCTATTCGCATTGTTTAATTTTCAAATAGCACAGTTTGTGGTGTTATGGTTAAACAGATTCCAGAAATCATCAATTAAGTTAATATTTTGTAACATTTTATCCCAAAACATGGTATCTTCAACAAAAGCTTAAAGTTATCAATTTCTTATATATTATACTACAGGTTATTTCAAAATATAATTATTAATAAAATATGATTATGAATAACATTGTGATCAATTGATTCCCAATATCCTCACTTTTGTTAATATTTTGGACTGTTTTACCCCAAAAGTAGCTCAAGACGCGTATTACTTTAAAACTAGATTATAAATATCTTAAAGTCATCATGTGCCTATCTTAGTGGTTTATTACTAAATGATGTGATTAATGGCATTGTAGTAAACCGATTCCAAAAATCACAATTTTAGTTTATAATTTGTATGATTTTACCCCAAAATATCATATAATGATCCAAATGGATAATGTATTATTTGATATATTATACTTTAGCTTACTACAAACCAATTATAGTTGTTTTAGATATAATACGATTACAGATGTCAATGTGGTCAATTGATTCCTAAAATCCTCACTTTTGTTAATATTTTAGACTGTTTTACCCCAAAAGTAGCTCAAGACGCGTATTACTTTAAAACTAGATTATAAATATCTTAAGCGGAAAGTCATCATGTGCCTATCTTAGTGGTTTATTTCTAAATGGTGTGATTAATGGCATTGTAGTAAACCGATTCCAAAAATCACCATTTAGTTTATAATTTGTATGATTTTACCCCAAAATATCATATAGTGATCCAAATGGATAATGTTTTATTTGATATATTATACTTTAACTTACTAAAAACCAATAGTAGCTGTTTTAGATATAATACGATTATAAATGTCAATGTGGTCAATCGATTCCAAAAATCCTCACTTTTGTTTAATTTTGCAATGTTTTTGCCCAAAAATGTCTGAAAATGGACAACATTTAAGACATCAGATTAGCAATATCTTATGCAGGCAGACAACATGTGTCGAGCATACTGATTTATAATCATATAACATAATAAATGGCATTACAGTAAACCGATCCCAAAAATCACCATTTGTGTTTATATTTTGAAGGATTTTACCCCAGAATATCGTATCTTGATCAATAACTGATAATTTCATATGCTATATAACACTACAAGATACTACACTCATATTGCAGTGGTCTTTAATAAAATACGACTATGAATGACCATGTGGTCTGCCGATTCCAAAAATCCTCACTTTTGTTTGTAATTTGTCATGTTTTAACCCAAAAAATATAGGCTTCATGTGTTACTATAGAACTTCATATTAAGTATGTTGCAAGGCAACAAGTATGTGGCAGGATACAACATAAATCATTTTTGGTGCATTTTTGCCTCGTTCTGAAATTCGCAGAAAATGATGTCGTAACTTTAAACTCAATTTTCTCAATTTGATGCCAATATCATTAAGGGCCCTTTTCTCAGATCGCGGCTCTTATATATTGCACATTTTTTATCACATACTGTTAGGAAGTACCAGGTGGCTTGAGTAGCCTGAAACATATAAATATTGGACACATGCTCATGGACCTTAGTAGCAATGAATTCACTGGATATGTATTTTGAAACCTTTTATGAAAATAATGGGTCACCAGGGGTTAACCAAAAAAAAACTACTTGATTATTGTTTAAATTGTGTTATACTTTAAAATACTTCCTTCAATCAAAATTAAAGAAATTGATTTGATTGAAGGAAGTTAACGAAATTAATTTGATTGAAGGAAGTAAACAAAATTAATTTGATTGGAGGAAGTTGACGAAATTAATTTGATTGAAGGAAGTTAACGCAATTAATTTGATTGAAGGAAGTTAAAGAAATTAATTTGATTGAAGGAAGTTAACAAAGTTAATTTGATTGAAGGAAGTTAACGAAATTAATTTGATTGAAGGAAGTTAAAGCAATTAATTTGATTGAAGGAAGTTAAAGAAATTAATTTGATTGAAGGAAGTTAACGAAATTAATTTGACTGAAGTAAGCATTTTCAAGTAAAATGAATATTTATATTTTCAGCACCACTGAGCCGGGCTCCAGTGAAGATAAAGAGTCCCCAGTGTCTGGTACCCAGCAATGTTGTAATGATGAGATCCTGAGGAGAGGTGGTCTTGTTCTTTTCTGTGATTACGCTGTAAGTAGTTTAAGGCGATAGGATGTTTACATGTATTATGAATACACAGATTCTGTCATCTTTTATGGGTTTTTAATTTAACAAACAGACATTATGCGATTATTTTTCTTCTAGATGAATTAGTCCAGATTCTTATATAAATGTATTAGGTAGGTCAAGCTAAAAAATGTGATTTTAAGAGAGCTTTTTGATAAATTTTGCAATTTACCAACTGGAGTTGAGTCCCTTTAATACCTTAAATTATCTGGTGTATGTTTATATTGAAGTCACAATTATTGTACATGTATATTGTTTCAGTGTGAGAATTTGAATGATTCGGAACACATGACCTGGGTGTTGATAAACCATGTGAAAGATTTAATTGAACTCTGTGAGGAAGCACCTGTTCAAGACTTTATTAGGTAAGTCCATTCTCATCATCTCGATCTTTGTGCAACATTAATTTACCTTTGATTACCCAAAATAGTCAATATCACATGATTTTATGTAAATTATAGGTGGCCATAGAACACAATGTGAACTCAATATAATTGAAAATGAGCCCTTATGACTATAAAATGTTGATGGATATCACAAACTTTTGTTAACACCTGACGCCTGTCTCCCTTACCACTGGTTGGATTTCATTAAAACTTCACATGGATACTAGGTACCAAGGCTTGAAGCCTAGTTGTCAGGAATTTTAGGTCAGCTGTTTTTCCTGGTGATAAGGGCTCTGTGTGAAACATCTTTTTGTGTTATACACCCTTCTTGTTATTGTTTCAAATTGTACTGACAAATCAAGCCTTTGTTTTGTTATGCCTTGCTTCACACACTTGTGTATTTTGTAATGTAATTGTATGCCAGAAATGGCCCATTATTGGAATTAATATATTGACTCTCTAGGTAACTGCTGGCTTACCCACTGTCACTGGATAGTATCCATATCACTGAAATACTGCTCATATCCTGAGTGGTGGGACTTAAAGTATTACTTATTTATCTTTTACAGTGCAATACATAGGAATTCTGCAGCTAGTAGTTTGTTTATACAAGCTATACATGCTAGATGGGAGGATGTTACACGACCGTCCCTGGTGAGGAAGACATTGAAATGTCTCGATGCTATACATTTCTCACAGAGTGGTGCTTTACTTACACTGCTTATAGACAAGTTTTTAGGGACCCACCATTTGGCCGTGGCTAGATCATGTGACAGTATAGCGTGTAGACGACTGGAAATGTTACTCGCTGAATCTCCGCAGATGAGAGCTCAACAATTACCATTAGATGACCTCGATAAATTACTTGTCTTCATCAACAATAATAAATTGATGTCAAAGTAAGTCAAATTATAGTTAATATTTGTTGATGATGCAAACGCTTATTCTGCTGATTTGGTTGAGGTGGGGTGGGGTGGGGTGTCATATTGTTTATCGTTTTTGCTGTGTCCGTCCATCACATTTGTTTTTCACTCAAAATCAGGATTTCTGTGTAACCCATAGCCATTAAAATTCATAGTAATCATAATAGTAAAGACATTATTTTAAGAGGGGCACCACAGTTTGGGCAAGCCCAGCTTCCCTTGTGAGCCTCTATAATTATAGGCAATTCAATAAGTTATACTAATGTTGGAACTATCCCATTCGAGAGAATAGCGAGGCTATCGGAGGCATACCGTTAACTCAGGTATACACAGTTACACCTAGATAAACATACTTTACCTGTCGGACAACCTAATGTTTATTAACCGTTCTCGATTGACTTTGGAAGATCTGTACGGTATAATTTCTTTTATTGAGTTCATGACCTGTATTGGTTTTAGGGTCAAAGGTAAAGTTGTCATAGATGACCTCTAGTAATTTTAGGGTCAAAGGTCAAGTTGTCATGGGCCAGTGAGAAGTTTTATTGTAGGGATGTTAGCTAATGATTAGAGATTATGCCTCAACAGAACATGAATAAGAATTATTTGGCCAAAACAAAATAATGTTGGGGGTTAAGGTTTCCCTACCTACCCTATTATTTTGCTGCTACTCTGCAAATTTTATTAAAATTAAAAGCCAAAACTTGAAAAAAAAAAATTGTATCGTAAAAAAAGTGTTGAAAAAAACTAAATAAAATAATATTAAACAATAAAATGTTTCCCTTACCTACCTACCCTAAATTTTTTGGGCCCGCAACCTTAACTGCAATATTATTTTGTCTTGGCCTTCATATTTCATTGAATTAATTCAGTATACACTTTTTTTTCAGGCATACCCGTTTGTTGTCGCTGCTAAGCAAGTTCAGGGAGTCAATAGCGGACGATGTCAAATCACCAATTAGTATAGAAGTACCCCACCCACTTAAATGTATAAACTCAGGAGAGATTCAGATAGGAAAAGTATGAACTTTGATGAAATATTACCATCTTATCATTCATTCTATTCTAAGTGAATATATGTTTAAGGGTTTTGAAATGGCACTTGAGTAATTGTTTGTAAGATCAATATTTGTGAATTAATATGGAAAATAGTAGCCTATATTCCTATAACTTGCATAAGGTGCATTCCTACAAGCTTACTTAGTAAAACGTTGATTAATCAAGCCAATTAATGAAAAAAAAGGAAAAAAAACTAATGGGCTTGTTACATCGCCGAGAGTTTTGTCTGAGCACCGATTTTACTGTTTGTGTATTTACTACTTCCGGTCACGAAAACCGAGACAGTAGTTGTTGTTTTTCTTAAATTTTTCATTAGATGCGATATAATAAATTTTTTACTATCGAAAAAGCTGCTAATCTACTGACAATAGATCATACTGGTTTGAAAACTTTTTATCAGCAAATTTTTCCCATGTGCTCTTGATAACGTTATCAGCCTCTGTGCACAAACTTATTGGTCACACATGTTTGTATCAAGAGTGCAGACTGCATGTAACATTGAGGCAGATTATTCCACTTCAAGCAGTTTGACATTAAATTTGGGTTTGGGTACCAAACTGGGCTCTCTACCTAGACGGACGGGGTACCAAAATGGGCTCTGTACTTAGACAGACTGGGTACCAAAATGGGCTCTGTACTTAGCTAGACTGGGTACCAAAATGGGCTCTGTACTTAGACGGACTGGGTACCGTTATGGGCTCTGTGCCTAGTTGGGGACTGGGTACCGAAATGGGCTCTGTGCCTAGATGGGGACTGGGTACGGAAATGGGCTCTGTGCCTATATGGACTGGGTACTGAAATGGGCTCTGTGCCTATATGGACTGAGTACCAAGTTGGACACTGGTAACCAAGCTAGGCCTGAGATGTAAGGTAGGCTAGGTACTAACTTTAATGAGTGTATTTCAGGAGATGTATTTGAATATAGTACGTGATCAGTGTTATAAACCTGGAACCAGCTGTAGACAATGTGCCAGTCTTCTACAACATTTAGACTATTCTGATATGCTCGCAGTCATGATGACCAAGGTAAACTATACAAAGTTTATACCGTGTTTATTTTACGTTTCTTCATTATATGGTGACATCACCAGCTATATCTGGTAGATCATAGACATTTTGATACTTGTAGACTTTGTTTTAGAGATTTTGAGAGTTTTCAGACATGGGCTGTGAAATTGTTCCCGTTCTGTCTGTTTTACGACACAGGGATTGTTTAAGTGTAGGCATTTTGTCTCCAATTATGGCTTACGTTGATAGAGTTAGATCTCACTATAATGTTGCATTGTCTTACTGTAAATATTGTTCGATGGGATTGGATTTCGTGGTTAAAGGTGAACAACGAAATCCACGAAATTTAATTCTACACGAAAATTAATGATTTTACAATAATCTGTGTAATGAATTGATATTGATACTTTGTTTCAGGAATTTAACCTTGGTATAATGGAGGAATGTATTTCTATTGGTACCCAGAGTACTCTACAGAAATACAACAGGGAGTCTGATGTACCTTCTACAGGGAACCAGTCTGTCGAATGGATGTTTGATCCGTTATTTCAAGCTTCTCAATTGACACTGATGAGACATATAAACAACATAGTGAATCTGTTACCTGTTCCGCATGAAATATTGAACTTCAGTGATACAAAAGATACACAAACTTCAAAATATTTTGAAAAACTTGAAGATTTTATTACGGAGAACTCATCGTTAGAAATTGTGTTTATGTTAGCGTCATCTTTGCTGCAATATTTGGTTTCAATGTCGGCGTTACCATGGAAACCAAAAGTGCCAAGTGAATCTCAGAATGACATTTGCAGGTTCTGCACATTTTGCATGGAGGTGAGTGTTTGGGTTTTTATACCCACATATACAATGTACAGGGTGATCATTAATATATGGTAACATAGATAACATCAGGTTTTTTCAGGATATAAATCATTTTCATATGTCACATACTTATTTCTCAGCAGATGTTTGAAGCGTTTTCCTGGTTTCTGCCAAACGACAAAATTAGTAAATTTAAATGTGCTCTTTAACGAAGTGAATATATCGCAAAAGAAATATTGTCATCAATTTCACTCACCATGCATTTATTATCCATATCTAATAAAATCTTACGCACATTAGCTGTGAAATAAGGGTCAACACACTTCTGTATCATTAAATTTGACAAAATCATTGAAGTTATTTATGTTACCGTATATTAATTGATCACCCTGCTATATTGGAATCATGCTTGAGGCCGGTCTATAATGGCTGGTTGGTTGGCTGTAAAAATTAATTTTGTCTGTGCTATTTCTCAGTAACCATTTGTCGGATTTAAATGAAACTTTGTAAGACTGATCAGTATCAAGCCTAGTTGTGCATATCATCACCCGGACAAATTTAAGGGAGTTGTGGCCCTTTGTTTATTACACTTATAAATGTTTTCTACCAACTTCCTATATGAGTGTGTTTTCTGGGTTACGTTACATTTGTGTACATGGGGTGGGATAATCACAGATAATATGCATAATATAAATATCTGTATACTATTCACACATGATTTTGATGAACAATAGATTTTGAAAGGTAACTACTAAAAATTATGATTGTGTGAAGCCAAATAAGAAAATTATTTGAAAAGTACACAATGGATTTAGACAACCTGGAAGGCTTCGTACATTCAGATACATTCGCCTGTGGTTATGTCTATCTATCTTTCTTTTCTTTTCTTCGTGAATTCATGTGGCCTTTAGCGGAACAGTGGTATTTGGTAATCAGGTTAATAATAATTTGTAATTGTATTTTTATCCTGTGTTTATCAATAATTTGTAATTGTATTTTTATCCTGTGTTTATCAATAATTTGTAATTGTATTTTTATCCTGTGTTTATCAATAATTTGTAATTGTATTTTTATCCTGTGTTTATCAATAATTTGTAATTGTATTTTTATCCTGTGTTTATCAATAATTTGTAATTGTATTTTTATCCTGTGTTTATCAATAATTTGTAATTGTCATTTTATCCTGTGTTTATCAAAAATTTGTAATTGTATTTTTATCCTGTGTTTATCAATAATTTGTAATTGTATTTTTATCCTGTGTTTATCAAAAATTTGTAATTGTATTTTTATCCTGTGTTTATCAATAATTTGTAATTGTATTTTTATCCTGTGTTTATCAATAATTTGTAATTGTATTTTTATCCTGTGTTTATCAATAATTTGTAATCATATTTCTATCGTGACAGTGTATATCTTGGCTGCTGTGTAGCAATGTGATGCCGTCTGCTGAACAGTTAAATGTTGGTCTACAGTGTACTAGAGCAGTGTTACAGAATTCACAGCTAAGCTCTCTGATTGGTCAAACAAATCATGTGACATGTGTGTGTACTATCACCAAAACCGTGCATCAGATTGTGTCCACATGTAAGTATAACAGATCATGTGACGTGCGTGTGTACTATCACCAAAACTGTACATCAGATTGTGTCTACATGTAAGTATAACAGATCATGTGACGTGCGTGTGTACTATCACCAAAACCGTACATCAGATTGTGTCTACATGTAAGTATAACAGACCATGTGACGTGTGTGTGTACTATCACCAAAACTGTACATCAGATTGTGTCTACATGTAAGTATAACAGATCATGTGACAGTGTGTGTGTACTATCACTAAAACTGTACATCAGATTGTGTCTACATGTAAGTATAACAGATCATGTGACAGTGTGTGTGTACTATCACCAAAACTGTACATCAGATTGTGTCTACATGTAAGTATAACAGATCATGTGACGTGTGTGTGTACTATCACCAAAACCGTACATCAGATTGTGTCTACATGTAAGTATAACAGATCATGTGACAGTGTAGTTGTGTTGTGGTGTTTCTGATTTCTGTGCTCAGCTGGTTAGGTTGAGTGCTACCTTCCCTGTCTGATTTCTGTGCTCAGCTGGTTAGGTTGAGTGCTACCTTCCCTGTCTGATTTCTGTGCTCGGCTGGTTAGGTTGAGTGCTACCTTCCCTGTCTGATTTCTGTGCTCGGCTGGTTAGGTTGAGTCCTACCTTCCCTGTCTGATTTCTGTGCTCGGCTGGTTAGGTTGAGTCCTACCTTCCCTGTCTGATTTCTGTGCTCGGCTGGTTAGGTTGAGTCCTACCTTCCCTGTCTGATTTCTGTGCTCGGCTGGTAAGGTTGAGTCCTACCTTCCCTGTCTGATTTCTGTGCTCGGCTGGTTAGGTTGAGTCCTACCTTCCCTGTCTGATTTCTGTGCTCGGCTGGTTAGGTTGAGTCCTACCTTCCCTGTCTGATTTCTGTGCTCGGCTGGTTAGGTTGAGTCCTACCTTTCCTGTCTGATTTCTGTGCTCGGCTGGTTAGGTTGAGTCCTACCTTCCCTGTCTGATTTCTGTGCTCGGCTGGTTAGGTTGAGTCCTACCTTCCCTGCCTGACTTGCTCATACCTTTTTTATGAGTGTGTTACTATCACCAAAGCCGTTCAGATTGTGTCTACATGTAAGTTGAGTCAATTTGAAACTTAAGTTATACCTCCCACCTAATCCTCTTCGTGCTGGATTGCCCTTAAGGCCATTACCATTAGTTATAAGTGCAACAGGTGAAACAATTGTAAATATAAACAACAGTATTGATACATCTGCCATTCTGTAAATATAAACAACAGTATTGATACATCTGACATTCTGTAAATATAAACAACAGTATTGATACATCTGCCATTCTGTAAATATAAACAACAGTATTGATACATCTGACATTCTGTAAATATAAACAACAGTATTGATACATCTGCCATTCTGTAAATATAAACAACAGTATTGATACATCTGCCATTCTGTAAATATAAACAACAGTATTGATACATCTGACATTCTGTAAATATAAACAACAGTATTGATACATCTGCCATTCTGTAAATATAAACAACAGTATTGATACATCTGCCATTCTGTAAATATAAACAACAGTATTGATACATCTGACATTCTGTAAATATAAACAACAGTATTGATACATCTGCCATTCTGTAAATATAAACAACAGTATTGATACATCTGCCATTCTGTAAATATAAACAACAGTATTGATACATCTGCCATTCTGTAAATATAAACAACAGTATTGATACATCTGACATTCTGTAAATATAAACAACAGTATTGATACATCTGCCATTCTGTAAATATAAACAACAGTATTGATACATCTGACATTCTGTAAATATAAACAACAGTATTGATACATCTGACATTCTGTAAATATAAACAACAGTATTGATACATCTGCCATTCTGTAAATATAAACAACAGTATTGATACATCTGACATTCTGTAAATATAAACAACAGTATTGATACATCTGACATTCTGTAAATATAAACAACAGTATTGATACATCTGCCATTCTGTAAATATAAACAACAGTATTGATACATCTGCCATTCTGTAAATATAAACAACAGTATTGATACATCTGCCATTCTGTAAATATAAACAACAGTATTGATACATCTGCCATTCTGTAAATATAAACAACAGTATTGATACATCTGCCATTCTGTAATATGATTGTCTGTCTGTTAATCATGACTGAGCTTATTGCACATTGTCATCATTATATTAGTATTACAACTGTGATTACAAGAACACATATCTCTAACTCCAACTTGCCTCCTCTTCGTACAGTAAAACCTTAATTCTTATCTCGAGGACTTATCTGGACAAGCCAAATGATCGAAATAAACCGGGATTCTCGAGGACTTTGAAATTCCCTCGAAATAAGCCGGGTGCTCGTAATATCAATGTTTATCTTAACGAAGTTTTACTGTACTTGTTATATGATATTTACATTTGAGACCAATGTATAGTCATTCTACTAACTCATCTATATCTTATATTACAGTATGTATTTTACCCGGCCAGCAAATGTGTGTACATGTCCGACATGAAGATACTCCAACCAATTCACACAGAGATGGTAATATTATCTTCATCATTGATTATAATTATCTACAAATACTTAAAGGGGCATTTCCTATTATTTTGATCGTTTAAATCAATTCAGAAATATTATATTTAAAATGAGAATTATAATTGCTAAAACTCCTCAAAATTGCAACAAAAAGCTCCCACTAATTACCGAAAAAAGAATAAAAATATATTTCTGTTATGAGCCAAAATAGTCACGAGTTGTTTTCCTTTGACTACATCAAAATAAATCACTGGAAGCGATAAATGTTATTGGTGATTTAAATATGTTTTTGACATTATAGTGGCATATTTGCGCACACTTTCTTCTGACACATTATGCTAATTGATAGTGCTTTGTACATTTAAGTCATTTAATGTGATTATACTAGTTGTAGGGAATGCCTCTTTAAGAAATAAACTATGAAAAAACATAGTAATACTATATCGAAGATAGGGTTTTGAATATTTTATTTTGAGTCTAAATTGATTTCAGAGTATAATTAGACATTAAGCCAGTATTGTTTTACGAGAGTTTGTAGTTTACCTGCATGACGTCATAAAAAAAAAAGTGACGTCACGTCCATTGTATATCGGTATGATTTGTTCTTTGTCTATTTAGGCAAAATTGCTGGTCATTTTAATATTATTTAGCTCCCATATAGTTGGAGAGGCATATTGATTTAGTGATTTACATGTCACAAACTTAGTCCAGACATTCTCCTTAATCCGTGCTTGGTTTTCAGTAGTTGGTACCAGGGCCTAGTTGTGCAGGAATATTGACAGAATTTTAGGTTGTAATATTGCCAGAGTTTTAGCCTTTTGTGGGAGATGTATATTTTTGTGTAAAAAAACTTTCTTGTTTAATCTTTTACGGTATTTTACAACATTATTTGATAAAAACCATGATTAAAGAAAAAAACATGCATAATCTCTTATCAAATGAGATTTTAAAAGTTTTAATCTTTTACAATATTTTACATCATATTTGTTACATTAATAATTTAATTTATTCCTCCGACAGATTTACACTATTTGACGCGGGCATGTGATGAGATATCGGAACTTGTACAATATGTGTTGTCTGTATCGTCTATGAGTGAAGAGAGTTTGGACAGTACTACGTTACCCAATAACTTATCCTCGCTGATTTCTTCCCTAGTCATTGGTAGGTATAGTAGTTTTAGTCTAATAATTACTTGATAATCAGGGGTGTCAATCTTCCTGATTAATCCGGAATTCCGGATTTACATATCCTGAAAGAGCCATGATTTTGGTTATTTGATGGAAATATCTTGAAAAATGGCAAAAGTTATGGTCAATTTTGTCTGTTTTGAAGGAACTTCTTAGTGTGGTTGAAGGCCTCTTCTTTGGTAAAAATGGTATATCGCTTATGATTTTCCCAATTTTAATTTTGGCTCTGTTGACACCCCTGGATAATGATGCTATGGAGTGATTTGATTCGTTTTAAAGTTTAAAGTTTCTCTGCTACTGGTTTATAGAATATAAAGAATAAGTGAGCATCAAACTTATAGAACTGATAGAAATAAAGACATAATGCAATAAGACAATAGACCTAACATGTGAACTTCACCCAAACTGTTTGTCAATGGAAGATTAGGCCTAAACTGTTACTTAACTAGCTTATATTATGATTATTAATTAAGACAGATGCAAATTTTTACATCTACTGACATGTATATATTTCCTTATATTTTTATTAGTTGTTCGTATTGACATTACGCCAGAGCAGAGATCGTTCCTCCTGGTTGTATGTCGAAGGTTGCTAGGCGAACTTGTTTTCAGGTTAATCCATTAGACCATGTGATTTTAAATCACAGTTAAAATTGAGTTAAAGGGTATTGATTGACAACAGGCGTAATGTCAATTAGTTTCTATACATTGAACTTAGATGAAACATAACCTATTTTGTCTTTGAGATTGGTCATTGACTTTCTTTCTATAGCTTGGCTATTTTGACCTGAACCTGAACTTTATGTAATAATATATTACATGGTTTTTGCTTTGAATATATCAATTTCCACAAGCAAATCGTGCGATATCAGTATTTCAAGTTTGTGTCTGTAGTACATCTTGAGTGTCTTCGTGATACTCACCGATTATGAAAACATGCAATTGGTGTTGTAAAAGCAGGCTATATATCGACTGTTAAATTATGCTAATCAAAAGGTCAGGCTTGTGTCAAATTAGCCAAGCTATATCACTGATAAACCATGATTTTACAGGTCTGTCTAGAACTCCAGTATTGAATAGTTTTGCTAGAACTCCACCTATAGTATGGAAGATGGGCTGGATACCGACACCAAGTGGGGAACCAAAGACACGCTTACCTCCCCTACCTATAGATCTCATGTTAGATAAGGAAGTGCTCAAAGAATTTGTTAATAGAATTAGCTTAATAGGTCGGTATTTACTTTTAATTTTAATTTACATTTTTTAATTTCATTGTCTACTGAATTTGGATGTTTATTCAGTCACAATTTGACTTGACTCAACTTTAACTCTTTTTTATCATTCGTTATTCCTGTGTATCATTTGCCAGCCCTTTATTACGCCTTATCTGGGATAAATAAGCTGATGGGAGACCATCAAACATCACAAAAAGAAAATGCTGAATTTCTGTTAGTTTTTATTTGGGGCAAACAAAAGGGCGAATATTAGCAATTCCATTTTATTTATTATTCAATACCTTCTCAATAAGATGTTTTGCATCTGAAATATATAATTTATTTACATATTCAATGATTTCTGAAGGAATTTTAGTTTTCATAAAAAATGTTTTTTCCTCTCCTGAAAAATTGGTTTTTGTCATACTGTATTTTCGAATGACACCGTCGATATACTAATAGCATACTGTACATGTTTATATACCGTGTTTATATACCGTGTTTATATACCAGGTTGGATATCTAGACAACAGTTTGAAGAAACCTGGATGTGTTTACTGGGTGTATTGAATCCTACTTCATCTGACCATGAAATCTCACATGAGGTGGGTAATATTTCCACAGGAAATCTCCAAAGTTTCTTGATAAAGCCTCTACTCTTTTACGAAAATTGCCTATGACTGGTGCTATCAAGTGCTCTTAGACGTAATTCAATCTCAACCATCGTCTTAAATTGTGCTGTGTACAGTGAAAATCAGTGTTTGTGGTCAAATGATTTAACAGTCACATGTTTGAGGTCCATACTCCCAGATACGCCTGTATTTAACAATCACCTGACATATGTGGTCCATATCATACATAATGCCGAGCATAGCCTTGATTTGCTTTCGTCTACTGAAATATGGCAGGCATATATCAGGGGTTTCAATGGACCCGGGAGATTTCCAAAAGACGCAGAAAGGACCCGGCGTATTTCAAGCCCGTGCGTCACTCCGGACCCAGTCCATTAAATTATCGCACGTTTCCTGTCATAAAACTGTAAATATAAGCGTGTAAACAATCACTGGACGCTTGAGTAATCGCTATCAATCAACGCATGATCGCAATCGATGAACGCTTGGATGGGGACCCGGATGCGTGACGAAATCCACGTGTCGGTCAGAAGCCAATGATTGTCGGCGGAAGGCGTGGCTTGAATAAATTACATAGTAAAATGCCCAAGGTCGTCGTAGGTGATGTAAACACGAGGCGGGACTTATATGCAGATTGACAGGCAGTAAATTTTTTATGTAGATTTCGCGAAAGGTGTTATAATTGGCATTTATTGGTGTTTAATTGTATGCGTTGATTGTTACACGCACGTGTCGTCTTAAACCACTGGATAGAGAATGAAAAGAAATGCCGATGCGTTTGACCGGTCGATTAAAAAGCCACCGGACGGTCATTTTAATTGATAATTAATTAATTGTAAGTGCCCGGATTGATGATAAAACAAAACAAATTCGTATAGATCGCGATTTTATATTTAGACTCGTGTGTTCAATAAGGCAGTCACACGATAAGTTTGTATAAGTTACCAAAATATCCCAATTTGATATTATTTTGCAACCAGTAGTGACGAAAACCAAAATTATAATGTCACTTTTGAATGTCATATGTTTTCGCGATATTGGCGTATCGTTCAGAAAAACGAAAGTAGAACTAAGTTACTAAGTGGTATTTTAATCCATTAAGAAGTTTATAATAAGTGTATTAGTATATTGTTTTTGGTATCATGAATCTATATTAGCCTCATATAGTCACAACCCTGTTCAAGACTACCACTTTTGTAGCCTACTTTAATTATTAGAAAATCATAAATAGTTGTAAATAAGCCATTATTTGGCTAAATTTATGTACATATTAACATTTATTTGACATTAAATAAAACAACAACACATTTTATTAATAAACTTTGTTCATGTTACTTAGCAAGAGCTGCATAATTAATGGTATTAACCATTAATGTAGACAGGCATGTTCGGGAAAGGACTCCCGGGTTTCAGAAAAGGACCCTCCAAAATTTTGAGTGAAGGGTCCTGGGACCCTCGGGTTTTCAGGTCTAGTGAAACCCCTGATATATACGTGCCTCCACCCGGATTCGAACCCAGATCGCCAGATTGGATGGCAATCGCACTAACCACTGAGCTACGGAGGCACATATACACCTGAATTAAACAACCATATTTGATTATCTTATAATTGGCGCCTACTTCTGTAATCTACATTATATTACATTGAAAAAATTTATATAGCGCTTTATATAACTAGTCTCTAAAGCGCTTAACATGCGAAAGTCAATTAATTGAAAGTTCATTAAAAGTCTAAAAAAAATCACAAGCTTCATTACGACGACTGGTTTGGTGAAACAGCCACCATATGTAACCAAAATATTGTATTTTAAAACAATGTGAAACCTGAATAAACAAACATCTGTCATAATTTCTGAAATAAACTGTAACTGTATGGTATTTCAGGAGGAGGTCGAGAGAACCCATTGTATGGTACTGGCAGTACGTGCTATCACCAATATGCTTGTACAGACTATGATAGTACCATCACCTGGTAATCCTACACAGGGACAGTTTGATATACAACCTAGAGATAAACCACTAGCTTTCCTCCACACAAGGTATGTTACATTGTATGGTACTGGCAGTACGTGCTATCACCAATATGTTAGTACAAACTATGATAGTACCATCACCTGGTAATCCTACACAGGGACAGTTTGATATACAACCTAGAGATAAACCACTAGCTTTCCTACACACAAGGTATGCTGCATAATATTTTACCAAGCGCTGAGTTATCCTAGTCTTTTTTGTTATTGTGCTTTGAGAATATTTTGTAAGGTTAAAATTACTACTCTGATTAGAGGGTAGAGAAGCTTGTATATTCAAGGTTTCCATGGCTTCCATTTGAAATGTTACAATCTACATATACATTTATTCAGTTTACTTAACAAGTTTATATATTTTTAAATAAATTGATTTCCCTCCACTTGTGGAAAAGTTGCTGGTTCAGTTAGAACTGGTTAGGAAGCTTAATAGCATGATGAAGGGCCTTAAGCATTTGGCCATAACTGCTGAAAGCATAAAATGTGCAAGAAGAAAACATTAAGCATTAACAACTATATGAGTACCATTGGGACGTACATGTTTAACAAACATCTCTTGCTGCCCTGATTTAAACAACTATGTTGCTTTTAGTTTGCTAAACTTTATATCCTACTAAACAGGGCATGAGGAAATCATACAGGGAAGGTAGCACTCAACCTAAACAGCCAAGCGCATAAATCTGAACCACCACAACACAACTGAGCAATGCTCACACATAAATCAAAGAAACATCTAAAAGTCCAAGTCCCCGCCAAAAAAATGAAGGATGACCCAATTTCACAAAGACAATATAGAATAATGGTAATTGCATGAAGCTGTAAGGTCATATCTTGTCTTGTTTCAGGTGTGGTAAAAAGTTAACTGTGATACGTGGAGTAGTAGAGAATGAAGTACAGAAATTGTCAGCCAATAATCAGTAGGTTGGATTTAATAGGGTTATTTTCTCCTTGCAAATCATCTGCTTGTATGGTAGAGAGTGGTCTACATATAAATTACTTTGTACCTGTCAATATTGTTGACAAGCCTAACATACTGGTGTTTTAGCTCACCAGTCACATAGTAAATCTTAACAAAACCTTGTGTTCACTCATGAGGTCACTGATTTGATCCAATTTTCATGACACTCAGTCAGAATGTTGTTCTCTATGAAATCTAGCAGTGATGATTAGAAGTTTTGCAACCTGCTAGGAACCCAGCCAGATTGCAAGTTTCGTGCCATTCAGACAATATTTCCTCTGATGTGTCTGTGTCAGATTAGAAATAAACATGGACTGCAATAAAAAGTTTGTCCCTTTTGGTGCAACAAGGTTGTATCCCTCTTTATAGTAAGACACAACCTTCTTGGGCTCAAGGGACAAATAGTCTCAGTATGCAAACGGTTAAGAAGTTATCAAGGATCCTTTGTTGGTGATATGCAATGTTTCTTATTTGAAGTGTTAGTATCAAAGTGTTATTATCTTTTATTTTAGGGGTAGTTCTCGGCGTAGTTCAGATAATGTCAAGTATAATTTTGATTCCAACTTGGAAAGAGACATGTGTGTTGATGAATTCACACTCGGCCAGGTAAGTCATGCATGGTGCACCATTTTATTTGCCCAAGAGTCAAGTTGGGCATACAGTCTCCAAATTTTATAAATATAGGATCTTACATGAGTGTCTTTTCATATTGAATTTATTAAACAAGTTGGATAACAATGAGCAACTAAACATAGTGCATCATTGTATTTAAATTACTGTTACAGTGTTGCATAATTATTTGAGCGAGATGGGAATATTGAATTGTGATCACGTCACCGACCTGTTATTTCTATGTATCCTGTCTGTTAATGTATATTTTTGCATAGTTAATATATAACTTAGTAGTGTAATATCGTTTTTATTAAATGGGCTTTATCAAACTCTCACGCTGCGATTTATGTGATAATAAGTTTAAGTTAGTGTCAGTAGTTGAACTTATATCAATTTAAGACATACATGTTTTGCAAACATCTCTGACTTGTTATTCTTACTATGGATATTTTATCGCCATTTTGTCTGTGGATTTTTTGAAACCATCTCTTTCACATTTTATGTTTTGATTTTCAGGTTTCGATAGAATCAATCTGGTCAGTCGTTGGTGTACTTGAATCAAACACAAACATGTCAGAATCTGACACGACAGATTCAGTGTCGATAGACAGTCCGACGCATGCCGAGATGACGGCTAGTACCTTGGCAACGAGTCCGTCAGATACGACCATTACTCGGGATCCGTCGTTATCTGCAGCTGGTCTGGATGTACATTCCTGTCTACAATTCTTGTTAGATCTATACAGACAATGGTTACTGCCTGGATCTACCAATAAACCTGCTCTCTTATTGCTCAATGAAGTCATCAAATCTGTAAGTTAATCATCAAATCTGTAAGTTAATCATCAAATCTGTAAGTTAATCATCAAATCTGTAAGTTAGTTAATCATCAAATCTGTAAGTTAGTCATCAAATCTGTAAGTTAATAATCAAATCTGTAAGTTTATTATCAAATCTGGAAGTTAATCATCAAATCTGTAAGTTTATTATAAAATCTGTAAGTTAATCATCAAATCTGTAAGTTAGTCATCAAATCTGTAAGTTTATTATCAAATATGTAAGTTTATTATCAAATCTGTAAGTTTATTATCAAATCTGTAAGTTTATTATCAAATCTGGAAGTTAATCATCAAATCTGTAAGTTATTATCAAATCTGTAAGTTAATCATCAAATCTGTAAGTTTATTATCAAATCTGTAAATTAATCATCAAATCTGTAAGTTTATTACCAAATCTGTAAGTTAATCATCAAAACTGTAAGTTTATTATCAAATCTGTAAATTAATCATCAAATCTGTAAGTTTATCATCAAATCTGTAAGTTAATCATCAAATCTGTAAGTTAGTAATCAAATCTGTAAGTTTATTATCAAATCTGTAAGTTAATCATCAAATCTGTAAGTTTATCATCAAATCTGTAAGTTAATCATCAAATCTGTAAATTAATCATCAAATCTGTAAGTTAGTTAATCATCAAATCTGTAAGTTAATCATCAAATCTGTAAGTTTATTATCAAATCTGGAAGTTAATCATCAAATCTGTAAGTTTATTATCAAATATGTAAGTTAATCATCAAATCTGTAAGTTTATTATCAAATCTGGAAGTTAATCATCAAATCTGTAAGTTTATTATCAAATCTGTAAGTTAATCATCAAATCTGTAAGTTTATTATCAAATCTGTAAGTTAATCATCAAATCTGTAAGTTTATTATCAAATCTGTAAATTAATCATCAAATCTGTAAGTTTATTATCAAATCTGTAAGTTAATCATCAAATCTGTAATTTTATCATCAAATCTGTAAGTTAATCATCAAATCTGTAAGTTAACTCTAATACTGTAGAGCTGGCTATTAAATATGTGAGGTGATCAAAAAGTAATGAGACAAATGCTCTAAAATGGTAATTCTTTGTGATATCAATAAAATAAGATTTTGTTTCAAATGAAAAATGTATCCTCTATACGTCTGCAGAGTTTCATAAATGTTCATCCATTTCTGGCAGAGATATCCATTATTTTGCAACCTTTAAGTTAGTTAACTAGGACAACAGCTTACCTTTACACATTTATAAATGGACCAAACATTTGTATAATTTTATGAATGGTCACCAGATATGGGATTATATATTAGATATGTTGATTTCTTATAAGAAATTTGAACTATTTTTCAGATTGTTTCATTGTCTGACTTATTTGCTGAGAAGGAACAATTTGATTGGATGTTGGACAACATGTTTGAAGTGTATAAAGGACATCCCGGGGAAGATGAGATTACTCTACAATATCTGAATGTTGGTATCTGTAAAGCTGCTGGTGTTAATGGTGTGGTAAGTATGACTTGGCTTGCTCGTTTGTAGTCAACGTAGACAGTTGCATACTGGGAAATCATTTAATTTTGATGGGACGAAATTTCGTGGTTTTAGCCAAAAAGCTGTTTAGTTAGTACAAAACTTTGGCCAAAAAGACCTTTCGATGGTACAAAATTTCGTGGTTTTGGCCTAAAAGACCATTTCGTTGAGACTTTGATTCATGGATTTTGTATTTCAGGTGATAAATACAAGGGTCAACATTATTGTTCGATGGGATTTAATTTCGTGGTTGAAGGTGAACCACGGAATTTAATGCCCCACAAAAATTTATGATTTTACAGTATATCAAAATCATGCTTGTAAATTCACTACGGAAATCTATTGGTTATGACCGAAATATTGTTACAGTGTAATTGATTACTACCAGCAGTGCTTTCACTAGCCTCCAAAAGTGAAGAGTCAAAATGACTCCTAACTCTCAATTTTCAAGAGTCTTCAAAATATTGCAAGAATATCTGTATTATAAGTATAGAAAATTTGACTCCTCACCTTGAATATTCAAGAGTCAAAATAGGCACTTTAGTCCAATTCAAGAGTCAAAATAGGCACTTTAGTCCAATTCAAGAGTCAAAATGCAGTTGCATGAGTCAAATTAAAGCCCTGACCAGTACACAAATTATTTTGACATCATGTACATTGATTCCACTTTAAAATTAAAACAACTTCTTGAAAACATGCTTGAAGCTGAAATATTGATTATGTTATTCGTTAAAAAATGTAAGTGAATTTGCTGATAGTATAATTCTGTCTAATACAGCTTAGGAACCATCAAGCTCCTGTAAGTATTACATTCAAACTGAATGCATTTTTTTGTTCACTCCTTTACCATTACAACTAGTTTTTACATTTTTGAACCAATGCAAAAAAAAAAAATATGTGGAACACACGATCAAGACGGGTCAGGTTTCAATTATTTATTAAATGACCGACGTTTCGGCTATGCAATAGCCTTCTTCAGGGTACAAATATACATAAATAAATTTACCGAAGTAAGATTTGGAAGTATTTTTGAAATAAGTGAGATAACACAATTGTCCTTTAAGTTTAAAAGTTTTCTGTTTTGGAACTTAAAAGTTAACGCGATTGTCCTTTAGTTTTAAAAGTTTGCTGTTTTTAGAGGTTCACTATAAATAAAAGAGTACTATTTGACAGTCATGTTTATAAGAACTAAAGATCTAAAGTGCATGATAAAAAAATCTCTGTTACAAATAAGGTGGCCCGATGGTCTAGTTGTAAGACACTTGACTCCTGAACAAGAGGTCCCAGGTTCGATTCTCGGGCACTTGGTCATTTCAGTAACGCTATTTAGTGTTTCCCACCCTACTAGAGATGAACTGGTAGGAAACACAGAGGTAGTCTCGCGTGTATCGGTGCTTTACACTGGGCAAGTTAAAGAACCAAGGATTGTATTCGAAACTAGCTAGGGTATCGCACCTGGAGTTCTTGTATCTCACCTGTGTCTCGAAAGTTTGTGATAATGCCCCAGAGTGGGCCCTGTAAATTACATGGAAGAAAGAAAAAGTTTTTATAACATTGAGTGACATTTTTAAATTGTATGGTTTTGCTTTGCCTGATCCAACATGTTGTTTTTTGTGATTTTACAGTTCTAAATGACTGATTTAAAAATTCAATGTACAAGTCTGTATTTAATTACTTTGTTGTCTGTGTGTTTTTTAGCTCACCTGAGCACGAAGTGCTCAAGGTGAGCTATTGTGATCGCAAAATGTCCGTCGTCCGTCGTACGTCGTACGTCGTACGTCGTACGTCGTCAACATTTTGACTTGTAAGCACTGTAGAGGTCACAGTTTTGATCCAATCTTCATGAAACTTGGTCAGAATGTTCTTCTCTATGAAATCTAGGCCAAGTTCGAAACTGGGTCATGTGGGGTCAAAAACTAGGTCACTAGGTCAAATCTTAGAAAAATCTTGTGTACACTCCAGATGTCACTAATTTGTTCCAATCTTCATGAAACTTGGTCAGGATGTTGTTCTCCATGAAATCTAGGCCAAGTTCGAAACTGGGTCATGCCGGGTCAAAAACTAGGTCACTAGGTCAAATCTGATAAAAACCTTGTGTGCACCCTAGAGGTCACAGTTTTGATCCAATCTTCATGAAACTTGGTCAGGATGTTGTTCTCCATGAAATCTAGGCCAAGTTCGAAACTGGGTCATGCCGGGTCAAAAACTAGGTCACTAGGTCAAATCTGATAAAAACCTTGTGTGCACCCTAGAGGTCACAGTTTTGATCCAATCTTCATGAAACTTGGTCAGAATGTTCTTCTCTATGAAATCTAGGCCAAGTTCGAAACTGGGTCATGTGGGGTCAAAAACTAGGTCACTAGGTCAAATCTTAGAAAAATCTTGTGTACACTCCAGATGTCACTAATTTGTTCCAATCTTCATGAAACTTGGTCAGGATGTTGTTCTCCATGAAATCTAGGCCAAGTTCAAAACTGGGTCATGCCGGGTCAAAAACTAGGTCACTAGGTCAAATCTGATAAAAACCTTGTGTGCACCCTAGAGGTCACCGTTTTGATCCAATCTTCAAGACACTTGGTCAGAATGTTGTTCTTCATGAAATCTAGACCAAGTTCGAAACTGGGTCATGTGGGGTCAAAAACTAGGTCACTAGGTCAAATCTTAGAAAAATCTTGTGTACACTCCAGATGTCACTAATTTGTTCCAACCTTCATGAAACTTGGTCAGGATGTTGTTCTCCATGAAATCTAGGCCAAGTTCGAAACTGGGTCATGCCGGGTCAAAAACTAGGTCACTAGGTCAAATCTGATAAAAACCTTGTGTGCACCCTAGAGGTCACAGTTTTGATCCAATCGTCATGAAACTTGGTCAGAATGTTCTTCTCTATGAAATCTAGGCCAAGTTCGAAACTGGGTCATGTGGGGTCAAAAACTAGGTCACTAGGTCAAATCTTAGAAAAATCTTGTGTACACTCCAGATGTCACTAATTTGTTCCAATCTTCATGAAACTTGGTCAGGATGTTGTTCTCCATGAAATCTAGGCCAAGTTCGAAACTGGGTCATGCCGGGTCAAAAACTAGGTCACTAGGTCAAATCTGATAAAAACCTTGTGTGCACCCTAGAGGTCACAGTTTTGATCCAATCTTCATGAAACTTGGTCAGAATGTTCTTCTCTATGAAATCTAGGCCAAGTTCGAAACTGGGTCATGTGGGGTCAAAAACTAGGTCACTATGTCAAATCTTAGAAAAATCTTGTGTACACTCCAGATGTCACTAATTTGTTCCAATCTTCATGAAACTTGGTCAGGATGTTGTTCTCCATGAAATCTAGGCCAAGTTCGAAACTGGGTCATGCCGGGTCAAAAACTAGGTCACTAGGTCAAATCTGATAAAAACCTTGTGTGCACCCTAGAGGTCACCGTTTTGATCCAATCTTCAAGACACTTGGTCAGAATGTTGTTCTTCATGAAATCTAGACCAAGTTCGAAACTGGGTCATGTGGGGTCAAAAACTAGGTCACTAGGTCAAATCTTAGAAAAATCTTGTGTACACTCCAGATGTCACTAATTTGTTCCAACCTTCATGAAACTTGGTCAGGATGTTGTTCTCCATGAAATCTAGGCCAAGTTCGAAACTGGGTCATGCCGGGTCAAAAACTAGGTCACTAGGTCAAATCTGATAAAAACCTTGTGTGCACCCTAGAGGTCACAGTTTTGATCCAATCGTCATGAAACTTGGTCAGAATGTTCTTCTCTATGAAATCTAGGCCAAGTTCGAAACTGGGTCATGTGGGGTCAAAAACTAGGTCACTAGGTCAAATCTTAGAAAAATCTTGTGTACACTCCAGATGTCACTAATTTGTTCCAATCTTCATGAAACTTGGTCAGGATGTTGTTCTCCATGAAATCTAGGCCAAGTTCGAAACTGGGTCATGCCGGGTCAAAAACTAGGTCACTAGGTCAAATCTGATAAAAACCTTGTGTGCACCCTAGAGGTCACAGTTTTGATCCAATCTTCATGAAACTTGGTCAGAATGTTCTTCTCTATGAAATCTAGGCCAAGTTCGAAACTGGGTCATGTGGGGTCAAAAACTAGGTCACTAGGTCAAATCTTAGAAAAATCTTGTGTACACTCCAGATGTCACTAATTTGTTCCAATCTTCATGAAACTTGGTCAGGATGTTGTTCTCCATGAAATCTAGGCCAAGTTCGAAACTGGGTCATGCCGGGTCAAAAACTAGGTCACTAGGTCAAATCTGATAAAAACCTTGTGTGCACCCTAGAGGTCACCGTTTTGATCCAATCTTCAAGACACTTGGTCAGAATGTTGTTCTTCATGAAATCTAGACCAAGTTCGAAACTGGGTCATGTGGGGTCAAAAACTAGGTCACTAGGTCAAATCTTAGAAAAATCTTGTGTACACTCCAGATGTCACTTATTTGTTCCAATCTTCATGAAACTTGGTCAGGATGTTGTTCTCCATGAAATCTTGGCCAAGTTCGAAACTGGGTCATGCCGGGTCAAAAACTAGGTCACTAGGTCAAATCTGATAAAAACCTTGTGTACACCCTAGAGGTCACTAATTTGATCCAATCTTCAAGACACTTGGTCAGAATGTTGTTCTTCATGAAATCTAGACCAAGTTTGAAACTGGGTCATGTGGGGTCAAAAACTAGGTCAATAGGTCAAATCTGAAAAATCATTTTGTATACTCTAGATGTCATCAATTTTATCAAATCTTCATGAAACTTGGTCAGAATGTTGTTCTCCATGAAATCTAGGCCAAGTTTGAAACTGGGTCATGTGGGGTCAAAAACTAGGTCACTAGGTCAAATCTTAGAAAAGCTAGTGTTCACACCAGAGGTCACAATTTTGGTTGTATCTTCATGAAACTTGGTCAGAATGTATTTCTCTATGGACTCTAGGCCAAGTTCAAAACTGGGTCATGTGGGGTCAAAAACCAGGTCACTAGGTCAAATCTTAGAAAAACCTTGTTTACACTCTAGATGTCATCAATTTGATCCAATCTTCATGAAACTTGGTCAGAATGATGATCTCTATGAAATCTGGGCCAAGTTTGAAACTGGGTCATGTGGAAAAAGTTCCAAATTCAATAATGCTTGATTCTACACAAGTACAACTAGTCGGTACTAAACCCATCAGCAGTCAAACCAAAGTATGTATTTCAGGAACTCTACTTTACCTACTACTCACAAACATTTTAGTACAAAATTCAAATCTACGCCACATAAGTATTTTGAGTTCATACTACAACAATCTTGCTAACACAGCCAACATTGCAACAAACTCAGGTGAGCGCTTAAGGGCCAATGGCCCTCTTGTTTAATTAAGATGTCATAATCGCTGGCATGTTTTTGAGTGTCAAGTTTTTATTACTTATATACCAGTTGTAATTATTTTGTTTACCCTGCATTTGGCATGGTGTTAAAATTTCAATTTGGTTATGATTTTGCATTTTTTTTGTAAATATATATTAACATACATTTATATATGATATCTTGAACAATAAGGATCCACCATGAGCTTCTATGTAGAATAAGGTTATCTCACCTGAGGGGTCGGATTTTAGCCAGGGCCAGGGCTTGCCATGTTCCTGGTCTCCTCACATGTTGGCATCAACTCCTCCCTCCTGAGGTTACCTATAGTAATTAGACAAACATCCCTGTCCCTGCTGCCTTTTCCTAGCTCTTCCGGGCAAATTCTCCCTATCCCTGCTGTCTTTTCCTGGCTCTTCCGGGCAAATTCTTTCATAAAAAGAACCTATATAATGTTCATATTTTACCAGAGCTTACAGAACCATATCTACACTTCATATTTACCTGTAACAGATTAATATAAGAATTATACACTACTTGCACACTCCCATTCGTACCCAAAATTATTCGTACTCGATGGTTTCGTACCAAAACATTTTGGTCCCAATCCAGTAATCGGTAAGCGTTGCTAAATAAATATAATTATGTTAAATACATAATTTGTATTATATAAGAATTATTTACAATGTACTACTTGCACACATTATAATATCCAGCAAGGTTGATATTACCAAATTTGAATAATTATTCCTGTATCTAATACATGAACTGGTCAATATGCCAAATGGCAACAATTTGACATATACAATGGTATCATGCTAGCATACTTCGGTAACTGGTTAACATATTCTTAGCAATTGATCACACTTTCATGTAGGAAAATTTCATACTGTGTATATAATACATGTATTTGTGTAGAAAATGTGTTGCTTAACATAATTGTGTCGTACTAGAGTGAGGTATGAGAGGTAAAGTATTTATTTATTATAGTGTCACCCCTATTGAAAGGGCCAGCCAATTTGACTTATGAAACACTTTTTTTCTTGGGCACAGTACCTCAAGAATCCCTTCTCGTATTGACAGGTGCCTGGAAGAGATGGACCTACGTTTACCATAATTTAACTAGCTGGCGGCACACCAACCGGTCGCATCAGCCCTAAACAAGCTTCCATCGGGATTTGAACCTTCGACCTTCCGCTTCGGACGTGGAAGGTGGACGGCCCTAACCACTCGGCCACGGTCACGGTTGAGAGACTTGAAAGCAGAGATAAAATGCAGTTTATTGACATGCATTTGTATAATTTTAGGACAATGCTACGGCTGAGCGATTGATCAAGATTATAGAGAATGGATTACGTAGTACACATATCCCGAGTAAACTGTCAACATTACATGGTGTATTATATCTACTAGAAGCAGGAATACCGGAAGTGAACAAACCACTGATACCGGTCATCACAGAATTCATACTGAGAACTTTAACGTCTGTATCACAGTATGTATTGCTGTTTATTACATAGGAAAGCATTAATATTTTTAAGGTTCTTTCACCTGTTTCATGTTGAGCTTCTTGATTTTCAGTAGATCTAGGTTCATTTTAATCCTCATCATTATGAGGCTCGAATAAATGCCCCCAAAAGGCTTTAAATTCAAAGTCAGCAAAACCCTCCAGATATCATCAAAGGGAGGTAAATATGTAATGTAAACAAACAATACAAGGGAGGTCATTTGTATTTTCATTGAAGAAAACAGTGAAATTATGAAAATGTTATTTTCACTGTTATTTTCACTGAACATCACCATAATCCATTGAAAGCATATAATAAAATACGATATTGTTTATTTCCTGGTCCCATTACCTATCTGCCAAACATCTTTCTGCCTAAAAAACTTTCAATGAATATACATCAAATATATGCTGATCATTAAACCCCTCATCTTTGATGAGGCGGTATAATGCTTTGCACATTTTTTAGGTCAGTTTGTTGGTCTGTCGGTACACTAGACCAAATGGTTTCTTTTCAATATTAACTGAAAATGTTTTGCCCTATGATCTTTAACCTTATCATAGTAGTTGGCCAGCTACAGTATATGACCTCTGTTGATTTTGAGGCCAGAAGGACGAAGGTCACTGTGACATTTACTATTTCCTACTATTGGGCTACCATGGGTGCATACATGTATTACAAACATCTCTTATTATCTTTTACACATTTAAAATGTGTTTAGAAAAACTAACCACCCCACCAACATTTATAATGGCATAATACCTTAGTGATTTGACTACATCATGGTCAATTTTCTGAGCAATACCCACATGCTCCACTTAGGTGTAAATTGGTACCTGTGAGGGCAGTGTCTTTTCCTGGGCACCACAGATCGATGTTGGCTGCCACACCCACAGGAAGACGTCCACAAGCGTAGGTTTCCATTGGTAGCCCAATGACCAGGGAAAGTTAAAAAATTAAAGGGTGCTTGAGCGGCTTAAAGTGTATAGAGCTATATTTTAATAGTCATTCAATGTCAAAATAATTACTTGCATCATTCTAAGTATGAGACTAGACTACCTTAATTGTGAATTAAAACTTTGGATGGGTTCCGTGTACTTAGATTCAATCGTCGAAAAATAGACGATTCTTATAGTTTCATAGGGTGTTCTAGAAAACTTTCCTATGAAAATGGACAGTTTGCATGTCAAATAAATCGCAGCGAGAGTTTTTGTAAAACTGAAGCGAAAAATGATCTAATGGATATGAAAGCATAATTGTTTTTCAGTTTTTGAAACGTGTTTAAAAAACATCTTTCGATATAGCTCTATACACTTTAACAGTTGAAAAAAAAACCCTAGAAAATTAACATGTTTTATTTTGTATCTAGAGTAATTAAGTGTCTGTAATGATACTGCTTTTCTGATTCTATTTCTAGGCAACCAGTGTGCAGTCAGAGATATATGCTAACAATGTGGGCAACATCATTCTATATATTGGAGAACTTCAGTGTGGATGTTAAGGACACAGATTTCCCTTCACAAATCTTACAGGTGAACAACTTTTACTCACTTGTATATAATTTATCACATAACCTGGAAGTGCATTAAAGCCGTACCGGAAATATCATAATGCACTCCCAGTCTGTTACATAAATAGCTTGAAGTTGGTTGGTTGATTGGGTTCAGCGTGACGTAACGAAAGCCAATCAGTGCCTGAATTGAATGGACCCGTGACGTCAATATAATACAAACGATATTTTTAATGAAACCCATGTAGCGTACATCAGCGTTTTAACCATTAATGGGCGTTCGCTATGGTTATGTGATAAATAGAATCTTACATTTGTGATACAGCTAGTATGACGTCACTGGACTCGTTCTCATCTTGAACACTACTTTGTTGTATTAAAATTACAAAAATAAACAGTGGTTTGTCTTCGTGGCATATATTTAACAAAATACCCTATTGTAAAGTTAAACAATATTATAATGAGCACTCAAGATATACAAATGTTCCATTATTAACCTGTGTTTACAGTACAACATGTACATAATATAAAAATTATGTGTATATTTTCAGTTGGCCATCAATATGGCATCAAGTAGTGAAGAGAGTGTGACTACTACGGTGTACCTGGCTATATTGAAGGGATTAGAAAGGTTATTATTGACGGATGTTCTTACAACCCACGATTCTGAGCTCATTGTTAAACTGAGTGTTGACAGGTATGTTGCTACTTTCATATGTTGAGAATCTTTCACAGCTATGATTTATAGTTGATACACACACTGCTGTAAACATATAAGTGTTTATTATTAGGGCCCTGCAAATTTTTTGCAGGTGCCCTATAGTAATCACCCTGTCCGTCTGTCTGTCTGTCCATCCGTCCGTCCGTCTGTCTGTCCACATTTTTCATGTTTTTTCTTAATAACTTGCAAACCGTTAAAGGTATCGACTTCAAACTTTAAACATAAGGTCACAGCAACAATACACTATTGTATGCCTAGTTATGATACTCCAGCTACAATATTGTAAGAATTATGGCCCTTTGTAAAATTACAATTTTCCTCATTTTTCATCTTTTTTTCTACATTACTTCAAAACCGTTACAGATATTCAAATGAAACTTGCTATACATATTGACAGTGACAATACGCACATGTGTAGCAAAGGGCAACAACTCTAGCTTTAATAAATTTTGGCTTGTGCCCCTTTTTCGACTTCAAAACTTTAACATTGGCCATAGTTCAAAAACTTTTCAAGATATTAAAATGAAACTTGCAATACTTATTGACAATGATAACGACAGGGCCCTGATCACGACAGTGATGGTTCTAGTTATTTTAAAGCAGTCTTGGAGTTTGATACTGTGTACTAGTTGGAAAGGTTTGACTTATAGATTCCTTTAGCTTTCTAGGATAGGTACTTGATAAGTTATGGGTTTGAATTTGTTGTGCCCCTCACTTTAAGTGGGGACATATAGCATTGGTGCTGTCCGATTGTATGGAACTTGATATATTTAATTGACTATATGAAGTACAATAGAATTACATCATATCTTGCTCACTTACTTACTTGCTGTTCGCTATGACCTGTATCAATAAGTGTGATATGTTCTACTGATTTCATAGTATCATGCCTCACAGGAAAAGGTACAGTTATATTATAATGGTGAAATGGGGAACCTTCCACTCTTCTCCATATCCTCCTCTGTCTAATTCCCCACCCACTTTATTTTTCTGATGAGGTGGACACTGTTTAAATGCCTTTCTTCGTTTGATTGTTGGGTCTGCTTCCTCCTACATTGTTTTAACATAACAAACACACAAGGTATTTAACGTCACATTATTGCTCCCAGAACTATTTTCCGATCATCCATTACATACAATGAATGATGAAACCATTAGGCTGTTTCTTAAAAAATGGCTTATACTCGACGATAGAATGTAAACTATATCTGTCGAAATAGTCGACCAAATATCTTATTTAGTAAATTGTATGGTGAACAAAATACTAATTTAGCAAGAGTTGCTTCCCTTACACTTTAAATCATGCATTTATTGTTTACAAATTGTCATTTTGTCAACAACCCATCTGGATGTTTTGTTACGTTTTCTACCATATTATGGTGTTTTCCACATTTGGGAATCAACCAAAGTGCTCAAATTGCATCATTCTGCAGAGAAGTTACCAAGTTATAGCTTATTAAAATAGCAGTTTAAGACTTAATGTGACTTTAATGGGTGACATGGTAACCATGTTGGTAATAATCTAAATAACTGATCAAGGGATCCCTGGTTGGATTCTCTGTTGGGGCACTGGGTCATTTCTAAATGCTTGTCAGTGTTTCCTATCCAACTAGAACTGACCAGGTTGTACTAACCCTCCCTGAGGTAGTCCATACAATGCATGTTTGACATAAACAACCAACGAGAGTGTTGTTGACAAAGCTTGGGTGTTTCAGCAGAAATACTTGCATCACTCCGCTGACTCTACTACTCTGTTACTTACTGTCCCTTCAACTAAAACATGAAATCTTTTTTATAGTAATTGAAATCGTTGAACATAGTTGCAAAGAAATAGCAGTGATTATGAATGTTATCACTTTTTAAGTCTAGGTCTGAGTTTCAGTCTTACACTGTTTTTATCTTACATTTATTGATCAAATGTCAAAAATGAGATTTATTTATATATGTTCTAACTTAATTGTGGTAAGAATGTCATGGTAACAATTGGAATGAGGATTTTACACAATTATATGCTTTTATGAACTGCTTATTTATGACATGTATGTTTTGTTGGTTTGCTTGTAGTTTTCTTAAGTAAGTATGGGGATAGTATAATTTGCTTGTTTAGATCTGTCCGGTTTTCATGCTATATAGCTTGACCAGATTAAAATGACACTTATCAAAGTCTGTAAGCATGTCCGGCTATACTTGGCTCTATTCGATTTGTATGTTTATTTACTGTATACAGTTATCTCTGTTTAAGACCAGCTATAGTTGTTAGTATATGTTTTAATAGCTTTGAATTTTTTCGGATTTTAACAAATTATGCAAAGAGTCTCAGTTTAATGTCCACTGGTCTAGTTATACCAAAAATCTGTGTGCTTCAGCTATCTTGGCTGCAGGGACTTCTTGACTATAGTTTTAAATTGTAAAAATACTTCAGAGAGTAGATAATGCTTGTTAGCCAATGACAATTATTGTGTTGACCGGTGATCTATATTTTGTTTACTTGTTAAGAAATGATAATAAATTATGATAAATGCTTAATGACTTGGAAATTGTTCAATTTCTTCTCCCATTTTTCTGCTGTTTAAATTAAAATATTTAAGAATGCCAATTTCTATTAGGGTCAGCTTCAAGCAACAAGATATTCTAATCACACATTTTTCTTTATTAATTTTCTTGTGTTTATGTTTGGTTCAGTATTTTATTGGCCTTATGTGCATAGGCATGAATGATATAAACATTATTGGTGATGATGGACTTGAAAATGTAAGGTTGTATAAGCTTTATAAACAACATTGTAGAAAATGCACTTCTATGATAGTAACAGTCATGCATGTCTTGTACATTTTCTGAAATTTTGTAATTTGGAATATTGCATGTTTGAATAATTGACCAGACGCTAGTTGAGAGAAAGCTCCACCCATTTATCAAAGCTCTGCCAATTTATCAAAGGTTTTGGCAAAGGTAATGAAGTGAAATCTTTGGAATTCTAATGTGTGCAAGATGGTCAATGCTTTTACAACCAAAATTACACTCCATACTTTATTAACATATTGCTGGCTTAGAATGAGAAGGTCGTTACTACTATGATGTAGATTTCAAATATGCAATAGTTTTATAAGGTCAGAAGTGGCACTTACACCCTTCTCATTCTAAGCCAGCAATATGGTGTCTGGTCGATATTGTATAGTAAAGGAATTTCTGCCATTTCAAATTTTCACCCTGCATTGATGTTATGAAATGAATAGTTAATGGAAGAACGAATGAGTCTGTATTTCTCTTTAATTGAAGCATGTAATTTGATTTTGAAGACCAACTGTGGTTTATATTATGACTGAATACTCCTATAGTGATGAGGTTTTAATCAGAATCAATTGATAAATTGTTGAATTCTATGTGGAAGCTACAGTATAACCTATGTTTAGCAACATCCTATGTGAGCTGCAATATCATTTATGCAAATCTTAAATAGTTTGAAGCTTGAATTGATCAATCATTCTTTGAGTAAATGTCTCACAAAAGTGTCTGCTTACAGAAATAATGTACACTTTTTGAATGGAGTCAGTGAGCATGTCGGAGTAGATTAATTTTGTTTGTTGTACAGAAGTTACTGTTGTTCTACAGTGGTTCAATGTATAGTAAATATTGCTTAGCTAAGGAAATTATGAAGGTGTTGTTATAGAGAGGTTCTCTCTGTAGAGGTGGAAATGTGGTACTGTACACATTTATTTCTGTTTAGTGTTGGCATAATACGTTGGTCATGGTGAAGTGATGATGTGGAGGTTTATTGTATTTATTTCTTTGAAGTTGATACAAGTTAGATTAGACCAAATTTTTAGTTGCTGCATGTTTATTATACCATAAAAACTGTGATTTTGCTCAAACATAATTGGGACAAGACCCATGCGTAAACATAAAGATTTACACGCTGTTGGTGTACAGTTTTACTTATGCTCATTTTAGGACCCAGCCCACAAAAAATTACGATTTACAGCAACATAGAAACAGTGACTGTAATTCACATTTTATTTGTAAATACTAAATTAATTACTTTAGTATTTGAATAATGAATATAAACAAACCCCCTATATCAATGGAGTCTTAGTATTTGCCGATCCCAGAAGTCAATGGTCATAACAAAACCTGGTATGACATGTGTTTGTTGTTAAGACGTTGCATTTATTTTCGTGAAGTTGCCCAAATTTCCCATGGAAGTGACATTATTTGGAAATATATCCTTTTAAATTGATGTTTTAAAGATATGTTTGTGTATTTTACAGAGTATGTTTACCCAGTCCACAGAGATCATTGGCAGCTCTTGGTTTACTCTTCACATGCATGTATTCAGGTAAATATAGTTGTCATGTGCTATGTGACATAATTATATAGATTTCATGTGATATGTGAAATAATTATAAAGTTTTCATATGCTCTGTGACATAATTATATATTTTTCATGTGCTCTGTGACATAATTATATAGTTTTCATGTGATATGTGACATAATTATAAAGTTTTCATATGGTATGTGAAATAATAATATAGATTTCATGTTCTATGTGACATAATTATATAGTTTTCATGTGATATGTGACATAATTATGCCCCACCATCTACTGATGCACAAGGCATGTAGTGGCTGTCCTGTCCGTCCATTTGTCCGTCTGTTACAAAATGTTGAAACTTATATTTTTAGTCCATGAATGCATTGCTTCCAAACTTGGCATACTTGTTTACCATCTTAAACGCATTGCATTATCAAAGCCATGTATGACTATCAAACATTTCAACAGAATTATGGCCCCTGAATGACTAAGCTATTTGTTATTGACAAGGCTTGCACCAGGACTTATTAAGCGTTCAGTAGAGCGCAGTCTGTTTTAACTTAAATGCAAATCAAAACTAAATCCATTTACTTATATTTGATTGATTGAATTTAGCTGTTGTGAGGGTACCAAACTAAAAGACTAGCAAACATAACCGGTCAAATATGCCTATTGTCTCATTGAAAGACTAGCAAACATTACTGGTCAAATATGCCAATTGTCTCATTGAAAGACTAGCAAACTTTACCGGTCAAATATGCCAATTGTCTCATTGAAAGACTAGCAAACATTACCGGTCAAATATGCCAATTGTCTCATTGAAAGACTAGCAAACTTTACCAGTCAAATATGCCTATTGTCTCATTGAAAGACTAGCAAGCATTACCTGTCAAATATGCCTATTGTCTCATTGAAAGACTAGCAAACATTACCGGTCAAATATGCCTATTGTCTCATTGAAAGACTAACAAACATTACCAGTCAAATATGCCTATTGTCTCATTGAAAGACTAACAAACATTACTGGTCAAATATGCCAATTGTCTCATTGAAAGACTAGCAAACATAACCAGTCAAATATGCCTAATGTCTCATTGAAAGACTAACAAACATTACCGGTCAAATATGCCACTTGTCTCATTGAAAGACTAGCAAACATTACCGGTCAAAAATGCCACTTGTCTCATTGAAAGACTAGCAAGCATTACCTGTCAAATATGCCTATTGTCTCATTGAAAGACTAGCAAACATTACCAGTCAAATATGCCAATTGTCTCATTGAAAGACTAGCAAACATTACCAGTCAAATATGCCAATTGTCTCATTGAAAGACTAGCAAATATAACCAGTCAAATATGCCTATTGTCTCATTGAAAGACTAGCAAACATTGCCAGTCAAATATGCCAATTGTCTCATTGAAAGACTAGCAAATATAACCAGTCAAATATGCCTATTGTCTCATTGAAAGACTAGCAAACATTGCCAGTCAAATATGCCAATTGTCTCATTGAAAAATTAACAAACATTACCAGTCAAATATGCCTATTGTCTCATTGAAAGACTAACAAACATTACTGGTCAAATATGCCAATTGTCTCATTGAAAGACTAGCAAACATAACCAGTCAAATATGCCTAATGTCTCATTGAAAGACTAACAAACATTACCAGTCAAATATGCCACTTGTCTCATTGAAAGACTAGCAAACATTACAGGTCAAAAATGCCACTTGTCTCATTGAAAGACTAACAAACATTACCGGTCAAATATGCCAATTGTCTCATTGAAAGACTAGCAAACATTACCAGTCAAATATGCCAATTGTCTCATTGAAAGACTAGCAAACATTACCAGTCAAATATGCCAATTGTCTCATTGAAAGACTAGCAAACATTACCAGTCAAATATGCCTAATGTCTCATTGAAAGACTAGCAAACATTACCTGTCAAATATGCCTATTGTCTCATTGAAAGACTAGCAAACTTTACCAGTCAAATATGCCAATTGTCTCATTGAAAGACCAGCAAACATTGCCAGTCAAATATGCCAATTGTCTCATTGAAAGACTAGCAAACTTTACCAGTCAAATATGCCTATTGTCTCATTGAAAGACTAGCAAACTTTACCAGTCAAATATGCCTATTGTCTCATTGAAAGACTAGCAAATATAACCAGTCAAATATGCCAATTGTCTCATTGAAAGACCAGCAAACATTGCCAGTCAAATATGCCAATTGTCTCATTGAAAGACTAGCAAACATTGCCAGTCAAATATGCCTATTGTCTCATTGAAAGACTAGCAAACATTACCGGTCAAATATGCCAATTGTCTCATTGAAAGACTAGCAAACATTGCCAGTCAAATATGCCAATTGTCTCATTGAAAGACTAGCAAACATTGCCAGTCAAATATGCCAATTGTCTCATTGAAAGACTAGCAAACATTACTGGTCAAATATGCCTATTGTCTCATTGAAAGACTAGCAAACCTATTACCGGTCAAATATGCCTATTGTCTCATTGAAAGACTAGCAAGCATTACCAGTCAAATATGCCTATTGTCTCATTGAAAGACTTGCAATCATTACTGGTCAAATATGCCTATTGTCTCATTGAAAGACTAGCAAACATTACTGGTCAAATATGCCTATTGTCTCATTGAAAGACTAGCAAACATTACCGGTCAAATATGCCTATTGTCTCATTGAAAGACTAGCAAGCATTACCGGTCAAATATGCCACTTGTCTCATTGAAAGACTAGGAAACATTACCGGTCAAATATGCCTATTGTCTCATTGAAAGACTAGCAAGCATTACCAGTCAAATATGCCTATTGTCTCATTGTTGGCCTGTTGCCAATCCAAGTTGTATTTGGTATATGTTTTGTCAAGGTAATTGTTACTAAAATAGAAAAAAGGTAATTGTGAACAGAAAGACCTGATTTTGCGGCAATGTTGTGCCTTGTTATTAAATTATCTTGATTTGAGCTTATTGACAGCTTGAATGTACATTTGATAATATTGACTTACAATATCATTTATTTACTATATTTTAGGCAAGCAATATGAAGGTTATAGTCCTAGACCAAGGGAACATGAGGCGTTTAATCTAGAGGAACCTGGCAACTTATTTCAAGATCCCGAGTCGTTGATACTGGCCATGGAGCGTGTCACTGTTCTCTTTGATAGGTAATGCTGTTTGCATGTTTGTTTATATATCTTGTTTTACATTGGGGCTTTAATTGAGAATAGAGATTTGATTAAGTGATAGCATGTAATGTGCTGGATATTGTTGGAATGCTTGATTCCTGTCTTTGAAATTATCACTTAAACAGGGGGTTAAATTTGAATTTTAGTATACAGTAAATAAACGAACAAAGTAAAACCTATATTTTTTTCACATAAATTATGTGATTTTCCATGTGATAACAAATGATGGAACAATGTTCTCCAACACATGTGATAACAAATCTGCAAGATTCTGACTTTGTTTTGACTCTGTAACTATGCTAATGTGATAAAAAAGAATCTGTCATTCGTTGTCTTTGCGATCAACCTTTCTTAAACTCGTCACGAAAACAAATTTGTCAAAGGATCGCTAAATAACTTGTATTTTCTAAACTCGTTTAAGAAATGTTGATCTCCAAAGACAACTCATGTTAGATCCTATATATATATTACACTGTTGATAAAACTTCAAAATGAAATTGCAAAAATCTGTATTTTTGACCTTGGCATCAACACTAGTATGTAAAATGTTTGTTTTGATATTGTGATCATGGGTCATCGTTGACATAATTCACAATTTTATACCGTGTCATAGATTTTGATGTATCTAATAAATCTTATAATCTTGAAGACATGTTGCACTCATTGTGATTATATTTGCAGGGGTAAAAATTTTCAGTTTTTTTAGAAAAAATGCACTATGTTATTTATATGAAAATCATCTAGTTCAGTATATGGACAAGCAGTTTTCAGTGTTTTGAAAATTTTGAACTTTTACCCCTGTATTTGGATGTATGTATATTACAGGATAAAGAAAGGCTATCCGTACGAGGCACGTGTTATAGCTAGAGTGTTACCAGCATTCTTAGCGGACTTCTTCCCGGCACAAGATATCATGAACAAAGTGATAGGAGAGTTTCTATCCAGTCAGCAACCATACCCACAGTTAATAGCTATAGTCGTATTCCAGGTAGGTTAATGTATAACTAATTTATTGTGTATAACAGGGCTTGACACTAACACTATTCCTCTGGGCACTGTTTTACTAACAATGCGTAAATGTCGCGTAAATTTACGCATAGATATCTACCATACGCAAATCCGTAAGTGTGTTTTACTAAACGATCACAAGTACTGGCATACATTTACGCAAAAATATTGAAGATTGAACGTAAGTCGGGACACAATATAACCAATATAACGGGTACCAGAATGAATAAATATACATAAACGGTCGCTAAGATTTGATGATTATTCACGGTCTAAAACAACAAGTGACGGTCTAAAACAACAAACGACGGTCTAAAATAACATGCGACGGTCAAAAATCAACAGTGCGTGTTAAAAACTCTTCACTTACGTTCATATTTGCTATTTAGGGTGGCCCAGCCTTGGCGTAGAAATAAGCCAAAACTTACGACAGAATGTGAACTAAAATATCTTTGTAAAACGCATTTACGCAAATTTTATCGACGTACGCAATATTTTAGGAAAACTTAGGTTTACGCTTGCTTAAATGCTTTGATAAAACAGTGCCCTGGCCCGGAGCCTGTGAAAACCTTGAAGGAGCAGTGAAACTAATAAAGGACCAGTCACTGTTTTCTTTATAAATCCTATGCTTCTTTACTGTCAGTGTCAGACCAGTGACAAAAAATAGTTATTGTCAACCCCTGTATAATAAACTATATTATAGAGTGATGCTTATTGTACATGAATTACATGTTCATTTGTTTATGATTGGAATATATCGAACTCTTATGTTTCTCACAGTTCAATGGTTTGACTTTGTTTAGTCAGCCTATTGTATAGAAGTATCACTGTTTACATACATACCTACTGAGGCCTCCAGGATGGAGCATGTCTTGGTTCCATGTTATACTGTAAAATCATTAATTTTCGTGGGGGATTCAATTTTGTGGATTTTGTGGTTCATCTTCTACCCATTAAACAATAATTTTGACCCTTGTATTTATTACCTGAAATGCAAAATCCATGATTTAACGTCCCATCGAAATGGTCTCTTTTACCAAAACCCAAGACATTTTGTCCCATTGAAACTAAATAATTTTACAGTATTTGATATCATGTATATGTTTCAGGTTTTCAGTAACTTACATGATCAAAGACAGCACGCTTTATTACGTGACTGGGTTATGTTATCTTTATCCAACTTCACACAGAGAACACCAGTTTCTATGGCGATGTGGTCCCTCACTTGTTTCTTCATTAGTGCATCAACCAATGAATGGCTGAGAAATTTGTATCCTTTATGTGAGCAGTGGTTCATTCATAATTTTGTAGCATGAATATAGAGTAATAGGATAGTGTTGTGGATGAGTAAGTTTATCTGGCAAGGCGGATGAATTCATCGGGTGAGTCGTGGGCGAATCCGATTATTTCCGCAGCCAAGCTGGATAAATTTTTACTCACTCTATGGCACTTACCTATGTTATTCTATTTATCCAGTCACAACATTTGCTTTAATAAGGGAATAAAACTCTGGACTGCATATTTGTATTTGGTTACCTTTTCATTAATCTCCACGTAATGTGACTCTAATTAGTTTGAAAATCAGATTCAGAATTCACATAACGAACAAGTTACAAAATTTATGAATATGTTATGTATAAACAAAGTTAAAAGTGTCTGTTGCGAAAGCAGAGTCGTGTATATTATTACTAGTCCTTGACCTTTGACTCAGATTGTCGTATGTACTGACTAGAATGGGTAAGATAGATGTGATCGACAGGCGACTATTCTGTCTGGCAGCGCTAGATTTCTATAATCAACTAACGGATGAGAAGCAACGGCGTACATTCCAGTCTACCTTCCAGATTGCTAGTACAAACATACAAGATTCACCGTACACCCAACTCTTGTCTTGTCTATCCAAATCTCTCACATAATGTGCATTTATCTCAAGTTGATGTTGTTAGCTTTCAAACGTAAATGACATTATTAATTACTTTGTGTTCATTCATTTGTTTCATATCCAGATTAGCCAATGACATCCCACTTTGTGAACATAAGTGAAAGCAAAGTTCCCACTTTGTGAATATAAGTGAAAGAAAAGTTCCCACTTTGAGAGTCTAAGTGAAAGCAAAGTTACCACTTTGAGAGTCTAAGTGAAAGCAAAGTTCCCACTTTGAGAGTCTAAGTGAAAGCAAAGTTCCCACTTTGAGAGTCCAAGTGAAGCAAAGTTTCCAATTTGAGAGTCTAAGTGAAAGCAAAGTGTCAGCTTTGCTGAATGTAATTGAAATGAACTATACATGTACATTGTATATGTATGTTGTTTTTCTGTCAGGATATTTGCCCACCAAGTCAGCTTTTGTCACCCACAAATGGATGGATTTCTATTAAAATGACTGATATCAATACTATCAAACCTAGTTGTGTGTTGTGTATGACTTACTATAGAAAGTACATCGTTTCATTCTCCTGAGCAAAATCATTTGTCTGCCCCTGTCTCGGTCATTGAAATTAGCTTTTGAATATTTTCTGCCATTCAGGCGAGTAATCCTTCATAAAGTAACTACTTCTATGGGAAACTTTACCTGCCCAAAATCTGCCAAATATTATTCACCAGATCCTTCGGGTGAGTGCTTATTTTGATGACTGCTTTCTTTAGAGAAAATTGTTGGTCAGATAAATAACTTGCAGGATTAGCGTGTATGATAGCTGTGGTCACAAAGTATCAAGGAATGATTGAATTCAATCCCATAGTGTGTGTTTGAAGATATTCATCTTCTTTAGTTAGATATTTTAAAATTGTTCATATTGTGCTAAATTATAAGGTGAGAAAAATAAAAGATGAATTTGTTGTTTAAATGTTAACTTTGCAAACTTTTTATGCAAATTATGCAGAATAAAGTGTCAGTGATTGTAATTGATTTATACAAGTTAGGAATGATTTCTACATGTTTATATTAAGTACACAGGTAACTGTATCATGGATAAAGGCAATTTGAAAACGAAAAAAAAAATTTATATAGTATAAATTTTCAAAACAAAATTATTTTTTTCGTTTTTTTTTTACGTTTTCAACGATACAGTTACCTGTGATTAAGTATATACATAACCTACATGATGTGATATTGTAAGTTGAATATGGCTATGTATGTATATAAGGTAAAGTTTGTTTATTACAGTGTCACCCCTATTGAAAGGGCCAGTCAATTCTGACTTATGAGACACTTACGTATCATAAATGCTTACAGTACCTTCCCGTAACCCTTCTCGTAATGCCGGGCATAATAGTCACAATGATTACAGGGTGTGACTCTGCCTCCTTTAAGCACATTGCCTCCGTTTTATCTTAAAGTCTTCGAAACAAAAGGGTTCCAATTCAGTCCAACCAACTATGAATTGTATTTTCGCAAGTGCAATGAGTGTGGGTAGGGTATTTCAACCTTTGTACTCTTGAAGCAGTCAATCTATGTCAAACTGTTTGCAATCCACTATATCCTAGTTCAAGTCCTGTACACCCTGCTTTATCTGTCAATGTTGCTTAATTTCGTAGCGTCGGTGCCATTCGAAAATGCTGAATAATCAAAATGTCATTTTTTATAATGAGTTATTCCTGTTTATCGTTTACCTGCCCTTTATTACGCCTTATCTGGGGTAAATAAGCTAATGGGAAACCATGAAATCATGGAGACCATGGAGTTTTAGTTTTCATAAAAATTCTTTTTTTTGCCTCTCCTGAAAATTGGGTTTTCGTCATGCGTTATTTTCGAATGGCACTGTCGATATATATGTCATGTTTTAGTTACATGGTCATTTTGCAGTTCCTACTTATCTCATCATAAAGTTTAATTTTCAGTTTGACTGTTGCAATGTGTATGATGCTCATATTTAATACACAACACTGTATGTAATTTTGAATTCATAGTGCTTAAGATTGTATGTATTTACATGAATATGTTTTAACTTACAAAATGATTATATGTGATTATGTTAGATGATTATATGTACCATATTACAATATATACAGTGCCCACCATTAATTAGTATGCGGTACACTTTTTGACAGATGCAGAATTATAATTGGTTACATGATTCATTACCTGTTTATCCGACGGTCACCATTTTAGTAATATTTGAAACTACCATTACTGAACGAGTCATAGATGTGCTAGAAAAAAAGGAGATATTCTGAATCAAAATAACCATGGGGTCCAAAGGACTGAATTTTCCGTTTTTTTAGGACCAAGTTACCTTTTCAGCCAGGCGAAGAAACATAATATTCTACATCTAGGGTAGCAATCAATGTATTTTTTTATCCTTAATAAACAAAATTACTCCTGGTCTTCACAAACATTGCTGCGTCCCAGTTCTGCAAATAGTATTATTCAGGCAAGTATATGGGGAAATAACCTCTGTAAACTGTACTTATTTTTGGTGGGTAATGTATGTATGTACAAGTAGATGTTTGTGATGCAGTATTGTTTGTATGATTCACATTCCACACCATAGTTTCTATTAGATGTATGTCAGTGCTTATTCATTGTGTAAATAAGATAAATAAGCTCTTGTTCTATTTGTATCTATTTGTATTTTAAAAATTACCAATGAAAGCTGTTTGAAAACATACAAATGACAAATGATTACTTTCAATGAAATGATTAATTGAATGATGATATTTCTCTAGTTTTTGTCACTCAACTTCTGTAAAACTAAATATTTAACAGGGGTACTACTATTCTGGATTAAAGCGGAAATTCGGATTTACTGCATAAGAAGAACTTTTTTGAGAAATTTTGCAATTTACCAACTGGATTCTGGTCCCTTTTAGGAATGAATATAACAGGTATCTATTGTTATTTCAACTTATTACTTAAAAGAAATTGTATATACTGCCTCATACTTGTCATAGGTAAATGTATCGTTGAAAACGAAAAAAAACATTTTTTTTTTTTGAAAATTCATATTTTTCTTCATTGTATAAAAGAAAGATATAAATTTTAAAAAAAAAGTTTTTTCGTTTTCATCGATACAATTACCTGTCCTACTTGTTTGATTTCATGTCCATTAACCCGTACAGTGTTGGGGACTATTTCAAGTTTCTCTTACTTTTATTACCCTGCACATTTTGAACAATTATTGAGTCTTCATTTATATAGTCTATGCATAATATTTTTTGCACAGTTTCATAAATATTGTTGTATGATGAAATCATGTATACTGAAGATAATAACCAATTTACTCCTCTCAAATCTGAATCCTTACTCTGTGCAATCTAAATGGTAGCCTGGTGTCACCAGAATCTGGGAACTAGACTAATTACTGATGGATGAGGATGGTAGCTCACTGGCTTCAATCCAGGTGTAGTATTCACAAAGCATCTTAATGGGAAAACTAAAATATTTTGAGCACATATTTCCCAAGAAAGGATGAATAACACATGTTTTCTATTTGGTTACTGTAGCTCTTTACATAATGCTTCTAAACAATGTAAACTAGAACTGTCATTGAGTGACGAATACTACCCCCACAATACTGCCTTGTCACAGAAGTATGGCAAGCTGCAACCATAAGAAAAAAGAAAACTGGACGAAAAGTTATGACACAGTAATAGAAATAAGTACATTTTTATTAATCTGTAAAATGATTTATATACTAGTACCTACACATTACTTAAAAAGCTGTTGTCACAATAGATGATAAAGTTATTGTCTGGAAAAGCTAAAATATGGCTATGTTTTACTTTTAAAGGCTAAGTGTGACCTTGACCTTTGGGATAAAGACACAATTTTTGTGCATGACACATCATCTTATTGTGGTAAACAATTGTGCCAAGTTATTTTAAAATCCCACAATAGATGACAAAGTTATTGTCCGGACAAGCTAAATTAAGGCCATTTCTGACCTTACAACTCCAAGTGTGACCTTGACCTTTGACATATTGATGTGATTTTTTGCGCATGACACACCGCCTCATGATGATGAACAATTGTGCCAAGTTATATTAAAATCCCACAATATATGGCAAAGTTATTGTCCGGACAAGCTAAATTATGGCCATTTTTGACCTTTCAACTCCAAGTGTGACCTTTACCTTTGCGAAATTGATGTGATTGTTGCGCATGACACACCGCCTCATGATGGTGAACAATTGTGGCAAGTTATTTTAAAATCCTTCAATGTATGGGTAAGTTACAGCCTGGACAAACTTTTAAGACCGACCGACAGACAGACCGACAGACAAAGTGACTCCTATATAGCCCCCTCTACCTATGGTAGTGGGGGTATAATATTGTTAATCTTGATTTTCCTGCCAAGCTGATTTGAGAATTTTAAAAAATTATAAGTTTTCACCTAAGATGCTTTGTGAATACCACCCAGGACTGTGATTAATGCATGTCTATAACTCGGTCTATTCTGACAATATTAAACTGGACCTTATAATTCTGTGTTAGTTTTCCTTATTGTACTGTATGAAGGTTTACACTTGTTTAAGCCCCATTAATACAATAATTTTATTATTACTGTCATAGTATAAGCTCTAAATGGCTATTTTCAAAAAGCAATAGCTTAGTAAACATTTGCAGAATGATGCATTTTGAGAACTTCAAAGGTGGAAAACACTATATTATAAATGGACAAGCCAAATACTGCAACTTGGTATTTTGGTTTCCATGCATTTTACATGCATGTAACTTTTGGCATACTTGTTTAACAGATGTAGTAAATTTCTATCATCAATCATTTGTCATTTGTGGAAAACATGCTGTGTGTGCCTCCGTAGCTCAGTGGTTACTTTGCTTGCCATCTAATCTGGTCACCCGGGTTCAAATCCGGATGGAGGCACATGCATATATGCCTGCCATATTTCAGCAGTAAGCTGACTGGCAAATAAAGGCTATGCTCAGCATTTTTTTAAAGCTAATATATTATATTTCCTTGATGATGAGGGAGGGATAATGGGGCTTTAAAGTAGTGCACCTGATAGGTTGATGGATGACACAGAGTATTCATGAGATCCAATTTAATGTTGCCATACAAAAGCTTCAACCATACCTGCCTAGCTAGTTCAATCCAAAATAGGAGTGATAAAGCAAAACATGTCACTATATGCACTTACATGTGATTTAAAAGGGATTTAGATGCACAAACAAGGAATGTATTACTTTTAGTGGTTATAACTACGGGACAGAAGATCATAAAATGAAGCAAATATACCTTTGTTCATAGTTAGGTAATCTTGGAAAACCAGAAATTAACAACGAAAATAGGAATAACTCCACTTTAATAGGAGTATGTGGCAGGTATGGCTACAACTGTCAAATCTACTCAGTGTAAACAAATATACACACACTTCACTTTCAGGTATGATGTTATAGAATTATATTATTAATTTATTATGTGAGTAGGGATTTGACAAGTTAGGTTTACTTTTAATTATATTATGGTCAATTAAAATGTAAAAGATTTGTATATGTCACGTGAGTATTGATTGGACAAGTTAGGTTAACTTATAATTATATCATGTTCTATTAAAATGTAAACAATTTGTATATGTGATATGTGTATGAATTTGACAAGTTAGGTTTAATTATCATTATATTATGGTCAATTAAAATGTAAAAGATTTGTATTATATGTGTATGGATTTGGAGTTATAATAGATAGATGTGTGGTTTAACTTTCTGCACTGCTTCTAGTTTGTTTATATTAGTGCTATTTTAAATTATGGTTTATTTATTGCTGTTGTTGTTGTTATAATTGTCGTATATCTTTATCGTATTTCAGGACTTGGAATAATTGGACCAAATTAAATTGTCTAAAGGAATACTTTGTATGTTGTTTTATTGTATGGGTACCGGTATGTTATGTTGCTGATTGTTATCCCAGCCACAAATCACAAACAATTGTTGATATCCGGAACTCAAATGCATAGTGGTTTTCTTCTTAATTTACATGTAGGTATAACTCTAACGTGATATTCTGCAATGTCAATATAAACAGAAATCACTGACGATTACATCGATTTAGGGAGAGCAGAAGTTTATTTTACCTGCTCACTTCTATTCACCAAGTAAATTAAAATTACGGTACACATTGAAAAGATAATCCCTTTTCCAATATCCTTATCTTGTAATACTTGATTTGCCTGTTTACTGTAGGTGGCATAGGTCCCAATATCGCGTTAGAGTTTTACAAACAAATTTGGCCTAGTTAGGCTGGTATGTATTCATATGCAAACACAACTGACCCTAATTCTATTGTCCTGATATGATAATTCAAGTGACACTAGATTATAACGGTAAAAAAATTTTATATTCGTACCAACAGATTATTGGAAATCCGGAGTGTGTCTATCGTCGTTACAACCGATGTTAACTCCTGTGAAACTCCTTGATTCTCATACTACCCCCACAACGTAAGTTCGCACAATGTACAGTGGTTGGAAGGGGGTCAACTGTTTTCAGTTTGTCTGTCCGTCTGTAGATGCATTCTTGTGGAGGCAACTCCCCCAACAGAATTTTCTTCAAACTGAAACGCATAATCAGCCTTAACATGAAGGAAAGAATTTACACTGAAATAATTGTTTCCAGAATAATGGCCCTTTGTTCTTTTATTCACTATGTAATATATGGTGAAAAATTCTTGTGGACACAACTTCTACAGTTTTTCACACATCAGCAGTATTAATAGATAGATTTGATGGATGAAGAAAAGAATTAGCATTTAGATTATTTTTGCCTCAATTACGACCCTTTGTGGGTGGGGCCGTCAGGGGGTCTGACAAATGGCGACAGCTCTTGTTCATGGAAGTCACTGGTTTACATAGCATTACGTTTATAAACATCGAAATTTCTCCCAGAAATGTCAAACAAAACACAACACCTAATATTCTAGAATGTTTTAATCATAGCAAAATTGTCTTGGCTAGCTTAAAAGTTGAAATATATATTAAAACATAATTATGTATCAATACAGAATTTAATGATCCTACATACAGTAAAACTTGGAACATATTTTACAGAACAGGATCCAATAATTGCTATTCCATGATGGATTTCTTATTTCACGCAAGAAATGGAGTTAATTCCTATTAGAACAAGAGATATCTGCATGAAAGGAAGGATCGGCACTTTGTAACTTTGATAGAGTACTGCGTAGAAAAAACTGACAAACATGTGTACATATATTTATATAGAAACTACCGTACATATATTATGACTAGCGAACTGTACATAGTATGGCAAGCAAGTAGATCAGACTGGACCTACATAATGTGAATAATAGATAGTATATATTGGCTATTTTGACCTGACCTTTATGTAAGAATATATTAAAAGGTTCTTACTTTGAATAAATCAATTTCCTGCGATATTGGTATTTCGGACTTTTGTTTGTAAATTTACATCTCGAGCGTCTTCGTGATACTCCCCGATTATGAAAACACACAATTGGTGTTGTTAACGCAGACAATATATCGACTGTTAAATTATGCTAATCAATAGGTCAGGCTCGTGTCAAATTGGCCAAGCTATACCATTAGAAATATACTGAACACATCATGAAATAATTCAGCAATTTTAACAAGAACAAACATCATGATAATTACGAAACATTTCACACAATTTTCAAAATCATAATTCTGATCGTACAAAAAGAGTAATGTTATGTTAGGATTTATCACGTTCTGAGACACTTGGTCATACAAATTTCTTATATCAAAATTTAGTCAGGGGAATATCTGGCCATTATTATTAGCTTTCAGTGGATTATGGTGATTTTCAGTGAAAATAACAATGAAATTATCGTTTTGTTATTTTCACTGTTTTGGAGCTGGTTCCAGTATCGTGTAGAAAAAGAAACGCAACGTCAACTGCGCCGGGCTTCAAAATATGCGTTATGTCATTGTGACGTCATAGTTGGCACGTCATGACGTTCTAATTTCAACGTAATATTTCCAATTTGGTCAATTACGGTACCTTTTTACGAGAAAATGAAGCTAATAATAATCAGAAAATTTGTTGATTTTTGGTGAAAGATCTTATTTTATTTCACTCGTGATCACAGAAAATTATATTTTCACTCGTGGCTACGCCACTCGTGAAAATACTGATTTCTGTAATCACTCGGTGAAATAAAATTCGATCTTACACCAAAATCAACAAATATTCTCTTTATAGTTAAATTATTTAACACTAGTGTTGTTCATACATAGAGATATATTTGATACTCCTGTATAAACAACACTAGTGTTAAATAATTATTCCCTATGGAATTTAATCAGAGATACAAAAGATAAATGTCATTCAAAAACGAGAAAGTTTTGCGTTTTACTTGTTCTGAACATTTTCGTCTATATGCTTATCTACATATTTTGTAATCAAGTAACAGCATATGTATATGATTGTGCTATTATGTACCCGTCTCCAAAAAATGGCAAGAAACATGTTCATATGTATACAGTGCCCACCTTTAATAAGTATACACTTTTTGACAGATGCAGAATTATAATTGGTTTATTTATTCAATATTTGTTTATCAGAAGGTCACAACTATTACACTTAATAAACAAAAATTATTCCTGGTCTTCTAAAATATTGTTGCCTATCGATTCTGCAAATAGTGTTATACAGGCAAGTAAATTGAGAAAGAACCTCAGAATACTTATTTTTCGTGGGCACTGTATACTACACTACAACTTGTTTGTAATTAATACGCTACTACATGTTCATATGTAATACACTACCCATATTTTATTAACATGTTTGATATGTTATACACTACAAACTATTTCATAGTAATACACATCTTGTGACATGTTGACAACTTTCTATTGGCATATGAACCAGTCTCCAGGAAAACATGCTATTTTGACAAGAATGATAATTTTGAGTTTTTCAAAATTTTATGCCAATGAAGCAAAATGCAAATGACATAGTGTCATTCAAACGTTATTTGACGTTTCTGCTACAAGAAATTCATAATCGCATCATTTGATCGATTCTTGTTATAAACTGTTCCAAATAGGATCAAATTTTAGAATTATGTATTAATTTTCAAAGTATGTTTAAAAATCGAAATTGCTTCCATTCAGATATAGGCTATTACTGTATAAACAACATGCTCTTTGTTTACGTCAATCAGAGTACTTTTCCAAAACTTGTCACCATAGCAACGAAGTATTTGATTTTGGAAAAATTGGGAAATTTTGAAGCTAAGATATTACACTATTTGGGTAAATCGCTTAATGGAAGAATCAATTGATGTGCATATTTTCTTATTTTTGAGATTTAAAACCTTGTTTCATAGGGTAATTACAGTACATACTGTCAAAATTGCAGATTTTCCAGGAGAACGGCTCATACCATTTAGTAGTAGACATGTATCTAAGAATTTATGATCAGGACGAAATGACCTGATTGGATTGAATAAGGCAATACGGTATCATCGAAATCAAGAATATTAGAGTAATGTATACTGATTATGGAACCTTCTGATGATAATACCAGACCTACCAAATCTTAAAGTCACATTAAGTCTTAATTAGCTATAACTTGGTAACCTCTCTGTAGAATGATGCAATTTGAGCACTTTAGTTGATTCCAAAATGTGGAAAACACCAGAATATGGTAGAAAACGTAACAAAACATCCAGATGGTTTGTTGACAAAATGACAATTTGTAAACAATAAACGCATGATTTAAAGTCTAAGGGAAGCAACTCTTGCAAAATCAGTATTTTGTTCACCATACAATTTGCTAAAAATGATATTTAGTCTACTATTTTGACAGATATACTTAACATTCTATCGTAGAGTATAGGCCGTTTGTTAAAAAAACGCCTAATGGTTTGTATGTAATGGATGATCGGAAAAATAGTTGAGGGAGCAATAATGTGACTTCAAATAGGAACTTGTTCATGCTCCAGTATCGTCCAAATCATATCTTAACATAATTTAACCATGCTAACACATATGTGCTGGAATGTTTCTAAAATATTCACAGAAAGAAATATATAAATGCATGTATATTGAACAAATAGTCAAATAATGTAACTAGCAAAACAAAAGTTTTAACATAATTTTATAACACATCAGTCTACTGATTATTGTATATATAACAACTGGCAACAAACTTTCAACTAATAGATTATTTAAAGTACAGTAACATCATTAATTTTTGTGGGGGATTAAATTTCGTGGATTTCATGGTTCACCTTAAACCACAAAATCAAATCCCATCAAACAATAATTTTGACCCTTGTGTATTTATTACCTGAAATGCAAAATCCACGAATTAACTCCCATTGAAATGATCTTTTTTACCAAAACCACGAAAGTTCATCCCATCAAAATTAAATGATATTACAGAATACAAGTTTGCAGAGAATTTTGCAGAAAACTGTTAATTTGGAATGTGTACATCATAAAGCAATGTAAGTGATGGTATAAATACTGAATGTAGAACATGAGTAGCTGAATTATGAGACAGGAATGTAAAACATCCATAAATACACACACAGGCAAATCATAGTCCTATGGACCAAAACTATCTAAAACTCTGTTCTCATTGACTTGTGGACATATCGCTGGCTTAGAACAAGAAGGTCGTAACTACCAAATCGATATATTGAGAAAACAAGAGAAAACTGTCTGTAATTTACTCTTTACCTATGGGAAAACACATTTTTAAAACTTCATTTTGGTCAACATGACAATTTCAGATTTTTATGAAAATGGGCTCATAAGAAGCGCCTTGTGATGCTTATTCTAAATATGTATGAATCTTAAAAGGTCGTAAGTGGCACCTACTACCTTCTAATTCTAAGCCATTGATAAGAAGACTGTGTAGACTATATTGATGAGCTTCAGGTACTGTACCCCCCCCCCCCCCCATTTTTAAAGGCCTTGGGGCATGCATTTTGTAAAAGGGGACTTTTCTTTGGAGTCTCAATTTTGAAAAAAAATATATTATCAAAGAAAATGATGAAAAAAATCACAATTAATGTCTATTTTATTGATGAAGCAACAACAAAATATTGATAACTATCATATAAATATCAATAGTAATGATTTTTAAAAAAAAAAGGGCGGGGGGCTACTATTAGAGGGGGAATACGGTAAGTATGTACAGTTTTTGTGAGAACATTTAATCGCAGAGTATTGTTTAACTGAGACAGATAATTTCACGCTAATGGTGAGTAGATCCACTAGGCTCAAAGAAGCAAGATAAATGGACACAAAGTAGACATTCAGTCAAGTATACTGGTATGACAGGGAATAACACACAGGGCTTGGCACTAACACTGGTCCCCTGGCCCGGGGCCAGTGAAAATCTTGAATGACCAGGGAAATTATAAAGGACCAGTCACTGTTTTCTTTATAAATCCAATGCTTCATTACTGTCGGACCAGTGACAATAAATAGTTAGTGTCAACCCCTGATTACAAACACAAGGTAAAGTATATGATAAATATTGATTATAATTCATTAATGATGTATAAATTCTGTGATAATATAGATTAATATGAAAAATGGCACAAAATGCTTCTGATCCAGTTACTAAACATTCCACCACCCTCCTGGTAGTTTGTTTACATTGGACTGTGACAGTGGTAACTGCATGTTCATATCGGCCTGATAGGCCAATCACCTCTGACTAACCCATTCACTAACCCATTCACTAACCCATTCACTAACCAATACATAAACAAATCAGGTCATGTTCCCCACCCATCCACTAACAATAATAGTTACATAATAGATGAACGCTTAAAAAATATTGAAATAACAATAGTTTCTACATAAAATGCTGACAAAGTTACATAATTATTTAGTACCAAAAAATTAGTTTTTCATATAATTATGTCATAATAAAGATACAAAAAAGTGTGCCGGAGAAATTTATATCAAATATATAATTTTATATGTGAACAATTAAATTGAGCAGGTAATGCTTGGTGTTTTAGGTTGAAGTAATTTTAACCATTCAAAAACGAGCTGTAAGTCTTAGCATATTACATAACATACATAATTTTGCTCTAGCATAAACAACACTATTTAGAAATATGCAAACTTTGCTAATATATCAACATGATAAAATGTCGGAAATTAAATATCTCAATATAGAATATGAAATACCATTAAATATTTGATTATAAAGTCAAGATAAAAATGTGTGTGTCAATAAACACTTAATCATACATACATATTAAACAATTCAATCATTCAAATAGAAGGTAAATTTTAATTTCAACCAAAGGTGTGGGGTTGTGCAAAAAATGTTTCTTTAAAAATTTGGACAAAATAAAATGAAGCAAAAATATTAACACAGATGACAAATGGATTTCACTATAAAATAAAGCACAGGTAACTGTATCGTTGAAAACGAAAAAAAGACAAAAACATTTTTTTTTTGAAAATTTAAATTTATAAAGAAAAATATAAATTTTCAAAAAAAAGTAACCTGTGAAATAAAGCGGTAACAAAGGTAAAATAGTCACAACCATCATGTCAGTATAACCATGTTCAACACAGTGTTGTTTTTAAAGACACAAAAACAAAATAGAGTCCCATTAATAAAATACAGCCTGAATACAGACATTTTATAATACAAAAGGTATGACTAAATGTATTCAGAAAAGAGCAAAAAATGAAAACACTCCTGACTAAAAACTAAGACTAGGCCAAATATAATAATTATTATAATATACAAAAATAAACAGTTTTGATTGATTTTACTGTAAAGCAAAAAAAAAATGTATAACAAATCTAGCAGTAGCCATTTTTAACATAAAACAACCTAACATAGGCCTCCCATATCAGGAACACAGTAGAAAATCTTAAAACTACTTAATTTCAAACAAGGTATTCATCCATTAAACCACTACATAAACTGTACTACAGTGGGCCCAGGATAATGTGAAAGGCGGTAAAAATTGGAATGATCCATACAGGTGGATTACTCAAGTGAGCATGAGTTATAAGTGTTAATTTAGTACGAAATTGACCGTATGAGTTTATCTTAGCAACTAATTTTACAACAGTAGGCTAAACCGGTCAATGTTTATAAACATCACATTATCCTGGGCACACTAAATTTAGGACAATTGGCGCACTTATTTAACTTTCAAATATCAATACCAACTTGAAAGAAAAATTCAGAAAAATAACAAAAAATAAATACAATGCACTCAGTGGCAAGATTGATATTGTAAATATTCCTTTATGCCGATATGTACATACAAGGATACTGTTTAATCAAAGCACTTAGGGAAACTTAAATATTGAGAAGAAAGTTAAAACTCTTTTCGTTTCATTCTATTTAAATCATTTATACTTTCTTAACAGTTGGAACAATAGTAAATTACATGGTTCATACAGATCTTTCAAAACAAAATTCAAGGACAAAACACCATAAAAATTGCCAATTAATGGAAAAAATAATAATTTGACATTGACGACGGTGGGTAAGATTATCATGTTGTGATAATTTATATACTAATACTGATCATTTCATACCTCGTCATTTCGTCGTGTTTTTTATATTTTCTTATTTCCTACTCAAAAAAGTAAATTCAAGGGCTATTTTTAAAAATTCATTGTTTTTTTCTCAAAATTCCAGGACTTTTTAAGGATTTATTTTCAGTGAGAAATCCCAGGACTATTCAAGGACTAAGCATCATATTCAAGGACTTTTCATGTTCCGTACTAACCTTTTGTAAAGGAATCTGAATCTATAAATAAGGTCTCTGTTCAAGAATTCCTACTACATGTAACAATGTTCATATGTATGACTCATAAATGTGTACAGTTGTCAAAGAACTTTAATTTGTGCATTCATACTTCAAGACTTCCTTAAATGCTTCAATAAAACGGGATCACTGGATTTCACAACTGATCACTAAATACACTAAGTGATAAATAAACACCCGAGTACAAGGTACATGACCTACCAAATATCTGATAAATAAGTTCTATAACTCGCTGGCTTAGAATGAGAATGTCGTAAGTACAACATTGATGTTTTGAGAAAACAAGAAAAACTGTCGAAAAACTACTCTTTACTTATGGAAAAATAAGCTTTTTACACTTCAGTTTGGTCAACATGACAATTTCCGATTTTCTTGAAAATAGGCACATAAGAAGCGCCCTGAGAGGCTGATTTTAAATATGCATCAGCCTTATATTTATAAGGTCGTAAGTGGCACTTGCGACCTTCTCATTCTAAGCCAGCGAACACTCTCAGACAAGTTCTAACACAGTCTGGTACAAGATGTACATACGTATATCACTTTAATATAAAATCACACCATTGTCGACCACCTTCTCTGCCTCGCTGGAGAACGAACACCGAAACTTGTAGCCTGAGCACACCAGTAAGACTATGTTGAGTAGGTAGAGAAATGCTGCACACGGCACCAGATAGAAGGAATAACCCAGATCGGTATAATCATTAATGATAAATCGTTCAATATCTTGATACAGGAAGTTTTTCTTCCATGTTGTCAGGAACAGTGCCAGGAATACGCACATATCCAGCAGGGCAAACACAACTGTAACAGAATATGGATCAATATTATGCCATGATGTTAAGTTTAAAAAAAGTTAAAAAGTTAAGTTACCAATTTTCTAGGAGTCTTTTCAGCTGTTAGGCCGCTCAAGCACCCTTTGACATTTAAACTCCCCAGGTCATTGGGCTACATATGGAAACCTATACTCGTGTCTCCCTGGGGAGACTATTTCTCTCCTGAGCAAACATCAATCTGCGGCGCCCAGGAATAGACACTGCCCTCGCAGGTACCATTTTGTACCATGGTGGAGTGGAGCATGTGGGTCTTGCTCAAAGAAATTAACCAGTGGTCCAGAGGGGGGGTCGAACCCAGGACCTCTCGATCCCAATGAGCGCGCCCTACCTATAGGCCACCGCTCCCCAAACTATTACAGTAAAACCTCGTTATCTCGAGGACTAATCGGGACAAGCCAAATGATTGAAATAAGTTGGGAGCTCAATATAGCGGTGTGATATAAGTATACAACATATATTTAGCATATTTATCAGGACTTTGAAATTTGCTCAAAATAAGCCAGGTGCTCGTAATATCAATGCATGTCTTAACAAAGTTTTACTTGTATATATGTTGTAAGTTGAAACCAGTAATTCCACCATCTTACACAGTCATGGTAATAGGATGCATGTGCATTTAGTTATTAACTTCAACCATTGCATGAATGTAGTGACCGAAGACCTCTTATGATACAATTTGAAAGTCTAGGTATATAAGCATTCACGTTTGTGCAACAAACCGGCTTTAGAGCTTTCGAGCTAAATTGAAAGTACATTTGTATTGTCTCATTGACAATCAGTTCACTCTTGCTTAAACAAAGAACATCATTGTTTGACTCAATCCTAGTTCTAGTCATGTAAAAATTGTGAAACTACATGCATATAGATGCATGTTCATGCCACTTAATTGTGAAACGCAATAGAATACATTTTCATAATTTTTTAGTTATATAAATGCCACGTATTTATATAAATATTGAACATGTATTTGAAACAGAAGATGTGCTGATGGTTTATAGCAACAATGTCTTCTTTTCAGTCAGTTTGTAGTCTAGAAACTATCATTTACCACACTGACATTGTTCAAACACAACCATTGTTCTTGGAGTGAATAGTCATAATTACATTATTTACATCAGACAGGTAGAGTGAACGGAGACTTCAACAATGCATGAACTGTTTAATACAAATATTGTAAATGGTCTCATAATTGTGTGACCGTAAAATAATGCTATCTATGTTTGCTGTGTTAGAGCAATTCTGTCACATCTAATAATTGTTACAAATTAATGATAACAGTGGTTAGCATGCTTGTCGTCTATTCTTGTGACCCAAGATCAAATCCCCATGGAGGCAGTCATATGCAGAAAGCTGACTGACAAATAAAGCTTACAGCTTCAGGACTATATCACCTTCGTTTACTCATTTGTTTTAAACTGTAACTCGAGTTTAAGAAAATTCTGTTCAGTTTACTTATTCAGGGGTGAAAACAAAGCCAAATTTAAAGTCAGGAAAATCATATGCGGTCAACCAATTTTGCCAAATAAGAGGCATTTAACCAGATTGTTTCCATATTCATATCAGTTTTTATTAACACATTCCTTCAAAACTGACTAAATGGACCATAATTTTGCCATTTCTCAAGATATTTTCTTCAAATAACTTTTATTTTAGACAGGAATCAGGGCTCTTTATGGATAGTAAAATCAGGAAGATTGACACCCTTAAAGAGTAGAAGGAGGAACTTACAGGCGATTCCATTCCACAGATACAAGCCCATTGGTCCAGTGATCGTCTCAATAGGTTTACCACACATGTTGAACACAGCAAATCCCATAGATATAAGACCAAATACAACACTTATAGCCGCACTGATGATAGGTGTAACCCATAATCCATAGTTCAATAATCCCAACTTATACAACGCCTCTCCATCTGTATTAAAATAATAAATAAATAAGTTATACATTTCGCTAGCTTAGAATGAGAAGGTCGTAAGCGCTAGTTATGACCTTATAAGATTAATGCATATTTGAAATATCCATTATAAGGCGCTTCTAAAGAGCGTTTTTTAATGAAAATCAAAACTTGTCATGTTGACAAAACTGAAGTTGAAAAAGCTCATTTTACCATAAGTAAAGAGTGATTGTCAGACAGTTTTTCTTTTCTCTCTCAATATATTGGTTTTGTAGTTACGACCTTCTCATTCTAAGCCAATGATTTGTAGTATGAAATCTTACATATGTTTATGTGATTGTGTTTAAAAACATTTAAAATGTTCTTTGCTCTTAATAAAGACTCATTGCTAACAATATTGTGTAATAGAGTAATACTTATACCGACATTTACATATAAGACACAAGAAGAAAGCCTAGAATATCTGTCCTTTGTATAATACTTTGACTTCATTAGAGAAGAATAATTTATATATTTTCATTGTTTCTCTTATTTTTGTCATTGCTTTGTCAGCACTTTGATTAACATTGCTATTGCATAATCAATAGAATGTTAAATGTTCATTGTTAATTTATAAATAGGTCAATCAAGATCATAAAACACAAATCTACAGTCTATCAATATTAGATTTGTTATTATACTGATAAACTTGAAATACATACACGTATATATCTGAGATGAATGATTATGAAAGTTTATCTTTTCTAAGTTATGACAATTTATTGTAAACTGTTCTTGGTGATTGAACAAACTGTTCTTGGTGATTGAACATAATTATGTTAATAAATATGTAGTTTTCTCATACTTTTTGTAACTTGAAGATGGTGTGTGTGCCAAAGCATCCATAAAAGAACTTTACTATATTTTAATCATAATAATAAATATCAGTAATAGCTATGTAAACTCATAACTGAATATGTCTATTCAATTAAATCTGTTTTGTTATCACAGTATAATGTATTATACATTATAACTGTGGACTTAGGATATCACTGACTTGGAATGGGCAGGTAGTAAGTGCTACATACAACCTTATAAGACTACCGGTAATAAATATTTGAAATCTGCATTACAAGGCGCGTTTTATGAGCCTACTTTTAAGGCAAATCGGATCTTGAGATGTTGACCGAACTTGCCCATTTTTAAGGCAAATCGGATCTTGAGATTTTGACCGAACTTGCCAATTTTTAAGGCAAATCGGATCTTGTGATTTTGACCGAACTTAAGTCCAAATACTTGTTTTTACCATAAGTAACGAGTAGATTTCAGATAGTTTTTTCTTGTTTTCTCAAAATATTGATTTTGTATAGCTTGAATAGATTAAACTGAGACTCATGAAAGTCTGTTAGCGCGTACGCCTATACTCGGCTGTACTAGATTTGTATGTTTATTTACTATATAGTTACACCATTATCTCCGTATAAGGCCAGATATAATTGTAAGTATATGTTTTAATAACTTCGGAATTTTCCGGATTTTAAAGAATAATGCAACAAGTCTCAGTTTTATCTGGTTGGACAAGACTTACGACCTTTTCATTCTAAGCCAGTGATATGATATCAGAGATTTCCCCAGGATGTGTTAATGTCTGGGCCAAGTGTGCTTGGATTCCAAAATCCAGTTTGCCAGTGCGCTTACAACTTGAATTGCGCTTAAAAGTCATATCTCAGTGTCTAAAATATGTTGTATCCGTGATATTGCACCTAAAACCTCCCAAATTTGCACTATTTCATCACCTAATTTTTTTTTTTCAAAATACGGTAGGGGACACCCCTCCCCTTCCAACCCCTATTGCGCTTAGAAATTTTTTTTGGGGAAATCCCTGGATATGTGACGTAATCAACATGTATTATAAGCAGATAATACATACCAGTTCTGTTACTCATTTTGTCATCAATGTAATCAGACGCTGACTGGATTTTCTCATCTTCCTTACCATATAGAACACATACACCATACGATGGCTCACATGTCACTGCAACAATAATAAATACATGTATAATAAATTAATATGTAGCCGGGTGTAAAGGATTTAATAAATAATAGGGGAGTAACGTGTTTAAGCAGCCGGCTAGCTCAGTTGGTAGAGCATACGCCCTGTAAGCGAAGTATCCCGGGTTCGAGCCCCGGTATGGTTGCACATTTTTCTTTCCCTGTTACATTTGGCCCCCAACGCAAATAAACCACCATGTACCCTCAGAACGTCCCACAGTGGTTCTGGTACTCCTGGAATTCAAGGATAAATTCTTCGAAGGAGGGGGGTGTATAGGATTTAATAACTAATAGGGAAGAAATGTGTGAAAGTAGCCGGCTAGGTCAGTTGGTAGAGCTTTCACCCTGTAAGTGAAGGGTCCCGGGTTCGAGCCCCGGTCTGGTTGCAAATTTTTCTTTCCCTGTTACAAATACATGTAGAACTTATCTCTATATACACTTTATATATTACATATTACCTGCTATTGCTTAAAATTATCTTTTACTTTTTACATACATGAAAAATCTGACCTCTCTAAAGTGGCCTCCCTTACGCAATTATTAAACTTTTCAATAGCAAAACGATCATTTTGTTTCACAATTAACGATTACTGCTACTATACCTTTTTAGCTTAATGACCAAGGCCTGTAGTCTCAATTACTTCTAAAGAAAATATGCTATACACAATTTTCAGTCGGAAATAAAACAAAATTTTTTAATATTCATCAGAGACATTTCTGTTTCATGTTGAAAAGGAAAAAAATTAATTTGTGAAATAAATCTTAACTGAGTTAAATACCAAAGTTTATGAAAAAAAGATCATACTAGGAATATAGAGATTTACAGTATTCAGCCACATGCAGCTGTTTCATTGTAGATAAAGACAATTTGAAAATGAAAAAAATATGTATAATTTATATTAATTTTGTCTATGAAAGAAAAATATATAAATTTTCAAAAAAAATAAAAAAAGTTTTAGTTTTTTTTGGGAGGGTTTTCAACTATACAGTTACCTGTGTATTCAACATGAATGCACTTAATTATTGATCTCATATTCCTGTTTGTTTTGAATAAAATATGAATATGAATTATAGTTTTATGTTAATGGAGTGTATAATCGCTGCAGGCAGAGATGTCATATCTGATGTGAGCAATCATGCATACAAACATACAGTCTAATAATGATACACATTTAACACCTCACTAACCATGTATATGGGTTAGTATTATAAATAAGGTGGTAAATTTTGTAAATATTTGCAAGTTTTTACTATATAATATTAGAATGAGAAGGTCGTAACTACAAAATCGATATATTGAGAAAACAACAGAAAACTGTCTGTAATTTACTCTTTACTTATGGGAAAACAAGTTTTTAAAACTTTATTTTGATCAACATGACAATTTCAGATTTTCATGACAATAGGCTCATAAGAAGCGCCTTGTGAAGCAGATTTCAAATATGTATGAGTCTTATAAGGTCGTAAGTAGTAGTTACGACCTTCTCATTCTAAGCCATTGATATTATCTCAGTCTCTGATTAAATTCCATAGGGAATAGTTATTTAAACACTAATATTTGTAGTTTATACTCTATTTATTACATTTTCGCATATAAGCCTTTCTCAGTAACACATTCAAAGTTCTTACACTACATTTCTGTTGGACTTTATGTCGGCCATTTTAAAAATAATGAACAGTTTTTTTTCAGAAAGGCTTAAAAATGCCGAAATGTAATAATCTGCTTTACAGAAAGTTTAACAATATCAGAAAATTGCTGTGAAAATAACTACACCAACTGATCAAGAAAGTTACTTTTAGTTATCATCAATGTGAGAAATCATAAGGCATAATAAAATTATGCAAGTACTTTTAAGGATCATAGTATTCATTATCTTGCGTTACTCGCTTATCAGTGACAAACTTTTCAATACCATTATATGTTAACACAAGGAACACCTTAAGCATATTATACTATGTACATAAATGACGAGCACTTATATGAGGAATGTAGCCTGAACAAGTTGAACAATCCTCTCAGCTGATAACAGATAAACCATTCAACAGTTTAAAGGTTCAATACAAATCATTACTTCCTAACTATGGGAGTGTTTAGAATAAATGATAACTGTACTGCCTGGGCTTGCAAATCATCCACATAAAGTATTATTCATTTCAGTATATGTACTTTACATACAGTGGAAATTGTGGAAAACATGTAAATCAAAAGTCATAAAAATGTCAAATACAGAGTTGAGCCATAAAATGTTTTACCCTGAACATGGACAACCCCTAGCAAATACATTGAATTACTAGCTAAAGTTCATATATATACAGGAAAATATATGCATTTCCGTAGCTATCCACTTTCAACTGAGAAATTTTGACCTCAGCAATCATGAATGTACTCCTGTTTTAATAAATTGACATTGGCAGGCATCAGGAAAATGGTCCTCATGGTCTAGCGGAAGCTCATTTATTTAGAAAATATGTTTTGTGATATCCTTGTACCTTAAAAATGCCTCCAGAAGCTTTTCTGTCTAAATCCCCGATGATGAGACACGTAATAATTTAGTAATTCCTGGGTCTCGAAACTGGACCTAAGTCTATTCCCTGGGACTCAGATTCGATAATTCAGGACAGCCACAACAAATGGAGAATGAAATTCCCTGATTTGCCCCTGACTGAAAGGTTATTTTACATTAAGCAATAGAGATTATGGTGAAAACATCCTTCAATTTCTTTCTTTAGTGCATATAAACATAGCTCTTTCAACAGCAACATGAAAACATGTTTGCATATAATTAAAAATTAAGTTTTTTGCGAGCATAAAAATGCACATTTCATCATTTTTTACCTGGAACAATAAGAAAATTACCTATTACAAGACTATTTTATTTCTCAAATTTTGTAAATTTTCCTGATAATTCCCTGATTTATCATTTATGCCCAATTTTGAAATTCCTAGCAGGGAGTTTATTTTCGACATTATCAATGTTTTGCCCAGTCCTGGACCACCTATATCATCTGTTACAGCTTCATTGTTATTTCTTCTTAACAAATAATAATAATGAAATAGAATCTTGAGTCTATTGCTCAATGGAGAGCACTTCAGAGCAATCAATATACATTAATACAAATAAACAAGAGGGCCAAATGGGCCCTAGTCGCTCACCTGTTGGACATTTGTCTAGGTATCAATACTACTTACATCCTCACCAAATTTCATTAAGAATGGACCTAAACGGCGACCTTTTGGATGTACACTAGGTTTTTCTAAGATTTGACCTAGTGACCTAGCTTTTGACCCCACATGACCCAATTTCTAACTAGGTCCTAGATTGTATTCTGACAAAACGTCAAGAAGATTGGATTAAAACTGTGACCTCTGAAGTGAACACAAAAGTTTTTCAAAGATTAGACCTAGTGATCAAGTTTCCTGAAGGTTGGATGAAAACGATGACCACTTGAGTGAACAGAAAGTTTTTCTAATATTTGACCTAGTGACCTAGTTTTTGATCCCTCATGACCCAGTTTCGAGCTTGACCTAGATTTCATGGAGAACAACATTCTGAAGAAGTTTTATGAAGATTGGATCAAAACTGTGACCTCTGGAGTGAACACAAGGTTTTTCTCAAATTTGACCTAGTGACCTAGTTTTTAACCCACCTTGACCCAGTTTCGAACTTGGCCTAGATTTCATGGAGATCAACATTCTGACTAAGTTTCATGAAGATTGGATCAAACCTGTTGCCTCTAGAGTGAACACAAACTAATTGTTGACGGACAGACGACGGACGAAGAGTGATGACAAAATCTCACCTTGTCACTATGAGACAGATATAGTGTGGTTACTTTCATTTAAAAGGCTTTAAGCATATGATTATTTATTTTGAAAAGCATTTAAAGGTGCAAATTTAGGCACTTTTTGGGCCATTTCTACTAGAGGTTACCGGACCTCAAGTCATAGTTCTAGATGCCATAACTTTTGTTTATTATAACTGGCCTCAACCTTTTAGTTACGAAATTGTCCCCTTTAAAACTTAAAAGTAAACTGTTTAAGACAAACAACCAGAATGCAAGTTCACTTTTCAAAATTTGCAAAAAAGTAGCACATGCATGTGTATAATTGAAATATTAATAAAATGTTTTGTCAAAAAGGTATCAATATAACACCTACTCATAACCATCCAACACCCTAAGTAAAAAAGTAAGTTTCAAGTTACTTTTATGTCTACCCGCCATTGTGAATATTAAATGACTTACAGGTGTGTGCATGTGCGTTTTAAAAAAATGGATATTTAAATGAAATCAAACCTTTACAAAACATACAAAAATACAAGAAATAAACATGTTATTTTCGCCAAAAAAAACCCCACATAAATATGCACACATAAATAATGTTGTTTTCACACCAACAATCCAAAAATGCATAAACTAAAGGCAGTGGCTAGGATTAAGGTTCTGTTAATTGAAATTTATGACACCTTGATTATAAAATGCATTGAATTAACAAGTATGGGGCATTATGCCAATTATCTTATCAATTGGCCCAAGAAATGACACCAGCTACTCGACATTCTCAATCCTAAAGTGTCAAATTACGGCAACGTACATGCTAGGTTTACAGAAGTTCCCTAGTCCTAGCGAGTCCTAGCTGGGGGGGGGGGGGGGGGGGCTGTCTAGAATTACGGAAGTCTTCAAATCCAGGCCAATTACTCTCAAGTGTGCAGGCCTCACTGCCTGTATAGATATTGCATTGTGTACTAAATAGATTACCTGACAATTCTGACTTTCTAGCAGAATTCCCATAATCAATCTGTCTGTTTCCTTTGAATAAACCGAAAGTATATTCGGAATATTTCGATGATGCTGTTCCATTTTCAATGAGTCTAGGCGTTGACTCCACCCAATTATCAGTGGCAAGAGAAATAACTATGAAAACGATGGCTATTAAAGAAAATACAAACGTTAGTCCAGTCAAAACTTTCTGTTGTTGCTTCATTTTTTAAATTCTTTGACTTATCACGCGTATTAGATCACATAAATCAGTATTTTATCTCATATTTTACAACCCTATCGACTTTCTGCAACCATTTTGTTTACATCAGAAAACGACTAAAGTCCAGCCCAAACCGTACAATTTATTCCGATCGACTGAGTATGGACTAATCACGGCGTATAAACCAAATCACTGTACTCCTTATCGGGTTTATATAAATTTCAACCTGTATCATTTATTGTAATGAAAGCACATGCAAAATCTGGGCCTGGAATTATAACCAATTCTTACGCTCAACACTCAAAAATGGAATTTATCCAAAGACGTGTAATTTAGGTCTTTGATTTATCATATACATGTAGGCCTAATTCATGAGCTATTATTTGCTCTAGATTGTTATTAAATGTAGGGAAATGTATACAATTGTTATTTAAATGTTAAAAATAACATTTTATACATTTTCTTTGTCATTTTCTTCTAATTATGAGGTAAAAACATAAGTATTGATTCAGAGTTCTAAGTGTGACACTCAGATTGATAAATTACACATATAGCTTGCACATATTCTAAATTACACTATGATTCGAAGTAGGCTAATTTAGTAATTAATATTTAGTACCTATTAACCATTTTTAAAACTTCTTGCTCTCAAAAAATGATGAGAATGAACCTCAAAATGATGACATTCAATATTTTAAAAAGTGTTGAGAGATCTATAAGTGTAAGTATATTGGTTTTAATCCTGGACCCAGATTACTATACACCATACTCATTAAATTGTCATAACGTTACTATATCATTCAACGCGTATAAAAAAAGTCCCGAAGGTAGAAAAATGGCAGTAAAGCTTTCATGTATTTTTTTCATACAATGGTAGACCTACATGGTATGTTTTAAGTTAGGAACAGTATAATCTACCCTACTGTTCCTGATTGAGTGAAGGATACTGTTATATAATCTACCCTACTGTTCCTGATTGAGTGAAGGATACTGTGATATAATCTACCCTACTGTTCCTGATTGAGTGAAGGAAACTGTTATATAATCTACCCTACTGTTCCTGATTGAGTGAAGGATACTGTTATATAATCTACCCTACTGTTCCTGATTGAGTGAAGGATACTGTTATATAATCTACCCTATACTGTTCCTGATTGAGTGAAGGATACTGTTATATAATCTACCCTACTGTTCCTGATTGAGTGAAGGATACTGTTATATAATCTACCCTACTGTTCCTGATTGAGTGAAGGATACTGTTATATAACCTACCCTACTGTTCCTGATTGAGTGAAGGATACTGTTATATAATATATCCTACTGCTTCTGATTGAGTGAAGGATACTGTTATATAATCTACCCTACTGTTCCTGATTTAGTGAAGGATACTGTTATATAATCTACCCTACTGTTCCTGATTGTGTGAAGGATACTGTTATATAATCTACCCTACTGTTCCTGATTGTGTGAAGGCTACTGTTATATAATCTACCCTACTGTTCCTGATTGAGTGAAGGATACTGTTATATAATCTACCCTACTGTTCCTGATTGAGTGAAGGATACTGTTATATAATCTACCCTACTGTTCCTGATTGAGTGAAGGATACTGTTATATAATCTACCCTACTGTTCCTGATTGAGTGAAGGATACTGTTATATAATCTACCCTACTGTTCCTGATTGAGTGAAGGATACTGTTATATAATCTACCCTACTGTTCCTGATTGAGTGAAGGATACTGTTATATAATCTACCGTACTGTTCCTGATTGAGTGAATGATATTGTTATACCACAGCCATTTTATCAATCTGATTTTCAGTTTGAATGAAAATGCATCGTGCAGTTTTGTTCATATGTTACTGAATTTGCTTTTTATAGTGGATTTAATGTTTCCTGACACCTTTTCAGACCGAATTTTTCAGTTTTCGTCTTCAATAAACTATTACATAATTTAGATCATTTAATTATAGATCCATGATTTCACATGCATATTTATTTCCTTCCTGATTTGAGTCAGCTTTTCAAAAAAATCATTTTCTGTGGCTATGCCTCGTTTGATCGCCGCTTTGGCGTTTGTTTGTTCGATTGGGCCACCCTGTTGCTGCAGTGGGGCCTTGGGTAACATTGTCGTGTCTTGGCTGCGTTTCATTCGGTGTCATGGAATCACCGTTTGTCTATAATTTCTTTGTGAAATTGGTTCATTCTGCATTTTTTCGACAGGGACTTGGATTTTTCTTGTTTCTTTGACTTACATGTACAATATGCGTGGACATTTATCAGTGTGGTTGTGTTGTGATGTTACTGATTTATGTGCTCGGCTGGTAAGGTTGAGGTTGAGTGCTGCCTTCCCTGTCTGATTTCCTCATACCTTTTATGATTTAAGGAAACACTATTAAGGTAGAATATCATTCCCATATTTAAACAAATTTACTTCAATAATTTCACCTAATAGCGACCATCGAAAGAAAAACGTTGTTGTTCCATATATGGCGATCTACAATTATTGAATTTTGGTCTCATTTTATGTGATCCTGTTGATTTTGTCCTAAGTACATCCAGGGATTTTATAGAGCATATCCTGGTACATCGTATACATGTATGCACAGGTTTTGTCAATCATGTGACTTTTTGGATAAGAATTTGAAAACGCTACTGAATGCAATGTTTTTTTCAAAAATACAAATCAGTTGTTTTGAATTAATTAGGCAACCTTTCAGCAGAACAATTAAGAAACAACAACACAACTTATCGGGTTTATTTATGTTTGGACAGTTGATCATCGGCCAGATACACTAGCTAGTTTACCAAAGTAGGGGTTTTCTGGACCGCATTGTCCGCAGTGATCGGCTGTGTTTCAACACAATCGGACTGTACACGGTCATTACTTCCAATATATTATTGTTAGTGGGTCGCATGTTTGTCTAGATATGGGTTAGAGGAAATGTTTCTTAAGATGGGGTGATCAATGAAACAATAAATCGATGGCTTAGAATGAGAAGGTCGTAACTACAACATCAATATTTTGAGAAAACAAGAATAACTGTCTGACAATCACTCTTTACTTATGGTAAAACAAGCTTTTTCACCTTCAGTTCCTGTCAAGTTCCGATTTTCATGTCAATAGACTCAAAAGAAGCGCCGCATGGTGTAGATTTCAAATATGCATGTATGTCTTATAAGGTCGTAAGGGGCACTTACGACCTTCTCATTCTAAGCCAGCGAAATGTATTAGGGGAACTAAAATGTAACTTTAATGTACACCGGTTAAAAAGTATGTTTGTCCGTTCTGATGCCAGAAGCACGTACCACCAACCAGGTATATAATAGCGTCATGCCATTTGTGCTTGAGTCTGGTGTCATTGAATACTAAATCTAGTCTAAAATTGGGCGATTATTCATAACAGCCGAAAAGTCATGAAAATTGAACGGCATTTTATCGGATAAACACGTTTTGTTAGTCCATAATATTCTATGAAAACGTTTATTATGTCGCCAATCCACGCAGACTCGCGTCCGCTTGTCGAGATTCATTTAATCTATGACCTAACAGTCTTGTACGATCATTGTTGTACACATGCGCTCTTGGGTTGTAGAACGCTTCCGGTCTGACGTATCCAGAACTTCCGGTCTTATTTGCATCCACGGGAGCGAGTTGCTTGGTAGGTCGTTTCAAAGGAGATAATCTACCAAATGGTGCCCCATCCTTGTGGTTTTCATACACCCTTGCGATTCGTGTCACAGATTTGCCGCGTCCCTGGTTGAGATTGACCATGGACACAGGTCGAGAAGCCTTTGTCGGAGACTTTGATATGTGCCGATGATCAGCACTTCTTGATTTTAATGTCTTTGATTGCAAATCTGTTATAAAATAAATAAAATAATAAACGTCAAACAAAAAAGTACACGTGTATTTAAAGCACACATAGAAACTTTAATTGTACAAATCGCTGGCTTAGAATGAGAAGGTCGTAAGTACAAAATAGATATTTTGAGAAAAGAAGAAAAAGCTGTCCGAAATTTACTCTTTATTTATGGAAAAACAAGCTTTTAAAACTTCATTTTGGCCAACATGACAAGTTCCGATTTTATGAAAATAGGTTCATAAGAAGCACCTTATGATGCAGATTGCAAATATACATTAGTCTTATAAGGTCGTAAGTAGTAGTTACGACCTTCTCATTCTAAGCCATAGATATGTTGCATAAATTACGAAATTAGAGCTAGCATCGCATGTGGTCAGTAACTTGCAATAGCCCTCCTACTTTAGACACAACTATTGTTTAGAAACACCAATTGATATGCCTGCTTGCATCTTCTCATTGTTTTATGTGGGTGTATACTACACGAGGCATAACATCTCGTTTACCATAAGTAACACGGGTGTTTGACTATCTGTTCATACAAATTTGTATTTCTATTTATTGACAAATACACGTACGGACAAGAAAAAACAAACCTTCATTGTACTTTGTAAGCATTCGCTCTGCACGCTGCAAAAATTTCAACATTTCAGATGGCTCCGATGGTTCTGAAGTATATAAAGACACAGAGAATGTAGTTAAACACATACTCCAGGGGCCTTATTCACCAACATTATAAGTCTGAAATCCAGACTTAGACTTAATACAATACATGTAAATGCATTGCCAAATGGTCAATTCGTTCTCAGTTGTTATAAATGTACCGATTTTGATATAAATTGGTAAACATGTTCAGTGGATAACCACAAATTTTCAGATAAAATTTCACATGGTTAAATTTAATTGTAAAGGAATGGCAGTGATTATAAATGTTGTCAACTTTAAGTCTAAGTCTGAGTTTTAGACTTATCACGTTGGTGAATAAGGCCCCTGTTGTTGATGTCTATAATAACAAAGGTTATATTAAACAGACTGTTGCGCAACCATTATTAGTATATTTTAAAACGTATACATGGTGTTTCATAATATCTGTCCCCATTACAAATAAATGTCTAGAGTACATTCATGATATCAACTGATATCTTCATACATCAATGGAAAGCCAACATTTCAAAGTTTTATTCAGTATACAATGTATAAAATGTCAATATTTCTATCAAAGCAACCAAGTAACAAAGATTCTTGCATAATGTCATTTTTTTTCAATAATTGTCAAAATGACGTTCAAGGTACATTAAAGAGGCATTCCCTATAACTAGTATATTTCTCTCTACTATCACATTAAATGAGCTAAATGTACAAAGCTCTATCAATTGTCATAATCTGTCAGAAGAAAGTGTGTGCAAATAGGTATCTATAATGTCAAAAATATATGTAAATCACCAATAATAATTTATCGCTTCCAGCGATTTATTATAATGTGGTCAAAGGGAAACAACTCATGACTGTTTTGGCTCGTTACGGCAATATGTTTTCATTCTTTCTCGGTAATTAATGGGAGCTTTTTGTTGATAATTTGATGAGTTTAAGCAATAATGCTTCTCGAATAATGTATACTATTCCTGAATAGATTTAAACGATCAAAGTTATAGGGAACGCCTCTTTAAGTCGCTTTGAGATGGCACGAGATACAACATATCAGCTTAGATTTCAGGCTTACAAACTATCAAACTCAAACAAATGGAAGATGAGTGTAAACTTACTAAGGGACTCGTTCCAAATGTGACATAAAGCGTATTTCAGCAATACTTAAAACATAGGCCAACACCTTGAACAGTTGGAAAAGTTCAGACACAGAGGAAGCGACACATTTCAAAAGGCCAATATTACCCCCTCGTTTTTGAGAACATAGCCCGTGACTGATTATTGGAATGTTTGCTACGGTTTTATGTAAATGGGGAAAAGTACCAGTAGGTGCATCAGGTTCGGTAAGTAAATACATTTAGCAAATGAAGCATGTAAATCATTCCCTTAAATTTATCACCAAAATAAAACACTAGTATTTTGAATTGTGTTTACCTTTTACATTTTGTAAACTTTTGTTTCTACTGTCAAAATCATACTGGTTGTACTTCTGGAAGTTCCGATGATCCTTAATTCGTAACTGTTGTCCCTTCCTTAACTCTGGTTTTATAGGCTTCAGTTTCAACCTTTCTCTTGCTTTCGGCAGTTTGTGAAGAAAGTCTTCATTTCGATGTGTTCTTGGTAACCTACGAACCTTTTCATTTAACGGATTGGTGTGTTTCGGAGGGCTATATCGCATCGAAGTGTCTTTCAATATTTTTCCAGTTTCTAATTTTAACTGCTTAAAAGCTTGAAACATTTTCTCCAGGAACTTTTTATCATCTTCGTGTATTTTCATCGTTTTTATTCTGTTATGGTCAGACTGTATTTGACCAAATGTCGTGAAAAACTGTTTATGTTTTACATCGCTGTCAGGACGGCCGTACAGCATCTGTATTTGTTGATAAATTCTAGTCTGAAGGTCATCAAACTCATAACTGTTCCTCATATAGGGAACAACAGAATTAACCCTCTTCTGAACAATTCCAGAACCTCGTCTACTTCGTGTACCCCCATAGGAACCATAGGATGCTAAACTGTCAGACGAAGGTTCACGCACGCGACTTCCAGTATACGTCATATTTATGACATCACTTCTGTTAGTCGCTGGTACAAACGAGGTATTTTTAGATTTTATCCTGTCAACAGATTTCGAGCGGGAATAAGGAATGTTCGTTCCATGTGAATACACACTTCTTCCTGCAAATATACATATCAGGTGTATTACTAGATAGTAGATAAACACGTTTACGTTCAAATATACATATCATAAATAGAGAAACTTATATTGAATTTATTAAAAAAGTTGGATAAAAGTGATAAAATACTAGGCTCTGTCGAGGCTATGTCTATACATGTATATTTTTGACAGCCAGTATGAATACATAAAATAGAGATTAGTCGCCACATTTGCATATTTATTATATTACTGAGTAGTGTAATATCGTTTTTATTAAATGAGCTTTATTAAACTCCCGCACTGTGGTATATGCAAATATAATATCATATCATTACTGAATAACTTATTAAGTCTAAAATCCACAAGGCTTCAAACTTACACCAATATTCCAAAATAAACCGGGTTCAGAATAATATATATGCATCGGTGGTTAATCAAGGTCTCAGACCATGTACTTCGACTATATGTAGCAGTTACGAGCGCTGGATCAATGGTTTACCAACTTACCTCGACTATAGCTTCTACTGCGTTGTTTCTTTTTGTTTGCGCTCTCCTCGCGTTCCCTCGTCTCCTGTCTGAATCGTATTTCTCTGATCTTTTGGTCAGCAACCCTCAAAGCAGGAAAGCCATTTTCGTACCATTTACCACTGTCTCCTACACGATCGGTGGGTATCAGTGGTTGAAGATTTGTGATTCTACTGTTAACACTGCCCTCTCGTGTACGGCTCCTACCACGTGGTCGTGGCTGATGTTGTAGTACATCCGGGGTTTGTGGAATAATACTTCTACGCTTACCGGAACCACGCATTGAGCCACGCCCTGAGGCACGCCCAGATGCACGACCAGAACCTCGTATAGAACCACGCCCACTATATGTATAAATAGATTAAGCAGTATTATGTAATTTAATTTGCATACCAGTTGGTATATTAAAGGGACTAAACTCCATTTCAATAGTTTTGTTTTCGGATGTTTTAATCACAAAACTATGTTTAACAAATATATAAAGTATACTTACAATTTACATCACGATCAAAGGCGCTATTGATGACAACTACCGAACATTTTTACCGTCCGCTAATAAGGTAAAGCTTTTCTCGGCATTTAAACACCACATTATGCTACACAACGATGAATATAATGTTATTGCGTTAGTCACGCATTAGATGTTTTTGGTTTTTAATTAAATAAACCGACGTTATGCGATAATTTTTCTTCTAGATGAAAACGTCCAGATTCGTATATAAATGTTTAGGTAGGTCAAGCCAAAACATGCTTCAAAGTGTATAGAGCTATATTCTAACAGTCATTCAATGTCAAAATAATTACTTGCATCGTTTTTAGTATGGTACTAGACTACCTTAAGTGCAAATTAAAACTTTGGATGGGTTCCGTGTACTTTGATTCAATCGTCGAAAAATAGACGATTCTTATAGTTTCATAGAGTGTTCTAGAACACTTACGTATGAAAATGGACAGTCTGCATGTTCAATAAATCACAGAAAGAAATTCTGTTAAAACTGAAGCGAAAAATGATGTAATGGATATGAAAGCATAATTGTTTTTCAGTTTTTGAAACTTTAAAAAAATGTCTTCTGATATAGCTCTATACACTTTAAGCGAGGTTTTTGATAAATTTTGCAATTTACCAATTGGAGTTGAGTCCCTTTAAATACATTTTGGGTAATTTCACATACATTAACGATGCAGTATGATTGGATACAGTGTCACATAAACCTTGCCATACTCTATCATCAGCTCGAGGACCATTGCTAGTTAGACTTTAGCTGAGCTGTTTTGACCTGAGCCTGACCTTTATGCAAGAATATATTACAAGGTTCTTGCTTTGCATGTATCAATTTCCGGAAGCAAATCGTGCAATATCGGTATTTCAGATTTGTGCTTGTATTACATCTCGAGCGTCTTCGTGATACTCACCGATAATGAAAACATACAATCGGTGCTGTATACGTAGACAATATATCGATTGTTAAATTATGCTAATCAATAGGCCAGGCTCAGGTCAAATTGGCCAAGTTATACATGAATATGACTTAATCAATTCATCGGATGACACAATGACTAACTTATGGAAGCCCTGGAGGGCACTTTTGACTTGTGGCTTGTGACTTATGACTTATGACTTATGACTTGTGACTAAAGGAGGCCAGAAGGGCACTTTTGACTTGTGACTTCGAACTTGTTTCATTCTATATGAATAAATCTACGGGCATTTCATTGCAAGGCACGGATAGTAACGGATGTGCTTTGAATCGGAATTAATATTTATACGAAGTCAGGTAAGTCGGCATTTAATGAGTTTTGTTTGGAATTGTTTACACCATTATCTAGAGATTGCCGTTCATGTAATGGGATACATGCACTGATAAAATCAGATATCTCACGGTGTAGTTTTGCAATTATGCATGTACGTACAGAGTAGGGTTTTCTTATATGAACTTTATTCTAAGGTTGTCCACCTTATATTAAGCTTAACTGGATGTAACAGAGTTAACGGTGTATGCTTGGAGTAGGGAAAGAAAAATGTTCATTCTGAACTGATGGTTAATGTTTTTTAACACTGTTTATATCTTAATGGGTATACAGAAGGGAATGTTTTAAAAACCGCCATCGACTCTTCCTATCACGGGCTAGGACCGCTTTTACTGTTAACAGTGGCCGTGTCGTAGGTCTAGGACTACTTCTGCTATTAACAGTGGCCATGCCGTAGGTCTAGGACCGCTTTTTGATGTTTGATGTCTAAATCCCCGCCCTACAGCCAGAGCTGACAGTCTAAATCTCCAGGGTCGGTACACGTAACCACGTAGTAGATGTCCAAAATGACGTTTTAATTGAAGATAATTAGTGTAGGCAGTTCTATTCAATATTTTCTGGCAATTCGTTGGATTGTACACTTGCGAATAGTCCATACTTTACCGGTGAGAAAACCATTGAAACTGCGAAAAATGACAGATTTTTAGTAAGTATTTTCTCGGCCTATCATGCCAGGACATAGTTTGATATTGACGATTTGCACATATTTTATATATTTTTGTATAAAGCAAGCAAATAAGTGTTTGTGAAAACATTTAATGACATGGAAGTCAAATCAATATACATGTACTTGTACTGGTGTATACTGTGCAGGACCTTATTGCTTCAAGATAATTTTTGACGTTGGTTACAGAAACAGATAACAAGTCGTCCCAATCTCAAGTAGAAATCTAATCTCAAATTGAGATTTTGCTCAACCTAGAGTCTGCATTTGAGATAAATCTAAAGTTCAAGCTTTAACAATTTTACTGTAATGAACTAAGACTATTGCTATATATGTTTTTATTAAGCACATTTTGCGTCCAGCCTCTCAATGAAGATTTCTAAAATGCCACATGGCAATATTTGAGATGAGATTTAGCTCAGGCCCCGATCTCTCGAAGCATCTCAATCTGAGCAAAATTTCATCTCAAATATTTGCATGTTTCTTTATGTTAGTTTCACTTGAGACTGGACTCAAAATTAGCATCCCTCAACAGAAGCAATATTACAGTATTATTACAGTAAAATTTCAAGAGCTGAAACGTCAGATGCATCTCTAATTCTGATTTGAACAAAATTTTAATTTGAGTTGAGATTTCTACTTGAGGTGCTTCTGGAGATCGGGATCAGACTCAGATGTTTGGGGAGCTCGGTGTCAGTTCTTGCTGGGTTGTAACCGACAGGTGAAGCATTGGGGATGGAAAGATAATATACCTCTATCAGGGGAGATCACTGCGTTATGACAAGATATGATTATGGCATATAACGTTAAGTGTGAATGGTGTGAAAATGATTGGGCTAATATAATGTAACTGTTTGACAACGTTTGGTCTACGCATTATGCCCCAGGGTACGACATATAACAATGAAAATATAAATATATAACCTCTGCAATTATAATTGTGATTTATCCATTTAAATTCAAAGTCAATTGCAACGAAACTTAGACAACATAGAATATAATATATGCACAAGCGTTCACTCAAAATTTACCTCATACAGAGCAGGATTCGAGTTGTTTGACATACTTTTACAATACTGTATTCACATATAAAGAAGTCTTAAGTTAGTCACTTAGCAGTCATATATAAAGTGACTTTTGGGCTTTGGGTACATCCATTATCAAGCATTTGGCTATGTCTGCTTTGCTTGGCTTGCACTTCGGTTGTTTCCCTACACCCCTTCTTCCCTCCTTGATAAGGAGGGCTAAATCAGAAGGGGTGGCCGAGGAGCTCGTCTCTGTCTTAGCGGACTTGCATTTGCACTTTTTATCTGTTTGTCTCTAGTAAGAGACGAACAAACTACATGACGCGTGTATGTGGTCGCACGGTCATGATATGCTCCGAGTCCGAGTCCCAACAATTATCCATTTTCATATAACATTATTTCAATTCTGTCTTATGGGCCGAGTAAGCGTTGTTACAAATTCACTTAATATAATAACATGATCAGTCTCTACTTTCACCATCAATATATGGCTCCATGTCCGAATCCTACATTTTCACATAGCATTTCTGTGTTAAGGACCGAGTGAACGTTGTTATATAATACTGATAAAATTTTCAAAATTTAAACACATCCTCATTAAAATTTAAAATATTCAGATAGCAACTTAAATATGCTTAAAAGCACAATTGAAGATAGAAACGAATTCGTCCTTCAGATCAAATTGAAATAATGTTTTGGTTAGTGTCCTGCCCTGTGGGGGAGGGTCCTGTCCTCGGGAGGTAGCTTCCTGTCCTGAGGGGGTAGAATCCTGCCTTGGAGGGTAGGGTCCTGCCCTGGGGTGGGTAGGGTCATGCCTTGGGGGATAGGGCCTTGGTGGGGGATAGGGCCTTGGTGGGGGATAGTGCCTTGGTGGGGGATAGTGCCTTGGTGGGGGATAGTGCCTTGGTGGGGGATAGTGCCTTGGTGGGGGATAGTGCCTTGGTGGGGGATAGGGCCTTGGTGGGGGATAGGGCCTTGGTGGGGATAGGGCCTTGGTGGGGATAGGGCCTTGGTGGGGATAGGAGCCTTGGTGGGGGATAGGAGCCTTGGTGGGGGATAGGGCCTTGGTGAATTATTTGACAGTTTATTTTTTTGCAAAAGTGAGACAGTTTTTACGAAATTCAATTAAGTCACTGACCACTTATAAAACTTATAATGTGATCAAGTTTCGAGTTTATGATTCGAGTTTTATATTCTATTGATGAATAAGGTTTGACAATGAGCCGGTCTATGCAAACAAAACTAAATTAATCATACATTCATCGCATTTAGTTGCTACATTAACAGCAACTCAACAGCAACTGAACAACAGCAACTAAACAACATCAGCAACTCAACAACAACAGCAACTTAACAACAGCAGCAACTCAACAACATCAGCAACTCAACAACAACAGCAACTCAACAAAAACTGCAACTAAACAACAGCAGCAACTCAACAACAACAGCTAAATAACAGCAAGTCAATAACAACAATATCAGCAACTCATAAACATCAGCAACTAAACAACAGCAACTAAACAACATCAGCAACTCAACAACAACAAAAACAGCAACTCAACAACAACAGCAACTCAACACTAACAACAATATGAGCAACTAAACAACAACAACAACTCTACATCAGCAACTCAACAACAGCAACAATATCAGCTACTCAACATCAACAACTCAACAATAGCAACTAAACAACAGCTACGCAACATCAGCTACTCAACGTCAGCAACTCAACAACAACAACAACAACAACAACAACAACAACAACTCCACAGCAGCAACTCAACAACAGCAACAATTTCAGCAACTAAACAACAACAACATCAGCAACTCAACAACAACAACAGCTAAACAACAGCAACGCAACAACAACAACAACAACAATATCAGCAACTAAACAACAACAACAACTCAACAACAGTAACTCAACATCAGTAACTCAATTACATCAGCAACTAAACAACAGCAGCAGCAATTCAACAACTACAGCAACTCTACATCAGCAACTCTACATCAGCTACTCAACAACAACACTAATATCAGCAACTAAACAACGACAGCAACTCGACATCAGCAACTTAACATCGGCAACTCAACAACAGCCACTTAACAACAACAATATCAGCAACTAAACAACAACATGAACTCAACAACATCAACTCAACAACAACAACAATATCATCAACTATACATCAAAACCTCAACAATAGCAACTCAACATCAGCAACTCTACATCAGCAACTCAACATCAACAATAATTTCAGCAACAAAACAACAACAACAACAACTCAACAACAGCAACTAAACAACAGCAACTCACCATCAGCAACTCAACATCAACAATAATTTCAGCAACAAAACAACAACAACTCAACAACAGCAACTAAACAACAGCAACTCACCATCAGCAACTCAACATCAACAATAATTTCAGCAACAAAACAACAACAACAACAACTCAACAACAGCAACTAAACAACAGCAACTCAACATCAGCAACTCAACAACAACAGAAACTCACCATCAGCAACTCAACAACAGCAGCAACAATTTTAGCATCTAAACAACAACAACAACAACTCAACAACAGCAACTCAACAACAGCAACTCAACAACAGCAACTCAACAACAGCAACTAAACATCAGCAACTCAACAACAGCAACTCAACAACAGCAACTCAACAACAGCAACTAAACATCAGCAACTCAACAACAGCAACTCAACAACAGCAGCAACTCAACAGCAGCAACAATTTTAGCATCTAAACAACAACAACAACAACTCACCATCAGCAACTAAACATCAGTAACTCACCATCGGCAACTCAACAACAGCAGCAACTCAACAGCAGCAACAATTTTAGCATCTAAACAACAACAACAACAACTCACCATCAGCAACTAAACATCAGTAACTCACCATCGGCAACTCAACAACAGCAGCAACTCAACAGCAGCAACAATTTTAGCATCTAAACAACAACAACAACAACTCACCATCAGCAACTTAACATCAGTAACTCACCATCGGCAACTCAACAACAACAGCAACTAAACATCAGCAACTCAACATCAGCAACATAACATCAGTAATTGTATTCTTGATTTGCTTTATTATAAATTCCAAGTAAACACCAATTATTGTAACGTTATTAAGTATAAGATAATATACATTTGCAAATTATAACTTAGAGCCTGTAACATTGCAAGTATTTAAAACATGGTTTACCTAGAATAACTTAATACATAGACGACAAGTAATGTACTGCATTGGTATCCATAATATGAAGCTGTCCACAATACGCTCGTAATGTTCCTCTTCACCATTTGGTACACTACACAATCACACTCAAAACAAACTCAAGCCCATAGTGTCACATTATTCAATGTGTACTTTTGAGTCAGTTACTTGTCCATTACATTTACTTTCATGATACAAATACAATGAAGGTAGATAAGTTAGCAAATCACAAGTAATAAGTCACAAGTCATAAGTCACAAGTTACAAGTCAAAAGTCACAAGTCAAAAGTGCCCTCCAGGACTTCCATACTAACTTTACTCTTTTTCAAACGGATTAGACAAGATTATTTAATAGCGAATCCATGTACCTCATAAGACACTACACGTACATTGTAGATGTATGAAATCCTATATGAGGTTCAACCATCCGCTTACAATTGACCCCTCTGATACGGTAGTCGAGTGGTAAGACGCTTGACTCCTTATCGAGAGGTCCCGGGTTCGATTCTCGGCCGGGACACTTGGTCATTTCAGAAACGCTATATTTAGTGTTTCCCACCCAACTAGAGATGATCCTGGTAGGAAACCCAGGGGTAGTCTCGCGTGTCTCGGTACTTTACACCGGGCACGTAAAAGAACCAAGGAATCTATTCGAAACGAGCTAGGGTATCGCACCCGGATTCCTTGTATCTCACCTCTGTCTCTAAACATTTGCGATAATGCCCCAGAGTGGGCCCTGCAAATTATATGGAAGAAAGAAAGAAACATAAATGTTCCTTATGATGCACGTATAAATCGTTGACTTAGAATGAGAAGGTCGTATTATTATAACTACACAATCAATATTCTGAGAAAAAAACAAGAAAAAAACTGTCTGACAATCACTCTTTACTTATGGTGAAACAAGCCTCTTCAACTTCAGTTTGGTCTACATTACAGTTTCTGATTTCCATGATTATAGGCTCATAAGAATCGCCTCGTGAAGTAAATTTCAAATGTGCATTAGTCTTATAAGGTCGTCAGTCTCACGACCTTGACATTCTAAGCCAGCGAAATGTACGTTGGTGGTTCATTATGGAGAGCATAGTAAGCAGACTAATTGTGTGATACTATCAGTACGAGTTGACAAACCTTTTAGCTGCTCCCTCTCGAGCCCTTTGTCCAGACCCGGCTCCCTCTCGGACCCTGTGTCCAGACCCGGCTCCCTCTCGGGCCCTTTGTCCAGACCCAGCTTCTTCTCTGATCCTGTGTCCAGACCCTGAAGGCAGACAGAACATTGCATTTCTGATGAAGTGTACTTTATAATTACAGTAAGTTTGTTTAAACAATCAACGTGTGGACATATCGAGGATCATTTGTACGGCCGTTTGGATGACATTTCATCATAGCCCACTGATTTGGCTTTGGTAAACCGATACATGAATGGTCCCTATTACATGAGCGTATCCAATTCCATCTGAATTGTTTAATGTTTTTAAACAATGAAATTAATGTCTGATGTTAACTATGTGGGTCACATAGTTATCTCGATATAAGGACATCTTAAGTAACTTTCGTGTTTAATTTAAACCAAATTGACCCTTTTATTCTTTGATTTAAAACCATGAACATGAAATATATTACATTTACATTTTATACATGCATGTTTTTTTTTGGTAACTTAGTAGAATTAAAAGCTATATGATTGTCCTACATGGACTTACGACCTTACAAGACCCATTCGTATTGGAAACCTGCAACACATGGCGCAACTTCTGAACCATTCTAATGAAAATCGGAAAGGTCATTTTGACTAGTCTGAGGTTGATAAAAACTTATTTTTCCACAAGTACGTATAAAGAGCAGTTTTTTGACCGTTAGTTCTTGGTGTCTCAAAATGGCATTTTTGTACTTACGAGCTTATTCTTATAAGCTCGTGGTATACATGAAGTTTATAGTTCTGTGTAACAATGAATGCATTAATTAATTTACAATATCATGACATATATAATCATATATATAAACACTTATTTACATACCTTCGCCCATTTTGAGTTTTATCTATAAAAATCCAACAAGTGTTTTCCATGTACAATGAGCGCGATTATAATGAAGTTATTATTTTCACACTTTATGATCAAGTAGCGAATATAACCTTATTTCTTGTGATTAATAAAGATTAATATTCATTTATTACAATATGGGACAACTACTGACACTTTACTTTACCAAAACAAAATCGAATTACTATAATCCATAGTAAATATATGTCAATATCGCCCGACAGATCAAAACATGTTAATATAAGTACAAATGTATTTAAAGTGTATAGAGCTATATCTGAAGATATTTTCTAAAAAGTTTCAAAAACTGAAAAACAATTATGCTTTCATATCCATTAGATCAGTTTTCGCTTCAATTTTAACAGAAACTTCCTCTGTGATTTATTGGACATGCGAACTGTCCATTTTCATACGTGAGTGTTCTAGTACACCCTATGAAACTATAATAATCGTTTATTTTTCGACGATTTAATCAAAGTACACGGAACCCATCCAAAGTTTTAATTTGCAATTAAGGTAGTCTAGTATCATACTTAAAACGATACAAGTAATTATTTTGACATTGAATGACTGTTAGAATATAGCTATATGCACTTTAATATGACCAATGTATTTAAATGAAAATTATAAAATGAGGCACTTGATGCGAATATCACGAACATAATGCATCCGGTGTAATTAGGCCTAGCCGTTTACAGGGACCAATTTCCACGGTCAAATGAGCGTATAATTTACCTTTTAGGGTCTATTGTTGTTCTGTTGTCTGTGGTGAACGTCTCGTCTGCTTATCTTCCTCCATCCTCAGTTTGGCGCCTGTCCGTCATCGATATTGAGCGCCTTAGTACAATATATTTCGTTGTAGGTGGGACCACCGTTCAAATGACGTGGAGGGCAATAGCTTCCAGCTCTTCTCCTCACGTCTTAGCAACAGCCAGCTATAACACGTTCTGCAGCCTGGCTTAGTCTCCGGACGAGTCTACGTCTATCAAAGCCAGTTAGAACACGTTCTGCAGCCTGGCCTAGTCTCTGGACGAGTCTACGTCTATCACAGCCAGCTAGACTCACGTTCTGCAGCTTGGCTAAGTCTCTGGATGAGTCCACGTCTATACCTGCCAGAAGTCTGATCGTTGTTTTCAGTCGGCACACGGATTGTGAACAGAAGCCACAAGCGCCTACTTCATCAGGGAACCGCAGTGTACGCCAGCCTCTCTTGTTAACAGTTGTTGAGAAGTTCCGTATACTTCGCGTTCTTCCTCTCCTAGGCATCCTCACATCTGCTATCCTAAGGCACTGTTAACTCTTAGCATGATGAGTTTCTTCCCTTATTCTGACCATAGGACAATGTCTGGTCTCAGGTTGACGTGTACAACGCTCGGGAAAGCAAGCTTCCAAGTTCCTACCCCTTGTTCCATCTAAGAGTGATGATTTTTGTACTGACTGCGTCTTGGTAGTTTCATCCGATTTCACAAAGCCAGTCAGCTGATTCTCTGAGGACAGTGTTATGACGCCATATGTAACATCCTTGTGTCAAAGCTGTGGAACAGGATCAAAGAATGTGTTCTGGCGTGCCCAGTACGATCACACATATTACATGTTGGGTAGATAGTCCCCATCGGCAGAGGCTAGCTGGGGTGGTAGAAGGTTGTGACTGATCTGAGAAAGAAGGGTAGCCTCGGTGGCTCATACTTTCAAATATCATCCCGGGTCAGCTTCCAGTCTATGGTGTTCCGTGTAGGCCATGCTCACATCTCTACCGCTCTAGTCTGTCGACTCGTGTGTTCTCTTCTGTTCGTCTGACTTCAGCCTGTATCATGGCAAGCCTCTCTTTCTGGTCTGCTTGGCTTCACAGAAGTGTCTTGGTTGCACCAATTCCTTGCCGTTCAACTGCGGTCAATCCCACAATATCCTTGTGTTTAAGTGAGTTCTTGTCTGGTGAGTCCCTGATGGTAAGCACCAGTATTATTTTGGCTGTCTTGAATTCCTACAACAATGAGGAAAAAGGGAGTTGAAGCTGTTTGATCTTTCTACAAGTCTTTCACTGGGAAAAAACTTTGAGATATGGCAAGCAACTTACGAAGGTGTCTGCTGGTAATCCTCTCTAAGGATTCTATTGTCAAGCTCGGTACCTCGTACAGCATATTTGGCCAGATAAGCCTGAGGAATAAGGCAAATTGGTAAATCTAGGCTTTGAACTTCGCTGGGAGATTGGTTCTGCCATCATTCACCTGATTCACAATTCTCTTGACATTGTCTCCATCTTGAAGGCTTGCATCGAACCACTTTCCTAGGCACTTGCTTGGACATATGAAACCCTTCGTCTGATAATTATGTCATATTATGACATTATTTTATTTCCAATGAAATGGGGTTGTGCAACAGGCTGTAATACTAATTTAGCCCTCTCCATAAATAGAATGTGGTTACTAGGGTCTTGATTTATCATGTTCATGGTGTTTTCTTCGTCAGTTTCATATACATTTATCATACAGAGGAATGCTAGGCTTGTAAGTAACCTGGGCTCATGGTAGATTAGTTCTGGCTTCCAAAACTTTAAAAGCCGCTTTTAAAATATAGTTTTGCTTTTTATGCTGCATCACAGTGTAAACCGGGTACGCTGAAGACCTTAAGCTAATGGTATATAACATAACCGATATATGATGGCTAATAATTGAAACATGCATATATGTGTATGTATTGATTGCATGTACATTTGTATTATCATGAAGCATGCCAGAAGTCAGAATTGTTCTATTTTATTTTGTGCACATATGTTACTTCCATTGCAGTTAAGTTTAAATGTAGCAGCAAGGGAAGGTAATGCATCAGGCAGCTGCACCCACGGCCCCATTCGGAGATGGGCCTGGATTTGTACTTTTGGGAGGTCAACCCCCTCCCTTCCGCGGCCCTGCGGTGACAGCTCATTGTAAGTCTCCGGTAATTCTCCGGCCCTGATAACTAAATATTATTGTCCCCGGTGTATTGGTTTAGAGAAAAAATCACAACCTATCCTCGGTAGTGCGGGCGGAAGCTAGAAGGTAAAACACAACCGTTTCCCCGTCTAGCAACCGCCCATCTCCGATGTTGGGGGCTTTCATGCCACTGACTGGCGCATAACTGCTGTGATGAACGTTTGTTGTGTTTGCGACGTATGCTCGTGTTTTTTCTGTCCAACCAAGTTGACATAAATTGAAATGAGTTTTTTTAATCCTATACTTGTAGTTAACAGTACGACCTCTATAGTGGTCTTACAGTACATCATCCATAGTGGTCGTACAGTACATTATCCATAGTGGTCATACAGTACATCATCCATAGTGGTCGTACAGTACATTATCCATAGTGGTCGTACAGTACATTATCCATAGTGGTCGTACAGTACATTATCCATAGTGGTCATACAGTACATTATCCATAGTGGTCGTACAGTACATCATCCATAGTGGTCGTACAGTACATTATCCATAGTGGTCGTACAGTACATTATCCATAGTGGTCGTACAGTACATTATCCATAGTGGTCGTACAGTACATCATCCATAGTGGTCGTACAGTACATCATCCATAGTGGTCGTACAGTACATCATCCATAGTGGTCGTACAGTACATTATCCATAGTGGTCGTACAGTACATTATCCATAGTGGTCATACAGTACATTATCCATAGTGGTCGTACAGTACATCATCCATAGTGGTCGTACAGTACATTATCCATAGTGGTCATACAGTACATCATCCATAGTGTTCATATAGTACATCTTCCATAGTGGTCATACAGTACATTATCCATAGTGGTCATACAGTACATTATCCATAGTGGTCATACAGTACATTATCCATAGTGGTCGTACAGTACATTATCCATAGTGGCCATACAGTACATCATCCATAGTGGTCATACAGTACATTATCCATAGTGGTCATACAGTACATTATCCATAGTGGTCGTACAGTACATTATCCATAGTGGTCATACAGTACTTTATCCATAGTGGTCATACAGTACATTATCCATATTGGTCATACAGTACATTATCCATAGTGGTCATACAGTACATTATCCATAGTGGTCATACAGTACATTATCCATAGTGGTCATACAGTACATTATCCATAGTGGTCATACAGTACATTATCCATAGTGGTCATACAGTACATTATCCATAGTGGTCATACAGTACATCTTCCATAGTGGTCATACAGTACATTATCCATAGTGGTCATACAGTACATTATCCATAGTGGTCGTACAGTACATCTTCCATAGTGGTCGTACAGTACATCATCTATAGTGGTCATACAGTACATTATCCATAGTGGTCGTACAGTACATCATCCATAGTGGTCGTACAGTACATCATCTATAGTGGTCGTACAGTACATCTTCCATATCGGTCGTACAGTACATCATCCATAGTGGTCGTACAGTACATTATCCATAGTGGTCATACAGTACATCATCCATAGTGGTCGTACAGTACGTCATCCATAGTGGTCGTACAGTACATCATCTATAGTGGTCGTACAGTACATCTTCCATATCGGTCGTACAGTACATCTTCCATAGTGGTCGTACAGTACATTATCCATAGTGGTCATACAGTACATCATCCATAGTGGTCATATAGTACATCTTCCATAGTGGTCATACAGTACATTATCCATAGTGGTCATACAGTACATTATCCATAGTGGTCGTACAGTACATCATCCATAGTGGTCATACGGTACATCTTCCATAGTGGTCGTACAGTACATCATCCATAGTGGTCGTACAGTACATCATCTATAGTGGTCGTACAGTACATCATCCATAGTGGTCATACGGTACATCTTCCATAGTGGTCGTACAGTACATCATCCATAGTGGTCGTACAGTACATTATCCATAGTGGTCAAACAGTACATTATCCATAGTGGTCGTACAGTACATCTTCCATAGTGGTCAAACAGTACATTATCCATAGTGGTCGTACAGTACATTATCCATAGTGGTCAAACAGTACATTATCCATAGTGGTCGTACAGTACATCTTCCATAGTGGTCGTACAGTACATCATCCATAGTGGTCAAACAGTACATTATCCATAGTGGTCAAACAGTACATCATCCATAGTGGTCATACAGTACATCTTCCATAGTGGTCATACAGTACATTATCCATAGTGGTCATACAGTACATCATCTATAGTGGTCATACAGTACATCATCCATAGTGGTCGTACAGTACATCATCTATAGTGGTCGTACAGTACATTATCCACAGTGGTCGTACAGTACATCATCTATAGTGGTCGTACAGTACATTATCCATAGTGGTCATACAGTACATTATCCATAGTGGTCATACAGTACATCATCCATAGTGGTCGTACAGTACATTATCCATAGTGGTCATACAGTACATTATCCATAGTGGTCATACAGTACATTATCCATAGTGGTCGTACAGTACATCATCTATAGTGGTCGTACAGTACATTATCCATAGTGGTCATACAGTACATTATCCATAGTGGTCGTACAGTACATTATCCATAGTGGTCATACAGTACATTATCCATAGTGGTCGTACAGTACATCATCTATAGTGGTCGTACAGTACATTATCCATAGTGGTCATACAGTACATTATCCATAGTGGTCATACAGTACATCATCCATAGTGGTCATACAGTACATCTTCCATAGTGGTCATACAGTACATTATCCATAGTGGTCATACAGTACATCATCCATAGTGGTCGTACAGTACATCATCCATAGTGGTCGTACAGTACATTATCCATAGTGGTCGTACAGTACATCATCCATAGTGGTCGTACAGTACATTATCCATAGTGGTCATACAGTACATCATCCATAGTGGTCATACAGTACATCATCCATAGTGGTCGTACAGTACATTATCCATAGTGGTCGTACAGTACATCATCCATAGTGGTCGTACAGTACATCATCCATAGTGGTCGTACAGTACATTATCCATAGTGGTCGTACAGTACATCATCCATAGTGGTCATACAGTACATTATCCATAGTGGTCATACAGTACATCATCCATAGTGGTCATACAGTACATCATCCATAGTGGTCATACAGTACATCTTCCATAGTGGTCATACAGTACATCATCCATAGTGGTCGTACAGTACATCATCTATAGTGGTCGTACAGTACATTATCCATAGTGGTCATACAGTACAACCTTTATAGTGGTCTTACAGTACAACCTATATAGTGGTCATACAGTACAATATTCAACGACTCGCGCACTCTTTCTGTTTAGAACCAGTCGAGTCGGTAATACAAGTCACGAATCCTATTGAAAGGAACTGCCTGTTGTGTACAGTGTAACTCCCTAAGTACTAGTAATCCATTCTCTTATTTGACAGGCGTCTGGTAGAGTTTGACATTTGATAACAATTTTCTAAATTAAATCGCTGCCTAACCGACAGCATCAGTTCTTACCCAGCTTCCATCCAGTTTTTAAGATGGATGGCCTAACCACTGGGTATGTTACTAGCTAATCTAACCGAACATACTTAGGCATGTGGATATTACAATAAAACACCATTGTTTGCAGCTATATAGGGTTATGCCATTCACAGTGATTCTTAAATAGTTTTTACCCCCTACTGTGTTTTCAATCGGAATGGACTGTTTGCCCCCCCCCCCCGACAATAAATCTCGATCCTGTCATATCACAGTTTTCAAAATGCTTTTTGAATATTTTGAAAAACGTTTTAAAGGCTTGGATTCCAACCTGTCCGGGATTTCTGTATTGCTTGCAATTTCTAATTATTTGTTAGAACTTGTTCAGCACCATAAAGTATGCTTCCTTATTCTTTAGTTACATTTTCTTGTTCAGATTGTGTTGGACAGTGTGGTGTATGATTTGAGCTTTTCCTTTTCCTTTTCTTTTCCCTTTGCTCACTTTGCGCTCTGCTGTTTCTTTTGAGTATTACCACCCTGTGCAATTTTCCATTGTCATTTTATACGATCATAAATGCATATCGCTGGCTTAGAATGAGAAGGTGGCAAGACCTTATAAGACTAATGCATATTTCTACATCATAACGCACTTCTTATGAGCCTATTTTCGTGGAAATTGGAATGTGTCATGTTGACCAAACTGAAGTTGAAAAAGCTTGTTTTAACATAAGAAAAGAGTGATTGTCTGACAGTTTTTCTTGTTTCTCAAAACATTGATTTTGTACTGTCGACCTTTTCATTCTATGCCAGCAATATACGTATGATCTGAAATATGTACTCCAGTCTCTACACAAAACATATCCGTCATAGTGATACATCAATCATTGAAACTGTACAGCCTGCGGTTGAAACCTTGCCCCGATCTCCCGAAGCATCTCAAGTAGAGATTGAGATTTTGCTAAAAGCTGAGTCAGAATTATAGAAACATCTGAAGTTTCAGCTTTTGACACCATGCTCTAATAAACGCAGAATGTAATTTCTGTATAGTGATGTCAATTTCCATGGAAATTAAAATGAATACAGGTGCTAATATTTGAGATGAGATCTTGCTCAGATTGAGTTGCTTCGAGAGATCGGAACATTGTTTATAATAGGCTGTCTCTTTGATCGTTGTTAGATGTTGTTAACTAACCTGGTGTGTTGTCCGGATAGTTGATCCGATCGATCTAAGCCATACAGGTTGTTGAGTTATGATCAGACATAGCTCAACTCATTCCTACTGTATCTCTTTTATATTGTTACCCCCACTACCCTATCCCTGATCATTTCCCTTCCAATGCGTTTGTTCATGTTGTCACTTTTATTTGTCTTTATTTACCCTGGAATAGTGTGTGTGCAAAACGAACGAACATATGTTTTATGAAAGATATGCTTTGAGCGTAATGATGCTGAATTTAATATTTCCCCAGTGGTTTGAAACCTTGGTTACGGTAGGGGATTCTGTGCCTCATTAATATATGTTGTCGTTGTGTTGTCGGGATAGTTAAGTTCCAAAAAGATCCACATCAGCAAGACAGGTTGTTGGCTTGTGATCAAACAAAGCCCCAACTGGTTCCTACAGTCAGACTTGTTTATTTTAGGTCACCGATACCGCTCATAATTTCCCTTCCTACGTGTCTGTTCCTCTGTCCAATTTTGTCGTCCCTACTTGTTTCTTGGATGATTGAATGTGCAAAACGTACATAACAGCACAGGTTACAGTATCATTGAAAGGGAAATTTAAAAAAAAATGAAATTGAAACAAATTTTCCCATTTTTTTCAATTTCATTTTTTTATTTCCTTTTCAATGATACTGTTACCTGTGCCTAAAATGTGGTCAGTATAAAAAAGTTTGAGTTTACGAACAATATGTTGAAGAAAATTTGAATATATGACGGTGGCCATCGCCAAATGTTCATTTTGACCCAGAAGTCCATAACTAATTGTGAACACCTTATAAATACACAAAGCAAACCGTATATGATGGGATGGTGATTAGTTTGAAATAGAAGGTGGTCTGACAAATAGTTGAAATCAGATTAAGAGGTTGGTTAGGTAAACATGATAATCATTGTTGAACTCTGGTGGCAATGTTTTGCAATTCGTATATATTGTATATTGGTGGGAGTGGGTGGTGTAAATAAATTCACTGACACAAACCACATATTTATGACATAATATTTAATTAAACATATAACATAAAAAATCTATACAACTTGAACATTAAAAAAACTATACAACTAAACGTAAATATAATATTTTTTAAAATATAAATAAATAAATATTTTAACAATTTCATAAAAACAATACCTAACAATATACAAAGTTTGTATTTAAATGCAAAAGAGACATGCTGACACAACATAAATTATATACAGGTAAAATTATCAAAGTAATCTAAATTCTTTGAAAATATATATCTGAAGAGACAACTTATCGTCTAATCAAGCCTTGAATATGTCCAGTTTGTGACGGATGCAATAACAATATGCAAGTCGAATAACATACTTCTAACAGTCAACTTGCTTGCAACACTAATGATAGATACAAGACATATGTGTTAGAATGGGAAAAATGCAGAATAGTCATTCTTCATCTATCTGTTTGAATCCACCATTTATTTTTACGATAACAACGAAAACTTGTCGAAATTTACAGTTATTGCGTAGCAAACTTAGGTAGGCCTATTAGAATATTAATGATTCCATAACAGAACTCATATATATTTTGTTTCTTTACACGAACGAAATCTGGGACAATTTTCAAAATATTTTTTGTCTGTATAACGATTTAACCACTTACAGACAAACATAGGTTAACGTAATATATTACATTGTATATACGTATCTACGTATAAACTAGAAATCATATCACAAGAACACATTTTAAACAAATATAAATAATTCAGAAAAAATATATAGATATATTTTAAATTCTAAAATAAATCTCTCCTAACGAACGAATGACAATATAAAACACACATTTCAACAAAAGCGCACGTAAATCTGAAGTTTTGTCATTATAAATATAAGATAAAATGTGCACAACGAGCGTTGATCATAATGGTTGTTACAACCAACAGAAGTAGTCCTTCATGTCCAACATGCGAAACGTCAGTGGCAGTGTCATTAATGATCGGTACACTTAAAATTGATTAATACCAAGCAAACGGGTTTATTTTTACATGTAAACGTACATGCAGTTTTATACATGTATGCATTTTGTGTATCACAGACTAATTAACTTAGATTGATTTATCACAGATTGTTCATCAATGATTAATTTATCACAGATTGTTCATCACTGATTAATCGATTGATTGATTGATTGATTGGTTCTAGTAATCATCGTCGGATTCATCATCAGTTTGGTCGACATTGAGTTTATATCTCATTTGAGCACGTTTAAATATATCCATCTCATCGTCTTCTTCATCATCCGTCATGTTCGAGTCAAGCAACGACCTGTCTTCAGTCCTACCTACTTTAGGACTTGGTTGTCGGAGGTATTTAGATACCAAGTCCTGCCACTGATTGGCGGGCTTAGGAGTAATAACACGTTCAGTTACATACTCATCTTCAGTAACGTTTTCTGACCTGGATACTTTCTGCTTCGGTGACCTAGGAAGAATCTTCCATTCCCCATCCTTCTTCTTTATATCCGGGAACCTAGACTTCAAATTGGATTTCTTTCTATCACTAGACAGCGATCGTTTGCGAGTTTTGGATTTCTTTCTTCCACCTGATGTAGATCTCTTTCTACCTCTGTTACTACCACCGCCGTCTCTGGAACCAGATCGATTTCTGGCAGGTCTTTTGCCATCGTGTCCTAATCGTTCATACTGTTCTTGATCCACTTTAAAGTCGTCTGAAGGGTCATGTCCATTAACTTGCTTTCTCTGTGGTGTTCGAGATCTTGATCTTCGTTGAGTTGATTCCTTCTTGGCTCTAACTTTCTTGTTTGAAGGGCGCTCTGTTGGCCGCGTTCTATCATTTGGATTGAAGCTCTGAGATCTTCGGTCATGAGTTGGCGCCTTCCTTGTGGACAATAAATCTTCATTTTCGTAATTAGACCTTTGTGAATCTTTCCTGACTTGCGTCGTTTTCGGTGGCAATTTGATCTCATTGTTTGTTTCTGTTACCTGTTCCGAGGTAGAGACGTTCTTTGTTACCGTCGTTCTGGCATAAGGAGACCCATTTACAAGCTTCCTAGATGCCTTACTTGAAGTAGCACTTCCTTGTTTCGTGTCTCCATTTGCCAGCATGTTCCTTATCGAAACCTTATCTGCCACACTATCCTTTCGATGTGGTGATTCGTGTTTGTGTTCTATGGTTGGGGACATGCGGCCGTTAGTTGAGGTAATATCTACACTTGTAGTTCGGCTAGGTCTTCGCTGCACTGAAATAACCGAACTCTTTCTATTACCCTGCTTAACAGTTATTGTAGAACCAGTTTCTAGTTTTGTTTCAGGAATATTTACTTTATTATCCTTGTCACCATTCGTGCTATTGTCTTTAACACCGTTTGTTACAGTTTTTGTTACGACCGTTTCTGTTTTGGTTACAACTGTTCCATTGGTACCATTCTGAGTACTAGTAGATGCACTCCCTGATGGTCGGTTTTCATCTATTGGCATAATGCTAGATTTTGAAAATTTTCTCTGTGGGGGTTTATTTGACTTCATAACGGCATCAATATTCTTTGACTCTGTCGTGGTGACACTTGTTCTAGACGGCGCACGGGGTGGACGGAGATCTCTTTGCGAAGACAAATCCTGTGACGTTTGTGAGTTTCTATAACTCACACGTGATGGCGTTCTACTAACAACTTTCTGCTCTGATTTAATATCAACTTTAGAACTTGCGCGGCTCGGTTGTGGTGTTGGTTCTTCGGGTTTATCTCTTGCTGTATCAATTGCCATCTGTGTTTGCATATTATCCAGATATGTACTCACTTCGGATGGTTTTGGTTTTGTGTCAGCACTTTCGTCGTTAGGCATTACTACAGTTTCTACTTCTGTCGTTGTCTTGGTTACAGTTTTAGTTTTTACTGGACTTTGTGATCGCTGTGGCGACGTTCTCTCTGGTGGTGGTGGTGTTTCCGATTTCATTTCATGTACTACCGGTTCCGGCTCCGGTTTCTTTATGTCACTAGTTGCAGTACTACTGCTTTGTAGTCGTTTGTTTTTATTTAAGTTAGCACTATCTTTTAATAAATCAGACTTCATTGCTGCGAAACTACTTGCTTTGTAACGATCAACTGGCTTAGGGGCGTTGTTACGTCTCTCCATCATTTCTTTCATAGTTTTAGGAGGTGGGCGACTGGAAGCCTTGGAAGCCTTGGAACGAGACGTTCTGGATGACTGGAACGATTTGTCATCAGGTATGTGTTTCCTGTCCCGCGTTCTTTTTCTGTACGATCGTTCTGGTCGGCGGTAGTTTGTAGCACGTGACTTACGGGGAGTTTCTTCTACATCTGTTTCATCAGCATCTAAAATTGCAATAACACTTGGTATTGATATTTTAGCAATTTAAAATTTCCCTCTAGGTTCTTTGTTCAATCTGGCATGTAAAACAGAATGACCATGCACTTACGACAGTCTCCTTCAATTGCACAAAAACGTTTAGCACATACAAAAACATTGGGCACAAGTACATCATCACCGATGTTTTTCTAATAGTTTTATGATTCTGTCAATTTGTGTGTAAATTATGTTTGGTCAACAGCTGGCAAGTTTGACCAAAAACCTTCAGTTTAAAGAGCGATAAATTTGAAACCTATATCCGAGTTTAATGGGTCTTCCATAACGTAAACTATTATCATGTTTTCCACCTGTGGAAAGCTTTAAAATTGCTTAGGGGGTGCAGATTAGTAACAGCGGATAATCAATGAAAGTTGCAAACGGGCTTACCAGAATTATGACTGAACAAAATTACCTGACTGGTCTAAGATACGTCTTGCTTCTCTCATTAATGCGTCCACATTCTGTTTCTTGCGTGAAGGTTTGCCTAAAGATAAAATACTTCTATTACAGATAATTATAAAAATATTACCAACACATTTCGAAATGAACAAATTCCTTGACAAACAAGAGTTATTAAATTGTACTGTTGTGTATTTATGACAACTTAGAATTAATCAATGACTTTTTACAACTAAGTGTCGCGGTTGCATATCGTTAATTGCTGTCAGGTTCTTATGTACCATGTGTTCTAAATACAACAAGAACTCTATCCTTATTTAATGAAATGTGAACTTTATGTAACAAAAACGAAAATACATTAACACGATTTCTACATCCGACAAACGTCTGAGGATACTTCAAGCAAATATTATAAAATAAAGTTCCTGAAGAAGAAATGTTGGCTAAGAAGAGTATATGACGTTTGGACCAAATTACTGAGCAGTGTTTTCAACTGTACATTCACACACCGAAGCACTAATCCAAAATGGCTTTAGTTAGTATTTTTATAATAAAGTAAGTCATAAGTAAGGGATTCGTGAGTAACTTGAACGTGTTTGAAACGCTCATAAAAGCAACGCCCACAGCTGTAAAACCAATGTTTCAGAAAAAACAACAACATTAAGATAGTTAGTAACCAGATAAACAAGATGCAAACATCATTAAGTCACAATCAACAATAAGCAACTTTGCAAAATGAATCAATTTAAATTCATCGATATAACAACCACATTAATAGAAGCACTAAGGGTCTTTGTGGAAGACATAAATCCATGGCATACTTGACCTTCATGACAAATCTTAGTACACGCGTACGTTTCACACAAAAATGTACTAAACTAAGTAAATGTGCTGATTGTAATTTACATAAATGTATTTAATCATAACATTTTCATTTTGTAAACCGCCACAAAAGAACAAATGACAAAAATGACACTGGACTAATTTCATTATAATTGATAAAGATGTAATCGAAATTTACGTTACTTGGCGTCAGAATAAAAAAGTAAGAGTAAACTATTTAGTTGTTATTGTATAGTAGAAAACCAAAATCCTCTAGGGGAATTCCTAATATAAAACAAGAAATCAAAACTCATGTTAATACCCTTGGGTTTATTTTACATGTTGACTTTTACAAAAACAATTAACGAGTATATCATCATTTTCTCAAAAAACACGGTGTTGCAGAGTTAGACTATACTACATTACCTGGTATGATGTCAGTATGCCAACACCGATGACAGAACAAATTGCTTTCATGAATGGTACATTTTTATTTATATAGAAATGATGTTAGTTTGAATGTTTAGTTTTACCCCATGGAACAATTTGAAGCAGTTTATTTCAGAATTTGAAAAATATGTAACAGAGAGTTACAGCACCAGGAGGACAAATAACCTCTCCATTCCAAATTTAACGGAAAATGTAGCCTGAATTTCAAATCATATGTTGCGGCTGCCATAAGTTCGAGCATCATGAATAGATTTGAAAGCATTTTACTCTATTAGGACACATACCTATCTTTGAAACAGGAATCCAGTTCGTTACAGAAAATTAAAATAATTGTCAAGAATTGTGTAAGTAAATATTAGTAGCAATAGATCACCAATGAACCAAGAAATCCCAATCACAAAAAGTCAATATCTACATCATATTCAGATTTAGTAAAATGTAAAATAAATGCAAACCTGTCTCGTCATAATCTGGAGTTACATGCATGAAACATACATTATAATATAACTTGATAAAATTTTCATGCTATAATACAGTAACACTTCGTTATCTCGAGGAGTAATCGGGACAGGTAAAATGCTCGAGATAAACAGGGTGCTCGAAAAAACCTAAGGGCATGTATTGATAATACAAACTGACACTATTTTAAAACTTGCTCGAGATAGACCGGGTGCTCGTGATATCAATGCTTGTCATAACGAAGTTTTACTGTATATATAGAGAGAAGTAGTATTACATTCAATGGTAAGAGCAAATTGGTCAGTACGAATAGCAATACAAAATTGGTACGACCTAACCGATTTACGGACTGTTTGTTAATCGCTAACACTAATTGCTGTTTTTAATAAGCCAATAATTAGCACTCTTTATAAATAAAGTTCTATTCAGTCATGAAAATAGTCCTAGACTTTGCCAATTGATGTAAAGATATGTAATTTCATGCTTAACTGTTCGCGCTATAAATACATTGTATCAAGACATTAACTTACGACGTTCGTTCGATACTAAGATAGTTATAAAGAGTAAACACACCTTCTTCGTCCTCTGTATCTATATACACCGTATCAAAACCTTCAATCTTCGGCGCTCTTCCTACTGTCTTGTGAATTGGACCTGCGTTAAATCTAAATAGGTTGGAGTACTTCTGCTTGTTTTTCTTCTGTAGTTGTCTTGGTGCTAACGCTTGCTGCTTTCGTCTGCTGGTAGATCTAGATTGCTGTTGATTGATGTGGTTTGGTAAGCCATATTCCTGACGGTCTCTATACTCTGCTTCTACTACTTTAGATGTAACGTATTGAGTCATAAATCGTCTCCACGAATCATCTTCAAATTTCTTCCTGAGACGTTTTAATTGTTCTCTCTGTCTAAACTTAGCTTCTAGAGTCTTACGCTCCCTTTCAGCCAGTTTTTCATAACGATTTTGCATATCGTCCAACTGTAACTGGGCAAGTTTTTCAAAGAAATGTTTTTCGCGTTCGTCTCTTGGACTCGCACCGTATACTTTATTGATTTGTTTATACATGGTGCCTTGTAATCGCGTCAACATCACGCTTTTCCTCTGGTTGGATACAACTGTTTTTGCTTTCGTATACACATTACGTTTAGACTTGGGTCGTCTGACACGTTTAGCACTCCCTGCTAACCAATTAACAGTTTCTACACCAGTATATGCGTGATGAATTAACTTTGGTTCAGTTACTTTAGGATGAAACGTTAGTTCTCTAATCTGTTCAGGCTTCATGTGTAACTTATCTCTGAAATATTCTATCTTTTCATCATCGTCCATCTCATTAAAATCTTTCGTTCTATTTGGGTGATGATGGCTGTATTCATATTCATCAAGAAACGCTTCAGCTCTCTCTTCCTCGCTTCTAAACTCTCGGGCATCCTTAGGATCCACTATAGTAACCTCTCGTCGCTTATTTTCCATTTTTTGACCACCAGATGACATATTATATGTTGTATATGATTTCACAGGAGAATCAGGATAGCTACTCGGCTTACCATCCGTTGTTTTGGATTTAATGGTCGTCCATGATTTATCGGTTTTAGAACTTTTCTCGGAGTGTATTCTGGGCGTTTCCTCTTGGTTCTGACCTTTCTTCTTTTCAGATGCGTAATAATTAAAGTCTTCATCATTAGGTGACGTTTGATGGTCCGATTTGCTGGGAGTTGGCTTCGGTGGCTGGACAACCGGACCATGGTCGTCAGATGGAAGAGTTTTGCCGTGTGACCTGTATAAAAAAAGGCGTGTAATAGTTGAATTAACAAGTTGAACATTAACTTATGTTGGAAATAACCATAATAGTAATTATAATAACTTAATAAGTACCAAAGATAAATGTTGGCAAAGGGGTTCGCGTTTTTTCTTCCATCATGAAATCGTGGGGGCATTAAGTTCAATTCAACCAAGTACTTACTCAAGCAAATAATACGTGTAGAATACGAATACATTGACATAAATACACTTAGTGTACAATAAGTATAGAATATACTATGAATGCAAATAAGGCACGTTTGGTTATGTAAATCACGCTTTTTAAAAGAAGTAATAGAGTCGAAATATATAAAATTATAATATTTTCAATATAAATACCGTATTCATTATTCTAATACCTATAAGGGTGTTATTGTGAGTATGATTAGGCTGGACGTTGGACAAGTTCGATTATTAGAATCAATTGATTTTTGTGGAGTTGTACCAATACTCTACATTCCAAAAGTATGGCACGTCAATACTCTACGTCCAAAAAGTATGGCACGGCAATACTGTGCGTTCAAAAAGTATGGCGCGCCATATATATACCTTTTAAGTACTATAATGATCATGCTTTTGGCGTGCATTACAATTTTCGCCCAGTTGAAAAACCTGTTGGTGATGTGCATTTCATCCGTAGCTAAATCAGTTTATGGTGTTTATTTCACCTTTCTAGGAACTTAGATAGGTCAGTATATGCTGTACATTTCGTAACGAACATATAGTTTACTAATATTGACAAAAAGTTTGAAGTTTACATATCCCATCCAATATTAATCTTTGTATTTCTAATGATGTTGAAATATCCCATCCAATATTGATACTTGTATTTCTAATGATGATCCAAGTAAGTATATTTTCCATTGGAACGCCTATGTTTGTTATACTGTGTACCCCTTTTATTTGCTGCGCCAAATATTCAAAATGTGCAAGAATGTGTACTTACATATTTTTGGATGCGCTTGTTTCGGATACCTCCGGTCGTACAGGCGTAGTAAATTTGTTCGTCGGCCTGAAATTGTAACCACATCTTAATGATTAGTCATCAATGAATAACTGTGATTTAGTTTTTGGGCGATGCATACATTTCTTTATCGATAAAATAATCCATTAATTAATCAATTTCTAAATCAATCAATCGATCGATCCACCAACCAACGACAGAATAGAACATCTCTGTCATTCTTCCTCGATGCATACACAACACTAATTGGTGTTTATATCGACAGTTTTGAAATTGGTCAAGATTGTATTAAGAACAACATTCTGGCCAATTTTCAGGACGATTGGATCAAAACTACATGTGAATTTGCTGGAGGACACGTTTGCAGGAAAGGATAGAAATAAAGTTTCATCTTATTTAGCCAATGGTTTAGCCCGAGATCAAAAAAGATATCCGAGTGTTGCTCTCTATATGTTTGTATCATTGTACAACTGTTTGATAGGTATGAGCTGTGGTAATACACCCATTGTATGTGTGCCATTATTGCGCAATATTTTAGTTTCGTATTTCCGTTTGTGCACTCTTTTCAACCGTACCCATGGCAGGAATAAATAATGTAACCAAGTTTGATATCAAATCCGTTAATTTCCTTCTTTGTTCAATGTGAGTGATAGTCATTTTAAAAACCTAAAAAAGGGAGTTGATCCGATAAAGATATAACTATGAAATTATGGCATTATTTAAAAATTGTAGACATATCAAACTACAAAATATGTTTGCACATAAGAAATATCTCAAATACAAATGTAGTTATTAATTGTATGGACAATTTTACGTGGAGTCCAATGCCTTCCTATGGTAAAAAATGGTCACATGTGCGAATACAAATGGGACTAATAGTTGGATATGTCTTTTCAACCGTACCCATATATGGCAGAAAAAAAAATGTTCCACTTACTTTTTATGATCGTTATCTTGAGTGGATCTTCCCGCTACACCTGTAATTTTAATATGCATTGTAGCAATTTCTTCTTCAAAATGAATAACATCGTTATAGAAATCTCTAGACATAGCTGACATACGTCCCGTATTGTACGGGTTAGGTTCTCTATAAAACCTAACCTTATTCACATTCAAACCCACCTTCCGCCCATAACGAGGGCTCTCCTTATATACTGTCTCAGCCATTTTGAAAGTTTGGGTAGTCTAAAAGAGTATTCACTTAATAACTGTTTTTGTTATATGCTCAACTCAAAACATCTATACAGCATTATTGAGCTTTCCAGGAATTCCACGCTTCGTTCTCTTAGGTTTCTTACATGTGTTTCCCGCTATTCGGCAAAACTTTGGAACACCGGTCACAAGCAAGTTCACAACGATATAGACGAAGTTTCTTTAACAAAACAAATGCAAACATAAACCGTATTTATCCTAAGTACTCTACATAAAAAGTCACACTCCACTGTGTAAGAGTCAAGAGTAAAACAAACACATATTCTTCAGTTTTGTACGTATCTTTTCAATCTCTCTTAATGCCACTTAAAAGTCTTGGTTGTCCATAAATCAGAAACATTCATCACACGGAATGTTTTTTCAAATCATTAAACACTTCAGACTTTAAGTATTGTTTATTTAAAGTCCTGAAATTTAGTAAGGTTAAATCCAGGAGCTCGAAACGTAAACCGGTATCTTTCATTTGAATGTTTCAAACTTAGAAATTCGATTGGATGTTTTGTGGTACAATGTATATTGCTTTCACAAAGAACTCTCACATATATTTCATTCCCTCAGATTTCCCCTTGAAAATTATATCACATTCAACATCGTGAAGTGGGTTTTTTAAAACAGCATTATTGTATGTTATTGTTTCTTTCCGTTCAAACATAACTATTAAGTTTCCCAAACACTTTCTTTAACTCGACAGTGACAATAGATGCATGACAGTTCAAAATCCTATTTCTCACTGTAATATTATATTCCTTTTCAAAACTAGGGATTTGCACTGAAATATTCGACGTACGTTAATTTAACACTCATTCAAAAGTCTCAAATGAACTACAGAGTTGCTCGCCATGACTTGATATACCGTATTTCAAATGATGCGGCCAATTTAACACACAGTCAGTGCTCACCCAATATCACATGAAACTAATTATGACAATCGTTTTTTTAAAGACAAACACGCAGTTAAACTATTTATCCTGGCGATGTATTGTTTCAAATATCCAAATATAAACATGATAACATCTTTTAATATCAAAATATTGCGCTCAAAATCGGATACACCAACTAGAATTCCAAATATGTATAAACAGTTCATTAAACAACCAGCTACGGTTGATAGTTATGCTTAGGTAACTCATGTTAAACCATGGACACATAATGTAACTCCAAGACGCGTTTAAAAGTTTGTTTACTGCAGTAGTAATTTTCCGTGCTGTTATTAGTCAGCACAAAGACAAGTTTCGCTCATAAAAAAAATCGAAGATATTGAAATATTCTAAACGGGTGTAATTAAGTCAATTTGGAACCAATGGTAAAGTCGATATCATTGTTACTTTATGTAAGATTAAAAAGCATCGTTACAATAGACGTACACATTCCCAGGCGTAATTACAGAAATTGGCCAATTATAACAGTCACAGCGGGCGGTATGAACACAATGGTTACACTTTTTGTAAGCTAGGTAAAAATATTCGAAAATGAATGAACTTGATTTTTCTTTTAAAACGCATATGTTGCAAGCTCGTCTACTTGGTGCGGAAGCTCTTCCTTTTTGCTCAAACGAAACGGTCATCGGTCTTAACCAGCGCCTAAGTGGACGAAATTCAAGCAACGTTCAACGTTAAACGTCCTACCATTTACACACGCTGCGATAGTTATCGTTCAAGAATAAAAGTATAAATCTATTTTGAGCATTTTAGAATCACAATTCCGAGATTAAGAACTTTAACGCAACAGTCAACCATTTGTTTTCAATTTCTAGAGAAGGAGACTAAACTTAAACAAAACACTTTCCACTTAGAGCGATGTACTTGAAGACTACTTATCAAGTGAATTTCGACGACCATATTAAAAGAGATAATTATACAGTTTTCATATTCATAGCTGAAATCTATAAATGGGGAAAAAGGAAATATTGATAAGTTTACTTTTACAACTACAAGTAAACTATTTACCTGCAGGATTAAATGCCGTCCTGGCCGGTTCTGGCGATTTCTCCGGTAGCTTTTGTACGGTTTCCGGTCCTTTAGGTTTATCTTCTTGTTTTGGTTTATTATGAGCTGCGTCACTAACTTTAGTCTCTGTCTTCACTTCACTTGGCTTGGTTGATGCAGTCTGTGGTTCTTTAACTTTGGTTGGAGCTGGTTCTCTAGGTTTCACAGAAGAAATTACAGGTTCTGTTTTTTTACTGGAACCAGCCTGTGGTTCTTGTGTTCGAGTGTTTTTATTGTCTTTTGAAACAAACGTGTTTATTTTCGGCATTGGTCCCTCCAGCTGACCTTGTTCTTTAGAAGGGGCCGAGTTGGCAGGTCTGTCTTCAGTTTGTGATGCTGTGGAACAAGTGAAAAGTATAACCTTGATTATGTAAAAATGTTTTGGGAATATGCATGAATGTCTCCTTATAAATGCTCCTAAAGATATTTTACCAAACCAATCGTGCTAAAATAAGCTGATTCAAACTATACAAGCGTAAGTTCTCCAGAAAAACCTGCTATTTTGACATTATGTAATAACTCTACGAAACAAGGTTTGAAAAGGCTCTAAAATTAGAAAGAATACACATCTATTGATCCTATTGTAAGTAATTGATCCATATAGTACTTTATCCTAGCTTTAAATTATCCCATACATTATGTCAACATCACATACTTCGTTGCGATGGTGCCAACTTTGGAAAAATGGTAAAATGTGTATAACCAGTAAAAAGATTAATTACCGTGTTGGTCTTTTTTCGCAGGAAGTGATTGCAATCGTCTTCCAACTTCCGCTGCTTTTGGTCGGCCATCCTGTCGCCCTTTGATCATAAATTGCGCATGTTTTGCACGAGCCTGATCGGTCGGTCCTTGACCCCTTCGTGGATCCAACGGCTGTCCCCTAATTACCTTCTCATTATCAATGGATCTGAAAATATACAAGGACATTAAATGAAAATTACAATTATTAGATATATATATATATATATATATAATGTTTTTGTACACATTCGACTAGTTAGTTACAGTTTTAGATCGGAATATCCCATCGTTAAAACAGTCGTTTAACGATGTGCGAGTAACACATATACTACGTTTGGTATGATACACAGCCTCTTATGAAAGGTGTATTATATCATTAACAATGCAATTCAGTTATTTATTATTAAAGTACGGACTTACTTTAAATAAACATAAACTGTATGGTCAAAGGTATTTCAAATACCGTTTATGCTAACATACTAGGAACTGTTTAAAAAGCACGTATTACTAATTGGTTGCTTAAAGAACACACACGCGTAAAATGTTGCGTTTTGACGTATGTACAGGTTGTCCCATAATATATGTTTCTATTACAGCTGAATCCTTGATACTTGATCTCATATTACATTGTCATGTACTAATGGAAAGCTAATATTTCAAAAGTTTTGCTGTGTATATACTATATAACATGATCATTTTGCTATACTAGTAAGTGTAAATCAGTAATTAAAACTCTAGCAAAAAGTAATGTTTTGATAAATGCCAATATAGAATTTGTCTGATTAGTTCATTAAAGCTTGTAAAGTATTGTGTAATATAACCATTTAAAAGGTTTACATAAACACAACACTAATATGATTGAAATGTGTGATCCATTATGCAACCTTCCCCAAATCGTATGAGGGTTACAGTTGCTTTGGCTATCAGTTGCTAAGCAACGTAAGAGCCTTACATAAAATACAATATCGCTTTTAGCAAGGTTAACAGATGATTAATTGTTTTATTTATGTTTCCATATGATTGTTTTGATTACAGCTACTGCTTTTGAATGTGTATTTTAGACTCTTTTCTTCAAACAGGCCCGTAGAAAGGCAAGTAATGGCAATATTTATTATGGGACACCCTGTACTTGGTTACTGTATCAGGAAGCGTTCGGTTACTGAGTTTTTACTGTTTTATCATAATGGAACTTTTAAACAAATCGATAATATTAGCCGGTCTTAATTATGCAGTAAATACGTTCACAATTTTAAAACGTTTCAAGTATAAGTGGGAGAACATGTCGTAAGATTTGTGACCTCGTCAGAAAAGTTACTTTCAGAGTTTTGTACATTTGTAGGACTAGAAGGTTTTGGATCTAATTTTGAAGTGTGGTTCTATCCATGCATATACCACAACACGCCATTATACAGCGCGACTATTGTATTAAAACATTAACAATACATGAACTGACTAGTTAAGTTAGCCATGATATTTGTATAATGTTAGTTCATAGTAACATAGGCACAGAGGTGTTCTAAAAATAAGCATCATTTCCCAAACTTTATTGTATATTCACGTATGTATCGTTCAAAAATGACCTTTGAGTATCAAACGGACGAACTACCAGAACCCTTATTAAGTAACTGCATAAGGTTATTACAGGTTTGCTAGATATTAAAACTTGAATTCAAGTGTTTCGGGTATTGAATTCAAGTGTTTTGGGTATTGAATTCAATGACGGAATAATGAGAATACATGTAATTTGTATGTGAAACTTTTTACATGTGAACAACGTGGGTGTGCTGCAATTTGTTTACTGTCTGCGATAACAAACACATGATTACTCCACCGAGGTATTGTATTATACTAGTATTAATAGTAAGCTGGGTTACATTACTGAACTATAAGAATCAGGATACAAAGTTTAATGACTAACAAACAACAGAAAGTTTTCTGAAACCCTCGAGCACCCGTTAGAACATTTGAACAACGTAAACCCTATATTATTCATTGCACAAGGGTCAGACCATTATGTCGCAATGATAACATTTGTCGCTGTCTTATGAAATAATATATGTAAAATGCTCTTATACAGCACGTTTTAAGAGAGCATGTATTTGTTGCTTTGCAACTTGCTACATACACGGGTGTTTACAGTGCAAACATGCCGCCATCTTGGTCCTTTTGTTTTATCTTATTCGATTGTCAAATAAGGAAGATATACAATTTTGATTAAAATAAATCCTTCGTTGGGAGAAATTCTGGTAATAAAAACCAACGGTTATCTCATAACACGACTTAATTTACCGGTATCTGCCAATCCAGATGTGCTGTATCTTACCAATATCGTATTTGTTATTCCCTACAAAGCAATACATTATTGCAATAAAAAGGACAAGAACATGTCACCAGTATGCACACTTGTAACAATCTTTTATTGAAAGCTATAGTTTGCCAGCAGTCGATAACAGTTCTGTTCGACAGTTATTCAAGACCTTTTGCAATAACCCTTAGTTACTGCTTACAAATATCTGAGAACAACTGAAACAACCCTCGCTTATGTTTAATCACATATTTGATCGTTAATGAGAGTAAAAAGGTATGGGGAAATCAGACAGGAAAGGTAGCACTCAACCTAACCAGCCGACACCACAACGCACCAGCACTGAGTAATACCCACATATAAGCCAAAGAAACAAATAAAAATCCAAGTCCCCGTCGAAAAAATGCAGTACACCAAATTTCAGAAATAAATTATATAGAATTAGATAGAATGGCGGTTAAAATACACTTACAAGACTATTGGCATATGCACAACAACAGCATTGGACCTCCTTACATTGAAACTGCGAGAATATTTCAACTTTGGCCTTTGCATTGTTGCCACTCCTTACACAACACACTTGATTTATGTGTATGAATCAATCCAGTTAATGAATTAAATGTCCCGAAAGTTAAATATCCTGAATTCCATACAAATTGTCGCGAAACGTAGTCCACTCTTAGAAATTCGTAATAAACTAAGCACTTTATGGACAAAGTAAACAACAAATCAACATAATTCTAAAACCCTTAAGTCGCCCATTGAGTTTATGATACATACGTATTATTAAAAACAGATACTATTTGACGATCATCTATAAATCCATATTGACAAATTAAGGTCGATTGAATAATACAAATCCATTATTAATAAATTGTTCGGGTCTTCTTCCAAGTTTCTCATATTTCAATTAAAGATAGAATCAAAATACGGATACAACTTTGGCACGAAACAATTATATATTATAACATTCAAACAATGTAGTGATACACTCACGACAAATCGTGTCGGTAAGTATAATACTTATTAATTCGTTAACGACCTTGAAATTCTGTAGCAGAGTACTATGCCAGGGGTTGGAATGTCCTGGTTTTTTGGAAAAGGACCCAGTCGGGAATTTTCCAATGACAAGAAGCTCAAATACCAGCCTGGTGTAGTCTACTGCTTCACTTTGAGCAAATATTGCACGGTGCATTAAAACTAGTGACCATGTGACCAGTGGAAAACAACAACAATACCACCACCACCACCAACAACAACAACAACAACAACAACATGTTCATTCAGCTATTCAGCTTTTAAGCCATGCTTTGGCTTCTAGCTTACAAATAGAAACATAATTAAAGTTGATTAACACACACCAAACGTTGATCTGCACACCAGACAAAGAAAGATAGACCGATCATGACATTCGAAGTCTGAAACATAAGTCTCATATAGTACCGATTGTGTGACTTCGAACTTGAAAATCAACGATTCGTTTATTACAAAGATTTGTTATCTAGCAACGCATTTAATCTTTTTTCTGGGAGCATAAATGACGATAATTTGTTACTTACGAAATTCAATGTAATGAAATGCCTCTTATGGTAAGGTCCAACATAAACAAGTACGTCTGTTCGTTTTAGATACACACGTTTACTAAAATTAAAGTCCGAAGAGGCTAAAATTGCATAGAAAAATGAAAATGGTCGGATTTTCGTATTAAGTATTTCTTTAAAAGTGTATTCAAATTTTACAGGTAGCTGTTTGTCAATAACTGATCGGTGAAATAATTTTAACACAATGGCACGGTGACCATTACTACGGTTGTAAACAAATCATGAAAGAAATATTGTATGGTCAGTTTTGGTTGAGGGACAACAAAAGACGTATGAAACTGTAGCATAATCACTTAATAGTGCAATAGCTGATCGATTATTTGGGAATAAATATTAGCAAAGTACACTTTTATTGAAAGAAACCTTAAACTATTTAGGTTTTAAGACTCAATCTCAGCCTTTAAGTTACGTATTAATATCAGACGGGGAACGGTGGCCTAAATGTATACCATGTGCTACAGAATCGAGAGGTCCTGGGATCAACCTTCGTCTGGACCACTGCTAAATTTCTCTGGGCAAGAATAACCCACGTGCTCCACTCGACCAAGGTGTAAAGTGGTACCTCGGTTAGCTATTCGACATGGTCGATAGTCCTGGACGCCATGGCCGATAGTCCTGGAAGCCTTGGGCCGATATTGGCTGCCACACCAACAGGAGAGAAAGAGTCTCCACAGGGAGACTCGAAAACAAGCATTCATAGGGGACTAAGTGAACTTAAATTTGGCTGAACGGCTCAACTACTGAAAACAGCCTTCGTAAATAGGTACCTATAACGTAACATGACAGTAATTTTTAGTGACATTGTCTTGTTTCATTAGATGGTCAGGGTAAGTGTGGCGTTTGGTGCAACCTAAATCTAGTTAAAAGTGTCATTGTCGGCGGAAGCACTTTTGACAAGTGTCCTTCACGAATTTATTAACCAATTGTCCGATGTATAGTGCAAAAACAACAATAGGAAATTATTATAAGTGATGCAGATTGAATAGACATATACCCTATAGCAACTATGGATTCGAAAATAACACGGATCCATGTCGTCTAAAAGCGTACGTACGTAGTGTTTCTATTTACATTGAGCGATGCTTTGTGTGTTGCTATTGTGATGTGAGGCCGTCTTTGTGACACACCGGTCACAACCGGAGGGAGTATAGGTTGTTAAGTTAGACAGACGGATACCGACATCTTGTGTCACCGTTTTCTCATTCATTTTGCTCCTTGTGACTTATTCATACAAAAAATGTATACTTTCTTTTCGCTTCCGTGTGTTATTTACGTGCATTTCGCGCTGCTGTCAAATTGTAATTATCTTATTAATCTTCAAATTTAAATTAACTAGATTTCGGTATATAAAATTCTACAGCATTGGAATCGTTTCAGTATTGTTAGTGTACATGATGTGGTGGTATTTTAGTCTGAAAGTGTAAAGAAACATTATTGTGTACTGTCAGTCGTTTCTGTTCATAATATAGGTGTAGTGATATTGTTCTCATTTCTTATGACTGACATTTATCCTCATATAGGAGATGTGCATGATTTAATTACATGTAATTAAATATTTCACTTCACACAATTATTCAACGCAGCCATCGAGTGAATATAATTTTGACCACCAACTAAACGTATATAAGAATCAGAACATAACCCCTGAACCTGCAGCGGTAGAACCAAATCTCTTATCTACACCTAATAGAAACTGTTTTACATGCACAGCTGTATATAATAAATAACAGTTTTGCACAGGCAAGCAAAAGTCTTAAAAAATGACAGCAATACCTAATCAACCATAAAAGAGTTAGCCATAGAAGGAGCCATTCATACCATCAATAAAATAATATGCCAAGCTAAAAAGGTATGAGAATATCCGACAGGGAAGGTAATACTCAACCCAACCAGCCGAGCACAGAAATCAAATGAGACATGTTAGTCTTCAAATCGCTTAAATAACACTTACTTATGTTTATAAATGTATCCTGTATAAGGCAAAATAACCTTTTCCTTTTCTTGAATCTTATCTAGAATTCCTATCACCGTGTCTGTCCGCTTAGATCCGAGACTGTCCGAGAATCTCGTACTTGCCCGAGATGCAATCCCTGTCTGATACATTAATTGACGATCATTTCGGTTATCTCCGTTAGCTCCGACAAAGTCCGTCTCTGTCCGTATTTTAGATATACTCCAACTTGAAAAGGCGGGAGGCATTGTTTTCGTGTGTCCCTTCATTGTGTTCGTAGTTCATACAAATTTCAGCCCGACTTTTCAACTTTTTTGTTTCTATTCACAACACATCGGAAAAGAATAAATGTAACTTTTATACGGATGACATTTGTGGACAGATTGATTAAATAGTTATGTCTCACGACCTTAAATTCCACACTTGGCACTTGTCTTGGTATCTTAAATATGCTTCACAATTTTCTTCAATATAAATATTCTTCCCAATTTGTAACCACCAACTCACAGCAATGGCACATTCGCAACATCTAACCTATACCTAATAAAACATACCATGTCTATTTTTCTATAGAATTACATATTCATGAATTAGAATTATTATATTTTAAACAAACAGACCAATGTAATCTATGTTAACCTTACAGACAGTCTTCATGTACTAACAAAATATAACACACATTTTCTGCCACTATAATCTCATAACAACCAAACACAAGTCTTTAATCACCCTAAATAATTTCTCATAAAATCCACTTCATGCAATGTTCTAATATGTGTGCATATACAAATGTATTATCATTTTCATAGCTTAATTCAAAAAGTTGAACGTTACACACATATATTCGAAATAAAAAATAAAACTATAATATATTCACATTATATCCACAAACTCCCACACCTAGTACATTCACCGTGAATAGTACCACGTGAGATGTAGAAACTATTCTTTCGAGCATCGGGTTTCGTTGCTGATAAATTAATTATTAATTATTAGCATGGAACAGCGCTTTTCAATGCTTTCCTAAATTAGCTATTGATGTCATCTTACATTTGATTCAATGTATTTCATCACTAATGCTGTATTTTTTTCAATTCTTTATTTGTATAATGTAGAATCAAACGAAATTGTGAAGAAAAGATTCAATAAGTAATATGAGGCGGAATTAGCATTGCATGTACCTGGGCATGACAATAAAATTGTTCGTTTCCTGTCCGAAACGCTCAAACATATCCTGAAGCGTACATAACGCTCATTGGGATCGATTAATTTCATTATATTTCGGTTAATATTAATATGGCTCAGATGATCAGGTACTTAGAATGGCTGATATTAAAGGTCGGTAGTGGGCTAGTTCGAATGACATTGTCGCGATAGATCATACTTATACTAAGCACTTTGTTGCTTGGCTAACAATGTAATTCATGAAGTTCCTAAGCTGCGTAGTTCAGGTGTCGCGCTAATAATATTGTTCTTAATCCACAATCTCTTAAAGGTCAAACATCGTAACATTAGAATGTTAATTCCGCTACAGACAATCGCTGTCCATAAATGCAACACAAGAAAACAGCTGATTTAAAACAAAATAATGACACAACACTCATACATAGAACCACAGAAATCTTCCCTCTCTAATATTGTCGATTCAGTTTCTTCTTTTCCTTCTGGTACCACAAACATTCAATTAATAAAGAACTGCCTGTGAAACAGTTTGAATATATAATTAGTCTTAATATATAATTCTGTTTGGTTGAAAAGGAAAAACAGCTATTATTTAACTACACCTGGTATAAGGAGTTTTAACTTAAATTAGTACTAGTATGGTTTATACTCTTATTTATTTAACGTTTCGGCATAAGCCTTTCTCGAAAAACACATTAAAAAAGTTATTCTACATTTGTGCTGGCATTGTTGTCGACTATTTTAAAATAATGGCACAAAACAGGAAGTGACGTCATGAAATTAGTACTTTAGTGTTTTCCGTGCAATGTTCTGTACTCAAGTGCTTATTAATGACCGGCATTTAGAAAACATATTTGTATTTATTTCATAATCCTAATTGATTTCGTCATCATATTTGATGTCGAAAATCTAGTAAAACTTGATAATTGGACATCCGAATCTTGGCATATCCGAAAACTGTCCAGTTAGGAGCACACATCGGATGTAAAGAAGTGACGTCATTCTATCAATATTCGAAGTAGCCAATGCTATAATATGGATATACAGTACTCATGTGCAATAAATTATTTATAATTATATGAATAAAATCGATTGTTATAGTGCGCCCAAGATAATGGGATGTTTACAAACATTGGCAGGATTGGTCTACTGATGCAAAATTGGTTACAGAAATAAACACATACGGTCAACTTATACTAAAATAACATTGATTAATCGTGCACGTTTGATTTTACCATATTTGAGGATAATTCCAGATTTTCCCGCCTTTTTCTATCCTGCGGGCACTATGATATTTCATTCAATGTTTACACGTATACGTATGGGTGAATGTTATACTGTAGAAACACGTGGTTAGTATATGGACAGTAGACATTTATGGATCTGATATATGGCATGTTCTCCTTAATAATTGAAGTACACACGTGTTTCCGACATTATGCTTCCGGTCGTGATACACATGGGAAATAACATGAAATGGAATACTGACTATAACCAAATATATACCAATACCGATATACTATGCAACTAACAGACACGAATAATAATGCTATTTCTGTTCAATTATTGCTTCCAGACTCTCTGGTCAAATGTATCTTTATATTAGCCATATGGATACTCCCCAGGTACAATTTCATGACACCACTGCCAACCAGTTGTCACCTGGAACTATCTGTCAAAGCTGATCGTTATGCAATGGAGAAATACCAGTACCAGGTCATAGCCTGGGGTCTAATACAACACCTATCATACTGGAAGTGGCAACTCTACCTATCTAGACTATCCAGGCGGAACACAAGTGGACACTCTATCTCTCAGAGTAAATCAGCATGGGTATATCCATTTTGAGTATATTGTCTAATTGACATTTAAAATATAAAAAAAACAATAACTATAGATTCATTAAGTAATACTAATGAGGGACCTATCTCATTTGAAAGAATAGTGGGTTTTACCGTTAACTCAGGTATACATAGTTACACTAGATACATATAGTTTACCCGACAGACGACTCGATGTTGACAAACGATTCTCGTTTAATTTTGAAAGATCTGTAGCTAGCGGACATCTTTGCATACGAATATATAAACACGGTTTCTCCTTTAGAACGGACACGAACCCAAACACATTTTTTTATCTGCCTAAATGTTGTCACCGCGTATCTTCAACAGTATCTATAATACTATAATGTTCATCCCGACTTTCAGTATGCTTGTCTTAAGATAAGAGTGGATATAGTAAGACTATCGAACATAAGTCAAACCTCTAATCCTGCCTTAAATCAGTGTAAACCTTACAATAATTAATCGTTTTTTCATGTTTGTTTAATGATTTCGAAGGTCACATGGCATCGACAGAGATAATACGCGGGCCAAGGATATGAGAAAGTTATTGCGGGTCGAATGATGAGTCAATGACATGGGTAAACACATCTGGTAAATCGTACCATGTATCATGCCTTACTTACACGTATGGAGCGGTGGCCTTGAAGTAGGGCGCGCGCTTCGGGATCGAGAGGTCCCGGATTCAACCCATCTGGACCACAGGTTAATTTCTCTGAGCAAGACCCACATGCTCCACTCCACCATGGTGTAAAATGGTACCTGTGAGGACAGTGTCTATCCCTATGCGTCACTAATTGATGTTGGCTGCCACATCAACAGGACAGAAATAGTATCCCCAGGGAGACACGAGTGTAGGTTTCCATATGTAGCCCAATGACCAGGGGAAGTTGAAATGTCAAAGGGTGTTAGAGCGGCCTAACAACTGAAAAGAGCCCTAGAAAATTGGTAACTTTTTAACGTACAACTTGCTATTCATAGTTCAAAGAACTTATGGCAATATTTAACATTTTGTCCAATTTTACATTCTTTGTATAACTCTGTTACAACTATTAAGTCTGGTAAATGGATCTACTTTACTAATTGACATTACTCCAGAGAAGATATCGCTCCGCCTGGTTGTTTGTCGACGGTTCCTTGGCGAAGGTTTTTAAGTTAACCTATTGGACCATATGATCATAATTTACAGTTAAAATTGATTTAAAAGGTATTGATTGACCCGATATTGTTATCAAAATGAGTATTTTCTCAAGTCTAAAATAAATTACAGTCAGTGCCTGTATAACTAAGTTATTTAGCACCATTCGTGTCTTTCACCCAAAACGTTACTAAACTCATTACAGCATGTTTGTTCCATTTTCTCGTATCTTTATCGAACCTCAATATAAAACGAACTCAAACATACGAACTGTTTTTAAAGTCGGGTTATATATATCGCTGGCTTAGAATGAGAAGGTCGTAACTACAAAATTAATATTTTGAGAAAACAAGAAAAACTGTCTGACAACCACACTTTACTTTTGGTTAAACATGACAAATTCCGATTTTCATGAAAATAGGCTCATAAGAAGCGCCTTATGATGTTGATTTCAAATATGCATTAGTCTTATAAGGTCGTAAGTGGCACTTACGCCGTTCTCATTCTAAGCCAGCGATATGTGCTTTACTTCATCCGTTATTAATGCGTACTGGTCACTGGTCAACCGTCTCTTCATAATAGAATATGTAGATTCTATACCTACCCTAAACTTAAGCCAAAGAAATGACCTGAAAATAATGTTGATTTATTGGATCACAATTCGTGGCGCTAAGTAAGTTCACTATTCAAGTTTAAAATTGTATTTTCAAATACATTGAATACATTATTGGATACCATTTTACTACAATGTTAAACCTGTAAAATTACCTACACTAAACTTGTCAATATATCGGTTTTAAAATTAGAAGTCGGTTTGTAGTTGTGGTTGATCGATATTTAAAGATTTGAAATATTTGTATCTACGCAAAACTGTAAACAAACACAGCCGCGTGACGAGTCATCACAAAATGGTACTGCCTATAATAGGAGTTCTTCTCGATGAGTAACGATACATAAACTCTTTAGAATCACCATGGGATCACACAAAGACACTTGGGCGATGTATTTAATATACATTATCCAGTGTGTTTGTTGAGGAAATTCTTTAAATATCTTCAACTGTCACTCCTACTGGTTGCTAAACTTAATATGATGAAGGAAAGTATAATACAAAAAATGTACTTTTAAGTGAAATCTATAATAATCTTATTGTGCATGCATGGTTGATATATGCTTGATTTTGCTTACAATACTCTTGCAAAGTTCGTGTTATTGCGAATGTCTGGTTTCATCAAACGCCAAAACCCATATTTACGATTTCATTACTCTTGTTCCAATATTTCAAAATTGAGAAGGAAAGTCCTCGAATATATTGATCACCCCTCGAATGTTTCAGTGGTTTCAATACGGTGTAGATGAAACAAGAACAAAAGTAAGCTAGCGATAATTCGACCATATTCTAATAACTAAATGTGTTCGCAGTCTCTACTTGAACTACGGTTATCAGAGTTAGTGCACAAATTGTCAATTCCAGCCATAATACCCGTACCTTTGCTATTTGAGGCCTACTACGTGTAGCAGTATCCGGAATCCGCCGGAATATGTCGGAATCCGCCGCACTCACAGCTGAAGTTCTATCACTAGGTTACCGAGGATATTAAATGATTAATATAAGATTAAGCACCGTCAATTAAATCAATGTTTTATACAAAGTCTGAAGAAATAAATTGCTTATCGATACTTCTTCCTTATTACTTGTTATGTTTACGTTGTTATAGAAACAGCAAAACGTACGTGCTATATAGCGTGTTTTGGAATCCTTCATCCTTCTTAAGTATCTATTCTTTAAAAATATGATATATATACGACAGATATAATTGAAATACAATATTCTATAATTAAATTATATTTGATTATGATTGACTTATATTTGTTTAGTCAGGCAGCAGGAAGTCAAAATATAACTGTCCTTGGCCATTAAGTTGAAATACTTATACAATGTACATATAACGATGGCTTAGAATTAGAAGGTCGTAAGTGCCAACTTACGACCTTTAAAGATTCATACATATTTAGAATAAGCATCACAAGGCGCTTCTTATGAGCCCATTTTCATAAAAATCTGAATTTGTCATGTTGACCAAAATGAAGTTGTAAAAGTTTGTTTTACCATAAGTAAAGAGTAAATGTCAGACAGTGTTCTGTGTTTTCTCAAAATATCGATTTGGTAGTTACGACCTTCTTGTTCTAAGCCATCGATAAGTCAATGATCAAGCTTACTAGTATAATTGCCTCTCGTTTTGACATGGTAAGTACTCGTGGATCTCAAACATAAAAACTACGCTACTAATTAACGTAGCTTGGTGTATAAGGCTTGAGTGGACGAGAAAACATTTTGCACGAGTTAAAATGGCAAAGGGTGCTTGAACGGCTTAACAGCTGAAAAAGGAGCTCTAGAAAATTGGTAACTTTTAACTTTTTTACGAGTTGCCAGGTCAAGGCTGATACCACTTAAAGATCTGCAATTACAATGTGTTTATTTTTAAAGTATTGGTGTACGTATGTGTTTGGTACATATCTTATAAAACATACTTCTGATTGATCAGTAGGTTTGGTACCTGGCCCCGACTTCTCGAAAAATTCCAAGCAAAAATCTCATCTTGTGGAGCGGTGGCCTAGAGGTAGGACGCGCGCTTCGGGATCGAGAGGTCCCGGGTTCGAACCCCCCCCCCTCTGGATCACTGGTTAATTTCTCTGAGCAAGACCCACAGCTCCACTCCACCATGGTGAAAAATGGTACCTATGAGGGCAGTGTCTATTCCTAGGCGCCGCAGATTGATGTTGGCTGCCACACCACAGGAGAGACACGAGTGTAGGTTTCCATAGGTAGCCCAATGACCAGGGGAAGGTAAAATGTCAAAGGGTGCTTGAGCGGCCTAACAGCTGAAAAGAGCCCTAGAAAATTGGTAACTTAACTTAACTTATCTCAAATTGAGATTTAGTGCAACTCAGAGTCTGATGTTAAGATTATTATGAAGTTAGAATTTACTGAAATAAACAAAGAATAAAGTTTGCTGTTTTAATTCTAATTTTGAGTCTATCCTCCCTAGGAAAATTATCCAAACGAAACGTAATGAATATTTGAGATGAGATTTAGCTCAAATTTAGATGTATCGGGAGATTGTGTTCTGACTTTTGCGTTCGACAGAGACAGACGTAGGACGCGGCCATTCGGTTTTACCACGACCTCTTTAGCAAATGATCCTCGGCTTCGTGTAAATACTAGTCTAATAAAACATTTGTGTTGTAAGTAATTCATAAATATAAAGTTCAGTGTGGAGATTCACTGATCAAATGAATAACGTTTTCACTCATAACTATGCATGGCGTTTTCGTCCGCTAACGAATGACAAATGAATTCCAGCATGTATCTCTCTACAACTTTAACTATAACTAAACATGATTAATAAAAAAGGCTTGTCGCGTCGGAACGTTCAAACGATATAATTATAATCCCCTTAAGCTACAATAATATTGGTAACTTAACCAACATTTATCGCATACTTTCGACTCACACCGGTGGTAAGGACCGGTCGACTTTCGGTCGATACATGTATATCTAGGGGACAGAACTTTAATGATTTCACATAACAACGGTGTTTGCATAATGATAATGGTGTTAGAGAAAGCAGTGGGTGCTTGGTTTAAATAAGAGAAAATCTGCAGTCCTAGACCTTTATTTGTTTAGTATGAACTTGTTTAGTCACGGCGTATTCCCTGGTAAAACATTGTTACCGGAAGTTACGTATCTATGTGACGACATATATGAAAACATGTCCACCATCTATAGTCTGGAACAATTGCTTGGATTAAAAAATATGTAGTAGATACAATGGGCATTTTCAGTATTTTGCAATTTTGTCAATAATAGGGCATACACATTATGTGGCCTCCGTGGCTCAGAGGTTAGCGCGCTTGCCGCCTAATCCGGCGACCCGGGTTCAAATCCGGGTGGAGGCACACATATGCCTGCAATATTCAGCAGAAAACAGATTAGCAAATAAAGGCTATGCTCGGCATAAAAGACGCTTTTGAGTAATGACGTGTCACACAGAGCTCACCAACAGTAAACTTGTATATAACTAGCCCTTGTATATAACATTACCCTGATTTAAAGCTTTACCCTTAAAGGGACTCAGCTCCAGTTGGTAAATTGCAAAAATTATCAGAAAGGTCACTAAAAATCGCATATTGTTGGCTTGACCGAACTAATACATTTATATACGAATCTGGACTTTTTCATGTAGAAGAAAAATAACCGCAAAACGTCGGTTTACTTAATTTAAAACCCCCAAAATCATGTTTTAATAATCAAAAATGGTCCCTTTAACAACCATGGTTTACATTTTAACAACAATCGAGAATTGAAATTCGCCCCATTGCAATCAAGTCAAATATCGATTTTTGTTTTTTTATATTAAAAAATGTTTGAGTAAATCGCATTTTAATATAATTGATACTTTATCATTTTTCTGATAAAAGAATATTGAGTAGTAGATCTTCTCTTACAAAAATATGAAATTATCAATTGACCGAGTTTTGCACGTGGAGTTAATGCAGTGAGTTGAGTAGTGTAGGAGGGAGTGTTTGTTGTCCTCGTAAAACGTTAATTACATTCACCTAACCAGTTATACCATATCGTCATATAAGTCATTGTGTAGCCCTTATAACAAAGGGTTCCCGAAATACAGAAAAAAGGTATGAGGAAATCAGACAGGGAAGGCAGCACTCAACCTAACCAGCCCATCACAGACATCTGAAATACCACAACACAACTACACTGAGAAATGCCTGGATACAAGAATCAAAGAAACAATTAAAAAGAAGACATAATGCTAAAATATGTAGCGCACAAATGCTATGACTCTGTTACATGACTTTATACAATCTTACAGCACTGTAGGTTGAGATATATCTGTATATCTGAACGCCAAAATTAAATAGATAAGTGCATCGTGTCTAATTTGGGGTTATAGTTTGTTTTATCATAAACGTACAATGTACATGCTGTGAAATTGAAGAATTCCCATTTTCTTAAAAGGCCAAATCAAACGAATCGATTCTCACTGAATCGATTCGTTTGATTTGGCCTTTTAAGAAATGCACTCTATACAACCTCACCACAGCAATTACAAGTTGATTTGCTTGACAACGGCGGATACATTACAGAGAAAAAACAATGTGCACGATGTTTCAACATCCCATACAATTTAATCTAAATACATTCAATATGCAATAAATATTTTGCATCTTCATTTTTTTATCTTTATAATTATATGTTTATCATTTTATACGCTAACAAGTTACTTACTTCCGTTTCCGGTACAAGATAGCTAGGCTGCTGGTCGGATGTCGGTAATTCATGACGTCATCAAACTAGCGATTCCAATGTGAGCAATAACATTAATAAAGCACTTAGATCAGCACTCTATTCCATTTTCTGATTTTTAGAAATTCCGATTATGTTTTTGATGGATACTAAGTCATATGAATTTATTAAGGGAGGTGAGACCACAAAGTAATGTTTACATGTTCATCGTCTCACGTGAGACCAAAACACTTTTCCAAAAATTCTAACTGTTTTAGTTCAAATGTCACTTCATTTAGATGAAAACAAAAGTGATATTGTTTATCACAAATTAAATAATACTTTGCCCAGTGGTAAATTCCTGCCCAATAAACCCGACCTAAAAATAAAGAATACAAACATTTTCAACAGAACTTTTTAATCGAAAGGAAAAACATTAAATTTTGTGAAAGAAATTTGAGCTTAATATGTGTGAACGTAATACGAAAAATCAACATGAATGTATCTTCAATACAAAGTTTAATTTTGCAATAAAGAAGCCAATTTATTATAAATTGTTTAATATATACCCCCGACACTTAAGAGTTTGTAAAAGTTCACGAAAACCTTAAATACAGGCGGTCAAAATTGCTAACGTTATAATTGCGTATGTTAAATTACCCCATTGACAAAACCCATGTCAGTCGGTTGAAACATACATCAAATGTGAATATATCAAATTAATGATATACATACATTGTAATATATAGTAGACTTTTGTAATTCACTAAATGTTTTTATGTTGTAACTTATAGTTCGCAAGAAGGGCTGTGCGATTATGCGGGTGAAGTGTATTTTGCTATAATAATTAAATATAAAAAGTTATAATCGTCTTATGACAGAGCAAAATATCACATGCCTTATTGTTTGTCGGACGTTGTTTGTCGGACGTTGTTTGTCAGACGTTATTCGTCGGACGTTGTTTGTCGGAAGTAAATTGTCGGACGTTGTTTGTCGGACGTTGTTTGTCGGACGTAAATTGCCGGATGTTGTTTACCGGGGGTTATTTGTCGGACGTAAATTGTCGGACGTAAATTGTCGGACGTTGTTTGTCGGACGTTGTTTGTCCGACGTGGTTGTCGGACGTGGTTGTCGGACGTTGTTTGTCGGACATTGTTTGACAGACGTGGTTGTCAGACGTGGTTGTCAGACGTTGTTTGTCGGGCGTTGTTTGTCAGACGTGGTTGTCGGACGTTGTTTGTCGGACATTGTTAGTCAGACGTTGTTTGTCAGACGTTGTTTGACGGACGTTGTTTGTCGGTCATTGTTTGTCAGACGTTGTTTGTAAGACGTGGTTGTCGGACGTTGTTTGTCGGACGTTGTTTGTTAGAGGTGGTTTGTCGCACGTTGTTTGTCGGACGTTGTCTGCCAGACGTTGTTTGTTAGAGGTGGTTTGTCGGACGTTGTTTGTCGGACGTTGTTTGTCAGACGTTGTTTGTCGGACGTTGTTTGTCGGAAGTCGTTTGTCGGACGCTGTTTGTCGGAAGTCGTTTGTCGGACGCTGTTTGTCAGACGTTGTTTGTTAGAGGTGGTTTGTCGGACGTTGTTTGTCGGACGTTGTTTATCGGACGTTGTTTGTTAGAGATGGTTTGTCGGACGTTGTTTTTCGGACGTTGCTTGTCAGACGTTGTTTGTCGGACGTTGTTTGTCGGAAGTCGTTTGTCGGACGCTGTTTGTCAGACGTTGTTTGTCGAACGTTTTTTGTCGGACTTGTTTGTCGGACGTTGTTTGTCGGACTTGTTTGCTGGTCGTTTTTTGTCGGACTTGTTTGTCGGACGTTGTTTGTCGGACTTGTTTGTCGGACTTTTTTGTTGTACGTTGTTTGTCGGACGTTATTTGTCGGACGTTGTTTGTCGGACGCTGTTTGTCTGACGTTGTTTGTCGGACGTTATTTGTCGGACGTTGTTTGTCGGACGTGTTTTGTCGGACGTAGTAATAAATATCAAAGAATCTTCGAGAAAGCAGCATTTAGACGATTAAACGGACTTATGGTTAAATATACTGGTATAGCAATTGTGGGCGTCTATATGGATATGTTAGCAAATACTCCCTTAAAGTACAGTGGAATAAAGTACAATCTTGAAAGTTATTTTCATAGAAAAGTGTCGTATACTTATAACAAGTAACAAGAATTCACACAATCAATTACAAGCTCGTTACAGGAATAATGACTAAATACTTAAGTATGTAATTAAAAAATCAACTAGTAGACTTTTCAATTATCGACAAAGTAATCTTCAATTTTGCAGCCAATAGTGATCAACTTTACATGTTAGCTCACGACGATGTGCCTAATGAAGTAATATCCAAGGCTATATTGCGAAACGCACCCCCCCCCCCCCAAACTTAAGGTACAAAAATTTTGCCCTTTCTATTGATAGTTTGATACTGAAATTTTGATAAAAGATAAATCATTATTCCATTCGGCAGTATTAACTTAAAGAATTATTGACACAGCATATGAAGATCGGGCTTTTATTATAGTATCAACATTGTACAGTAATATTGATATTGTAGAGTTAGATATATCAGAGTTAAAGGGAAGCAATACATAGTGAAATATTGAAATTTAATATTAGATATCTCGGAGTTTAAAGGGAGATAATACATGATGTTACATTGTTCAATGTATTCAGGGGTAACACTGCTTAACGACCGTATTATCGGTGTTCTAGTCTACAGCCGCCGGTATGCCGTCAGCGCCACACGTTTGCTTGAGCCCGAATGCCTGCTATGTTATACTAGCAATTAAAATTGTAGTTCAAACGGAATTGATGATTCTGTTTGTTCCGACGATGAAGCTCTGATTGATGCGGAATGCGCTTATGGAACGCGCAAATGGTGCGAGACAGACATACCATGTGCACGTGTTCGTGTTCCACACACCCGCCTGTCCGCAACCGCAAAAGAACGAACTACTTGAAAGCTGCTGGGTCCGGAATAACAGTGAATCTAGCCTAATCATGGAGTGTATTTAAGCTTGTCTTTATACTTCCGTGAGTGAATGCATATTGCGCATGAGCTAGATTTAGCAATTACAATTTTTTGTACTTGCAACAATAACAAAATCTGAGAACACGAGTTATAAATACAAAAATGTAAACAGAACAGGACTTATGTAACCTTTTTAATAATCTTACATCATCATATTTAACCCGCCTTCTTTTAGATTCTTGATATTAACTTCTCGCCCAGCAAAAAGATCGAATCCACCGAGAGTCACTTCTGGGTTCTAAGCTATCCATGTTCCAATAATCACAGGAATCACATACGTTATACAAACAGGACTTTTTCCTTCTATAGCAGGGGCCGTTTATAGGCCCCTTCCCTCAGGAAACGTCTTTTAAATCATGCAGTTTTCCCCTAAAAACCAATCTACATCAAGTTTTTTTTTCTTCCCTTTTGCAAAAAAAAATATCTGTATTTTTTTCCCAAATTCAAAAAATAGGCCCCTTCCCCCTTACCCTTCCCTCCTTCCCCTACCGTTGAAAAAAGCCTTGACAACATATTTACCGTCGTTTTCATAATTGTGTCACACTCATAAATCATTTTCAGTGTACAAACAACTTTAATAATATCTACTTACCCTATTTTCGATAAAATTTGTATTGACGTGAATTGAATACTTTTTATTTAGTGAGAAGTTGAAATTGGAACGGCCACATGAATTCACTTTGTAAATATCTAATCGACAATCTATTAAATATGACATGTCTGGTAACTCGACCGGATTCTATTTGTATAAAGTAAAGTATGCACTTATGTCGCACTATTCAACATAACCCACACACGGGTATAATTATACTAGTATTTATCAAATTTAGATCAGTAAAAATTGGATTTTTGCAAAATCGAGTTGATGAAAGCGCACGTAATGGGTAATTTGAGTAAAATGACACAGACGTGCATAGGCAAGGATTGTTTACCGTTTATTTTCAATAACACCTTATAAATAAATATTTAAAATTATCAGAGGTAATATATTGCATGTAGTATTTATACTGCAATATGATTTCGTAGTTTTAGAGTAACCATAGACAAGGACAGCGAAGGCAGCTTTTAAAACAAAAGACAAAGCACGAACGACAATACCGGTGTACACATGAAAATGGTTCAGATCAAAATGACGTCAACTCTAATGAAAGTGATACAGGCCAAAATGACTTTAACTCTACATGAAAGTGGTCCAGATCAAAATGACGTGAACTTTACATGTAAGTGGTCCAGGTCAAAATGACGTTAACTCTATATAAAAGTGACCCTGGTCAAAATGACATGAACTCTACATGAAAGTGGTCCAGGTCAAAATGACATGAACTCTACATGAAAGTGGTCCAGGTCAAAATGACGTTAACTCTATATGAAAGTGACCCTGGTCAAAATGACATGAACTCTACATGAAAGTGGTCCAGGTCAAAATGACAGGAACTCTACATGAAAGTGGTCCAGGTCAAAATGACGTGAACTCTACATGAAAGTGGTCCATGTCAAATGGACATAAACTCTACATGAAAGTGGTCCAGGTCAAAATGACGTTGACTCTACATGAAAGTGTTCTATGTCAATATGACGGTAACTGTACATGAAAGTGGTCCAGGTCAAAATGACGTTAACTGTACATGAAAGTGGTCCAGGTCAAAATGCCGTTACTCTGCATGAAAGTGGTTTATGCCATAATGACGTTAACTCTACACTGAAGTGGTCTATGTCAAAATGACGTTAACTCTGCATGAAAATGGTCCATGTCAAAATGACATTAACTCTGCATGAAAGTGTTCCAGGTCAAAACGCCGTTAACTCTGCATGAAAGTGGTCTATGTCCAAATGACGTTAACTCTACATGAGAGTGGTCTATGTCAAAATGACGTTAACTCTACACGAGAGTGGTCTAAGTCAACATAACGTTAACTCTACATGAGAGTGGTCTATGTCAAAATGACGTTAACTCTACATGAGAGTGGTCCATGTCAAAATGACGTTAACTCTGCATGAAAGTGGTCCAGGTCAAAATGACGTTAACTCTGCATGAAAGTGGTTCAGGTAAAAAGTATGAGATTTGGAAACTATTGATTGACGGCTTAAAGTGAGATCTAACATCATGTTAATATGTGAAACTAGGGTTTTCGAAAGGGAAGCATCAGTTTCGACAGAAACAGATATATGTGCACGGCATAAAACTAGATAATCAATAAATGTCAGAAGTGTAGGTTTTTACCTAATTCGTACATATTGGTCAAAATGCACCGTCTTCTGTTTGTCGACATTGACTACAACCTTCTCAACAGGCCGAGGGTATCCGAAATCAGTAGCCGACTTTTTTTCTAGTCTGATATCATCTAGGTGCAAACTTTGTTGGCTCGGGGTTGCACGTTTGTACTTCGAAGTTTTGCCTATAGGGGGAACTACTTGCTGGTCAGTTAAGTTCTTTGACGGGGAGGGCGTTTCCTCCACCCGCTCTATAACTTGTGTTTTCACGTACCGGACCATTGATACTTCCCTATACATTGTAAAACTCGGATATATACACCAACATGCTTTCCTGTAACTCTAGTTCACTCATTCCATTCTACGGAGATCGTATCAACAACATAACCACGTGACATTTATGTACCACTTTGTCAAATAATCTTAGTATATATATTATGGAACTTCATTGAATCAAAAAGCTGTAATGAAATAAAACCTTTTATTATTTGTTGCAAATGAAGTTGCGTCACTTTAATTGCACGTATATCCGAACTCCGGGACTTATAGTTCACGCAATCGTTTTGTTATAGCACAACAATAGTGAACAAAATATTCATTATTCAACGCTCCATATAAACAATAAGTGTTTTAGTCCTAGTTGTTTAGTTAAAAAAGTAATCACAGCCTTGAATATCACAACTAATGTTAACGGTCAATAGTTTCCATGGCTTGTCGTTGTTATTTCCAGAATCTATATTAATGCAACCAACACTTATTAAATCATTTTTATAAACTATAAATTATTCCATGCTTAGTTTTTAGTACTATAACAATTAACAATTAATTGCACCATTTGAAACAAAAAGAGATCAAAACTAGAGATACGTGTTGAGAAAGATACCGGCGACCTATTGTCCTATCAGAGGGATTGTTTGTTTATCATAAGAGATCATATTTTGGCGTAATTTAGTCAGTGCCAATTCTGATTTAAAATTTTAAGACAATTGGGAGGTATTTAGAATCTACCCTATGCGATTTAACACTATGTTTGTATCTTCATAATTGAAGAGGCATCGCTTGCCAAGCAGGAGCTAAACTCCGTACAGCGCATATAATATACCGTATATAGCGCTTATCTCTTATAGTGTCGGTGGTGCCTGCTGAACTAGCCAATCTTTGTAAAGGGAGACCACTGTGACATTTTAACTGGTTTAATTTTATATGGATATAGTATGACCACCTCGATAGCTAAAGCTAGGACCACACAACAGCGTCTGGACCGACGTGGGCAAACGTTCAAATAAACCAGTAAAAGCTCATTACAGAAAAGTTTATGCTCGCTCGTAAACGCTTAAGAACGTAACATGCAAAAACTTTGTCGACATTTGGAAACATTTAAAACGCTGATGGATTCGCTGAACTTGACCAAACGTTTATCTAAAGGAGACCAACGGGTATCCGACGCAATAAACGCGGATGTAAGTTACGCAATGGCTTGCGTAGTAAGCGCTTTTGTCCAACGCAGAGGAACGAGCAGCAGACACAGTGAACGTAGTAGCAACAAAGCGCATTGACGAACTTTCCATACTATTCTCGTAACTAAGGTAAACTTGTACTACGAAAGCCTTGTTTTTCTACGTTGGACTAAGTTCAGGGACCGGTACAGATGCGCTTTTTAAAATTCGTTGGCAAAATTTGCATTGGCTAATAAAAAATACAAAACAACAACGCTGGCAAACAGTATCAAGCGCTAGAGCCCGTTGTCAAACACAGCCGAGCGCTGGCAAAAGTTCACAAAAGTACCTGCGACAGATACACGACGTTCGTATATACGAACGCATACAATCATGCTCGTCTCTCTATAGGAAAGTATAATTATGTAGATAAAATAATATTGACTCTTATTCAAATTTTCGAGCTCTTGCTGATCGTCAGCAATTTATTTCCATTTACATAATTATATTTACAGCATTATGAAAAAACAAAATGGATGTGACTTAACTATATGTAAATGTAATGACATTCCCGAAAAGGGGCATTTCAAGAGCTCGAACATTTGAATAAAAGTCGATATCATTGTATCTGTTCGCAGTATGGACCAAAATAATCGTCTTCGTGCACGTTACTTCACCAGTTGGGCTCCTATTTTACTTTTGAAATGCTTTGAACAGTGAAGGGTGGTTCAAAGTTTAAAAAATACCGTTAATAGAAAATTACTTATGATATGGTATTAATAAAAAAACAATCAATCCGGTACTCGGGGTGAAATGTTACATTTCAACACAGCTTAAGTATATTATACTATAACTATGTTTTAACACCCGTGGATTATTGTATAAGTGCCCATTGATCTCTGACCGACATACCTATTTCTACCCGTAGCACCCATAGGTGGCAGTATCAGTGTTTGGGGAAAAAAACGAGAAAAAAACGTCACTGAGCTAATACACTACATGGACCGTATATACATGTATATAGATTGTCTATCTAACTCCATGTACACTATCAAGGTATAAAGCGTAGTATATGTCTATGTCCAAAGATTGTGGAACATCGCATCTTACAATAGGCTTGGTTCCCAACTATAATTACGATACTGTGAGCGCAGCGGGTAACCAGTGCATAAATTAAATGACCTTGAGCGAAGTTAAATAACGAAAGTAACACTGTTTTGCTGTTTCGCAGTTATAAGATACAATTGAACGAGATTTTCGGTAAGAATGAATATCTTATAGTTTATTTGAATGACTTGTATAGCGATTTTTCTTCAGCGCCCGTATTTTATGCTGAAACAACGAGATGCAATGTTCCACAATCTTTGGCATATAGACATATATTACGCTTTATACCTTGATAGTATATAAGTTCAGGACGGATTTTTTTTGATTTTTTTTTTAATTATTTTTTTTAATCGTTTGCGGACCAAACACTGATACTGCCACCTGTGGTAGCACCAGTCGAATAGTGTATTTTTCTATAATATAACATGTCAAAGGGCTAGTCAAGTGGATTTAGAGTAAATCGTCGATATGTGTCTAGTTTTCGTATAATAGAATATTTGTACGAACTTTTTTTTATGACAGTCGCAGTGTAATACATAATACGCGAGTATAGAATTCTGTTTTCTGAGAGACCCCTGGTTCACAAATCCAGCTATCCTGATTCCAGTTATGACTATGTACCTATATTGACCCAATCTACTCACAACCATGTACATATTTGGTATGCTCGCTTACAATATCTGATATAGGAGGGGTTTCCCAGAATTACATTGATTTTTGTCATAACTTTTTTTTATTTTGGCATGTATTATCACCAAATTACGTAGAAAAACTTCAAACCTTTGTCAAGAGAATCGGTAAAAATATATTCTAACAGATTGTTAGAAAGCCATTTAATCTATCGTATATGACCAATTATTCGTTTTACCTTCGTACGCATACCAAGAACATTTGTCTAATACTTTCCCAGTGTGTGTGGGAAAATGTTCAGTTATTGAATTTCAAAGCACCGACATATATCTTTATTTTCTAAATTCAAACGATAATCATTCCTAAATATATATTTGCAATCAAAATATCCAGTTCAATAGTTGAAAGTTTTCATGTTGATTTTAATAACAAAATTATACCCGCTTTGTAAGGAAAAATACTAAACTAGTTAACTATTAATTACACGTTATTTAGCTGATAGAAATACAAGATGACCTTAACATCTACTTATTTACCAGTGCTTGTAGGTTGACACGCTATAATAACGACTAGCTTGCCAGTTTGTGTGTTAGATCAATCACACACATTGTGACAAAATTTTAACCAATAAATTGCTGAAATACTTTTAAATCATTAATTTTCGTTGGGGATTAAATTACGTCGATTTTGTGGTTCAACTTCTACTACGAAATTTAATCACACCGAACAATAAGTTTTTTTTTACAGTTTACAGTTTATTTCAATGTGACATGTCTTAGAATGAGAAGGTCGTAAGTGCCTTATAAGACTAATGTATTTTTGAAATCTACACCATAAGGCGCTTCTGGTGAGTTTTTTTCATGAAAATCGGAGCTTGTCATGTTGACCAAACTGAAGTTGAAAAAGCTTGTTTTACCATAAGTAAAGAGTGATTGTCAGACAGTTTTTCTTGTTTTCTCAAAATATTGATTTAGTAGTTACGACCTTCTCATAATAAGCCAGCTTACGGACAGCTAAATGCCATAACGCGGGATGGCAACGAAGAAGCCATCGAGAGATATGACACTAGGTTCAGTCATTGCAAACGCTATTTCGACTTTTCTTAGGCGATTTTATCATCGATGAAGAGTTCATAGAGAGCATTTAGTCGGGACATGATAATAGGGATATGTTGGACAGTGTTTAATGTACCTACATCGATCACAGCTATCATTGCAATATATTTATTTACTGAAATCCATATACATTGTATATAAAAATAATATTATACAAAATTTACCAACAAATACAAGTTTTATTCTTTACCAATAGCAAATACCTCTTTGCCAATAGTACGGTTACTTGTAACCGTGTTTAATGTATGGCTTAAACTTTTAGGTATATTTATTTATTCGTTTCCAATACATACTCGTAAACATGTAAGCAGTCTGTCACTGAAACCTTATTTATTCAATAGTATTTTCGTTTCAATGTGAAAAACGTTCGTGAAGCAACGAATCTCACACTTTCAGAGACAGTGTTTAATATTATGGGCATTTCGAGGGCTGCCCGCAAGACTGTACATAAGACTGTAACTACATCATTTATAATTAAAGAATGACTTACTACAGTCTTTCAGGCAACCCTCGATTATTGTACCGTAATGTGCCAATCGATGATCGGTCAATAAAAATGAGAAAACAGCATATGTTGCATGTTCGTCCGTGTACTTTAATTAACTAAAGTACACGGTTCTGTTGACAAAGTGTATACTATATTTCACTTATTATTGATTTTAATTTATTTTAATAATGCATGGTCAAAATACACAAACTCGAACATATAGTACGCTAAGATAGTTACATTACTGCATTTAGTTTCACGAAGCCGGCGTCATACAATAACTTCTTATGTGGTGGGGTTTTTTTATCTGGGACCAATGGATTAACCTGAAACCTTCGCCAAGCAGCCTTCGACAAACAACCAGGCGGAGCGATCTCTGCTATGGCGTAATGTCAATTAGGCAATGAAAACCCCGAATGATGACTCACTAGACGAATTTGGGACCAATGGGCAAATGCAATTTATACAATCGAACCCATATGTGTCTTTACTGTTCTGCGATAAATTAATTTCAAAATGAGTTGAACAATACAATATTGCGTTACGGTATCCTACCTTATATAGACAAACTGGTCGAAGTGAACACTCTTAGACTTTTTGTCCAATATTCGAACTTTATTGATAGGTAATGGAAACTGTATACTGCCTTGTTCACTTTCCTCCACGTGTATATCATCCACGTGCACACTTTCCTCACGTGCATACCCATCACCTATAGCCGGAAGTACCTTAAGGTTGGTTAGATTCTTACTTCCCTGGACGGCATCAAACTGGAACCGTCTATACATAGTGAATACTCTTACAACATTAGCATACCATCACTGACTGAATGTTATATTCACATTATTTCATATACATTATATTTTGTACTGCACACTGCATCTTATCTTCACATTATGTCATATACATTATTCATTGTTACGCTCACTGACTGGATGTTTCATATAAATTATACATATAGAGATTGTGTGTTAAGGAATAGCATGCACAGTACATCCCAATTTGAAAGTAGTAAGTAAGTAAGTAACGTCTTTATTTAACGAGGCCGACACATTCAGTTTCCCGATCTTCCAAGTGTGCCTCACATACGCCCGTACATCCTTAACGCACATAGACTCACTATATTTCAATGCGTTAAAATGCTGCAGGTAAGAACTCAAGTCAGATTTCGTACCCATGGCTTAGAGTTGGAAATGTAAATCATGTCTTCACAGTACAATTGTTTCATTATCACTTAAGGCATTTGAAAGGTGGAATATACCACAAAACAGTCGAGCATAGCCTTTATTTGCTTTATTTCTACTGAAACATGACAGGCATATATATGTGACTCTACCCGGATTTGAACCCGGATCGCCAGATTAGACGGCAAGCGCACTAACCACTGAGCTACGAAGACTCAAAAACACAAAACAGTCAAGTTTATAGCACTATTTGAATCACTAAAACGCATCTAATAACAATGAAAATACATCCTCATATAGTTATACTATAATATTATACTATAACGTTTAATCCTAAGCATCTTCGGAAACGTTATATTAAACTAAAAAACCAACAGGCAAGAACATCCTATCTAATTACTGACGTACAAAGCACATGTCGGTCGGTCTATAAAGTTGGACAAGAAAAACTCGACACACGTAAAAAATATTATATTTTGGCTTTGTTTTAACTTACTACAATTTAAAGTTGAATCAAAGTCGTACAAACGACTGTAGCTATTGTACACAACCCATACCAATTTATTGTTGTAAATTGGTAGTTAAAGTAATTGTATTATATTTTATCATTTATAGTGATCTGTCTTATCAAATGTGTGAGGGTATTGTATTTACTACACGACCGGACTAGATATTAGGGCATTTAAACTAAACCTCAGTTACTTCAAATTAAATACCTTGGTTTAATTACCATCTTTTTTATGGAGGCTATAATATTACGGCTGAAATTTGAAAGCGTATCAAAATGGCTACGATCGCTGCTTTTTGGAAAACATGGGATACACACAGGGGCTTTGGCTAGTAAACCGTACGTTGCGCACATTGTACACTAGTTGTACGTGCCTACAACGCGCTTGCAGCGTACGATCTTCAGGTTTAAAAACGTAGTTACCAATTTTCGAGGATTGTTTTCAGCTGTTCAGCCAATCAACAATCCTTCGACATTTAAACTTCCCCTGGTCATTTGGCTACCTTATGAAACCTACATTCGAGTCTCCTTGTGGATAATATTTCTCTTCTGTGGGTGTGGCAGCCAACATCGATCTACGACGCCATGGAATAGACATTGCCCTCACAGGTACCAATTTACACCTTGGTCGAGAGGACCATGAGGGCTGTTCTTGTCCAGTGGTCCACCCTGGACATGCGAACCCTACCTCTAGGCCACCACTCGGTTTATTGTACGGAGACGTACTTGCATGTACGCTTAGTAACGGCTTAGTATTCATGATAGGGGAGGTAATACAGACTAGACGGAGTTTAGAGGTTCGCGTATTATGATATGATATTATACACACGGTCATCAGATTGGCATAGAGGAATCTTGTTCGTAAAGGTGTCTTAGCTTCGACATTACCCATGAATCAATGATATAATTCATCAGACCTTTATATTATTAGATGAATAAAAACATCGGTTATGTATATTGATACATTTTCCTATACATTCCACAGAATAATCAAATCAAGCAACAAATCAGCACACACGCCATATCGGACATCCAATACTTCCTTGTTAAAGCAATAAAGTTGCACTAATCACGTATCAAATGATGTAACCAAATGAAAAATATTTAAACAAAATGCCTTCAGTATACCGGTTTGTAGACATAAGCATGGCACTTAATAACATTAAATTCATCTAGTCCATGTCATTTAGTATATTGCATTTCCTTCCGTGTTTTTTCAAAAAAGTTAAGTTATTTCATATTCGAGGAATGTTTGGCTGTTTTAAGCAGTTCAGTCGTTCAGACACCCTTTGACATTTTAACTTCCCCCGGGCATGGGGCTACATAAGGAAACCGGCACTCGACCAGTCACCCTGAAGAGACTATTTTTGTCCTGTGGGTATGCCAGTCAACGTCGACCTGTTGGGCCCAGGAATAGACACTGTCCTTACAGCTACCAATTTACACCTTGGTGGAGTGGAGCGTGAGGGTAGTTTTTGCTCAGAGAAATTGACAGTGGTCCAGACGGGGTTGCGCCCGGGGACATCTCGATCCCGAAGCGCGCCCTATCTCTAGGCTACCGCTCGGTGTGCATTCATATATGATTGTTCCTCTGAAACACCGACAACGTATAATTGCTGTAGGAGTAATTACCCAATAAATACTTCACTAGTAAGTAAGTAAGTAAGTAAGTAGGTAAGTAAAGTCTTTATTTTACGAGGCTAACATATTTACAATAATGCAATCTTCCATATGGGCCTCGATGGTTGATTGATTATTAAAGTAAACTTGTTTATGAGCATAAAATGAAAGGTTAACTTATTGTTTGTCATATTTACCATGCTGGTTGCGATGACGTTTGGTATTAAAGTGACGTTCAGACGGTAAAAAACATTGAGCCGATACATTAAACAACGCTTACGACTCGTGACGACTGCAAGTGGAAAAAATGAGACTACATGGTGTCCATCAAAGATATAAAAATAATTAAAATATGTATTTATGACTTTTACCTCACTTGGTTGATAATTTTAAATTGGATAAAAAATTGCCAACTGATAATCGACGCGTATTATAGCCAAATCCCACTGATTTGATAAACATGGTTGACAAGGTTATCTACCAAAACATAAATGAGGACTTAGAAAAGTTGCTAAGTATACTATGGTCTTGTGACACAAATTTAAGATAAATCATAATTGTACTTTACCTGACATCAATGTTCATATTGAAGCTGACTTTTCTTGGTTGCCATGGAATTTCAAATTCTGAGTTCTTTTCAGAAAATCCACTCTCTGAATCACTTGAAGTTATCCATGTTTTTACAGTATTAGTATCCAACCAACTGGGCTTATCAACATCCGGGAATTCCACATGTAAAAAGTTGACCTTTTTGGACAGTTCTGGTGCATACACATACTGGTTAGGTTCACCAAGGTGGCCCTTTTCCCCTATATTAGGAAGCGCCCTAATGGTTGAAATGTTCTTTGAACCAGACATGGTGTTTAACAATGTACGCATTGTGCAAGAAAATATGATTTCTCAAAGCAACATCGAATATCAAATTAACGTTAGGAATTGGGAATGCTCTAAACTATAAACATTCTGAATAAAGACAGTTTTCTTCACTTACAACCTCACAGTCAAATCTTCACCATCTGATACTAATTGACATTAGCACCAGTTGTCAATCAATTCCCTTCAAATAAATTTTAACGGTAAATTATAATCACATGGTCCAATAGATTAACTTGAAAACCTTCGCCAAGCACCCTTCGACAAACAACCAGGCGGAGCGATCTGTTCTCTGGTGTAATGTCAATTACTAGTTTTGGTGCAATAAAAACTTCCACGATAATAAATCCTTTATTCTATGAAACAATATCGAATATATGTTACTTTGTTAAACTCAATAATCCGACCACCTCATATTTCCTTCCACCTTATACATTTTTTGTACTAGTATGCAGAACATATCATGGTCTATGTGACGACCTTCTCAACACCGCACATGAATAGAATAGAGTTTATTCCAAGGCAATATTGCTCACGTGAATTTATTCTTTGTTTTAACAAGTTGTCACAAATTCAAAATCAAAACAAAATGGAAACAACAAACATCACTTTGACACAAAATATCCAGCCATATCTTGACCTCAACATTGACGCGACCAATGACAGTGTGGATGAGTATTATAAGATTGTAAGCCTTTATGATGGATGTTATCTTATATATCACACCTCTACCATTGTCCACTACAATAAAACTTCGTTAACACGAGCATCGATAAGACGAGCACAAGGACTATGTCGAGCAAATTTCAAAAATCCCGACGAATTTGCTCTATATTGTACGGTATATGAATTTGTTGCATTATCTCGAGCATCAATGTTACGAGCACACGTCTACCATTGTCGTCTATATCATTGAAGCATTTAAGAAGCTCACACTACATACTAACTAGAACTTTTCTCCCAAAGATTATAAATCCGTCATATAAAGAATGAGCCTGACGTAATATATCACCGTTGCAATTCAGACAGACAAACACACCTTGGTGACTATGTACAGTAAACCGTCGTTTAAAACAAAACTCAATCTAGTTGGGAACTAAATGGATAAACTCGTATTATGCATTGTAATTATTAGTAAGGTGAGCGAATCAAGAATAAAATGCTGGATTTAGAATTAAAGATTAAAGTCTTAATTAATATTGTATGATCCGACGGTATAATAAGAGCATATACTAGTACATAAGGACAATCCCACCCCCTTGTTCGACACATGTGAAACCTGAATTCCTTTGTGTAATTTATGATCATTGATTTTTTACATGTGAGTCCCAAGTCAAGGGGCCTTATTCACCAACGTTATAAGTCTAAAACTTAGACTTAAAATTGACAACATTTATAATCATTGCCATTTCTTTATAATTAGACTGAACCATGCGAAATTTTATCTGATTATTTGGTGTTACCCACGAAATATGTAGACTCATTTATATCAAAATCGGTAGATTTATAACAACATGAGAGCGAATAGAACATTTGGCAATATAAAGTCTAAGTCTGCATTTTAGACTTATAACGTTGGTGAATAAGCCCCTGGGGCCTTATTCACCAATGTAGTAAGTCTAAAATTCAGACTTAGACTTAAAATTGGCAAGTTTTATAATCACTGCCATTTTTTTGCAATTAGATTTAACCACATGAAATTTTATCTGATTATTTGTTGTTACCCACTGAATGTGTATATCAATTTATATCAAAATTGATACATTTATAACATCATGAGAGCGAATAGAACATTTGGCAATATAAAGTCTGAATTTTAGACTTACAACGTTGGTGAATAAGGCCCCAGGACTCACAAAAATCAGTGATGAAGTTTCAAATTATGTGAGTCCTAATAATACATTGAGCTTTCAAAAATAATTGATGTAGAAGATTGCTTAATACCTAATTTATAATCAGTACCCTGGTTTTCAGCAGCTAGAAGTCTAAAGAAGTCAGTTTTACACACTTCTTTAACAGGTTACTCTTAATGGTTTTTAATGAAATATTTGGACTCGTTATTTCGATTTTTGGACTCGTAGATTTCCAAGACACCTTCGACGATACCATAATTGTAGATAGGTGGAGAGGTGTCGAGCAATCGCTGGTGGTGAGTTTGAACCTTTCCACGAACAAGTTCAAGTCACGTACATTTTTATCACCAACCTTTCAGTACATACCGAGCAAAGTCATTGAGCGTGCGAAAGAAATCGATAACTCACAATTATAGTATTTGAGACTAGTTTGGCAATTGTATAAGCACGCTGGGGAGCGGTGCCCAATAGGTAGGGCGCGCGCTCGAGAGTCGCCGGGTTCAACCCCCGTCTGGACCACTGGTCAATTTCTCTGAGCAAGACCCACATGCTCCACTCCACCATATAGTAAAATGTAGTCTGGTCACCCGACTAGATAATATATTAAATCAATCAAATAGCATAACATTTTCAATGTTAGCTAGATTTTGTTCTGGGCTTGATTTTCTATGTTTGAGGGTGCCAAGGGATATAATTTCACGAAAAAGAGCAGATTGAAGAGTTGTCTTTCTAAACATTGGGTATGTTTAGACAGACTATGTAAAATGGTACAAAAGATGTGCGGGAGAGAAATAGTCTCCTCGGGGAGACACGAGTGTAGGTTTCCGTATGTACCCAAATGACCAGGGAAAATTAAAATGTCAAAGGGTGCTTGAGCGGCCTTACAGCTGAAAAGAGCCCTAGAAAATTGGTAAATTAAATTTGTTTAACGCTGGATACCGGAAGTAATCAGAATTTTGTTCAATTGCCCTTACAATTTAAATCATTTAAGTTTAAACTTTTAAACTTAACTTATTTTCATGTTCGTGTTGTTAGTCATTGTGAAATAAGAGCTCTGGTATAGTCCTACCAGATTAAACTAAGACTCCTTGCATAATTCTTAAAAGTCCGGAGATAACGGTCTTATAGTAAATTGACATATAAATCGAATACAACCGAGCACAGCCGGTCGAGCTTTACGGACTTTGATGATCAGTTTAATTTGGCCAAGCTATAAGAGCATGTACTACATACCGGGCAGTACATGCACCGGGTTAAATCAACAGTCTCAACATCTTAACTGGCCATTGTTGTACTGTTGGCACAAATAAGAAAACAATAATAAGCATTAAAATACGGTAATGACCCGGTGACTTATTTATAATGTGGTATTACAAAACTAGATACTGTAAAAGCATTTAATTTCGATTGGACGAAATTTCGTGGTCTCAAAGTTTGGTAAAAAAGACCATTTCGATGTGACGTTAATTCGTGGATTTTGAATTTCAGGTAATACATACAAGGGTCAAAATTTTTGTTCGATGGGATGGGATTAAATATTTTGTAGAAGAAGATGAAACACGAGATCCACGAAATTTGATTCCCCACGAAAATTAATGATTTTACTATATTATATTAGTTGTTGGGCAATTTTTAAGGACACAGATTGTCGATATAGACAGATTCAGTAAGACGTGTGAATGTTTCGTCTGAAGTCTACATAGCCTAATTTATTATGTCGGCGTCCCCGCGAGGGTTTTGGCATCTGCGATAGATAGATAATTTGTTTGCCTTTTGAACGTTTGTTCCCCTAATTATATTTATAAATGACACACCAACTCGATTAATTTGTGTAAATAAGTCTAAATATGTGTATGAATAAATATTTTATACAATTGCCTTTTCTGACAGTTAATAACATTTCAATAAAAAAAATGAATAAAACGTCAATACAAATCAATGGAAGTCAATTTACCATCGACATTTATGAATGTTACCAGCTATAACTACAAGCTGTAATAATTATACAAAATTAGGTACGTATTCTGAACGTATTAAATAAGTTACGTATTCTGAACTTATTCAATAAGGTACGTAATCTGAACGTATTCAATTAGGTACGTAATCTGAACGTATTCAATTAGGTACGTAATCTGAACGTATTCTACTAGGTACGTAATCTGAACGTATTCAATAAGGTACATATTCTGAACTTATTCACTAAGATACGTATTCTGGACTTATTCAATAAGGCACGTTTTCTGAACTTATTTAACAATACCGCTACGATATCTACATTGTATATTATGCTCGGAAACCCAGGCGACACACCGCGCCTGCACTCGCTATGTCGACCAATCTTCCCGAAAACATGTCTCAATAAAATAAGGTGATTGGTGGAAGTTCAGACGAGGAAGATGTTATCTGGATTTGACTCGTATGTATATTTGGCTTATTGTTATTAAAACTTGTATGGCAACAAAACCACAGTAAACAGAATAACTGTCACGTATTATACCTCGAGACTGTTAAAATATTTTAATAGCTTTAATCAAATTTTTAGAAGTTTTAGACCGGCTGAACAAAACATTGTGAGACAGTGCCGTGAGATTATGTTGTCGAAACATAGTGGTCTGTGAAATATATTTGTGCATGTAATGAAGGCAAACAATGGATCATCTTTTTTGGGAATGCCATTATACACAAATTTTCTGGAACAACATAAAAAAATACTGCGATACAAAGCACATAAATGGTGAGATAAATAAAACCAACGCTTTCATGTTTATTTCAAGGAATCCTATCTTATCACACATCTATCTTTATGGAAAACAATTTATCTTTACAAGTAAATATAAAAAAGAATTACCTTCATTTACCTCTTTCAAAATTAAATTTGAGAGTAGATTAGAACTACAACGGAAACTAGCCCTAGATCAAGGAAACCTAGACAAGTTTAATAAAACATGGGAACAATTTATGAACACCTGACGACTTCTGTGACAAACAAATAATAACAAAACAAAACAATCAAATCTCTGACAACATTTTTTTTCTTCTCTCTACTCGTCACTCTTTGACGAAAAAGGTCCCAATCCCTTTTATTACCCCAAAATATCAAATTTATGTAGATAAGTATATTTATTTATAGTATGATTTCTATATGCTCTGTTTGTTATATATATATAAAATATGCAAGTTTGTAAGGTTTGTGGGGGATGATTCTCTGACCCCCATAAAACCATTGGACGGGGAAAATAAATGGGGTTACCCTTCTGGGGCCTGGAAAAAAATGAAGGCAAAAATGTTAATTTGTTTTCTTACAGCAATTTTGTAAACAAAACGCGCCAATTGATTATTCAACCCATGTATTTAGCAAATGTCCTGGTCTGCTATTTATGGACCATAATTTATGTCTTCACACCATTGAAGTACTTATTAAACTTAAAGATAGCAAACAAAATGAACGAAAACACACGTCTTAACTTTTTAGTGTACCAACCGCGCTGTATAGAAATATTTGAAGTTTAATACTTAATTGCATCAATTTATCAAATTTTCTTATTTCATTCCCATCGATTCTTACAAATGAATCGTATTTATTTAAATTTAAAAAACGGTTATGACAACGGAGGGCGGTATGAATTAAAGTGTAAGTATGGAAACGAGAAATTAAATACTAAAATAAACATGAGAATAAATGTTTGGATAAATTCCCAATGTTTATTTTTACTTGTAGTCGATCTGCTATGAAAATATTGTAACTTAAAGTAGGCATTGTCAGTATCTATTAAGAGTCGGTGTTAAATATTTGGCCAAATATTGTCCGATATGTTTTATGGCGTGTAAAAGCTAGTGTATAGCTTTCATGAAATATTGTATAACTATATACAGGCTTTGAAGCATACACGTACGCATAATGAATATCCATGTTTGTTGTAAGAATATCAATGAATGATATATCGATGGCCTAAAATGAGAAGGTCGTAACTGCAAAATTGATATTTTGACAACACAAGGAAGAAACTGTCTGAAATATACTCTTTACTTTTAGTAAAACAAGCTTTTACAACTCCATTATGGTCAACATGACAAGTCCCGATTTTCATGAAAATAGGCTCATAAGAAGCGCCTAATGATGCAGATTTCAAATATGCATCAGTCTTATAAGGTCGTGAGTAGTAACCATGTCTTTCTAAGAATAGGGTTACCCCGAACATACTGATCTCCTCTGACCAGGTCCATGTATTATAGTTCCGGGGATTCCAGACAAACACTGTACCCGAACAACGGTTCAACATAGGTACATGTAGTCATACACTGTACAATAATTCCTACAATTATAGTACATCACGGTTAAATGAAATTGCTACATGCATCTCGTATAAAGTTGAATTTTCATACTATTGAACCGATTATAAACCATAAGTTATGTACTTGGTGTAAGCAAAACTTGAGTGGGTTTGTTAATTTGAACCAAAATAAGAGTGCATGTACTTAAAACGTTTATACAAATTAAACATCAATTTTCTTGCCCGAGAATAGCATGTGAAAGAAAACGAATTTGAATGAAAAAAATAAATATACTGTTCGAGTGTACTTGAAATAACAATTAAGCAATCGGTTAAATATATATTTTACGTCACAGGTATAGATCTTGAAAAGTACATATAAACCAACAAGGATTGTTATGATATATGCATGTGTAACTAGGTAACATTACAAACACATGTCATCGACGTATTTAGAATACATTTTTTGTATCTTTAATGTTTAATTGTATTTCATATTACTAAGTAGCTAAAGGCCACTTTTTATTATGGAAGCACGAAACATAAAATAAGAATCTTAATTCGAAAATGAAAAAATACTTAAGCATCATTTTACTACAATCAACTGTGGTTTCAAACAGGGTAGCGTCTAGTGTCCATTGTTATTCCTTTCATACATTAACGACCTAGCAGACAAGGTCACCTCCAAGGCAAGGCTATTCGCCGATGACAGCCTCCTATACCGAACTGTGAAAACCCAAGCAGATTCTGAAGAACTCCAGAAAGACCTAGACCGCCTCCAGGAATGGGAGAATTACTGTCAAATTGCTTTCAACCCGGACAAGTGCGAAGTTATTCACATAACAACACAAATGAAACCACTACAAACCAACTACTCCATCCATGGTGTTCAACTATCAACCACTACCTCTGCGAAATACCTTGGTATCACAAGCACACCTGATATTTCCTGGAACCAGCACATCAACAACATAACTCGTAAAGCAAATTCAACTCTATCATTTACACGCCGCAACATAGGGTCATGCCCGCAAGTCAGCAAAAGTCAGCAAAAGCATCTGCCTACAAAACATACGTTCGACCGTCTGTCGATTATGCTTCCACAGTCTGGTCTCATCATACTGAGAGCCCCAACAACCAACTAGAGACGGTTCAGAGAAGAGCTGCCAGATTTGTCAAGCGTGACTTCAGAAGAACTAGCCGTGTTTCTGACATGACCACATACCTAAAGCGGGATACCCTACAAAGACGCAGAGATCATGCTAGGCTATCCATGCTCTACAAGAGCCAACATGGACTGGTCGATGTCACACCAGACCCGCCTCTACGGCCATCCAGGTCTACCAGGCAAACCCACCTACAGCTTACACAGCTCTCAACCGCCAAATGACCATACCAAGACAGCTTCTTATCAGCAAGTATCGTCCTCTACAACAGGCTCCCCCAGGTCGCTGTCAGCCAAGTTACCTTGGCAGGGTTTCAGACAGCTTTGGCAGGATTCCAGAACTAGCCAACTGCCTTGTTTTTAACGTGAATTTAACTGTACAAAAACACGAGACTTTCTTTTTAAAAAAACACTGTAGATAGAAGCTCCTTACTGCCGTGTGTGAACAGTTTTGAACACATCGCGAAAATACTCAAACTGAGGGATGCGATTAATGAAGATGATGAAAATGAAACTGTGTGGAAATGAAACATTTTGTGCAATTCTTGCATTCGGAAGCTTCCGGAATGGAAGTTATTTCTCTCCTGTCCTTTATTCAAGTATTAGGTCAGTTTACAGTTTGGAGTCCCTTTCATGAAAAGATATATCGTTGGGTTAGAATGAGAGGGTCGTAACTACAAAATCAATATTTTGGGAAAACAAACAAAAACTGTCGGAAAATTGATCTTTACTTATTGTTAAACAAGCTGTTTCAATTTCAGTTTGATCCACATGACAATTTCCGATTTTCATGAAAATAGGCTCATGAGAAACCCCTTATGGTGTATATTTCAAATATGCATTAGTCTTATAAGGTTGTAAGTAGTAGTTACGCCCTTCTAATTCTAAGCCATCAATATCTATATACGTATTATATAATAGTAAGTGATACGATCAAGCCAGCCTAGCTTAAGGTGTCGACTTTTTTGGACTTTTTAAGTAATAAAGACAACGTACTATAAGCGTAAAAAATGTTTAAATGTTAAACAAACAAAGTCAAAACTTTCATATTTGATATTTGACTTGGTTTAATTAAAATGTAAATAGTTAAACATTTAAAATATTTCAATAAAACGTTCCTAATTAGTTGTATGCTCTAGTTAGCGTGGTAGAGGTATATCGAATACTAAGTATATATCGATGGCTTAGAATGAGAAGGTCGGAACTACAAAATCGATGTATTGAGAAAACAAGAGAAAACTGTCTGTAATTTAGTATTTACCTTTGGAAAAACAAGTTTTCAAAACTTATTTTGGTCAACATGACAATTTCCGAATTTCATGAAAATAGGCTCATATTGTGAAACAAATTTCAAATATGTATGAGGCTTATAAGGTCGTAAGTAGTAGTTACGACCTTCTCATTCTAAGCCAGCGATATATGCCTCGTCGACTTGGAACACTATCATCTAAGATCTATACTTTACCTTGATTGACTATTATTTTCAATCAATTAGTCCATGCGCGAAAGACACGAACACCTTGTACTTTCTGACACTGTATATTCTGAAAGCCTAGTGTCAGCACAGGTAACTGTATTAATGATATGAAAACGATTTTGTGTTTGTAATATTTGTATTTTTCTATCAAGATCCATGTGTAATTATTGACGAGCCGCTCACTGAGGAGCATTTTGTTTTTAATTTTATACTAATTTATTTAAGGTCGATTGTGAATCAAGTTTTTCTAACTTATATTAATCACTCTCGACACCTCATTCTTGATGTTATCCATCGCAACGAGAAGATAAGAGAGGCCAGTTTCCTTTATATGCTGAGCTTCTAGCAAGGGATTTTCTGGTACCATTTTTAGTTCTTCTTCAAGGTATGTCGCGGCCTGGGATCGAACCAGGGACCTCCCGAACTCGAATCGAACGCTCAACCACTAGGCTATCGATGAGGCTTTTTTGTTTTTCATAGTTTACGGCATTATGTAAATTAAGCACCCAATACTAGTGTATAAACTTGTGAGTTAACGAAACAACATTATGCAATAAATGCAAACTTACATTTTACGTCTAACTATTAGATAATCCATCGTTTATACTGTTTTTAACACTTCGATGACATAATTGTGAAAAAATGTTTCGACACAGTATCTATAACACAGCGAATAAACGAGTAAATTTCCGGCATTTGCAATAAGGCATATACGTCTAATTATATAGCACGACAATATATCATACAGTGATCGGATTTTGCATGTACTTTCAATAGCAATAAATGAATAACTCTTGAACTATTCGATCAATTTCGATGGTATTTTACATTACATGGAATTAGTTTTAACAATGCTTTGTACGAATGTAAATTATCTATATGAAAATATCGAAAGCTAGTCATTGTTTTGATACCTTACTTTTTTCATTGAATTTTATAGTAATCCGGTACATTTCATATTAAACACTGCAATTTGTTATTTTGTTTTATAATAAATCACAAACATTATGTAGGCATTAACACACAGCGATTGTTGTTATTATCCTATGATTATTATATGATACTAATATTAAAATTTTAGCACAAATTGTCGTTTTTGTTGTTATTATTAACCGATAATTAATATACTCATAATATTCTTGAGAGAGTCAAATGACATTTTGTGATTTTGTGAGTACTTGCATAATTTACATGCCTAGTGAAAATGATGTAAAAGACAATCAACAGTAAATTTCTGGCGTACGAAAAACGTATATTAAGTCTACGTACGATTGGCGTACGCCAAAAAATCACTGTTGACGCCAAATGGCTATGCCAGGCGTACGTGGGCCCTTTTTTACGATTCGTGTACGAAAAACGTACGCGAATCGTAAGAACGGCGTACGCATAAATTTTTCCTGTGTAGTTGAGATACACATAACGATCACTCCTAAAGTACGACATTGGGTCCCACCTCACGATCACACCTAAAGAACGACATTGAGTCCCATTTAACGATCACTCCTAAAGAACGACATTGAGTCCCACCTAACGATCACTCCTAAAGTACGACATTGAGTCCCACCTAACGATCACTTCTAAAGTACGATCTAGAGTCCCACCTCACGATCACTCCTAAAGAACGACATTGAGTCCCACCTAACGATTACTCCTAAAGGACGACATTGAGTCCCTCCTAACGATCACTTCTAAAGGACGACATTGAGTCCCACCTAACGATCACTTCTAAAGGACGACATTGAGTCCCACCTCACGATCACTCCCAAAGGACGACATTGAGTCCCACCTAACGATCACTTCTAAAGGACGACATTGAGTCCCACCTAACGATCACTTCTAAAGTACGACATTGAGTCCCACCTCACGATCACTCCTAAAGGACGACATTGAGTCCCACCTAACGATCACTCCTAAAGGACGACATTGAGTCCCACCTAACAATCACTTCTAAAGTACGATCTAGAGTCCCACCTCACGATCACTCCTAAAGAACGACATGGAGTCTCAACTGGCGACCACTTCTAAAGTACGACATAGAGTCCCACCTCACGATCACTCCTAAAGTGCGACATTGAGTCTCAACTGGCGACCACTTCTAAAGTACGACATAGAGTCCCACCTCACGATCACTCCTGAAGTACGACATTGAGTCCCACCTAACGACCACTTCTAAAGTACGACATTGAGTCCCACCTAACGACCACTGCTAAAGTACGACATAGAGTTCCACCTAACGACCACTTCTAAAGTACGATCTAGAGTCCCACCTAACGACCACTCCTAAAGTACGACATAGAGTCCCACCCAACGACCACTCCTAAAGTACGACATAGAGTCCCACCTAACGACCACTCCTAAAGTACGACATAGAGTCCCACCTAACGATCACTCCTAAAGTACGACATAGAGTCCCACCTAACCACCACTCCTAAAGTACGACATAGAGTCCCACCTAACGACCACTCCGAAAGTACGACACTGAGTCCAACCTAACGTCCACTCCGAAAGTACGACACTGAGTCCCACCTAGCGACCACTCCTAAAGTACGACATAGTGTCCCACCTAACGACCACTCCTAAAGTACGACATAGTGTCCCACCTAACGAACATTCATAAAGTACGACCTAGTGTCCCACCTAACAACCACGCCTAAAGTACAACATAGAGTCCCACATAACGACCACTCCGAAAGTACGACACTGAGTCCAACCTAACGTCCACTCCGAAAGTACGACACTGAGTCCCACCGAGCGACCACTCCTAAAGTACGACATAGTGTCCCACCTAACGACCACTCCTAAAGTACGACATAGTGTCCCACCTAACGAACATTCATAAAGTACGACCTAGTGTCCCACCTAACAACCACGCCTAAAGTACAACATAGAGTCCCACATAACGACCACTCCTAAAGTACAACATTGAGTCCCACCTAACGACCACTCCTAAAGTACAACATAGAGTCCCACCTAACGACCACTCCTAAAGTACGACATTGAGTCCCACATTACGATCACTCCTAAAGTACCACCACGCTGTTAATGATATAAGTGGGTGGCTGTTGTGAAATATCGGAAAGGACATTCTTAGATCTATCACGCTATCGTTTCCAATCGACTTGCTAGAAGGCCGTGTACGTGGGTGAATCAAAAAGTTTGTAGAAACAAACCACAGCACGTATACCCGTTCATCAAAACTACTCAAGCTCTTGAGAACTATTTGGATATGCTATATGTATCATTGATGTTCAAAATGTATGACTCAACACCTCAAAGCCAATCTATCATATTATTTGAACAATATAATCGACATTTTATTTGTAATAATTGCTTAACCACTGGTAACTGTATTGTTGAAAACGAAGAAAATTTATTTAGAAAAATATAAAAAAGTTTTTTTCGTTTTCAACGATACAGTTTACCTGTGTGCGTAACATGTTCATCATGTTAACACTGCAATTCCAACAAACATGTGTCAATACTACACCTTCACAAACATGTGTCAATACTACACCTTCACAAACATGTGTCAATACTACACCTTCACAAACATGTGTCAATACTACACCTTCACAAACATGTGTCAATACTACACCTTCACAAACATGTGTCAATACTACACCTTCACAAACATGAGTAACCATACACCTTCACAAACATGCGAGTACGTGATCTTCGACGGAAGTATTTTGATTATGCTGGTAGATTAAAACTTAATTATATATAAAAAATTTAAGGTAGGGACTGTCAATACCAAATAAGAGTGGCGTGATCAGATAGGTACGACGTACGGGCATACAGTAATTTTCATTATAAATCAATTCGTTTTAAGAAGTCATAATTGAAAATCACAAATACACCGTGCATGTAGGCATGTTCTAGTTGCCAAGTTTTTAACCAGCAAATATTTATGAGAATGTGTTCGACAATATCCCAGTGTATGATATTGAACATGATACAACACAGATGGATCTGTAACTGGCTATCCAACATCTCAATTCACGGTGAGATAAATCTCATCTCAAATATAACCATGTGTCATTTGAATAATTTTGAACATAAAATGGACTCAAAACTTGCGTCAAAAACAGCAAATGCTATTCTTTGTATATTCCAGTAATATTTAATGAGTTCTGACTTCAGATTTACTAGAAATTCAGACTCTGGTTTGTGGAAAATCTCAATTTGAGATGAGATTTTTGCTTGAGAAGCTTCTGGAGATCAGGCCACGTGTTCACAAAAAATTATCTGTCTCAAGCTTGGTATCAAATGATATAACTAAGAAAATAACCCCCCACATACTAGTAACATGTTTCCGTTCAAAAATAAAGAAGTTACAGCTATTTTGGTAATTAATTATCTGGCTTGAGCAGCTCAAGCCTACTAATTATTAGGCTTGGGTTTTGGGTTTTGAAGCCTGACCTCAAGACCGATTCTAAGACCGATATTTCTTTATGAACACCAACTTTGAAGCCAAGCCCCAAAATGAAGCTCGATCTTGATTCTGAGACCGAAAATCGAGCTTGAGCCAGATATTTTTTTTTTGTGAACACGGGTCAGGGCTAGACAATAACGTTATATTTAATCAAATAGCATTAGCTATTTTCAATGTTAGCTAGACTTAATTCTGGGCTTGATTAGCTCTTTTGTTTGAGGGTGCAAAGGAAAATGAAATCATTAAAATAGTAGATTGGAAAGTTGTCTTTATAAACATAGCAGGGTATGTTAGACAGACTACCGTTACCGCTATACCAGATTAGCAACGATAAATAATTTATGCTTGGAATAATGGTGAACATTGGTTTTCTAGTTTAAGAGCATATCAGCCAACCCCGACCAGTGCCTTCATTTAAACACGACACCCGCTAATCGAAGCATCTGAATTATGCATCAACAGCCGCTACTATTGAAATTAAATGTTTTGAAGAGTTGAAAAGTATATAACTTACAATTCTTCAAGAGTAACATTCTTTTGTTCACAAAAATTCCTCGTTGAACAAAGATTGTTGTTCTATGTAGGTTATATTTTAAATATTGTAAATACGGTAAAACTTCGTTAAGACGAGCATTGTTATTATGAACACCCGGGTTATTTCGAGCAAATTTCATAGTCCCAGCGAATTAGCTAAATATATGTGGTATATATATATCACACCGCTATGTCTAGCTCCAGGTTTATTTCGATCATTTAGCTTGTCCCGATTAGTCCTCGAGATAACGAGGTTTTATTGTAATCACTTCTTGTACACTCTAATTATGCTGCTGAAAAAAGAGGTAGGTGTTCTACAAAGGTGGCTCTACACTGTCTGATTATCAACAGTATGACCCTGGATAACACTCGTACAGGGCGATTAGTTTAAGTTCTTTTTTATCATAAAACCAATTAATTTAAACTTATTCAACTTAATACGTGATATTTCATTTTTAACACAAAGGCGTTAAATGGAAACATATAAAAATCTATTGAAAGCACAATATTAAACGTTTGTACCTGTAATAAAACTTGACCACCAGTGATCTCACTGACCAGGTTACTATACGTTTATAATTTATATATTTTAGCCGTTCTCCAGGAAAACCTGCTAGTTTGAGATACTTTAGTTACAACTGAAACAATGTTTTGAAAAAGCACAAAAATAAGAAACAATACATGTATCAGGTTAAATAGTGGAGAACGGCTCATATGTTAACATTGTCATAAATGGTAAAACAAGCTTTTACAACTTCATTTTAGTTAACCTGACAATTTCCGATTTTCATGAAAAAAGGCTCGTAAGAAGCGCCATATTATCAGAGTAACTCAGTTGGGAAAAGACGTATACTTTTTTGTATAAAGTATATAGATTTATTTAACGAGGCATAAGTATCTTTGTTAGCGCTTTAATGAAACAGTATCCATGATTCCGACCATAGTATTATATATAGCACCAGACATTTAAGTACCGCTCATATCAGGCAACACACCGCTCATATCTGGTAGAGCGAAAAATAGTTTGCCTACGGGGGGGTATGTTAAATGCGTTTTAGACGTTCATCATAGAAAATTATACAAAGGTAGACCTATCCCTCATTGAATCGTCAATAAAGGGACATTCGTATATACGAGCTCGTAATTCCAAACATCAAACAACTTACTTGGCATTAGGTCCAGGGTCTGAATACGTCTCCGCCCATATTCGGGCTCTTTGTCTCGCCGCTTCAAGTCTGGCTTGATGTGTTCCCTGAGGGTGATGACGTCTTGTGCCTGTGGGAGACACCCCTTCCTCATTGTGTTCATTATACTTGTCTTCAGGAGCATTAACAGTCCGATCTCCATAGCCAGTGGCACGGTGAAAATGTTTCGGAGAAGAAGTTACGAAACCAGTTTGTCCATCTTGGACAGTTCTACCAAACGCTTCGTCAGAGTTGCCGTCAAATCGCACATGGCGAGTATTTCCGGTGGCGTCAGTGTATTTCCGTTTCACCTCAGGGTTCTGGGAACTGATCATGAATGCTTTGTTTTTATCCAGAATTTCTTGTGCTCTTTTTAGGTTCCGCTTTTTATCACTATCACCGACACTTTTACTACGGTCAAATTTTGCTTTCTTACGATGAGTTCCATTTTCTGTCTCATCACCAGAGGAAGGGTCGTATGACCTTGACCTTAATTTCTTCCCGTCGTCATTTCGAATGGATGGTATATTTTGAGAGATTTCCAACAACGATCGGGGCTCTTTCTTCTGTCGGAAAGTTTGTCCGGACTGTGTTGAACCGGCACCCCCTCCGTTTGTTAACGTCGGCAAGTAGGACATTATAGATGAAAATCCTTCTGAAAAAACTGTTTCTACTTAATCACTGAACTTAACGTTTTAAATATTCCATTATTTCCATACCATTAAGTTAAAAATAAATCCATTCAAGGTAAGAAGACGGTCGCACTGAACATAAACTATGTATTAAAGCTTGTCTGTAACGACAATTATCGAATTTTTGACATTTATTTTTAAATGCAGCCACAAGGGGTAAAATAACGTATATTTAAACTAGTTCGCCTTTTCTCTTTAACTTCTGCTATTTCACTGTCACGTCAAACCGACTATGTGTGTATTTAAGAAACTGCTATATTTCAAACATGGTCACATTTAAATACAAGTCACCAAACTTTGGTAGGATTAGGTAAAAATGTAAATATTGAATTTCAAAATAACAATTTTCAGTTATACATATTTATCAAACATACGAATTAAAACACTCATATCCTATGATATAATCCTAGATGTAAAACAAACACGTTTAATTATCCAAGTGGTAACGTTAGTTCAACATTGAAATAAACCACTCCTTATAAATTTAATTCATATTTTGTACTTATAAAGAACGAAAAAACGAATCCCAAATTAAATTCCATACATGACCTTGTCAGATATAACTTCACATCATTGGTAGATAAAAATCCATATCTTCTTAATTCTAAGCTTAAATTTTCACACACCATTAACTCTTTTTATTTTTTTTTTTAAAATCCCTATTTTATACGATGACCGTCAAACGTGTGCGATTTGAAAAGCTCGATTTCTATGGAACGCTGGTATTGGCGGTTGTTATTAAAAATAGATAGAAAGTTTATTCAAATATAAGGTTTGAAGCCCAATAGTTTATATGTATGCACAAATATAAATGCTATAATGTAATTATATACAGGAAATGCTACTTAAAGCATGTTAAAGCATAAATATATGATCATGTAAGTCATGTTCTGTTTATTTCACTCGTGACATAAATTGTATTTATCAATGTTCACATATGAAACCGTATACACGTATATATAGCAATTACCATACATCAACCAATAGCGTGTTCTCTACGCGTTATGCAACACACTATGTCATAATAAGATGCAGATTTATTTTGTACCTAGTACATTCTTGTTTTGGGAATCACGTAGTTTTGCCGCTAACACAGAATGCAAGGTGTGACGTCACAACAGTGAACACGAGCGGGAACTCTAGACTTACAGAGTGCTAGGTGGTGCTATTTATCGTACGTCACGTGATATTTCTAAATAAAACCACCAAAACCAGACAGCCAATGTACCTGATACTATATGAATGCCAAAATATCATAAAAATCAGACTTAAAGGCGATTTTCAGCGAACAGGGTCTAAACCACCACAATAGTAGTACGATCCACCCGATCACACACACGTTGACGTTACGTAAACGTAGACGGATGTGACATTATGGCTAGATTTCCAGCAGTCTTTTGTTTAAGTAAAATTTTGTTGGAAAAATACTCGGTCATGGCTACTCTATAGGAAACATCGGCGTTCCATAGTAAATTAATTCAAATGGTGACGTAATTTCAGTTCGAACACGATTTGATAAATTCTAACCTTAATCCTGGTGTAAATAATAATGCCTTTGAATGTAAACACTTAAAAAATATATGTGTGAATGACTTTCATATTGGGGAGCGTAACGAGGGATATTTCCTTATTTGTTAGTTTGAAAATGGATATAAGATAGAATTGATTTAAAATTAATCCTCCGATTAGTTAGGCGTCATTTGATATTCATATGAGTGGTTCGACTTTGACTACTTGTATAATGATGTTTTCATCAAAAGTCAAAAATACTTCTGGCGTGTACATCTTCGTTTTAATGAATGCAATCCATGCGCGAGTACGGAATGGTACGGTTACGGGAAATTATATCAACTACATGTATTTCCGTTTCCGTTGCGGATACGGATGGCGACCTCTCCACCTTGCTTCTCTTTAGGGTACACCAATTGGAAAAATAATTAATTTACGCGCAGTTGAAATAAAATGCATATGGCCCAATGAATATCAGTGTTATACATTGTATACACTGAGCGACTTTAAAAACCAAGTTATTTAGTGACTGAAAAACTTATTAACATCGGTACATTTCTATGAAAATTGGCAATTATGCATAATGATGGGTGTTCATGTCAGTTCTCTATCATATCTGAAAATTTCATCGCATAATAATAATGAGTAACAAATCTATACGGTTCCAAAGAGAAACACCTTGAATATAAAGTCACAATTGATACTTCCGATCAGAAACCAGAGGCATTTGATTTCAACTGTGTGTAAATTAATTATTTTTCATTAGTACCTAAAGTCCATCTGATAAGATACACTCATGGACTTGCGAAGACGATGCAAAATAATTAATTTACACACCCTTGAAATCAACGATATGTGCAGCATTGACAGAACAATATGTTTGGACATTTTACTCCATTCACGAATGAGAAATCTCATTGGCGTTTAAGGGGGCTGTGTTATGGACTTGCAAACGCCTTTTAAGTCTACGTAGAATTTTTAATTCACACTGCTCAGTGTAAGCAAAGACCAGTAAGGATGCCGATTAGAAGCGAGATAAGCAGTTCCCATTATCGTCTATCGGCAACAATATATCTTGTCTTTTAACCAAGGCACTGTAAACATACATTACATACCATTCGTCTGATATAGGTATTGCATGAGTGTGGAACACCGGAAATACCCATGTTATTAAAGTTCTCTTAATACAATGGACATTTTCATTGATTTCAAGTGGTATTACTGAATGCCGAAAACAACATTTTGCCGAAAACAACCGAAAACAAATCAAGATTGCCGAAAACAAACGATATTTTCTGTAACGTTGCGGTTTATATTGTTTTTTATTGTTTAATGCGTATATTACTGTATATTACACTTGTGTGCTAAAATTGGACTTGATTGATCAAGTAATAATCGTTTTATCAATTGTTCTAGTAATGCAGAGGCGCTAATATTAGAGTTACTCCCCTTTTCCCGAACGAATAATCATTCTTATCGCTGTGGTCAACAGAAAAGAATCGCCTGTTTTTTTTTAAATAATTATTTTGATCCGATTTTATTATCCATGAAGGAAACATTCATCATACTCAAAACTGCAATAAAAGAAATATCCAGGATGCCGAAAACAAACGGCAGTTCCTACAATAGACGTACTATACTGCGGGGTTTTTTAAAAGATATATTATCGATAATATAGAACGATCCACCATAATCTTAATTTTGACGGTATTAATTCAATTATTAACTTTTGGTTACTGAGTTTCAAGTATTATAATTTCAACGTGCATATTTCAATGAAATATAATGAAATTATAATTACAAACATTGATTTCGAATTAATTGGCACCTATCGCAGACGCCGAAAAAAATATACACGATGCCGAAAACAAACAATAACTTATTTTATAGCGATTACCATCCGTCTGGAATATACAACAGATGTATCGTAATACATGTATATTACTTTCCTGTTCGATATTTTGAGTTCATTAGTTTAAGTATTAACTTTTTATTCAAGCTAATATGATATACATACAAGCCGAAAACAAATATTTAGAATGCCGAAAACAAACGGCAGTTCCTTAATTACTGTGTGTTCGTTCCTTTTTCATATTTAATTGTAATGCACAGTATATGCTACAACCATGCGCAAGCATATATATTTATTTATTTCTGTCTCATCCATATATACATGATACATTACATATAAAACATTCCATCACAGTTAAAACATGCACATGGCCATTCTATATAGAATTATAAGAGACTTTATATACGAACAGTAAACACATATCAATGAATTCCAATAACTTATACATAGCATTATATATTGCGATCGATGCGAAGTTTCCAATTCATTATTAACTTAATAATTACCTTTTATATTATAGTTTTTATTACTCGCGTAGAAGCCGGAAAAAAATATTTTGAATGCCGAAAACAAACTTAGTATGGCTTCTTATATCTATTAAACAAAAACAGCATGACATCAGTACGATATCAGCGGGAGATCACTATCAGAGTGTATCTATCAGATCATAAATCACAATGAAGTAACTGTATACGGTAATTTGAGAGGAGGCCGAAATCAAATACTTCAATTGCCGAAAACAAACCTTTTCTCGTATGACACTGTGATTCCTATTGTTGTGTTTTGTTTTAGTATTAAATGGAGCTACTGCTAGTCAATGCGACATGTTGCATTTATTAATTTTCATTTAGTTATTCATTGAAGTCATAATTATACGCGACAAAAATGAGAAGGCCGAAAACAAACGCGGTTTCCTTCAACACCTCGGGTTTCTCACCTTTTCAATATCTTAAATCATCAACTAATACAGTGTGTTCATGTGCGAACGTTTGATTTTAATATTGCTAATGATAACGTTTAACTAATTGACAGGTTTTTAAAAAATTCCGTTGTTTTTCACACCTGTAGAGTAATTTAAAATTGTGATTACTTTTGTTAATTTCGAACAAATAGTTTTGTTTCTCTGTAGCCGAAAACAAACGCGCAAGATGCCGAAAACAAACGAACAGTCCTATATTACTCAGTTGTGTTGTTCGTTCAGCTTTAATATTCAAAAGAGAAAGCATTATATATTGCGATCCAATGCGAAGTTAGTCTTCATTATTAACTTCATAATTACCTTTAAATTCAGACAAGTTTTTTATTACTTACGTAGAAGTCGAAAAGAAATATTTTAAATGCCGAAAACAAACGTATTATGGCTTCTCATTTCCTTAACAAAAACAGCAAGACATCAGTAAGATATCAACGGGAGATCCCTATCAGAGTGTATCTATCGGATCATAAATCACAGTAAAATAACTGTATACGGTAATTTGAGAGGATGCCGAAATCAAAAACTTCAATTGCCGAAAACAAACTTTTTCTCGTATGACACTGTGTTTTCTATTGCGTTTTGATTTAGTATTAAATGGAGCTACTGGTAGTCAATGCGTCATGTAGCCTTTAATGATTTTCATTTAGTTATTCACCGAATGTCATAATTATACACGACAAAAATGAGAAGGCCGAAAACAAACGGGGTTTCCTTCAACACCTCGGGTTTCTCACCTTTTCAGTAGTTTAAGACATAAACTAATATAGTACTGTCCTGTGCGAATATTTCATTTTAATATTGCAAATGATAACGTTTAATTGATTTATATATATGTTTTTATATTTTCACACCTGTAAAGTAAATGATAATGTTGATTTCGAACTAAAGGTTTGTTTCTCTATTGCCGAAAACAAAGACATACGAAGCCGAAAAGCAATATTTTGAATGCCGAAAACAAACTTATTTATGGCTTCTCATATCTTAAAGACCTGGATTTTGGCACTGGGCCAACCAAATTTGGTCATAGTTTTCTCAGCATGTGGTTACTGATTTTTAAGGTATCTGACCATATTGTACCCTATTACATAATATTATGCAACATTGCACAGCATGTTAATTAGTTTACAAGGGGTCCTAGTATTAGATAATGAGACAACAAGAGTTCCCTTTATGACAGGAAGTTATAAAATATGTGTATGACTATAGTAAAAATAAATCGCAATTCTACATTGGAACGAAAATGTCAAGCAGGAGAAACTGAGTTTTAATTACAGGAATAATATTTGGTACAGGTGGGTGGGGAGCATATTTAAAAGCTCACTGTGGAGCCCTATTCATGTATAATAATACATGACTTTGTGTGAAAAAAAACTGAACCATCAAGATTGAAATTATTTCGATTGTGTTGCTTGAAAATGACTGTCGTGTGATTAGACACAAATGCATGCAATTAATGCAAAAGTGTTAAAAAATCTGAAAATATATAGTATATAGCTGTATGCCTCATGATTAACATTTCAAAATAATGTATTCAATGAAATGAGTGAATTGCTATTATTCATGAGATATAAAAATGTTATTTTTGATGTTGGTAAAAATGTTATGAATTAAAAAAAAAAATTAACTAGATCTTAGTATTATGTTATATATCTTACATTTATAAAAAAAAGGTAGATTCACAGACACACAATCAGAATTGAAATTGTGTACCTATTTTGTATATTTGCTTAGTTTTATTTGTATCTGGTTTGGGTTTGTATTTATTTAAATAACTCTTAGGGAATATTTATAGCTAAAATAGTAAATATTTTGGCAAATAGTTTTTACACACTCAAACCAGATGGAAACAAAAATCAAAGAAATATATCTAATTATACAAATTAAACAAACACACAATGTAACACATATTTTCAAGGGAACATATTACAGTAGCACATTATTGATTATCAGTAGCTATATGGGCCTCTAATCCCTTACACTGACCAGATTCAGTGTTTTATGACCCCAGATAATCACTGATAGTGATTTCATGCTGGCACAATGCTGGCACAATGCTGGCATCATGCTGATCCCTCTATAAAGTTCTGGACCAGAAACAAAGAAGGGAGAATGCAGGGCTTTAAACAAAAACAGCATGACATCAGCGGGAGATCACAATCAGAGTGTATCTTTAGGATCATAAATCACAGTAACTGTATACGGTAATTTGAGAGGAGGCCGAAATCAAAAACTTCAATTGCCGAAAACAAACCTTTTCTCGTATGACACTGTGATTCCTATTGTTGTGTTTGTTTTAGTATTAAATGGAGCTACTTCTAGTCAATGCGACATGTTGCTTTTATTAATTTTCATTTAGTTATTCATTGAAGTCATAATTATACGCGACAAAAATGAGAAGGCCGAAAACAAACGCGGTTTCCTTCAACACCTCGGGTTTCTCACCTTTTCAATATCTTAAATCATCAACTAATACAGTGTGTTCATGTGCGAACGTTTGATTTTAATATTGCTAATGATAACGTTAAACTAATTGACAGGTTTTTAAAAAATTCCGTTGTTTTTCACACCTGTAGAGTAATTTAAAATTGTGATTACTTTTGTTAATTTCGAACAAATAGTTTTGTTTCTCTGTAGCCGAAAACAAACGCACAAGATGCCGAAAACAAACGAACAGTCCTATATTACTCAGTTGTGTTGTTCGTTCAGCTTTAATATTCAACAGAGAAAGCATTATATATTGCGATCCAATGCGAAGTTAGTCTTCATTATTAACTTCATAATTACCTTTAAATTCAGACAAGTTTTTTTATTACTTACGTAGAAGTCGAAAAGAAATATTTTGAATGCCGAAAACAAACTTATTACGGCTTCTCACTTATTGAACAAAAACAGCATGACATCAGCAAGATATCAACGGGAGATCACGATCAGAGTGTATCTATAGGATCATAAATCACAGTAACCGTATACGGTAATTTAAGAGGAGGCCGATATCAAAAACTTCAATTGCCGAAAACAAACCTTTTCTCGTATGACACTGTGTTTTCTATTGCGTTTTGATTTAGTATTAAATGGAGCTACTGCTAGTCAATGCGTCATGTAGCCTTTATTGATTTTCATTTAGTTGTTCACCGAATGTCATAATTATACACGACAAAAATGAGAAGGCCGAAAACAAACGGGGTTTCCTTCAACACCTCGGGTTTCTCACCTTTTCAATAGTTTAAAACATAAACTAATATAGTACTTTCCTGTGCGAATATTTCATTTTAATATTGCAAATGATAACGTTTAATTGATTTATATATATGTTTTTATATTTTCACACCTGTAAAGTAAATGATAATGTTGATTTCGAACTAAAGGTTTGTTTCTCTATTGCCGAAAACAAAGACATACGAAGCCGAAAAGCAATATTTTGAATGCCGAAAACAAACTAATTGATGGCTTCTCATATCTTAAACAAAAAACAGCATGACATCAGCGGGAGATCACTATCAGAGTGTATCTATCGGATCAAAAATCACTGTAAAGTAACTGTATACGTTAATTTGAGAGGAGGCCGAAATCAAATACTTCAATTGCCGAAAACAAACTTTTTCTCGTATGACACTGTGTTTTCTATTGTTGTGTTTTAGTATTAAATGGAGCTTCTGCTAGTAAATGCGACATGTTGCATTTATTAATTTTCATTTAGTTATTCATTGAAGTCATAATTATACGCGACAAAAATGAGAAGGCCGAAAACAAACGCGGTTTCATTCAACACCTCGGGTTTCTCACCTTTTCATCATCTTAAATCATCAACTAATACAGTCTGTTCATGTGCGAACGTTTGATTTTAATATTGCTAATGATAACGTTTAATTAATTTACAGGTTTTTAAAAAAAAAATGTTTACCGTTGATTTTCACACCTGTAGAGTAATTTAAAATTGTGATTACTTTTGTTAAATTCAAACAAAGAGTTTTGTTTCTCTGTAGCCGAAAACAAACGCACAAGATGCCGAAAACAAACGAATAGTCCTATATTACTCAGTTGTATTGTTCCTTCAGTTTTAATATGCAAATGAAAAAGCATTATATATTGCGATCGATGCGAAGTTTCGAATTCATTATTAACTTAATAATTACCTTTCTATTCAAGTTTTTATTACTCGCGCAGATGCCGAAAAGAAATAGTTTGAATACCGAAAACAAACTTATTACGGCTTCTCAATTATTGAACAAAAACAGCATGACATCAAAAAGATAACAACGGGAGATCACTATCAGAATGTATCTATAGAATCAATGCAGATGATACAGTTATAATTGGTGAAAACAAAGCCTCTTTTCAAGCATGTCTCAATAATTTCTATGCATATTGTGAGCGCTGGAAGTTAAAAATAAATTTCTCAAAAACAAAGACTATAGTTTTCGGAACGAACAAGCCGTCTTTATTTAAGTTCAATATAAATGATCAAGAAATAGAAACCATAACCGAATATAAGTACCTAGGTGTCATATTTTCAAGTTCCGGATCTTTTCTCAAATGTAGACAACACGTAGTCCAACAAGCAAATAAGGCAATGTACTTGCTGTATAACCGGATAAACAACCTTGATCTACCGCTTGATTTGCAACTTAAATTGTTTGACCATACCATCGTACCTATCTTAACATACGGCAGTGATATATGGGGTTATGAATCTCTCGACATTATTGAACAATGTCATGTTAACTTTTTACGAAAAATAACTAAGACCAGAAAAAGTACCCCTAAATATATGCTATATGGTGAGTTAGGTCGATATCCAATCGAAATTTTAATTAAAACACGAATGATTAACTTCTGGAATAAGCTTATTTTATCTAAAGATTCTAAAATCTCTTTTATCTGTTACCAACACATGCTAAGATCACCACACACTTTTAAATGGCTATCATCTATTAAAAGTATTTTAGACTCAACCGGGAATACCCATGTTTGGCTAAATCAAAGAACCGTCCAAGTTAACTACATACACAAACTCGTTAAACAAACCCTGATAGACCAATTTAACCAAACTTGGCACGCTAGCCTTCGGAATTCCAGTAAAGGTGAAATTTATAGTTCGTTCAAGGAAAACCTAGAATTTGAGAAATATCTCGTCATTTTACCATCACATATCAGATTACGTCTACTTCACTTTCGCACGGCGAATCACAGACTCCCAATTGAATGCGGTCGATGGGCTAACTCTTTCATACCTGTAGATCAAAGAAAGTGCATCCTTTGCAATTTAGTCGAGCGGCGGGGAGACGAATTCCACTACCTATTAATCTGTCCGTATTTCAATGAAAAACGTAGACAACTTTTACCAAGCCGATTCAATTACAGACCAAGCTTGCTCAAATTTAAGCAGCTTCTAACCGTAAAAGATACATTGACATTAAAAAATCTCAGTTCTTACGTTAATTTTGTCATGAATTTCTTTTCGAGAAATGTTAATATCCAATTACATCAATAAAACTTGCTTTTACTCTATGACCAGCTGTATCTGTTTTGTTCCTTATTAAATGTTCTCTAACAAGTCGTCGTATTGTACAACTTTACATGTAAAAAATGTTACTTACTGTTTTTGTATTATCATCCAAATGTATACGTGCGTACAGCCACATTTCAATTAATTATAAAAACTATTAGGTCTCCACCAGCACTATGTTTTGTTTTATTAAACCACGTGTAGTCCAAAATCGTGTTTTGTTCCAAATGAGTAAACACCCATTGATGAATCTACCTGTACATTTTCCATTATTCGTTTTGATTGAGTAAACACTCAATGTACATATGTCATTCATATTTAACCCTGCCTTGTGTATAGATTGTAAATTTGTTTTGTTTTTCATCCGTGTTCATTAATTTGTTGTAATATTTACTACACGTTTGTTTAAATGTATTTTTCCATCCATTATTAATGTTACTATGTAAGTGTTTCATCCATGTTAATACTGTCATTTGTACCCGTCGTTAAAGACTTCTGCTAAATTTAATAATCTATTTTGTGTATATACACCATGTATACTTGTCATAAAATCAAATTTGTAACATATTCCATCAACAGCTGCTTTCCCCACCCGCTTATAAACAATTATTAGAATCTACATTACTTTTAACATAAAATGTTGTTGTTTTCTTGAAATATGTTCTCTCCTGTTGAAAATCCTTATTACATATCACACCGCCATTATCCATGTATATCATTTTGTATATATTTAATGCACTTGTTATTACTATGTAATCTGTGCTGAAAATAAAGGATATGTTCTGTTCTGTTCTGTTCAACAACGGAAGATCACTATCTGAGTGTATCTTTCGGATCATAAAATTACAGTAAAGTAACTGTATACGGTTATTTGAGAGGAGGCCGAAATCAAATACTTCAATTGCCGAAAACAAACTGTTTCTCGTATGACAAGGGGGTCATCCTAAAATGGCACTGAATCCCCTGTTCTCTTATTTTGACTGTATTAATTAAATTAATAAAATATTAACTTTTGGTTACAGAGTTTAAAGTATTATAAAAGATTTGTTTCTCTGCTGCCAAAAACAAATGAACAGTCCTATATTACCGTCAGTGTTGCTCGTTCGGTTTTATTATTCAAAATATGAAGCATTATATATTGCGATCCGTTGCGAAGTTTCGACTTCATTATTAACTTAATCATTATGTTTTAATGCAAGTTTTTAGTTCTCACGCAGAAGCCGAAAGAAATATTTTGAATGCCGAAAACAATCATAGCTTGGCTTCTGATTTCTTAACCAAAAACAGCATGTTATCAGTAACATATCAACGGGAGCTCACTATCGTAGTGTATCTATAGGATCATAAATCACAGTATCTGTAACTTAAGAGGTGGCAGATATAAAGAAATCAAATGCCGAAAACAAACTTTTTTCGTATGTCACTGTGTTTTGTTTTAGTATTAAATTGAGCCACAACTAGCCAAAGCGACATGTTGCTTTTACTTATTTTCATTTATTTAACAATTAGGAAACCGAAAACAAACTTTTTCTCGTATGACAATGTGTTTTGTATTATAATTAAATGGAGCTACTTCTAGAAAAAGTGACCCGTCACCTTTATTTAATTTTAATATAATAGTATTCATTGAAAGTCATAATTATACGCGACAAATAAATAGGAGGCCGAAATCAAACGGGGTAAACATCAACATCTCGAGTTTCTCTCATTTTCAATATTTTAATAAAAAAAAGACATCAACTAGAATAGTACGTTCCTGTGCGAATGTTTTGATTTTAATATTGCTAATTATAACGTTTAATTAAGTTACAGGTTGTTTTCTTATATTTTCACACCCGTTAAGTAAATTAAAATTGTGATAACTATTGTTTATTTCGTAGGATTTTGTTTCTATGCTGTCGAAAACCTGCACAAAAGATGCCGAAAACAAACGAATAGTCCTGTATTATTGTGTTGTTCGTTCGGTTTTAATATTCAAAGTAGAAAGCATTATATATTGCGATCCTATGCGAAGTTTCAATTCATTATTCACTTAATAATTATCTCTTAATTCAAGTTTTAAGTACTCACGCAGAAGCCGAAAGAAAAATTAGAATGCCGAAAACAAACTTATTACGGCTTCTTAATTATTGAACAAAAACAGCATGCCATCAGTAAGATAACTACGGGCGGTCACTATCAGAATGTATCTATAGAATCATAAATCACAGTAACTGTATTTGTTTATTTAAGATGAGGCCGAAATCAATTAATTCGAATGCCGAAAACAAACGAATAGTTATATATAACTGTGTTTTTCGTTCGGTTTAATTCAAAGGAGAAAGCATTATATCGATGGCTTAGAATGAGAAGGTTGTAACTACAAAATCGATATTTTGAGAAAACGAGAAAATATTGTCCCATAATTGCTCTTTACACATGGTAAAAAAGCAGTTTAAACTTCGTTTTGGTCAATATGACAAGTTCCGGTTTGTTTTGAAATTGGGCTCATAAGAAGCGCCTTGTGATGCTTATTTTAAATAAAAAAAATATGCATAAATCATAAAATGTCGTTAGAAGTAGTTGTGGTCTTCTCAATCTTAGCCAGCGATATATTGCGATCCGATGCGAAGTTTCGACTTCATTATTAAATAAATAATTACCTTTTAAATCAAGTTTTTAGTACTCACGAAGAAGCCGAAAAGAACTATTTTGAATACCGAAAACAAACTTATTACGGCTTCTCAGTTCTTGAACAAAAACAGCATGCCATCAGTAAGATAACAACGGGAGATCACTATCAGAATGTATCTATAGAATCATAAATCACAGTAACTGTATACGTTTATTTAAGATGAGGCCGAAATCAATTAATTCAAACCTTGACATTGTGGTTTGTTTTAGTATTAACTGGAGCCACTGCTAGCCAAAGCAACATGTTACCTTTATTTATTTTCATTTATTTATTCATTGAAAGTCATAGTTATACGTGAATCAATGAACCGCCGAAAACTAATATTTAGGATGCCGAAAATAATGATCCGATAGATACACTCTGATAGTGATCTCCCGTTGATATCTTACTGATGTCTTGCTGTTTTTGTTAAGGAAATGAGAAGCCATAATACGTTTGTTTTCGGCATTCAAAATATTTCTTTTCGACTTCTACGTAAGTAATAAAAAACTAGTCTGAATTTAAAGGTAATTATGAAGTTAAAAATGATTGGATCGCAATATATAATGCTTTCTCTTTTGAATATTAAAGCTGAACGAACAACACAACTGAGTAATATAGGACTGTTCGTTTGTTTTCGGCATCTTGTGCGTTTGTTTTCGGCTACAGAGAAACAAAACTATTTGTTCGAAATCAACAAAAGTAATCACAATTTTAAATTACTCTACAGGTGTGAAAAACGACGGATTTTTTAAAAAAAACTGTCAATTAGTTAAACATTATCATTAGCAATATTAAAATCAAACGTTCGCACATGAACAGACTGTATTAGTTGATGATTTAAGATGTTGAAAAGGTGAGAAACCCTAGGTGTTGAAGGAAACCCCTTTTGTTTTCGGCCTTCTCATTTTTGTCGCGTATAATTATGACTTCAATGAATAACTAAATGAAAATAAATAAAGGCATATGTCGCTTTGGATTGCAGTAGCTCCATTTAATACTAAATCAAAACGCAATAGAAAACACAGTGTCATACGAGAAAAAGTTTGTTTTCGGCAATTGAAGTATTTGATTTCGGCATCCTCTCAAATTACCGTATACAGTTATTTTACTGTGATGTATGATCCGATAGATACACTCTGATAGTGATCTCCCGTTGATATCTTACTGATGTCTTGCTGTTTTTGTTAAGGAAATGAGAAGCCATAATACGTTTGTTTTCGGCATTCAAAATATTTCTTTTCGACTTCTACTTAAGTAATAAAAAACTTGTCTGAATTTAAAGGTAATTATTAAGTTAATAATGAAGACTAACTTCGCATTGGATCGCAATATATAATGCTTTCTCTTTTGAATATTAAAGCTGAACGAACAACACAACTGAGTAATATAGGACTGTTCGTTTGTTTTCGGCATCTTGTGCGTTTGTTTTCGGCTGCAGAGAAACAAAACTATTTGTTCGAAATCAACAAAAGTAATCACAATTTTAAATTACTCTACAGGTGTGAAAAACAACGGATTTTTTAAAAAAAACTGTCAATTAGTTAAACATTATCATTAGCAATATTAAAATCAAACGTCGCACATGAACAGACTGTATTAGTTGATGATTTAAGATGTTGAAAAGGTGAGAAACCCTAGGTGTTGAAGGAAACCCCTTTTGTTTTCGGCCTTCTCATTTTTGTCGCGTATAATTATGACTTCAATGAATAACTAAATGAAAATTAATAAATGCAACATGTCGCAGTGACTAGCAGAAGCTCCATCCATTTAATACTAAACACAACAATAGAAAACACAGTGTCATACGAGAAAAAGTTTGTTTTCGGCAATTGAAGTATTTGATTTCGGCCTCCTCTCAAATTACCGTATACAGTTATTTTACTGTGATTTATGATCCGATAGATACACTCTGATAGTGATCTCCCGCCTATATCTTACTGATGTCATGCTGTTTTTGTTTAAGATATAAGAAGCCATAATAAGTTTGTTTTCGGCATTCAAATGAAAATATTGCTTTTCGGCTTCGCAATATATACTACTTTCTCTTTTGAATATTAAAAGCGAACGAACAACACAGTAATATGTGACTATTCGTTTGTTTTCGGCATCTTATGTGTTTGTTTTCGGCTACTGAGAAACTTAACTCTTTGTTTCGAAATCAGCAAAATTAATCACAATTCTAATTTACTTTACAGGTGTGAAAATATAAAAACTGTAAATTAATTAAACGTTATCATTAAATTTTGAAATATGAAAAGCATACGAACGTACGTACTCTATCAGTATATGTCATGAAAGGAGAGAAAGCTGAGGCGTTGCGGAAAACCCCGTTTGTTTTCGGCATCCTGAATATTTGTTTTCGGCTGCTCAGTATCATATGTCGCATATAATTATGATTTCAATAGAAAGCTAATAAACAACTAAAATTAAATAAAGTCAACATGTCAACATGTCAATATGGCTAGTTATATAGTATGGTGGTACATGTGTTTAATATTAAACGAACGAAAACTGATTACTATAGGAACTCTCGTTTGTTTTTTCGGTGTCTTATATAAATTCCTTGGTTTGGTACCAATGGTAGTATCAAGGTAGTTCGCAGATGTGAACTAAGAAAACACCGACTTCCATATGTTATAAATTGTATTAGCTTGTGCATGATTGTAGCATACACTGTGCATTACAATTAAATATGAAAAAGGAACGAACACAAAGTAATTAAGGAACTGCCGTTTGTTTTCGGCATTCTAAATATTTATTTTCGGCTTGTATGTGTATCATATTAGCTTGAATAAAAAGTTAATACTTAAACTAATGAACTCAAAATATCGCACAGGAAAGTAATATACATGTATTACGTTACATCTGTTGTATATTCCAGACGGATGGTAATCACTATAAAATAAGTTATCGTTTGTTTTCGGCATCGTGTATTTCTTTTTTCGGCGTCTGCGATATATAGGTGTCAATTAATTCGAAATCAAGGTTAGTGATTATAATTTGAATTTTCATTGCAATATGCACGTTGAAATTATTATACTTTAAACTCAGTAACCAAAGTTAATAATTGAATTAATACCGTCAAAATTAAGATTACTGTGGATCGTTCTATATTATCGATAATATATCTTTAAAAAACACCATGGTATAGTAGGTCTATGGTAGGAACTGCCGTTTGTTTTCGGCATCCTGGATATTTCTTTTATTGCAGTTTTGAGTATGATGTATGTTTCCTTCAACGATAATAAAATCGAATCAAAATAATTATTAAAAAACCCAGGTGATTTTTTTCTGTTGACCACAGCGATAAGAATTATTATTCGTTTGGCAAAAGGGGAGTAACTCTAATATTACTGATATTACTAGACATTACTACATTACTAGAACAATTGATAAAACGATTATTATTTGATCAATCAAGTCGAATTTTAGCACACAAGTTTAATATATAATAATATACGCATTTAACAATAAAAAACAATATAAATCTCAACGTTACAGAAAATATCGTTTGTTTTCGGCAATCTTGATTTGTTTTCGGTTGTTTTCGGCAAAATGTTGTTTTCGGCATTCAGTAAAACCCATTTCAAGTACATTTTTGTACAAACAAAATTTAAAAACTAGTCGAAAATTGTCATCGGGTATACCAATGGTTCGTTTTGCACTCTATGTGGTGCAACGGAAGTAGAAATGTCTGTGAATTTAGTGAATGTTGGCATCTTGCCGAGGTGTTATTGTGTCGTGTCTGTCAACGTGGAGACATCATGTGACGTGGAATCGTTCATAAAGGGGTGTCATGTTACTGACCCACGATGCCTGATACTCTACACCCGGCTAGGGTATGCCAACAACATCTGAGCCTTTATGTTTGGACAAGCGTGACATACTAACCGACATATTTTTTGTATGTCGATCCATATGGTATAAATAATTTTTCTAGCAAACGTGATAGCCTTAAATGTTTATAATGTATTACTAAAGAAATAAATGGTCAACCCAATTTGGTTGTAGCAATATTAAATTTTATAAGTGGGGCGTTTTTAAAGTCTCTCACTGTATTGGATTCACGTATCCTTTAACACCGCAAATCAGCTTAAAACGCGAGTGTTTTATTGGTAGAACAAATCTTAGTGTTAGCCAATGACACGGAACGTTGCTTTCCAAAATGATCAATTGACTCATCAATTACTTAATATATAGTACTGCAAGGCGATAAAGCCCGAAGTCATCCAAGAAAACTTGACCACGTGAATCTATTTTTATCGTCACAGTCTTGATAGCTTAATTTTGTACGCTTGCATTGAGCAGGGAAACCCTGTTTAAAAATGCCAATAAATCATTGAGTTATGTTTAAAATTACAGAAAGCCAGTGTGGACTACTAGTCTTGTGTTGAGTATTTACAGCAGTTGTAATCAACATGATTAAGTGATACTCGTAATATGTTAAGCAACGATCACTTTAATGGGTGTATTGGAATGTTAATCTACTCTTTAAAGCCATTAACAAGTTATATAGTAAAACTTCAACAGATGACTACTTAAAACTTATCATTTCCTTATTTAAAAGTCTGTTTCTTGTTGTTTTCTGTCGTATATGCCATTATTGTTAACCATAGCACACATGTGCATAAGCGGTCGGTTATAAACAACCATACAGAAGGATGGATTTATTAGAGCAGTAACAACACATGTTCATCAATCAAAGTGGACCCGAAAGTAGCCGCACGAGTTTATTGGATTTCAGGGCACGCCCTTTGCTCTGCTCATTAAGGACTAACTTTTCTCTGGTGAAAACATGCAGGTATTTATCGCGACCATGACGGTATTATACTGATGTATTTTTTCCGGAGGGCTGTTTTCTGCAGTGGCTTCCCATGTGTTTGGTGTCTAAAAAGCAAGCCTTTATGACGCTCGTGCTGACAACTTTGAAGAGGAGATGGGGACGATCCCTCTTTCTTCAACCTGAAGCGAGCGCGCCATAAGTTGGTCTTTTTGGATGCGACGAGCATCCATCCTTCGCACATGACCAAACCAGCGAAGTAAGGAGTAAATGGACAGAATATCTGCTCTTTTTAGTACATCGTTGTTTGTGACCTTGTCTGAGACAGTAGAGCCTAATTAAGTATTGGAACTGATGGACGACCTCCAGTGGTGAGCATTGGATTGAAATACAGGATGGCATTGATGTTGCTTGACACATTACTTATGTTTTCGTCTGGCTGATTGTGAGGCCGAACAGATTACATGCATCGGAAAACTTGTCCATCAGTCCATGGAGACCATCTTCTTGGTGTGACGCTATAGCTGCATCATCAGCGAACAACATGTCCCTGAGTTGGACGAACTTAGTCTTGGAGTGAAACCTGGAGATGTTAAACAGACGACCATCATATCAGGAGTGCAGGCACATGCAACCAGTTGTGGTCTTGAAAGCACGCTTTAGGAGATACTAGCAGGCAAAGAAGCTTTTTTAACACCACTCTTCACGCCAAACTCAGTAGACATGTCGCCGTAAAACTATACTGTGCTCATCATGTCATCGTGGAATAATCTTATGATGCTGAGAAGCATTGGTGGACAATTAATCTATCAATTGCACCCTCCTGAATATGCCGGGGATCTGATGTCCATTCTTGTACTTTTTAAGCACAGACAGGGGCGTGAAAGGAACAAATTGATCATTCACTAGCTAGTCAGATGGCTTCCTAACATTACTCAAGCAGCTTCCCTACATTACTCAAGCTGATAAACAACGGTGACCAACATGTCTGCAACAATAACCCAATATTCTTTCCATGAAGTAACCTGTTGCCAAGGTAACTGTGCTACTTATGATACTTACTTACTGCCCGTTATGCCCTCTGGCATGTAGGGCAGCAACAAAGGCCCTCAAACGGCTTCGATTTTTGGCCAGCGTCTCCACTGTTCCCCAGGACTGTCACATGGTCTTCAATTCTGCTTCGACTGTTTGGAGGCGGTTTTCAATTCTGCTTCGACTGTCGCCGCCAAACAGTCGAAGCAGAATTGAAGACCATGGGACAGTCACTTATGATACACACACTAACAAACAATCTGTTTAAATGATTATTTATTCAATGAACATATACAGTAATATACAGTAATCCAGACACAAGAAGACCATTAGTCCTAAAACACTCACCTGAACACACGCAGTTTAGGCAGAATCAGTAACGTTTTATTATGATCTAACCTAAATACTTAATCTAAAAATGTTTTTCTGGATATAGCCTAAAGATTAAGTTTTGATCCAAGATAACTCAATTTCTACATTGACCAATATTTTACAGAGACTGCCGGACACATTTTGACCAAGTTTCATTAAAATTAGGTTATTAATGTAACCTCTAAAATTGTTACATGACTTTTATTCAATGTGATAAAGAAACAAACCAAGGGTCATTCTGCCATTTATACAGAATAAGTTTGAATTAAAATACAAAAGCTGACAACTTTTCCTAAGAAGTTTAATCAATGGCTATGACCTAAAAACAATAAGTGACGCAATACAAATGTCATTGATTCAATAACTTAAGTTTTGTAGATCCTTTGTCATGAATATTTGCCTGACTGATTGCAATAAATATATGAGCCGTTCTCCAGGAAAACCGGGCTTATTTACAGCATATAAGAATTACAAATGTATGTAATGAGAAAAAAGTAATGTTCTTTGATTTAATTTTAAGCAATTGGATAACATAGTACTATGTCTAAGATTTAATTTTTGTCTAAAATTATGTTAAAATAACTTCTGTCGCTGCTATGGAGACCCAGTTCTGAAAAGTATTCATATTTGGAAAAACGGATGAATGGATAAAACAGTAGCTACTTTTCTCTTAATGCAATTATGTCATATTAAAATTAGAATTCTTTTCTAAGTAATAAAATACTGGATTTCTGAAATGCTTGTGAACTTGACGTCAAATGACGTTTGGATGACGTTTGCGACGTCACTCAAAAACTAAAGGGAAGTGGTAAGTTTTAAGTGTCAATAACTTTGTAAGTTGATGTTATAATTTGCTCAAATTTTCAGAAAATATTTTTAAGAGTAGTCTTTCTAACGCAATATTTTCTTGATTTTCATAATTTTGTCAATAGGCCCAGTTTTCCTGGAGAACGGCTCATATACATGTCTAAATTTCATGAAAAAAAATTAAATAAATGTTCAGCTGTGTCTTCTAATTTGAATTTATTTAGACTAATACCTGAAAATATGTACATTTTGTATTTATTGCTAAATTTTAAAATATAGTAGGTGATTAATGTATGAAATGCTTCTAGAAATTCAACAATAATGAATAAGAATAAACTTAGAGCTTGTTATAAGGGACATAAGTGAATACTATTGTAGGGTTTTCTGTTACAATCACATTAATTATGTATGGTTCTATTAGACTTGCATCTCACTAAGACGACACAATAAATACTAATATGAGTTTAAGTCGTTTTATCCACATAATACATATTCAAAATAGCAGTCTCAGCTGGCTGAACAATAACTTAAGGTTTTTTTTTGTAAAATAGGTGCCCGGTCCTACAAAGGCACAATCCTCTGTCAAGTCTGTTACGGTTACCAATTTAGAACACACCCCTGCAACATTACTCCATTTAAACTTTGTACTATTGTTAAATTCATTTTATTATGAATTTCAAAAGATCATACCATTGTTGGAAACATAATTGTGTATAAATATTAGGGCTGTAACGGTACGCTCACCTCACGATATGATACGTACCGTCAATTTTTCTAACGGTTCGGTATATTTCGGTATGATACAAAAATCTCTAACAACAGCTTAAATACTACAATTTTTAGTGACAATGAATTTGTTGATTCTGTAACAGAAATTATTATGTGGCTATCAACTATTTTTAATGAATTTCGACAATATGAGGCATATGTTAATACAATTAAAACGAGTGATACATGGTAATTATACATAATCAGAGGGCTTTCAAACATTTTCATTCTCTGAATATTATTTTTTGCTCATAAAAAAGCTTATACCGAACCGTACCGAAATTTGCAACTCTTGTACCGTGAACCGTGTGGGACTGAAGTCCGTGGTCTTTCGTGTACCGTGGTATACCGTTACAGTCCTAATAAATATAATGATTAAACAACAAAGACATGAGGATATTATGGCACCTCAGTACATTAATATAATAAAGCAGGCTATGCTCTAAGGAAATAAAAGTTTCATTCCATGCAACAAAACTGCAAGTTAAAATATACTCAAAACAAAAAGTTGAATTGGATGAGAGCACAAACCGATTGAGATGGATAGAAGTCCTTACCTTTTCATTGATCACTTTGACAAAACATTGCCCTTATGGGATTTTACATGCATTTCCACTGACTAAACTTTTTGTTTTGAGTATACATGTAATACTAAATACAAAACTTAACTGAAAGCACACATATAGCTATTCTCATATTCAACCATTCTATTTGCATATACAACTATCTTAAAAGCAATTTACAAAACACACAACCATTACATATAAAGGGTATGTGTTTATTTATTTTCTTTCACAAGTGGTCACAGAATAATAGATTTTCATTCTTAACTACGTCACTTGTGAAAATATTTATTTCTGTGATCACTAGGTGAAATAAAATTTGATCTTACACCAAAAATCAACAAATTTCTGTTTATTATTTGCTTCATTTGCTCGAATAATGAAACGTAAATTTGATTGATTAGTCAATTACACTGAAATTAGAACGTCATAATGTGACAATTACCGTGCCCACATGACATTATGCATTATTTGACTCCAGGAACCTTTGATGTTATGTATCTTTTCTGTGCAGTCCTGGTTTTGGCTAACAGAACTGTGGAATTATCAAAATGGTATTTTCATTGTTATTTGTCACTGTTATTTTCATTGTTATTTGTCACTTTTATTTGTCACTGTTATTTTCATTGTTATTTGTCACTTTTATTTGTCACTGTTATTTTCATTATAATTTGTCACTGTTATTTTCACATAAAATCACCGTAATACATTGAAAGCTAAAATAAATCATGTATATTTATGATGAAACATACAAATCAATATAAAAGCATAACTCACACTTACTACAAACAAACCATATATTATTAAGGCAACATTCATATATTCTCATAAATCAGTGGTTAGTCAATATCTAATGGAAAAAAATATGCTGGATGAACGAGAATGCATTCATAGAGCCTGACATAACTTAAAGTCCCATAAAGTCTCAGAAATAGCAATAATTTACATACAAATAAGATCGTGAAACATTGACAGGTTATAGATCTCCCTAAATGGCATATAATCAGCATATATTTGATGTAAGTTGACTTTTATCCTTAGAATAATAATCTCCGCAAATCGTCAATTTGTAAACAAAGGAGTATTTTGTCCACCATACAAAATACTCCTTTGTTTACAATCTGAAATCGACGGGTCGTTCTGAAGACAGTACGTACATTTTCGTAATAGATCGAGCCACATATATTGATGAAAAATTTATGCGAGTGTATGCATATAAATAAAAGTCAAACCAGTATCCTCCGGTACTGGTAATCACCGGTATCCTATTGCACTATATTGTATAGGGTAATCGAGTGTAATATTTCACTGGTGAATTAAAGGGAAAATTGTTTTCATTAGATTATTATATAACATATTGAGATATAATTAAAGTGCCGATGTAATAATGTTTTAGACCTTCCGTCGACTACACCCCGGTACTATGCGGAAGGATTGCTGATTACAACATGCTCGTTTCGGGAACCCTTCAAGTTCATTTAAAAGCATTGATACTTGCGAGAATAAGTAACATGGGCCCGCGGAGGCTGTCATAATGACAAGTACAAGCACCAAAATCCAGACATGTATGCGATATTTGTAATAACATGGGGTTTTATAGCTCGAATTACTGCGAGAAACTAATTTCTGTCAATAAAATTGGACAGTATCGAGGTTTCGATTATTTGAATTCTTCTAAAAGCAATTTGTTAAAAACTAATTTATAAAGACATGTGGCCAATCAGAAATTCGTTCAATGTACGTATGCATGCATCTGACGTCATGAGCGCGTTCCACATGGCTCATTCTCACAAATTGTAGTGTTTTTAAGAAAAGTCAATCAACAGGGAACACATACATATACCAAGTACGATACTTTTCAAAGCTGCGCACGATACCAACATGCAAAATAGCAATTTCACACCAACCGTTACGCATGGATGATTTTGTACACGAATACGCCATTTCTTTCCGGAAATCGATAAATTAGTGCGTGGAATGAATAAATAACACAGCCTAAGATTTATTGATATAATATATCAGATGATAAAATTTTTTAGGATGGCCAATTAGAAATTGGGTTAAGTTAATAGACGATGCCGAACTACTATCTGAACCTCTTGGTAAACTGATGGCATCGCTTCCGCTGCCATCCTGGATATACGCTGATGACCCGGCATCATTTCTTCCACAATCAACTGGTGCCTTTGGTAACTTTTCGCTTTTGGGCTTGTGACCTTAACATGATCGGCATAGCTTCCGTGTGTAGAACTCATTTCTTCGGTGTTTTCGGGTAGCTTTTGGCATCGATTCGGCTTCCTTTGGAAACCATTCGGGATGGCTACATGATTTCATAGCGTCACAGAAGGCGTCCCGAAGATGTGGATTGAATGCGGAATGATGCGGAAGGGTTCCATTACATAACGAGGACATGCCGAATCATCGCGATCTGGCGAATTTCTGCTAAAAGAACCCTTCCGGTCCTAGTCGACGGCAGGTCTTCGACATTTTATGTAAAAATATAAGTATACATATTTTATAAATATTCTAATTTCTGTCAATCATGTTTAAAAACTGCGGCAAAGAAGCGTTGGCTTTAACAGATATTTAATTCATGAAAAAGTGTAATATACAAGTAGCACATAGTTAAATAGAAAACTATCACAATGTTTGTGAATAAGTTATACAAACCAACCCACCAAAGCTTAGTTATAATGAAATCTACTCTATACAAGGCAATATATAGTATGTTTAACAAGCGATACCGACAGTTTCTATAGTTTCAAAAAGATACCGGCGGACACCGGGATTTAGTACTCGCCCATGTTATGAATAACTTCACGCTCGTGTGCACTCGGTACTTGACAAAAATAAGCTCGCTGTGTATGACAGTAAACAAAACATCTGAATAAAAGGCCAGAATTTTCCATATTGTGTAAGTCAACTTATTGTTGCACAGTAATCAATATTTATAAAAACTTAATAAATTCTCGATAAGTAACTCATTTTTGGCACAAAATATGACTGATTTTGAGCGTTAATGGGACTTTAAATATTATTTTATAAAAAAATATGCACTTTATGCAGAAATTTCTTAAATCTTTGAAAAATGTCATACATGAGTATGTCCATTAGGTCTAGTGTGGCTTACTATTTCATATCTTGGTGTTTTAAGCACCATATTTAAACACCAGTGGCTATTGCTACTAGATGCTTGATAACCATAGTTAAGGCGAACATGCTACGTGGTAATAGCAAATCCACTAAACATTACAAGAATAATAACTTTATTTCACCATGAAATGCCTATTAAGCCAAACGCTTTTCTCCCATGGGGTCATCTAACAAAACAAAAATTACAAGCATGCGTACACACAAACATAACAAAAGCAACAATTAAATGGCAGAAAAAATATCAACATGGTCAACTGGCTACATATGATAGAAATAGAATGTACCACATGCATTTAGTGTAAATCACATCAAATTCAGAAAAATAAAAATATCTTCAAGAATAAAGCACTCCAACTATTTTTAATAAATTCCGTAAAAATATACATTTGCCTCTTTAACCCAAACACAGCTTTTACCATGATATACAAATGAATAATAAGGATAGACAATTGAAAATAGCCAAATGGTTCTAGCTAAATGCTTATTTACATAGAACATTAAATATATAAACAACATTCACACACAATACTCTCCGAATAACTAATAGTATTCATATTATTTGTATGTCTTTTAGGTTCCAAACTTAAAACTGAAACTTAAAATTTAATTTTATCACAGTATTTATGCCATCACATGATAAACATGCATCACCACGGTGACACGGTCACAGTGTGCAACACGATATCACGGTCACAGTGTGCAACATGGTATCACGGTCACAGTGTGCATCATGGTATCATGGTCACAGTGTGCAACACGGCATCACGGTCACAGTGTGCAACACGGTATCACGGTCACAGTGTGAAACATGGTATCATGGTCACAGTGTGCAACACGATATCACGGTCACAGTGTGCAACACGGTATCACGGTCACAGTGTGCAACATGGTATCACGGTCACAGTGTGCAACATGGTATCACGGTCACAGTGTGCAACATGGTATCACGGTCACAGTGTGCAACATGGTATCACGGTCACAGTGTGCAACATGGTATCACGGTCACAGTGTGCAACATGGTATCATGGTCACAGTGTGCAACATGGTATCACGGTCACAGTGTGCAACACGGTATCACGGTCACAGTGTGCAACATGGTATCACGGTCACAGTGTGCAACACGGTATCACGGTCACAGTGTGCAACACGATATCACGGTCACAGAGTGCAACACGGTATCACGGTCACAGTGTGCAACATGATATCACGGTCACAGTGTGCAACACGATATCACGGTCACAGTGTGCAACATGGTATCATGGTCACAGTGAGTCTATCTGGATCAGAGGTCATCTTCTGTTACACCTTTGGCTTCCAGTTCATCTTTCACTCTGGCCAGATAGGTTGGATCAGGGTAACCAAATCTGAAATACACAACAGATGATTCACACAGCATGGGTTAAAGTAAGATTGAGAATACTAACTGAACATAGTGTTTTAACTTATTCAAATTAATATACTGGTATAGTGCGCCTAGGATAACAAGAAACGCGGGAAAAATTAGAATAATCCATATAGGTGGAAAAATCAAGTGTGCATAATTTATCAATGTTATTTTAGTATACAATTGACTGTATGTGTCTATTTAAGCCACCAATTTTGCAACAGTGGACCAATCCAGTCAATGATTGTAAACATCACATTATCCTGGGCACACTATAAGGTCTTCATTTTTTTGGAACACTAATGAAACCTTAAAATGTTAAAATCATTACTGTGTGTAAGGTCGGTGATCAGTTTTATGGTGAATGTCATTCCATGTGATGACACCTTCTTGTCCCGTAGTCCGAGAGTTACCAATGGTGAAGGTCAGTTTACGGTCAAATGCAATCTTTAACATCTCTAGTATTTTTCTTCCTTCTTCATTGTTGGGTAAATATGCAGTGCGCTGAATACCTTTATACCATGCTCCAGGAGATGGATGGCACTCCTGCAAGATATGTTATGGAATACACACTTTCAAGTGCCATTTCAAAAAATAGTAGGGTGTAAGAATGGTATATTTTGTTGAAAAAGTAGGGCAAAGTAGGAATTTCGGACATAAAAAAGTAGGGATCTAGTAGGAATTTTGACTGTTTTAGTTGAATATCATCTCGGGCAGACACACGGTTCAAGCATTTGAGTCGCCTAAAATATATAACTTTTAGGAAATGTGGATGAATGACTGAGAAAATTAGTCACCGATAATATATACTATTGATGCAGGCTGATTTGTGAGCTAAGCGAACCCAAAAAAATTGCATAATACATATTTCCGCTGAAATTACAACAAAAAGCAGCAAAATATACTTTTATTTTATTTTCATTTTGGAATGAAAAAGAAGGGATAATGGATTAAAATATACCCCACCACATGTTAAGGATGTTCCCACGTGAAAGTTTGAAGGAAATCCTGCAAGAATTGTTCACTAAATAAACATATTGACTAAAAATACAAAGGGCCATAATTCTGGCAAAACACATTTTAGTGAAAATTATTTCGTTCATGCGCATCTACATGTTGAGGTTTTTCATCTGTTAGACGGACAGACATCAGACAGCTAAACTGAAAACAGTTTACCCCCTTACAAATTTCGTATAAATAAAACTGACAAGAACATGTTCCACAACAGTTTCTGCAGAAAGACCAAATATGAGAACCCTCTAGTAAAGTAAGGGTTTGCCTATCAATTTTCCAAAAACTTTATTAATGACTGACAATGAACAATATATCACTTGACCTATAAATTTCATTAACTTCACCACACCATCACAATATATTGCCTCTATTGCACATAAATGTTTTCTTTGATTTTGGACGAGGAACTGATATCGATATGTGAGGTATTAAAGAGGCATTCCATATAACTAGCATATTTTTCTCTACTATCACATTAAATGAGCTAAATGTACAAAATACTATCAAATATGTCTGTATAATGTCAAAATTATATTTAAATCATCAATAATAATTTATTGCTTCCAGTCATTTATTATTATGTGGTCAAAGGGAAACGACCTGTGACGACTTGTGACTATTTTGGCTTGTTATGGAAATATATTTTTATTCTTTTCTCGGTAATAAGTGGGAGCTTTTTGTTGACATTTTGATGACTTATAGCAATAATAATTCTCATTTAATGTACAATATTTCTGAATGTATTTAAACGATCAAAATAATAGGGAATGCCCCTTTAAAAATCATCATCATAAGTATAACTGAAAATAATCACCTTTTGTCTTCCACCATGAAAATTATATGTAATATATATGGTACCATAATCCTCATATCCGGGTAAACGTTTTTGCTGATTTACACCATCATCCATAGAACCATCTGGTTGATCACCTGTAATAGTAACCTCATCTTGTAATTCCCGAACATTGGTGATGCCTCCGCGAGATATTCCCGACATGAAATCGTAAATCAGGTAAAATTAAATACATACATTGAAATCTCCCGATGAGTTTGCGATGTCATAAAATGTCTCAAATCTTTGCGAATGCATCTGGAAGCATCCCTCAGACATCGGGGAACCTCTGGATTTCCAATGGAAGTACATCCCCGATGCAGTTGGACAGAGGTATAAGATCAGAAACACATCAGGAGTTATCCGATGCCTCCCGAATCATCACGATTTCCCACCAATATCATGACTTCCTGCTGCTTCCCCTAGTCCCTGGTTCCCATGCCTCCCTATGCTCACTAATTTCCATGGGGATTACATCGCCAAGGCCAAAAAAAATGCTCAGTGGAAACTTATTAGCATTCTTGTTGAGTGTTTGAGAAATTGAAGAAAAAACATTAGCTCTACCAACCAACAAACAGAACAAACAACTTGGGCAACACAATAAGTCCCCTGATAAATGAGTGGGCATAATAACTTCAATACTCTACTGGCATGCAAGTGATGACTGGACAAAATTGGCATATTTTTTTATAAATAAGTAATGCTTTGTTGATTTTAATTATTTTTTCCCACCAAAATGTTTTAACCACGCTTTGGAGTCATTTAATTGAAACAAAAATATATGTTGTATTATTCTGAACAAAGCATGCAGACCGTTTGTCCGGTCATTACTGATGTCCCAATATCACTTCTTTTCGAGTAGGGTAAACCAAGCATAAAGGTGTGATACACAATGTATATAATACCTGTGATAACTCCACATAGTTTGCCACATGTTGGACACTTCTTCTGATACTGAAATTGCTGATCAATACAGTCAGTGCAGAATGTATGTCCACATTTAATGGTTTTCGGATCCGTGACCGTGTCCATACAAATCACACATGTTTCCAAACTTTTACCATCTTCTGGCACGCCTGTGTTCTGTAAGTAAAATTCTAAATGTCTAAACCATGAAATACGAGGAAGCTTCAATATATAATGGCACAGTTCTGTGTATGACTTCATTATTAATGTGATTCTAAAATGTTTATGCCATCTCTTTAAAGTAGTCTCCATACCCTGAAATACAATTTTGGAGTACTGTAAATACTCAGCCATAAGTCGGGCAAAAACAGTCCCAAAAACTGGGACTTATGGAAGAGTTTACTACACTACTACCGATTTTGTCAGAAAATCATTACATTACTCCTGACTTTATCTGAAACTGACCGCATCTCCCTGACTTTATCTGAAAATGACCACATTCCCATCAACTTTGTTTGAAAATTACTACACTCCTCCATATTCTGTCTGAAAATCTACACATTCCTCCCAACTTTAGCTGAAAATGACCACATTTCCTTCGATACTTGACAATGAGCACATGATTTCGGCTTTCACAAAAATGGAAAACTATACATGCGACCTATGGAAGGGTTTAGACAAAATCCTTGATTTTTTATTCAAAAGTCCCCCTGCGACTTATGGCTGCATGCGACTTATGGCTGCGTATTTACAGTATATCTATCCATTACCTAAATGAGACATTGGGAAGTCTGCCCTTGGTATACTGTAGGGCTGTAACGGTACGCTCACCTCACGATATGATATGTACCGTTATTTTTTCTAATGGTTCGGTATATTTCGGTATGATATAATATTCTCTAACAGCAGCTTAAAAACTACTATTTTTAAGTGCCAATGAATTTGTTGATTCTATAACAGCAATTATAATGTTGTTATCAAATATTTAAAATGAATTTCGACAATATGAGGCATATATTAATACAATTAAAAGAAGTGAAGCATTGTAATTTTACATAATCAGAGGACTATCAGACATTTTTTATCTCTGAATGTTATTTTGCTCATGAAAAAGCTTATACTGAACTGTACCAAATTTCACAACTCTTGTACCGTGAACCGTGTGGAACTGAAGTCCACGGTCTTTTGTGTACCGCGGTATACTGTTACAGCCCTAGTATACTGTCCAACCATTGATGAATTGCAGAGCCATGGGAACTTCTAATGGCATAGCACCTCCATTTTCTTTAGCTTGGAAAATTATAAGCAACAAGAAGCAGTCATAGACAGCCATATCTCCCATCCAAAGAGAAGATAATCAACACAGGGCCATAACTTAAATCACAAAATCATGACAATATGTGCTGTATATTCTCATAGTAAATGTGTTCTGAGAAAGTTTCATCAAAATCTCTTTACAGATAATGAAGAAGTTTCACACAGAAGCTCGGGCGAACTGACAGTCGGAATGAGCCTACCATTACCAAATTCCCTCGCCTCCAGGCGGGTATAAAGTCACACTAAAAGGCAACATTTCATTTTTATCTCAAGAATACTCAAGCTATTGCCCATGCGTAGACGTCAGACACAGTGAGTGTCGGCGTCCCTGTGTTCTATATGTTAAGATTTTGTATGTAAGCTGGTATCTCTGTAGCCACTGAAGGGAATAGTTTGAAACTTTACACACTTGTTCATTGTGAATATCTAAGCTTATTGGGACAGGTCCCATAACTGTGATTTGTGTTTATGCAGAATAAAGCCCCGTTTTGGACTTAGAACCGTTTTGGACTTAGAAAATTAATGTTGAAATTTTGTATGTAAGCTAGTATCTCTGTAACCACGGAAGGGAATGGTTTGAAACTTCACACACTTATTTACTGTGAATATCTAAGATCATAGGCGCATACATGATATGTTTATCTGGGGAGTTGTTGCTAGTCAAAATACCTGGTAATAAGAATTTGATTATGTTAGGGGAATCAAGGATGTACCCCTCCAGGAAGTTTTCCAAAACAATGGATCAATGGAGTGCATTCTGGGCATTCTGAGATACCTTATTCAATATTTAGCCGGACATGATTCATTACAAATGTACAAAACAAAGCAATTTAGTTATTATTGCTTGTTTTTGCACTAGTGCCCGATTTTGAGATTTTACCTAACTGGGAAAACTAATTGATGCCGAAAATAATAAACTTTGTCTTAATTATTGGGGGGAGGGCAAAGAATAAGTTGCCCCCCTGTCTTGATTTTTGGCCCTGAATCCTTCCCATCCCATACATAGTCCGATGACTGCTAAAGGCCCATAATTCTAGCATGGATTTTAACAGAACTTTTGTCCAGTTTGTATAACCTTGCGATAGGTTTTTAATTCTTGTTTCACTATAATTAATAGCTTGTTAGTCGAGCATGACTGCCCTCCTACAGCTCTTGTTAACTATGCAGCCACCTTTTTCTATTTACACCACATAAACCATATTGTCAGATTATGCCATACTATTTACCTCAAGTGTACCCAAGGTTTTTCTATGAATTGACCGAATGACCAAGTTTTTGTCTCGGTTGACCTATAATGGGATGATCATGGTAACCAAGTTTGATCAAGATTAGGTTAAAATTGTGACCTCTAGTTACTTGACCTAGTGACCAAGGTTTCCACCCCAAATGACCCAATATCAAACTTGGCCTAGATTTTGTTGAAATGATTGTTATGATTTTCTGGTGACTAGACTCGGTTTTTAGAAGCCAAATATCTATGGTAACTTAATCTAGATTTTATTGAGAACATCATTACGACAAAGTTTCATAAAGATTAGGCCAAATTTTTGGTTTCCGGTGACTACATATGATTTTTTTACGATTAGACCTGGAGACCTAGTTTTTTTACCCCAAATGACCCAATGTCAAGCTTGATCTAGATTTTGATGGGATTTTGCTGGGATGACCATTGTGACCTAATTCACAAAAATTGGGCCAAAATTGTAACCTCTAGTGACTACACAATGTTTTTCTATAATTTGATCAAATGACCTAGTTTTTGACACCAGCTGACTATTGAACTTGATTTTGTTGAGATGATCATTCTCACCAAGTTTCATAAAACAGTAAAGTTCCGCTAATAAGACCAATTTGATTATTTTCAAATCATGCAGATTTTTGCCAGTTTAAGGTCCAAAAGTATTAAATTTAGAACAAAAAAGGTCCGCTAATGAGACCGATTCGCTATTAAGACCACCTCTTTGGCTGGTCTTATTAGCGGAACTTATTAGCGGAACTTAAAATTGTGACCTCTACACAAACAAATTGTTGATGGACGGACAGATGCCGCCGGACGGACGGACAGACAAAGAGTGATCACAAAAGCTCACCTTGTCACAAATTGGCAGGTGGGTTAATTATTTGAGCACCTACCTTTACAGACTGTAGCATATCATTTGTTGCATCAGAAGTTGAAGTCGTCGGAGGCTTCAACTGTTGAACATATGTCTCAAAGACACCTTGTGCTTTTTCAAACACTCTTTGTTCATGACAGACAACGATAACTTTAAGAGGATTCCGTTGTTGTTTTCTCTTCAATTTCTCTTGACAAAATTGTCGGTAGGTTTTCACGAAGATTGCAGAGAACATCTCTATTTCACTGTCTTTTTTGGAGTCTGAAAGTAAATACTCAATGAGAGTAACCATCATTGACCACCATGGTCAACATAAGTCTTGTAGTGTTTTGCTTCACAGAGACACGTTTAGGTTGCGGACAAGACTTTTTAGTGTTTTAAAAAAGGTATGAGAAAATCTGACAGGTAAGGTAGCACTCAACCTAACCAGCCGAGCACAGAAATCAGAAACACCACAACACGACTACCCTGAGCAATCCCCACACATAAGCCAAAGACACAGTCAAATATCCAAGACCCCGCCGAAATAATGTAGGATGACCCAATTTGTCAAATAAATTATAGAATATATTCTATATGTATCAGTTATTGCATGAGACCTTGAGAATTAAGTTGATAATTGAAAGTTTAAGAGTAAAAGGAATTTAACATTGAACTTATTTAATGATAATAATAATAATGTCTTTATTTTCAGTGGATAACATAATTGGTAAACCAATTTTCATTATGTTCCATTTAGGCAATGCCAATGCCGATAAGTTGTGAAAACAATACGTTCTTCCAAAATTTTCATTGATTTTTTAGCTCACCATGAAAACTAAATTAATTTAATTAAAGGTATAATGTTTAATAGCTGCTCGAATAATAATTGCATCCATTATACTGATAATGGTAAAGTTAAATTTTGAAAGTACAAACTCACTCTATAAGCACCTCATGTAATGGCGAGGTTGTACAAAGACTGTAATTCATTAGTTCATAAAGCAGTAAAACCATACCTATTCCAAACATGGGTATTGCAACAGAATCTATCTTCCCATCATCATCAGCAGTGTTTAGAACATTAGCGACTGTATTAGCAAGACTCTTTTCTCTGCCCTGTTTCGCTTTTCTCTCGTCATATGGGTAAACTGCATACAATACAAACTTAAATCCACAACCGTAACCAAAATTTTTCAAAACATCACCAACTGTCTTTCTTGAACTAAAGATACCCTTCATGTTCTTCTCATATTCAGCATATTTAACCCTGTCTTCGATTTTCTTGCCAATAATACCAACAGTTCCAACCTGGTCAACAGGAACAACTACAGCACAAGTGTTCTCTAACCATTCAATATCTACATGCATCAACAGGAGCACATTCCAGTCAGTATTTCCCATGAAATAAAACTCATATCCATTTGAGCTGCTTTCGAACATTAAAGGCTCGGGTAGTTCTGAACTGCCTGCTAGTTCATCTGAATACATTGAAGCATTTGTCCCACCTCTGCTAGATGACCCATCATGTTCCTCAAATGCACCCTGAATAGCATGTACAGTTCGCTCATTTATATCAACAAAATGTATTTCTGACAGAGCAGATGTCCCTGTATATCTCTTGGAATACTCATGAACGGCTCTCACATACTGTTTCACGCACACATTCATAGGAACTCCAAATATTGCTGCAACATAACAATCCAATTATTAAAATCAGATATCAACAGGTATTGAGTACGCAAGCCAAATTCCAATGCACGATAAGATAAAATAAGTTTTATTTGACATATAAAATGTTAATTGTGATATACGTATAAATTGTATAACATTGTATATGAACTTCTATAGATATTAACAAGTTTTGGCTATTTTCATTTAATTGAAAATTTTTTTTTTATGTAAGCGGTACATAAATAATACAAGTATGCGCGACATGTCCTACAATCACAAAACACTTTCCTCCAAGAAATTGATATTTTTTTCATGCATGTATGAAACATAAGAGCGGTCAACAAGAACGTGTGATGACAAGATATTGAAGGCAACGTGATATAGAGGATCTATCACGAGTTGTCAATTGATATAAACGTATATTAAACGAGTTTGGGAAATTTTATTTTGCAAGCCTTTGGTGGGCTAAATAATGTTTCCTTAATGAGTTTAATATAAGTTTATATCGATTGACAACAAGTATAAGATTCTTTATACCATAGGACTCTAATAGTATGAAATCAAAGCGCCGATGGCACTGGAAGAACAGGGATTGTTCCTGTCTCCAGAAAAATATTTTTCCAGTCACAAAGTATATGAGGGCATATGCCACCCCAACGCCATATGTATGTTCCAGCATCTAGTTAATACATTATTACCTCTACTGTCTATACTACTCGCAGTATTTGAACGTTAAGCGTTTATCACTGACCGGATGGTAACCTAGCTTACATAACATAATACAATTGCTGTCTCGATATATTTACCAAGCTTCCTGCAATAAAGTGCTAAGTCATCATGCAACATAATTAACACTGCTCGGCTAAAGATTAGGCGATAAAGTCTGATGTCATCCCGCGGAATGCGCAATTGGGTCTATTTTTAGCTCGCAATCTTCTTCAGTATATTTTTAGCGCTTACACTGACCAGCTCGCAAAGCTCCCTGTTCAAAAATGCATGTTCAGCTATAAACGATGAGAAAAATAACGTCATTTTCGGCATAAATTGACGCCATTTATGAGATAAAGTGACATCATGTATGAGATAAAGTGATGCCATTTAAACGTTATACCACACATGTTGTGTATAAGATTATACATACTGGTTATACTAACCCGGATACAAGGAAATTCATATGATATAAAACAGTACTTACCTGAACTTATCGCAGGTAAAGCGATAGATTTCATTCCTACTTGTTCAGCTTCACAGAATGAGTTCAACACAGCATGCATCAGGTCCTTCTCACACTTCCTCACACCTTGTGTTGTTTTATCATAATCGTACCATGTTGGCCCTACAGTGTGTATCACATATTTATAGGGTAGATCACCAGCCGTCGTACTGCATGCCTCACCAACAGGTAGCTTCCTATGCTCACGTATATAATTCTCACATTCCCTCTCAAACTTAGCTCCAGCAGCTCCAGCTATTACTCTAGCAACTCCACCTCCATGCTGAAGTCTACTGTTTGCAGCATTAACAATGCAATCCACATTAAGCCTTGTTATGCTGTCTTTGTACACAAATACTTTAATACCTTCAGGTGTAGTGAATGATTTCTTTTCTAAAGATGAATTTTGGCTTGAAACTTTGCTTGCTGAATTGTTTCCAGAAGATACTTGATTGGCTTTGTTAGCAGAAAGTGATGCATCTAGACTAACAACTTGCGCTCGAGATCGGTTGCCTCTTGCAGTTGTCTTTTTTCTTCCAATCTTTATATCAAATTGAACTTTGACTTTACTTAATTCATCAAATGAATCACTGTATAAAAATACAGTTTTACTTGTCTCATCAAATATACAACAATCCTGCCTCATTTGTCGACATGCGTCATCTGCCTTCTTCATTTCTTCATCTGTAAGGGAAACATCACTGATTTCCTTCTTCTTAATTTCATCAATTGCTGTTTCCAATGTTTTATATCTATCCTCCACTCCTTTGATTTTAGCAGGCAATCGAATTTGGGAGTTAACTTCAGAAAAAATTATCTGTTTCCCACATTTCTGTTCTATGTCTACAATAGTCTGTCTTTCACGAACATTGATCACTTTCCATACAAGTTCAGGTACATTGTCGATTGTACGTTCTTTTGTCATGCTTGAAATGACTTCTTTCATAATCACCTGAGCAACTTGCAATTGCAATAGAGTTGAAGTTTTCAGTTCCCCATTTTCGATGGTAACAATGACCCCTATCTCATTTAACTGTTGTTTCAACTCGTCTCTGGTATCTGCTCGAAGTTTCTTCCACGTAGTTGGATTTACATGAAGGGTAAAATTGCCCAAACACTACAAATGAAATAGTGCATTGTATATATCCCTGGCTAAGAATGAGAAGGTCATATGTACAACAACAACATTTTGAGAAAAACAAGAAAAAAAACGTCTGAAATTTACTCTTCACTTATAAATGGTAAAAAAAGCTTTTACAACTTCAGTTTGGTAATCATGACAAGTTCCGATTTTCATGAAAATAGGCTCATGAGAAGCGCCATGTAATATGTATTTCAAATATTAAAGTCTTATAAGGTCATAAGTAGTAGTTTTTTATTTAAAGAAATAAAGTTTTAGTAGGATTGAAAATATGTTTACTGAACAGTAAGCACTCAAAGATATCTGTATCGTTAATAACAAAAAAAAAAAAAAAAAATTATTTTTCCTTAAGTTTTTCGTTCTTTTTTTCGTTTTCAACGATACATGTACCTGTGTTAACACTCATGGTAAGATAACATTTCATTTCCTTAAAGGATAATAAACTAGTGTTAACAACAAGACGAAAGGACTTTTAATATTGGAGGGGACCTCCACCTAGTAATCAGAAATAACCTGGAATGTTTCACTGGAAAGCAAAGTCTACTAATATTGAATAATGTTGGAAACATTGTAAGCGTAAAGATGCATGCTGATGGCACAGACTTAATTGCACATAATTTTATATAGTAATGATGGTCACGATCTTAAACCTGATGCTATACATACCATTTTAGTTGATTTGTTGAACTTGTATTTGTTTGGTTTGTCATCAAATTTATCCATATCTATTGTATAAGAGTAATGTGGTATTATTGTGGACAATGTCAACTAACAAGACATGGCTAGCAAGACTTGACAAGAAAATGTTCATGTATGGTAAAATCATTTAATTATGTTTGGGACGAAATTTTTGTGGTTTTGGTAAAAAAAGACCATTTTGATGGGACATTAATTCGTGGATTTTGTGTTTCATGTAATAAATATGAGGGTCAATATTATATTTCGACAAGATTTAATTTTGTGGTTAAAGGCGAACCACCAAATCCACGAAATTTAAACCCCACAGAAATTAATGATTTTACAGTATATTGCATCAACAAATTATCTGTTTCTGAGCACTAATGTTACTTTAAACAATTATATTCTTTCATAAATTTATGTGGATGCATAAGACCTGCTGTCCACTAGACCCCGATGCTATGGGGAAGTGATGCCGATAACATTTCTGCTCGATTCGGGAACCCTTCGGGATCATTTATCAATAAAAATTGGCGGAGCTTTGTCGTCGTGCTTGTTCGGGAAGTATTCGGAGATCTATATACGAATGGTTGCGGTATACACGCTGTATACATGCCGAAGCCTATCTGAAGTAGCCGAATGTATCCAGACTGAATGCCGACAGTTCAGGAGTTAGTCACGAATGTTTCCTGATTGTGCAGAAAGGACGCGGTAACGTTGCGAAGGATGCGGAAGGGTTTACGAATCGATGACGATAGATTGCCGAAAGGTTACCAATGTATATAGACGATGCCAAACTACTATCTCAACTTGTCAGCAAACTGACAGCATCGTTTCCGCTGGCATTCGGGATATACTGGGACGACTTGGCATCCCTTCCGCGATCAACTGGTGTTTGGAATGTGTTCTTAACATCATCGGCATAGATTCAATTTGTAGAACTCATCTCTTCGGCGTTATTGGGGAGCTTTCGGCATCGATTCAGCTTTCCTTTGGGAACCGTTCGGGATAACTAAATGGTTCGGGATAACTAAATGGTTCGGGATAAGTAAATGGTTCGGGATAACTAAATGGTTCGGGATAACTAAACGGTTCGGGATAACTAAATGGTTCGGGATAACTGAATGGTTTGGGATAACTAAATGGTTCGGGATAACTAAATGATCATGAAACATCGCAGAAGGCGTCCTGATGATGCAGAGTGAATTTCCGATGGTTTCCCCATTACCCCGAAGCATTACCGAAAAAGACCTTCGTCGTCCAAAGTTTAAAACTTTTAAGATTTCGATACCAAAGATTTCTCGCTCCTGAAGCATTGCGGAATGATGCAGAAAGGTTCCAGAACACCCTGAAGACATGCCGAACCATCCCGATCCTTCCAGATCAGGTGAATTTCAGCTTCAGGAACCCTTTGAGGTCCTAGTGGATGGCAGGTCTAAGTTCATTCTACATATCGTGGATTCAAAGCAATGTATATGTTTACTATTTATGATCAGCAAACAAGTTTTGGCCGACTCTGAATACACATCTAAGGTAACGATAGCACTAAGCTGTACACGTACACTGCAGGCATACAGACATGCTTTACTACTTACATAAACAATTATGGCATTTAGAAAAGAATATTGCACAGGACAGTAATACTCCTGTAGGCAAAAGTTTCAAAACATTGAATAATATACTTACCATTAGTGTTTTTGAATATCAACAGTGCCTTGTCTGATCCATTCATATATACTAAACATGGTCCTATGGTTGGCTGGCACTTGAATTCATACCTTAAGGCATCCCCGGTCTTGTCTTTAGGAATGTTTGTAACACTGATCAAAGCCTTATGCTCTTCAAACATCTGAAGCTGTTCTGCATTCCTATAAATATGAATTTCTACATATAAGTTCATGTATCCAGGGGTGCTAGCAGGGCAAAATTCACAATCAGGAGCAATAAGTGGGGAGCGGTGGCCTAGAGGTAGGACGCGCGCTTCGGGATCAAGAGGTCCCGGGTTCGATCCCCCTCTGGACCCCTGGTTAATTTCTCTGAGCAAGACCCACAGCTCCACTCCACCATGGTGTAAAATGGTACCTGTGAGGGCAGTGTCTATTCCTGGGCGCCACAGATCGATGTTGGCTGCCACACAACAGGAGAGAAATAGTCTCCCCAGGGAGACACGAGTGTAGGTTTCCATATGTAGCCCAATGACCAGGGGATGTTGAAATGTCAAAGGGTGCTTGAGCGGCCTAACAGCTGAAAAGAGCCCTAGAAAATTGGTAACTTAACTTTTTTTTTATAAGGAGCATCATAAGTGGCCGAAAATCTTTGCTAAACAAAGGGCCTTCAATGACATTATTTCCACATTTAACTCTGTTTTTATTACAGAAAACCCTTCAGAGCAGATTGAATTTACGATAACTTTGCTACTTCTAGAGATATATTCATCAAATAACTTTAATTTTGGTCGGGAGGCATTGCCTTTTTAGGAATGATAATCAATCCGAAATTCTAGATAAATCAAGAAAATTGACACCCCTGTGTATCGCACTTCTTTGTTCCTCAGTTTATGCTTAAATTTACTCTAAGTAATTAGCAAACAGAGTTAATGTAAAGTGTCAAAATAAAATGAAACCCTCTAAATAAACCTATTCTGAACATTTTATAACCAAGATGCCTTAGTACCTGAACTTAAGGCAACAATACCCCTAACAATCTGTTATATAAACATAAAAAGAGCTGTCAGTGGAAAGCGCGCTCCACTATTCTCAGCCACATCCTTTGATAGAGTAAAGAAACCAATATGTCAAAGGACTTTGAAAATATTTGAAGTGGTATGTAAACTTAAAACATTTTTTCTAAATCCAAAAGGGGCATTAATTATTTGGGAAAAATGCTTGATAGGCTTACCTCCTCATGGGTAAAAGTTTTGGTCATGATAGTGAACAAATGAGCCAAGTTTCACACCAATATGTCAACTGACTTTGAAAATATTTGAGCTGGTATGTAAACTTTAATATTACTATTATGCCGACGTGGACACTCGGGTGACTGCAAATAAAAATGAAGAAATATTTAATTCTTTTAAAAATCAAGAATAAGCATGAATACAAAATAGGTTAAAATTCTTACCAAGTGAGGTCTTTGCCAGCTCCTGTAAAAGAAGAAAAAACAAGTTTTTACCGTTATTTACACATATACGTGGGTATATTCAAAAGTAATGTCACTGACGTCCACGAAATCGTACAAGATGTCAGTAATACAACACAATTTTGCAAGTGGTGACATTGATCCATTTTAAATACATTGTGTGAATTTCTCTAAAATGCACCGAATATTTTTTTAGATATTGCCTCAAGTCGGACGTCAACGACGCTAAAATGACATTACCTCTTGATTCCTACTCATTCAGAAAATTTTCAACCTTGGTGATTTTATTTCCAAGTCCTTTACAATTGTGCAACCAACTTAACTTCTTTAAACTATTTCCATTTGTACGAGTAGAAGGTCCCACATTTAAAATTTTAACTCGACACATAATGATCGTATTTTTTTAACATGAAACTGAATTGATGGCATCAGAAATACTCTTGGGTGTTCTTTTCGGATATATTACAAACCAATTTTCTGGAGATCTAGTACCAAACATAGCATTGATTAGTTAGATGTAAACAGTCATAGTGGTCCTGTTTCATACACATTAAGCTAACGTGTGAAATTTAGAGCATTACAGTACATTCTAAGTCAATTGAGAACGGGTGTAAATATACTATCATCCAGCAGGTAAGCTCTGCTTATCTAGGTCTAACTGGGTATAACCTATTTACCTAAGTTAACAGTATGTACCGCTATTAATTTCTTTCGAATGAGATAGTTCCCTCATCAGTATTACTTATTGAATTGATGTCAATACAATATCAACAATATTATGATCAGAATTGAAACAAGAGCACCGCTGGGCGGCACATTATACGCCTGTAGCAAAAACAATGACGCATGCATAACACATCGTCTCCATGTGTTTATCATTTATGCCAATTTATTTAAAAATCCTATCGCAAGTGAGGAAGATACAGCCCGGACACGGAATTGCAGTGCAAAATTTCAAAGCCCCCCTGTGACCTTGTCATTTCACCAAGGGACCTGGGTCATGTGCATGACACATCGTCTCCATGTGGTAATTAATTCGGCCAATTTATTTCAAAATCCAATCACAAGTGAGGAAGATACAGCCCAGACACGGAATTGCTAACGGATGGATGGACGGACGGACGATGGAGACCATAACATAATACGCCCTTCCGGCGTATAAAAACTCATGTGGAGCTAAACTTTATACACGTTAAAAACAAACCACTATTAAAATATATCATGAATTCTCTCATACCCTCTGTGCTGACTCCTCTTTCAATATGTTGTGACGTAGGCTCCATAGGATTCCCACTTCCATGTGGTGTAGGCTCCTTAGTATCCCCACTTCCATGTTTCTGCTCAAAACAAATTACAAAATAATCTCTGTTAGAACATGCTTTTCAAAATGAGTTGGAGCATTGAGTACAGGGTGTCCAAAAAGAAAGTATACAGTTTCAGTGCATTTTAATAAAATCTTAACGTTTTGATATCGCAAAGAAATTTAGCACATGGTTAGTCAAAAGATGAAATTTTTATTTGGCACCAGCTTAAAACTTGTAACTTGGATATTTTTTTTAAAAATGTAAATTTTCTAAAATTACCGTATTCTGCCCGTGACGTCATTTTGACGTTATTAACGACGTTTTCATATTTTCTGTATTTCTGGTGTGGTGTTTCCCGTCTTGGACGCATTCTTGGGAAATTTTCATTGCATTTCACAAATGTCTAAACTGATATTATACATATGATATGTCTCACGAGCATGGGCATTTTTGTTGGCTTTAAATAGGCTATTCACTTGCGATTTCGACAACAAAATAGAAAGAAGTAAACCCATTGCGTTACTTGCCTTTGTTTTAAGCAAGTTCTTTCTGAACTCCGCTGCAAATCATTTGTTTTGAATGTTGTATGGTTCATGCAATTTGAGCCAGAGTCACACATGACACTGCACAGTGTTGGGTGAATTACAAGAAACATTTGTTGTCAAAATAATTTCTAGCAAATTCCACTGCAGAGTGGAATGGCCCTCCCACAGCCCGGGTCTTAATTCATGAGGATTTTTTCTTTTGGGCTGTCCGAGATCGCTTATGTACAATCAAATGCTAATATGCACAACTTTTCTTGTGATCAACATCAAAATGCAATTTAACAGACCAGTTTGTAGAAATCTGTGTAAATGTAATAAACACGCTTAAAGAATGTGTGCAAAACGGGAAACATGAGACAGACAGAAATATTGGGAAAACGTCGAAAATTACGTCAAAATGACGTCACGGTCAAAATAAGATATTTTTTGGAAATTGACATTTTTAAGAAATTATTGGAGTTAAAATTTTCAAACTGGTACCAGAAAAAACTTACATCTTTTGTCTAACCATGTGCAAAATTTCTTTGCGATAACAGAACATTGAGAGTTGATAAAAATACCCCAAAACTGTATACTTTCTTTTTGGACACCCTGTACATACTCCAATGTTTATAATCACCGGGCCTGGTTTATTTACGAGGGGTGTGTCAAAAATTTCAGGAAATGTGCTCTATTATGTTTGTCGTATTTTCAAATTACTTCGAATGATGCATTTAAATAAAACATATGGTACCATAATCGAACAATAATTATGACCCTTGTGGATATTACCTGAAATGCAAAATCCACAGATTATCGTCCCATCGAAATGGTATTTTTTACCGAAAACTACAAAATTTTGTCCCGTCGAAATTCAATGATATTATAGTATTTGAATGTTTGCATTGAAAAAACTTAACAGACTGCAAAAACCTTTCAAACATGCTGTTCTAGACACATTGGCATTTAAAGATAATACCAGTTTATCAGTGACTCTATACATACGTACCTTTGTTTTCGTCAGCTCTTCACCAGCGGAGGGAACTTTTCTATCAGACTGACCATCTCCTAAAATACAATGACATAAACATTTACTTTTTTATGGATGAACGTCGTGTTATATGCCGACGTTTTTGACGTCAGTGTTAACACAGTGAGCACATTTTGGCGCTTAAAAGCGCTTTTTTCGCTTTTATGGATATATAATAAAAGGAATATCACTGCAGTTGTGTTAATAGGTCTGTCTGTATTACCTCTCCGCATTACGGATACGGCATTACACAAGCAACTCTAGGTAATACAACACACTGCAGTGATATTCCGTATGTATATACAGTAAAAACTCTCTAATCCGAACATCCTTCGGACCGGCCAAAAAGTTCGGATTAGGGAGGATTTCGGATTGGAGAGGTTTTACCTATGTAGTGATTATAGGGAAAATTTATATCGTCTGGTGTACACTATTGTTGGTACAGTATGTCTGTATTCTGAAGTCCATGTTACATCAGGGTTTCCGCTGCTATTCACCATTTCTGCTTATGGTGGATTTTTTTTTAGATTGGCGAAAAAATAATTTCAAAGCTTAGAATTTTTTTTTTCAAACCTATTTTTTCATTTTGGGGTAAAGATCTGTACACCGGAAAGACCTGTAGACACCAATAAACGAATGGGGAGTTTCTACTGTATGATAATGTGATACTATTCACCTGCCTTTCCAAGGTAACATAATACATTACAGAAGGACATTATTACTAAGCTAGCCTCAAACTAAGACAGAACACTAACTTCCCAATACTATAGCCTCAAACTAAGACAGAACACTAACTTCCCAATACTACGGTGTTCTGTTTGGACAAACATATTTTTTTGTGTCTCCCTGAACCGCGATGCACGATGGTACGATGGTGAAAATACGATGGTACAATGATGAAAACGCGATGGTACGATGGTGAAAACGCAATGTTACGATGGTGAAAGAATATAATATGTTTGTCCAAACGGAACACCGTACAATACAAGTGAGTGACATTGAGTGCAGTGCTTAAAACTGTCTTAGTTCAATGTTCCACTAGTAAAATGCATTATACTTTGTTCTATTGCAAAAGCCTATTATTATAATTACCTGATTTAGTTGTCATCTCCTTGATTCTGTCAACAATGTATGCCAACCCAGTGATTTTAGTTCCATCTCCATAAGGAAAAATCTTACAACATTGCTGTTCATCAGTGGTAAGTACCATCGATTGCTTAACATGCTTCTTCAAATCTTCACACGACACATGAGGTAATGGAATAGTTTTAATTACTTGATTTTTAATGATGTCTTTCTTAACTTTACTAGCTACTGCATCCAATTCGCTTTGCTTTAAAGATTCTGACCAAATATTAATCATTTGAGCCGCTTCATTTATTTCATAGTGAACATCTTTTCCTTCTAAATGCATTATCAGAAACTGTCTTATCATGTCTCCAGGGTTTTCAAACCTGTCAAGATCCCTTAGGTGTTTATAATCAAATTGAGTACAAACACATTCATCCAGATATTCATAGATCCACTGCTTGGCGTTTTCTAAATCATCCCCACCATCACTTTGTAAAATAACTCTCATTCTATTTTCTTCTTGAAATTTTTCAAGACGATGTATCTTCAGATTTGGAAATTTTCGCTGGAATATTTTCTCAAATTCTGAGCTTCCCAAGATATTGTAGAAGAAGTACTCCAGATCAACTTGTAAAAGATTTTTACCGGTATTTTGATCTTTTTTACCTGTTTTGTCATTGTCTGGAATTAAAGGTGAAAGATTACGTTATTTTACAGAAAATGAATTCTCCTTGTCCGACAAATGGTTATTGTAATGACATATAGCTTGGCTATTTTGACCTGAACCTGACCTTTATGCAAGAATATATTACATGGATCTTGTTTTGAATTTATCAATTTCCGCGAGCAGATCGTGCAATATCGGTATTTCAGATTTGTGTTTGTATTACATCTCGAGTGTCTTCGTGATATTCTCCTATTATGAAAACTTACAATCAGTGTTGAAAATATAGAAAATTCATCGACTGTTAAATTATACTAATCAAGAGGTCAGGCTTGTGTCAAATTAGCCAAGCTGTACTATCTCAGTGAATATGAGGATCATGAATTGATCACCTTAGCACTCTCTGGAGCCTTATTCACCAACGTTGTAAGTCTAAATTTCAGACTTTATATTGTCAAAATTATTTAATGTTCTTTTTGCTCTCATTTTGTAATAAATGTACCAATTTTGATATAAATAGGTATACATGATCAGTGGGTAACAACAAATAATCAGATAAAATTTCAAATGGTTGAATCTAATTGAAAAAAAATGGCAGTGATTTAAATATTGCCAATTTTAAGTCGGAGTTTCAGTTTTACAATGTTGGTGAATAAGGCCCCCGCTGAATAAATCAAATCTAAGTTATAATGCAGACAAGAAATACCCAAATAAAAAAGGGAAGTAACTCCAAAACTGCACAAGGTAGAGTTACGGTTCTTGTGTACTGCAATCCATGTCACTGCAATAAACATGCATACCAAAATGAAAGTCTTTGGAAGATAAAATGACAAATTTATGGTCAGGACAAGCAAATTGCGACACCGCATCCGACGACACCACCGATGACACCACCGATGAAAGTAACACATAACTATGCCGCCTGGTCAAGTGACACAAAATTTGTGCCTATTACTTTCCATAGTGTCTTATGTGAGTGTCGCCTTTACTTTGGACAGCATTCATTGCACTGAAAGATGATTGACAGACTGAATCATCATCTATCATTTTAAGAAATCTGGTTTACAATCATCATTGCTAAGTAACCATGCAACCTCAAAATGATCAAGCATAATGATGAAAGATGCATTGTGTTCACAGCTTCCAGGATTAGTGTCTGTTTATCAACAAGTACAAACTTATATTTTAGTGATGAAGTATATTGGTTACCTTGGTCTTGCAAGTTCAATTTCCCGAGGGTTTCTGTTATCTCATCAATATCTTCAGGTCCTTTTTGGGGTGATTTTACATGTTTTGCAGAGGCACCAGAATCTTCCCCAAGTTTTCCTGGAGTGGTATTAGTAGATTCTGCTTCTACATGCTTTGAAGAGGCCCCAGAATCTTCCCCTAGTTTTGATGGAGTCGTATTTGTAGTTTCAGCTTCTACAATTTCATCTAGCACAATAGTTCCATCTTTAATCACAATAGTAAAAAAATGATCACCATCATACAATGTGTCATCCTCCTCATCAATGGAAACATCTCCATACTTTGGTGTGTATCTAAAAGGCTTTGATAGAGCATCTGATTTGATAAAATAGATTTTTCGACCTGCAATTTCTTTTTCTTTCAATTGAAAAGGTCTTTTCCTTTCAACTACTTTGGAAGCAGCAATATTTGTGTTATCTTGTTTATTGTGAATGGTGGAACCTTTCTGTGCTGGTTCACCAGGTACTGCAATAGTTGACTCTACCATGTCTTTGAATGGAGGTGATATCGATGGCATATCACCACTTGGTTCCTCTTCATTGTTCTCATCCTCCAAGACTTGAACACCATCATCAGAGTCATTGTTTGTATCATGTTGCTTAGAATCAGGGTCTTCTGTAAATGTATAAATAATTTATTTCTCTCAATTAGAAGAAAAAAAAACAATTCTTAATAATTATGTTCATATTTATCATAACAATCAATTGTAACTAATTGTCACATTATTAATTAAGTATTAAAAGCAAATTTGAACATTAATAGGCTACAGCTAGACACCTTGTTCCTACCTGTTCAGTGTTAGAAAATTGATTTATTTGAATACACGCCATATCTTCCTGAAGCCTATGCAGGAGATTGGTGATGGAAAGGCAGGAGGTTTCAATGAAATACAGGAGATTGTTCTTGCTCAAACTTTATACTTAAATAAATGAAGTTAATATGCAGTTTTCACCTATTTCACTTGCAGGACATTACCATGCATGCTTCCTAAAGCTATTTTTTTTAAAACTAATATTTGTTATCATTTTCATCATGCAAACAAAAAATGTCAAGGTTCCAGTATTCCAAGAAATGCAGGAGATTTGATCAATTTGCTGAACATCATGCATGAGTAGAGTCTCAAACGCAGGAGATTTGATCCTGCATGATGGAGGAGATCTGGCATGTTTGTTAATTTGATCAAACACATTATACTCAGGTAATAGTCTTCAGTAAAAGTCTCCAGTAAAAGTCTCTGGTAATAGTCTCCAGTAAAAGTCTTCAGTAATAGTCTCCAGTAAAAGTCTCCAGTAATAGTCTCCAGTAAAAGTCTTCAGTAATAGTCTCCAGTAAAAGTCTCCAGTAAAAGTCTCCAGTAAAAGTATCCAGTAATAGTCTCCAGTAAAAGTCTCCAGTAAAAGTCTCCAGTAAAAGTATCCAGTAAAAGTCTCCAGTAAAAGTCTTCGGTAAAAGTCTCCAGTAATAGTCTCCAGTAAAAGTCTCCAGTAAAAGTCTTCGGTAAAAGTCTCCAGTAAAAGTCTTCGGTAAAAGTATCCAGTAAAAGTCTTCAGTAATAGTCTCCAGTAATAGTCTCCAGTAAAAGTATCCAGTAATAGTCTCCAGTAAAAGTCTTCAGTAATAGTCTCCAGTAATAGTCTCCATTATTAGTCGCCAGTAAAAGTCTCCAGTAAAAGTCTCAAACATTCCCGTATATTTTTAATTGACAATCAATATGCATAACTTTCATTAAATTGAAATTAAGGAATTTTGAAGTGTCATTCAGGGAGCACGCCATGTCAGTCTGCCTAGTAGGGTTAGTGGTTTTATCAAATATGTTTTACTGATCCATTTTCAGGCCAACATCGATTGTTACTTGACTTTTTTTATTTAAACTTTGAGTATGTGTAGTTCTTTTTTGCGCCATCCTTTACATGTATTGTTGATTGCCATGACTATATTATTGTGTTTACATGTTTGTGTATTGTCATTGTATGTTGCGATATATTTTGTCATGTTTAATTATGCATTTATGATTACATGTACTCTAAAATCTATGTATCTGTCTATCTAATAAGACATACAAGGGCTGTTTATAAGAAATTAAAATTGTAAGAAATTGAACCTTTGATCCGCCACCATTCAACAAGCATTCTGTTAAATAAGAGGGCCAAAGGGCCCAATATCGCTCACTTGTTGCAGTAGTTCATGCAGATCCCTATTGTGACCGAAGAAATCATTTACAACTTCTAAGAAGCAAGTAAATAGCACCTCTATTGCACAGACAGGGTTTTCATATGTCGTAACCTGGGCCCCCTCATAATTAACATCAGATAATCCGTCTTGACAGAAAAGGTCAATATTATGAACTCTAATATCTACACAATTACGTTTCCATGATTTGACCAAAATTAATGACCTTGTTTTTTAACCCAGATATCAAAATTTGGAACTTTACCTATATATTTCATAATGATAATTATTCTAACGGTTACCATGTTTCATAAATATATTAGGCTAAAATTGTGACTTCATCAGACGACATGAGTTTTTTTCATGATTTTACAAAGTGACCTAGTTTTTGACCCTGGATGAGCAGTATCAAAGTTAACTGAAATTTCGTTGAAATGATCATTGCAATTTGCAACCAAGTGAATAGTGATTAGGTCAAAACTGTGACCTCTTGTAAGTTCACAAGCAATCCGATGGCTTAGAACAAGAAGGTCGTAACTACCAAATCGATATATTGAGAAAACAAGAAAAAACTGTCTGACATTTACTCTTAACTTATGGTAAAACAAACTTTTACAACTTCAATTTGGTCAACATGACAAGTTCAGATTTTTATGAAAATGGGCTCATAAGAATTAAGCGCTTTGTAATGCTTATTCTAAATATGTATGAATCTTAAAAGGTTGTAAGTGGCACTTACGACCTTCTAATTCTAAGCCATCAAATTGTTGACAGCATTGTGAACTTTTGAGCAAATGGACAGACAGCCGAAAGGTGATTACAAAAGCTCCCATGTCACTTCATGACTAGCTAAGTCAATCAGGAGTTCAGCTGTTGCAAATTAGAGAGCTCATATTTAGGGTTGAACAAGACTTAGTGGGGAGCGGTGGCCTAGAGGTAGGGCGTGCGCTTCGGGATCGAGAGGTCCCGGGTTCGATCCCCCTCTGGACCACTGGTTAATTTCTTTGAGCAAGACCCACAGCTCCACTCCACCATGGTGTAAAATGGTACCTGTGAGGGCAGTGTCTATTCCTGTGCGCCGCAGATCGATGTTGGCTGCCTCACCACAGGAGAGAAATAGTCTCCCCAGGGAGACACGAGTGTAGGTTTCCATAATATGTCAAAGGGTGCTTGAGCGGCCTAACAGCTGAAAAGAGCCCTAGAAAATTGGTAACTTAACTTTTTTTTAACAAGTGTGCAAGGTATGAAAGCAATACCTTTTTAGTGTTTAAACAAGACTGCATTCAATAAACCCTTATGCCCCAATGGAAGCCTTGTCCCTAAACAAATAGCGAAGTCATTCAGGGGCCATTCAACAGAACTGTTGAAATGTTTGATAGAGTTACATGAAAGCAATACATTAATGGACATAAAAATATTTAGTTTCAACATTTTGTAATAGATGAACGGTCAGAAAAACGGATGAACGAACGGACAGGTGCATTGCTATATGCACATCAGTAGATGCAGGGGCATAAAAACTTGATACCATGTACCAAATAAAAACTAGCTTATTTAATAAGGAGCAAACACTCAGTCAAAGTGTCAGGATGGAACTAAAGTCATACAAAGTGGCTATGTTGTAAGTGGCTAAACACAACATCCAAGCAAGTATATATTAAGTACAATTAAGCCACTGCGCAGGGCTTGACACTAACTATTTCTGGTCACTGGTCCCTTAGCAAAGAAACATACATTTTGTAAATAAAACAGTTACTGGTCCTTCAAGATTTTCACTGGTCCTTCTTGATTTTCACTGATCGCGGACCAGGGGACCAGTGTTAGAGTCGAGCCCTGCTGCGAGCAACTCCTTGCCCTATGTGCCTCTGGGCACAACAATGACGAGGTAGGTAGGTAAGCAACACAGAAGCCCCCTTAGGATAAGCAAGAAGTCCAAACTCGGGTCAATTTGAAGGTAAAAATGTAGCCATGTTATATAGGTGTGTTGAGAGTGTTCAAATACAACATTCATGCAAGTATGAAAGCTTCATAGCATTTAATTGCATTAATGCTAGACATTACAAGCTTCCTTTAACACAGCATGTTCATCATATTAGCATCTCATCGCAAACTACTGTAAAATCATTAATTTTCATGGAAGATTAATTTTGAGGGTTTCATGGTTCAACTTCAACCACGAAATCAAATCCTATCAAACAGTAATTTTGACACGTGTATTTTTTACCTGAATTGCAGAAAACGACGAATTAAGGCCCCATCGAAATGGTCTTTTGTACCAAAACCACATGATTTTCCCATCAAAATTAAATGATTTTACAGTAAACTTATTAGCAGAAATGGTTTTTTCTATTTTCAGTAACAGTGACCGTGACCCCACCAGCCAAAATTTAATTGCAAATGTACATTTTCACATAAGCTACCTACACAGCAAGTTTCATCATAATATCTCATTCCTAACTTAAACTTATCAAAACTCAACAAAAAGTCGACACATGCATGTCCCCCAATCTGCCGAAATCTGCAATCTCATACACAGTTTTCTGTTGCTGTAAGTAAGTAAAGACTTTATTAAACGAGGCTACACATTTGGTTACCCAATCTTCCATGTGGGCCTCAATGGGTCTGTTGGAAGGAAAAGCTGGTTCATAAAAGGCAATAATACGAATCTTTAGTATCAATAATAAAATACAATTTTTCTCACCATCACTAACTGATGAAACAGACGCTGAACAAGATGAACCAAAGCCAGTGGTCTGTTCTACAGTATTTGATGCTGAGCCAATAGTTGAAGAATGGGTGTGTTTTGCAGCCACTGGAGTTGTTTGACTGGAGGACTGTGGTTGCCCAGTATTTGTTGATATGGAGGGCTGTGTTTGCCCAGAAGTTGTTTGACTTGAGGGCTGTGTTTGCCCAGAAATTGTTTGACTTGAGGGCTGTGTTTGCCCAGAAATTGTTTGACTTGAGGGCTGTGTTTGCCCAGAAGTTGTTTGACTTGAGGGCTGTGTTTGCCCAGAAGTTGTTTGACTTGAGGGCTGTGTTTGCCCAGAAGTTGTTTGACTTGAGGGCTGTGTTTGCCCAGAAGTTGTTTGACTTGAGGGCTGTGGTTGCCCAGAAGTTGTTTGACTTGAGGGCTGTGTTTGCCCAGAAGTTGTTTGACTTGAGGGCTGTGTTTGCCCAGAAGTTGTTTGACTTGAGGGCTGTGGTTGCCCAGAAGTTGTTTGACTTGAGGGCTGTGGTTGCCCAGAAGTTGTTTGACTTGAGGGCTGTGGTTGCCTAGAAGTTGTTTGACTTGAGGGCTGTGTTTGCCCAGAAGTTGTTTGACTTGAGGGCTGTGTTTGCCCAGAAGTTGTTTGACTTGAGGGCTGTGGTTGCCCAGAAGTTGTTTGACTTGAGGGCTGTGGTTGCCTAGAAGTAGTTGCACTGGAGGTATGTGGTTGCTCAGTAGGTGTTACACTGGAGGGCTGTGGTTGCCTAGAAGTAGGTGTTTGACTAGGGAACTGTGGTTGCTCAGTAGTTGTTGCACTGGGGGACTGTGGTTGCCCAGTAGTTGTTGCACCGGGGGACTGTGGTTGCCCAGTAGTTGTTGCACTGGAGGACTGTGGTTGCCCAGTAGTTGTTGCACTGGGGGACTGTGGTTGCTCAGTAGTTGTTGCAATGGAGGACTGTGGTTGCTCAGAAGTTGTTGGACTGGAGGACTGTGGTTGCCCAGTAGTTGTTGGACTGGAGGACTGTGGTTGCCCAGAAGTTGTTGGACTGGAGGTCTGTGGTTGCTCAGTAGGTGTTTGACTAGGGGACTGTGGTTGCTCAGTAGGTGTTGGACTGGGGGACTGTTGTTGCCCAGTAGTTGTTGGACTGGGGGGCTGTAGTTGCCCAGTAGTTGTTACACTGGGGGACTGTGGTTGCCCAGTAGTTGTTGCACTGGAGGACTGTGGTTGCCCAGTAGTTGTTGCACTGGAGGACTGTGGTTGCCCAGTAGTTGTCGCACTGGGGGACTGTGGTTGCCCAGCAGTTGTTTCACTTGGGGACTGTGGGTGCCCAGTAGTTGTTGCACTAGGGGACTGTGGTTGCCCAGTTGTTGTTGCTTTGGGGGACTGTGGAAGCCCAGTAGTTGTTGCACTGGGGGACTGTGGTTGCCCAGTTGTTGTTGCTTTGGGGGACTGTGGGTGCCCAGTAGTTGTTACACTGGGGAACTGTGGTTGCCCAGTAGTTGTTGCACTGGGGGACTGTGGTTGCCCAGTAGTTGTTGCACTGGAGGATTGTGGTTGCCCAGTAGTTGTTGCACTGGGGGACTGTGGTTGCTCAGCAGTTGTTTCACTTGGGGATTGTGGTTGACCAGTAGGTGTTGAACTGGGGGACTGTGGTTGTCCAGTAGTTTTTGGACTGGGGGGATTTGTTTGCAAAGTAATTGTCAGATTAGAGGATTGTATTTGCCCAGAGGTTTCCTCACCAGAAGGCTGCATATTATCAGAAGGTATTGAACTGGGGGATTGTGTTTGTCCAGAGGATTCCTCACCAGAAGGCTGCATATTATCAGAAGGTATTGGACTGGGGGATTGTATTTGCCCAGAGGTTTCCTTACCAGAAGGCTGCATATTATCAGAAGGTATTGAAATGGGGGATTGTGTTTGTCCAGAGGATTCCTTACCAGAAGGCTGCATATTATCAGAAGGTATTGGACTGGGGGATTGTGTTTGTCCAGAGGATTCCTTACCAGAAGGCTGCATATTATCAGAAGGTATTGGACTGGGGGATTGTGTTTGCCCAGAGGTTTCCTCACCAGAGGGCTGCATATTATCAGAAGGTATTGGACTGGGGGATTGTGTTTGTCCAGAGGATTCCTTACCAGAAGGCTGCATATTATCAAAAGGTATTGGACTGGGGGATTGTGTTTGTCCAGAGGATTCCTCACCAGAAGGCTGCATATTATCAGAAGGTATTGGACTGGGGGATTGTGTTTGTCCAGAGGATTCCTCACCAGAGGGCTGCATATTATCAGAAGGTATTGGACTGGGGGATTGTGTTTGTCCAGAGGATTCCTTACCAGAAGGCTGCATATTATCAAAAGGTATTGGACTGGGGGATTGTGATTGTCCAGAGGATTCCTCACCAGAAGGCTGCATATTATCAGAAGGCATTGGACTGGGGGATTGTGTTTGTCCAGAGGTTGCCTCACTAGAGAACAACATATTATCAGGTGTACGACTGGGGGACTGTGATAACCCATATGGTGTTTTATATTGCCCAGCAGTTTTAGAGTGTGTCAATTGTGATGTCCCAGAATGATCGTTGTAACTGGAATGTGTTTCCAAATCTGATGTTCTACCTGTTGATTCTGTAGCATTATTTGCAGTTTCTTCAGTTCCACCTAAACAGAATAATCCTAGATTACACCAGATTAAATAGTAAATAGTATGTACAATGCTTCATATGCACAAGGCTTCAGCATGCTAAATATTACAAGGTTTTATACAAATTTGAAAATGTATATTTGAACACATGCAGTTTAATATGTTAAACCAAAAGACAGGTAAATGTGCATGCAGTCATGCAGGAACATTCTAACCAAAGGCACCGAGACACATACATACAAACATTTAGATAAATGAAAGGAATTTCTGGGTCCCCAGGATTTTGTTATAACCAAGTTCCACTGTATATACAAACATTTAGATAAACGAAAGGAATTTCTAGGTCCCAAGGATTTAATTATAACCGAGTTCCACTGTATATACAAACATTTAGATAAACGAAAGGAATTTCTGGGTCCCCTGGATTTCGTTATAACCGAGTTCCACTGTATATACAAACATTTAGATATATGAAAGGAATTTCTGGGTCCCCTGGATTTCGTTATAACCGAGTTCCACTGTATATACAATCATTTAGATAAACGAAAGGAATTTCTGGGTCCCCTGGATTTCGTTATAACCGAGTTCCACTGTATATAAAATCATTTAGATAAATAAAAGGAATTTCTGGGTCCCCTGGATTTTGTTATAACCGAGTTCCACTGTATATACAAACATTTAGATAAATGAAAGGAATTTCTGGGAGCCCTGGATTTTGTTATAACTGAGTTCCACTGTATATACAAACATTAAGATATATACAACAGTATTAAAGGGAGGAGAAAGCTACTACACCATTAATATTACACTACACTTAAGGACTTTGAAAACGCACCATTTATTCAAACCTCGAAATTTAATAGTAAACAATGTTTATTGCATAACAATTTTGTCTTTATATAACTCTTTTTACATTTAAACGTCTAACAAAATTTCAAAACGACAGTAAACAATATTACAAAGTGACGTGACACCATCGTGTTTAAATCTCACAACAAAATTCACAGTTATGGAGAGTGCGTGTGAAGTTATGTTTTTGGTGCGTTGACAACAGCAGGTACTCATTACAATTGCAATTTCGCTTCTGCAGTAAAAGAAATGTATGTTCCTCTATTAACCATCAAAGGTTTGGAAAACCTCATGGGCATATCGGATCATAGAACTCATCCGTGGACTCAGGTTTGAAAGAACATATCATATGTTTCCGTTGGGTCAAAATCAGGGACATATTCCATCACACAGATATTGTTTTCTTCAAGAAAAGTGTCTGTTATGCATTATTTATGCGCATTGTTATATTCATGCTGTCTACGGTCAACACCCCTGTCATCCGGACACCGTAATACAAGAAGAAAGTGACTGTATGTTGAAGCACGTGTTCCGTGTTAGATCAAAGACCTGTTATTTAGGTCTTTGGTTAGATGAAACACAAGTTGGCAGGGTACTAAATGAAAATGTTGCATTTCATAAATAAACGTGTTTCATAGTTTTATGTGATGATTTAGCATATCTATTGACACCGAGCATTCCTCTGACAGACACAGTTGCTGACCATAAGTTGATTCTTTGGCAGAACATGCGCATTAATTTATCTGAATTAGCTGTCTTTTTAGGCCTTTCATCCCTATTAGAAGATCATCGGTGATATCAGTTGGCATAAAACGCAATTGAAGATGAATATTTATGTTTCATGACAATGTAATTGTGCAAAAACAGCGTGATGGCTACTTCCGTTATGTAAATACGGACCCCTGAAAAGTGGTGCGTTTTCAAAGTCTGTAAGTGTAAGTGACATACACACATACCTTCATTTATACTTGCATCTTCTGTATCTGGTTTATTGAGGTCATTGATGTAACATACCCCTGTATCAAACATGAACAACACAACTAAATAAGCCATGTTATACAAGTAAAGTCCAGAGAATTTGACATGATCCTCGACCTTCCATAAATGATATCTAGTCCATATAGCTTGACCAGATTAAACCGAGACTCATCAAAGTCCGTAGGCACATCTGACTACTGTAAAATCATTAATTTTCATGGGGGATTAAATTTCGTGGATTTCTTGGTTCACCTCAACCACAAACTTTAATCCCAACGAACATTGATTTTGACCCATGTTTTATTACATGGAATGCAAAATCCACGAATTCAAGTCCCAATGAAATTGTCTTTTTTACCAAAACCACAAAAATTCGTCCCAACGAAATTAAATGATTTTACAGTATATTCGATTTGTATGTTTATTTACTATATACCATTATCTCCGTGTTAGGCCAGCTATAATTGTAAATATATGTTTTAATAAAATCAGAATTTTCTGGACTTGAGCGAATTATGCAAGGAGTCTCAGTTTAACCTGGTTGGACGATACATGTATTTATAACATTTTTTAATAACAAGAGACCCCATCAACTCTTCTTTCATTCCTAAGCACATAAGCTGTCTAACATAAAATTGTCTCATGTTTTCAAATTTAAGTAATAGTGACAATGATTCGTACAGCCTAATCTTCATTTACAGATGCCATTTCAAATACACAATCAACTGTATACAGCAAGTTTATACAAATAAAGGATCTGTCATGAGTTGTCTTTAGAGATCAACATTTCTTAAAGGATCGAGTCTAGAAAACACAGGTTATTAAGCAAGCCTTAGGCGAGACAAGTGACAAATTCTTTCTATCACATTTCCATAGTTACCAGGTAAAACAACTTCTGAAACAATTTTAAGTTCAACTTGGTGATGTCACGCATTTATTTTCACACGTGTTGAAGAACATTGTTCCGTCATTTGCTCTCATATGTGTTGGAGAACATTGTTCCATCATTTGTTCTCATGTGTTGGAGAACATTGTTCTGTCATTTGTTCTCATATGTGTTGGAGAACATTGTTCCATCATTTGTTCTCATGTGTTGGAGAACATTGTTCTGTCATTTGTTCTCATATGTGTTGGAGAACATTGTTCCGTCATTTGCTCTCATGTGTTGAAGAACATTGTTCCGTCATTTGTTCTCATGTGTGTTGGAGAACATTGTTCTGTCATTTGTTCTCATAAGTGTTGGAGATCATTGTTCCGTCATTTGTTCTCATATGTGTTGGAGAACATTGTTCCGTCATTTGCTCTCATATGTGTTGCAGAACATTGTTCCGTCATTTGCTCTCATATGTGTTGGAGAACATTGTTCCGTCATTTGCTCTCATATGTGTTGGAGAACATTGTTCCGTCATTTGTTCTGATATGTGTTGGAGAACACTGTTAAGTCACTTGTTCTCATATGTGTTGGAGAACATTGTTCCGCCATTTCCTCTCATATTTGTTGAAGAACATTGTTCCGTCATTTTTTCTCATCATTTGTTCTCATATGTGTTGGAGAACATTGTTCCGTCATTTGCTCTCATATGTGTTTGAGAACATTGTTCCGTCATTTGCTCCTCATATGTGTTTGAGAACATTGTTCCGTCATTTGTTCTCACATAGAAGATCACATTATGTACATGATAACCTAATATTTCATATTTAGTAATGGTGACCTTGACCTTGAACCAAGTGGTCCAACTTTTCTAATAGGTGGCATCCTAGTGGCAACTAGTACAACAAGTTTCATGACAACATCTCTATCCTAACTCAAGTTATTGAGCAGAAACGGATTTTCTATTTATACTTTTTAGTATTTATTTGTAATACAGTGATCTTGACCTTGGACACAACGGCCCCTATTTGTATCATAGGAAGCTAAATGAAACAAGATAAAATGCATCAAGATTCAATGTGAAGATAAAAGTTTATCATATAAATAACGTGATATTCCATGTGATAACAAATGACAGAACACTGTTCTCCAAAACGTGTGATAACAAACGTGCGAAAACGTAACGTCGCCGGCTAATAAATTTGTTATTTCTGACGTTGTTTTGAATCTGTGACTATGGTAATGTGATAAAAAGAATCTGTCATTCGTTGTCTTTGAGATCATCATTTCTTAAACACACCAAAGGCTCGCTAAAAAACTTGTGTTTTCCAGACTTGTTTAAGAAATGTTGATCTCCAAAGACAACTCATAACAGATCCTTTATATATACTATGTATGTTTAGTAACAGTGAGCATGGACACAACGCCCCCCCCCCCCCCCCCACTTTTAATCATAGGCAGCATTCTTATGTAAGATACTAATACAGCAAGTTTAATCACAATATCTCTTTCCTAACGGAAGTCATACGAGGGTCATTCAATAAATTTGTGGACTGGACTCGTCATTTTAATACACATTGACACAGATAATAACTAATTATATCACATTAAACTACAGCCTTTCAGACACAAGTGCAGAAAATATTGCACAAATCGACGCATTTTTAAAGAAGATATGGATAAAACAAGACTATCACCTTACCGCAACTACCACACAACGCAAATATATTCTGACGTCAGCGACGTTATTGACGTTTTGCTATTTTTCAAAGGTAAACCCTAAATGGAATTATGTCATTAATATGGAATTAAAAACAAATATTGAAGTTTAATATTATTAAATAGATCTACTACAACATTTTATGTTTTCAAAGTTAAGTATTAAGCTGGACGTAATGGTTGTATGCTAAATTGAAACGCCTTGCAAATTTTGACTGGCGTTTCCTCAATGTCCCTACATTTGCCAATTTTGTTCGATCCCTCTATCATTTTTAATACCATGCTGCTCTTCAAAAATGTGCCTTTGTCACTAAAACACAGGGACACTGAATACTGCGTGTTCCCCGTTTGCTCTCATTAGCAGCTTATGTGTGTTTGTTGTATATTTCCAAGACAAGTGCACAATTTAATAGCTGCATGAATTTCCTTGTGTAAATTCATCGGCATTTTGACGTAAATGACGTGACAGGCATAGATAAAATACTTCTCAATTCAAACTCAAACGTCTAAACAGCTTAATAATTTCAACAAATATTATGATAATATCTTGCAATAATCTGGCAAACAAATGGGAATGTAAATGAATTTATTCGGAATTTATAACTAGTTGAACTATTGAAAAGGGTACGTTACGTCAGTCGGGGGTGGTAGCGCGTTACTATGGTAATACAACGGCTGCTGACATGCTACAGTGTTGCATATTATGAGAGATAAATTTGTATCTACGGTAGGTAATAGATAGATGTTTATAATGATATAAGAAATTATTATTGAAACACAAATAAAATAAAATGAAAACGATTGTCTACGAATATATTGAATGACCCTCGTATTAAGCAGAAACTAATTTTCTATTTTTAGTAACAGCGACCAAGCTTGACATGAAAATACCTGGTGAAACCTGATGACCAGTGCTATACTATCTGTTCAAGCATATAAAACATACAAACAAATGAAAATTAACAGGAAGAATAGATTATTACCTGACTGCTCTAATTTTCGTCTGGAAATATTTTCATAATCACCTAAAACAAAACAACTGTCAAGTCAATTATCTGATACTGTAAAATCATTAACTTTTGTGGGGGATTAAATTTCGTTGATTTCGTGGTTCACCTTTAACCAAAATTAAATCCCATCCAAAAATAATTTTGACCATTGTATCTATTACCTGAAACTCAAAATCCACAAATTAACGTCCCATCGAAATGGGTCTTTTTTACCGAAACCACAAAATTTCGTCCAATTGAAATTAAATGATTTTACAGTATATGGCAATCAATTGATATTCTAAACAAAATGGTTCTTATACAAGGGACATAACTCAGCAAAATCCATTGTTATTACTGGATCACTTTTTTGTAATTTAAAGATCTTAAAAGATGCATTCCCTATAACTAGCATATTTTTCTCTACCATCACATTAAATGAGCCAAATGAACAAAGCACTATCAATTATCATAATTTGTCAGAAGAATGTGTGCGCAAATATGTCTCTTTATTATTAGCTTTCAATGGATTATGGGGATTTTCAGTGAAAATAACAATGACAAATAACAGTGAAATTATCAATTTGTTATTTTCACTGTTTTGGAGCTGGTTCCAGTATCGTGCAGAAAAAGAAACGCAACGTCAACAGCGCCGGGCTTCAAAATATGCGTTACGTCATTGTGACGTCATATTTGTCACGTCGTGACGTTCTAATTTCAACGTAATTTGTCCAATTTAGCCAATTACTGTACCGTTTTACGAGAAAATGAAGCAAATAATAAACAGAAAATTTGTTGATTTTTGGTGAAAGATCGAATTTTATTTCACTCGTGATCACAGAAAATTATATTTTCACTCGTGGCTACGCCACTCGTGAAAATAATGATTTCTGTGATCACTCGGTGAAATAAAATTCGATCTTACACCAAAATCAACAAATATCCTCTATATAATGTCAAAAATTCATTTAAATCACCAATAATCATTTATCGCTTCCAGCGATTTATTATTATGTGGTCAAAGGGATACAACTCGTGACTATTTTGGCTCGTTACGGAAATATGTTTTCATTCTTTTCTCGGTAATTAAAGGAAGCTATTTGTTGAAAACGTGAGGAGTTTAAGCAATAATGATTCTCATTTATGTATAATATTCCTGAATCGATTTAAATGATCAAAGTTATAGGGAATGCATCTTTAAACTGAAGTTCTTTTGATTGTAAATACTGTGCTATCATGGCATTGCAAGGTCATACGTTTAAGCAGATTATTACCTAAATGGTTGATGGAATATGTTACTATGAGATCTCGACAGCAGGACCGGTATTCATTAAAGGAAGCTATTTGTTGAAAACGTGAGGAGTTTAAGCAATAATGATTCTCATTTATGTATAATATTCCTGAATCGATTTAAATGATCAAAGTTATAGGGAATGCATCTTTAAACTGAAGTTCTTTTGATTGTAAATACTGTGCTATCATGGCATTGCAAGGTCATACGTTTAAGCAGATTATTACCTAAATGGTTGATGGAATATGTTACTATGAGATCTCGACAGCAGGACCGGTATTCATAAAGCATCTTAAGTGAAAACTTAAATATTGAGCCGTCAGTGACGGGTGATGCTCCCCCTGGGATGTTTGTCACAGAAAAAATACTCTAGAATATGCAAAAGAGAGTTATGGTTCTTAGCCATTGCACTTTCCCTCAATGAGATCTATTTACCTATGAAGTTAAAAATTGATATCTCTAATACTGTTGAGTTATGGCATAGCCAGGAATTAGGTATGAAAAATTACAAAGGGGAATAACTAAAAAAATATGTAATGAAGAGTCATGGTTCTTGTGTACTGCACTGCCATTCGATGGGATATATTCACCTATGAAGTTTCAAATTGATATCTCAAATACTGTTGGAGTTATGGCCTGGACAAGAATTAAGTATGAATAAAGTATGAAAAAAAACAAAAGGTAATAACTCCAAAAACAGGTTATGTAGAGTTGTGGTTCTTGAGCACTGCACTTCTACTCATTGAGATCTATCAACCTACGAAGTTTCATGATGATACCTCACATACTTTTTAAGATAGGCTCCGGACAAAAACTAAGTATGAAAAAAAACAAAGGGCAATAACTCCAAAAATAGGTTATGTAGAGTTGCGGTTCTTGAGCACTGCACTTCTACTCATTGAGATCTATCAACCTATGAAGTTTCATGATGATACCTCACATACTTTTTGAGATAGGCTCCGGACAAAAACTAAGTATAAAAAAAAACAAAGGGCAATAACTCCAAAAATAGGTTATGTAGAGTTGCGGTTCTTGAGCACTGCACTTCTACTCATTGAGATCTTTCCACCTATGAAGTTTCATGATGATAACTCACATACTTTTTGAGATAGGCTCCGGACAAAAATATTCGGTTGGAACAACGGAACGACAGAACGACGGATTTTCGGACGGACGGACGGACAAAACGGCAACTATATGCTCCCCGAATTTTCGGGGAGCATAAAAATACATCAACTGGAGAAATTAAACTGTTACCTGAATTTCCAAAATCCTCATCTTTTTTACTCAGACCTTTTACACTAGCCTCACAATCTGCTGAAAAAATAGTTTGAGCACAATTATTTACATGTATGTGCATAATAATTATATTTTTTAATTGGCATTGCTATTAAAACATGCATTGTATTTACCATAAAATCATTAATTTTTTTAGGGCTTTAATTTTGTTGAGCTTGTGGATGATTTCAACAACAAAATTAAATCCCCCACAAATAGTAATGCTTCTGTAGAATCTGACTAAGCAGATAATGTATCCTTGAAATTAAGTACGCACAAAATGGTCTTTTTTACAAAAAAAAACACAAACATTTTCCCTTTGAAAATGAAAGAGTTTACAGTATATTAATTGTTTAAAAAGAGTATAATTTAGGTCATATTTCATATGGGCCGTTCTCCAGGAAAATTTTATTCAGCTATTTTGTTATTGTATAATTACAGTATGAAACATATGTTTTTGACAAAGCTCAAAAATGTCCAGAATAGACTAAATGGTGAAATTATTAAATACTAGTTATGGAAACACCGAAAATTATTTGAATGACATTTGTGATGTCATACAAAAGTCTGATTATGGACTCTACAAAAACAAATGATATTAACGAAATTTCTGTTGCATTTTGCATCAATAACATGAATGCTAAAACAAGGTACATTTGGACCATATTGATTGTTTCAGAGCGTAGGACAATTCAGACTTACATGCTTTATTTACTTACCCTCATCTACCATTAACCAGCCATTTCCTGGACCATTGTTATCATCCCCCACTTCTTCCGTTTTCTGTGTTTCCCATCTTCCACCAGCTACTTTATCCTTTGTTTCCCTTCCATCTTTAGCTTCATTTTTCTTTATTTCAATTCCATCTTTACCTTCATTTTTCTTTGCTTCCATTCCATCTTTACCTTCATTTTTCTTTGTTTCAATTCCATCTTTACCTTCATTTTTCTTTGTTTTTATTCCATCTTTATCTTCATTTTTCTTTGTTTCAATTCCATCTTTACCTTCATTTTTCTTTGTTTCAATTCCATCTTTACCTTCATTTTTCTTTGTTTCAATTCCATCTTTACCTTCATTTTTCTTTGTTTCAATTCCATCTTTACCTTCATTTTTCTTTGTTTCAATTCCATCTTTAGATGCATTATCCTGAGTTTCCATGTAAAAAAAAAGAGATGTTCATAAAACATACATGCCCCCATCATTAGTGAGCATCAGGGTCCTTATTCACCAACGTTATAAGTCTAAAACTCAGACTTAGACTTTATATTTCCAAATGTTCTATTCGCTCTCATGTTGTTATAAATGTACCAAGTTTGATATAAATTGGTATACATATTCCTTGGGTAACAACAAATAAACAGATAAAATTTTGCATGGTTATGTCTAATTGTAAAGAAATGGCAGTAATTATAAATGTTGTAAATTTAAAGTCTAAGTTTGAGTTTTTAGATTTATAACATTGGTGAGTAAGGAAACTGAAGACATTGGCAACACGGTCTAGGGGGAAGCTTAGCGGGGAAGATTTCAGGAGGAATTATGAGGACTGGCGAAAACTCCTGATGTGTTGCTAATATTATGCCCCGGTCCAACTGCATCCGGATTATCCTCTTTTCCTATTGGTTTAGCCACTTAAGAATGGACATCCTATATATGTTTGCCAAAATAATCATCATTTTCTAGTGTTTCCTATGGTTTCGGCCACTCAAGTTGAATGTCCAAGAAATTATATTTTTTGAAGTATTCATAGTGAAATAATTTTAGGTTATGTTCATTAACCATTTAATTAATGTTATGCATAATGTTATATGCAACAAATACCCTCAGAGAGTGTAACGAACTTTCTTCTTAGAGCCCACTAAAACAGTCATGAATTTTCTAGTTTTTGTTACAAAATCACTGAAATCAGCTTTTAATTTCATTACAAATAGATTTATGAAGATTATTTTGACAGGTATCCTAGTTTTTTTATGTATTCCACATAATGGAACAAAATTTTCTACTCTTTTAGCTGTATTTTTCCAAATGATGGGTGGCTTAAACGATAGGAAAGGATGAAACAATAGGAATGAAAGATACTGCCGATGGAAATCAGGAGACCGATGGAAATCAGGAGGTTACCGATGCTAAGATTAGAGATACAATGTGCATGCATGACACAAGTATCAGGAACCTTTGTGGATTTTTAATGTTAGCCAAATTTGGGCAATATTTTGGTTTCACATAGATTCGCGGTCATGGGGATTTAATCCCCGATATTCGTCAATATTTATCTGGAAAAAGTCAGGGGGTACCAGTATACATCGGGAATGCATCGGAAGAACTCCCAGTGTGTTTTCTACATTATATGATTGACCCACTGAGTCCCGGTGACTTCGATCTACTGACCTCAAAATCAATAAGGGTCATCTATTGTTGCTCAGGGCCGGTATTTATAAAGCATCTTAAGTGAAAACTTAAATATTTTGACTTAAGTTAAAATATTGAGTTGCCAATATTTCACAAGAAACAAAAATAACCCATGTTTTCTATATGATAACTGTAACTCTTTACATAATGCTTCTAAACAATGTAAATAATTGTTAATATAAGTTTTCCTGTTTAGCTGATACACTAAGAAATTCTTAGTTTTCCCTTTATATGCTTTATAAATACCAGCCCAGGCCAACTCTACGGACAATTTACAGATACTTGGGCAAATTGTTCATGCGTTATTGAACAAAATCATTGGGTCTACATACAGACATGTGCAAAGCAATATACCCACTAATTAAAGATGGGGGACATCAAGATATTTCACTAATATATCAAATCGATATATCTCATGTATTACTAAATAATAAAATCATTAAATCTCATATATTACTTAATAATAAAATCATTAAATCTCATATATTATTAAATGATAAAATCTTTAAATACCACGTATTACTTCAAAACAAAATCTTTAAATCTCATATATTACTACACAATAAAATCTATAAATCTCATTTATTAGTAAATGATAAAATTACCTGGTGTTGATTACCGTGTTTTCCTCTCGGTGGTGCAACAGGTGGAGTATCAGGAATAGCTGGTAGACTTCTTCCACCTGTTTTAACATAGTAGTTTTATGCTAGAAGTAATATCATACAAGTTCAAGGTAATGTCATAAGTTCAGGAATCAATTAAATAGTTTTAAAGGGACTCAACTCCAGTTGGTAAATATTTTATCATAAAGTTATCTTAAATCCCACTTTTTGGCTTTACCTACTTATACATTTAAATAGGAATCTGGTCTTATTCACCTGGAAGAAACATATTTGCAAAACGTCAGTTTATTAAAATTAAATCCCCAAAAATCTACTGTGTGACTGAAGCATTAAAATATAATTCAACGTTGTGTAGCATAGGGTGGTGTTTAAATGCCGAGAAAAGCTATTACCTAATTAACAGATGGTAAAACATGTTCGGTAGTTTTCATCAACAGCGCCTTTGATTGTAATGTAAATTGTAAGAATACGTTATGTATTTGATAAACATAGTTTTGTGATTAAAACTTTTACAAAACGTGTTTTATCATCGAAATGGAGTTTAGTCCCATTAATTGCCATCTGAATACTAGTACATGTATAACTACATGAAATAATATATTTAAGAAGATTTATTTATTATTTGCTACAAACGTATTATCAAGATTTATCAGTGGAATGAAAATTGCAGATGTTTTTTTACTTTCACAGATCGGGTATAAACTGGTTCCAGTAACTGTTTCCAGGACCAGCACAGAACAAATGTGACACCAACAGTGCCCGGACAGCACTGGTTGTCTAATTATGTGTAACGTCACATTAAGACACCATAATCATCATAGCGTGACATTCTACTTTCAACATAATTTTTCAATTTTATGCCAATTACTGAACCATTATATGATAAAATGAAGCAAAAAAAAACAACATAAAATTTCTTTATTTTTGATGAAAGATATAAATAAATTTATTTCACTTGTGATCCCAGAAAATTATATTTTAAGTCATGGCTACGTCACTGGTGAAAATATCGATTTCTGTGATCATTTAGTGAAATAAAATTCTGATTTTACACCAAAATCTACATTCAACAAACATCCTTTATAGCATATAAAGTACAATTTATTAGTTATAGTATGCTTCAGACAAAAATCAAGTATGAATTAAATGTAACAAAATTTAAAAAGACTTTTTTACTACATTTCTACTGCATGAGAAGACATGTACTAGTGTTTGTTGATTATTTACTATATTGATCAATTGAACATGTCCAGTGACTGAATATCTAGCCAAAAACCAAAGAAAGAAGCTACATACCTGGATTTGTTGGTTTCCCACCATTTCCTGCACCAGTTCCTGCACCAGTTCCTGCACCAGTTCCTGCACCAGTTCCTGCACAAGTTCCTGCACCAGTTCCTGCACCATCAGTAGGTGTTCCTGTCTAGATATAACAGATGTACTCATATTACACTATGCACCTATCAAAACAATTAAATATCAATTAAAATGATTAATGACATAATTTTAGTAAAAGTTGCAAATAAAAAGGTATAGGGAAAGTGTTTGTTTATTATAGCGTCACCCATATTGAAAGGACCAGCCAATTTGACTTATGAGACACCTATTTTTCTTGCACACAGAACCTCCTGAATCCCTTCTCATATTGCCCGACGCCTGGCAGAGATGAGCCTATGGTAACCATTCTTTAACTAGCTGGCGGCTCACCAACCGGGCACATCAGTTCTAACCCAGCTTCCGCCGAGATTCGAACCTTCGACCTTCCGCTCTGGAGGCGGATGCCCCAACCACTAGGCCATGGTGGCAAATATGTTAAATAAACTATTTGACCATAAAACTGGCTGTTGCATGTATCTAATCCTCTAACAAATCTCATCATGGGTAAACTACTAATATTTTACATAGAACTTATAAAGAACTAAATTTCTTTTACACATTTCTGATGCTGCTTATATTTGAGTGTAGAGTTCAAGGTATATATATTTCATTCACTCATGTAAAATATCATACTTGTAGGGACAGTAAATACTGAGAAATAATCTTCATTTTATACGATTTTTGTTCGCCACAATCTATAGTAATCATAATGTATTATCAACACTGGGGCCTTATTCACCAACGTTGTAAGTCTAAAACACAGACTTAAACTTTACATTGTCAAATGTTCTATTTGCTCTCATGCTGTTATAAATGTACTGTCTTTGATACAAATTAGTATACATGTTCAGAGGGTAACAACAAATAGTTAGATAAAATTTCATATGGTTAAATCTAATTTTGAAGAAATGGCAGTGATTTTGAATAATGACAATTTTAAGTCTAAGTCTGAGTTTCAGACTTACATATAGGAATTACTTACCTCATTGGATGATTGGTTCCTAGGTGATGGCTTCGGTTTCTTATCTGCAATGCAAAATGGTATTATTAACAAGAGGGCCACCTGAGCATATCTGAGCATTTGATGGTCTGCATGCATTATAATTTTAAGACTTAAAAAAACGCGAAAGTTTGTAGCCGTGAATATGCTGACGATTGGCAAAACGCGAAAGTTTGCAAACGCGAAAGTTTGTATCCGTGAGAGTTTGTATCCGCGAAAGTTTATAGCTTTACAGTATCCATAAATTTTGGTAAATAACTTGGGAATGAGAACTATTTCACAGTTACATTGCAATAGCATTACCTTTAAGGGCATTAGGATGTTTGTTAGCATCTGAACTTTGTGTTACATCAGTTTTTCCACCACTCGCTGCATCTGTTCCACCGGCCGTCGGTTTATCCGCCGTGTCTGGCGTATTACAACCACCACTTGAATTTTCCATCTCTTTATCCAAACTTCCTGTAAATAATGATGTTGTACTAATACATTTTTATCACATGACTTTCCTTGTATCCAGGTTAGTATAGCCAGTATGTATAAAGTTATACGTACCAAGTGTAGTATAAGGTATTGAGTTTTTCCAATAAATCAATGCGTATTTAGTGTTTTTAGTATCATATGATAAAAAGAATCTATCACTCGTTTTCAATTGATATATTTATATTAAACTCGTTTAATATACATTTATATCAATTGACAACTCGTGATAGATCCCCTATATACGTGGGGTGTTCCACAATTAATAGGACTTTTTTCATAGCGGCATGACACATTATGAATTATCAAAACTAATTGTTTATAATTAAATTTTGATCTTTCACTGATAAATATGTGAAATATCAGAGAAATTGATTGAACAATAAGAAATTTATTTAACATTAAATCTACTATGTACCAAGGAGGCGGGTCGCACCGTGACGTTATTATGACGTCGCATTTCTAGCACAGTATTTTAACATAAAGAAACATTCAATATTTTTGTTTATAGTCATCCTGACCTTCTTAACAGATCTCTTAACACTGTCCTGATTGTTTGAATATGTTTCCGTACTCCTGTTCACAAAAATGTGTTGCAATGATGTTAGAAATTGCTCAAACCTTGGAGCGTCTATTAGTGTACAAACGTTGTTTATTAACGTGAACTAATTTTCTATGACCTCACTTGCGCTTACTTGTAAGTTCATAAATCTGCGATCTGTAAACAATTTGAGCCAACAGAATACAAGTAGCTGCTTAATGCCACTACATTATACGTATTTATTCATTTCATTGGTTAGCACTGTTGGTTTTCCCAATGTATACCATTATTTGACAATCGCGCAGTTTCTGTTTTTAGGCGTTGACGTCATTTTCATTCATTAGCGCTTGGATAGATACACTTGATGACTGAATTATGATAACAAATACTGAGCGATTCCTTCAAAAGTTTGCATCCGAATGTGAAAGTCATCCATGTAATGTCGTACAATTAGGTGTTAATATATATCAAGTGGTTATTAAGATATTCACATTTTTAATAAGGATGGTAATGACAAACACTAGAGTGACCCGCCTTGGCGTTACATGGTTTCTATGACAACGTTTAGTAAGAGCATCATCAACTACAGCGAAATTCTGTTGCTACCAGTATATAGAAAATACATTGCTATGCATAGGGGACAAATTTCATTAAATTGTAATTTTTAATTAAGAGGTTATGAGAAAAATCCTATTATTTCTGGAACACCCCTCGTATATAATATATACAGAAACATAATATTCAATTAGGAATTCCACTTGCATGTTTGATTTTATCGGTTATACCAGATTGTCCATTACTTGCAACAACAGTTACATCAGCAGGCTTGTATCAACCCTGAGACATATTGAGTCGCTTGCCTCGCTGGCATATTGAGTCGCTTGCCTCGCTGGCATATTGAGCCGCTTGCCTCGCTTGCATATTGAGCCTCTTGCCTCACTGGCATATTGAGCCGCTTGCCTCGCTGGCATATTGAGCCGCTTGCCTCACTGGCATATTGAGCCGCTTGCCTCACTGGCATATTGAGTCGCTTGCCTCAGTGGCACATTGAGTCCCTTGCCTCACTGGCACATTGAGCTCCTTGCCTCACTGGCACATTGAGCCGCTTGCCTCACTGGCACATTGAGTCGCTTGCCTTACTGGCGTCGCTTGCCTCACTGGCATATTGAGTCGCTTGCCTCACTGGCATATTGAGCCGCTTGCCTCACTGGCACATTGAGCCGCTTGCCTCGCTGGCATATTGAGCCGCTTGCCTCACTGGCACATTGAGTCGCTTGCCTCACTGGCATATTGAGTCGCTTGCCTCACTGGCATATTGAGTCTCTTGCCTCACTGGCATATTGAGTCGCTTGCCTCACTGGCATATTGAGCCGCTTGCCTCAGTGGCACATTGAGTCGCTTGCCTCACTGGCACATTGAGCCGCTTGCCTCACTGGCACATTGAGTCGCTTACCTCACTGGCATATTGAGCCGCTTGCCTCAGTGGCATATTGAGCCGCTTGCCTCACTGGCACATTGAGCCGCTTGCCTCAGTGGCATATTGAGCCGCTTGCCTCACCGGCATATTGAGTCGCTTGCCTCACTGGCATATTGAGCTACTTGCCTCACTGGCATATTGAGCCGCTTGCCTCACTGGCATATTGAGTCGCTTGCCTCACTGGCATATTGAGTCGCTTGCCTCACTGGCATATATTGAGTCGCTTGCCTCACTGGCACATTGAGCCGCTTGCCTCACTGGCATATATTGAGTCGCTTGCCTCAGTGGCACATTGAGTCGCTTGCCTCACTGGCATATTGAGTCGCTTGCCTCACTGGCATATTGAGTCGCTTGCCTCACTGGCATATATTGAGTCGCTTGCCTCACTGGCATATTGAGTCGCTTGCCTCAGTGGCACATTGAGTCGCTTGCCTCACTGGCATATTGAGTCGCTTGCCTCACTGGCATATTGAGTCGCTTGCCTCACTGGCACATTGAGTCGCTTGCCTCACTGGCATATTGAGTCGCTTGCCTCACTGGCATATTGAGTCGCTTGCCTCACTGGCATATTGAGTCGCTTGCCTCACTGGCACATTGAGTCGCTTGCCTCACTGGCATATATTGAGTCGCTTGCCTCACTTGCATATATTGAGTCGCTTGCCTCACTGGCATATATTGAGTCGCTTGCCTCACTGGCATATATTGAGTCGCTTGCCTCAGTGGCACATTAAGTCGCTTGCCTCACTGGCACATTGAGCCGCTTGCCTCACTGGCACATTGAGCCGCTTGCCTCACTGGCACATTGAGTCGCTTGCCTCACTGGCATATTGAGCCGCTTGCCTCACTGGCATATTGAGTCGCTTGCCTCACTGGCATATTGAGTCGCTTGCCTCACTGGCACATTGAGCCGCTTGCCTCACTGGCACATTGAGTGGCTTGCCTCACTGGCATATTGAGTGGCTTGCCTCACTGGCACATTGAGTCGCTTGCCTCACTGGCACATTGAGTCGCTTGCCTCACTGGCACATTGAGCCGCTTGCCTCACTGGCACATTGAGTCGCTTGCCTCACTGGCATATTGAGCCGCTTGCCTCACTGGCATATTGAGTCGCTTGCCTCACTGGCATATTGAGTCGCTTGCCTCACTGGCACATTGAGCCGCTTGCCTCACTGGCACATTGAGTGGCTTGCCTCACTGGCATATTGAGTGGCTTGCCTCACTGGCACATTGAGTCGCTTGCCTCACTGGCACATTGAGTCGCTTGCCTCACTGGCATATTGAGTGGCTTGCCTCACTGGCATATTGAGTCGCTTGCCTCACTGGCACATTGAGTCGCTTGCCTCACTGGCATATTGAGTGGCTTGCCTCACTGGTACATTGAGCCGCTTGCCTCACTGGCACATTGAGTCGCTTGCCTCACTGGCATATTGAGTCGCTTGCCTTACTGGCACATTGAGCTGCTTGCCTCACTGGCATATTGAGTCGCTTGCCTCACTGGCATATTGAGCCGCTTGCCTCAGTGGCATATTGAGCCGCTTGCCTCAGTGGCACATTGAGTCGCTTGCCTCACTGGCATATTGAGCCGCTTGCCTCACTGGCATATTGAGCCGCTTGCCTCACTGGCACATTGAGTCGCTTGCCTCACTGGCACATTGAGTCGCTTGCCTCACTGGGACATTATTAACACTGTAAAAATGCAGGAGAACTCATTTCAGATGAAGTTTGAAAGAAATATCCTTTCAAAGTGATTCTGCACGAGATTGAACATTCTTAAAGGTGATCGATCAAAAGGATGGGAACACTTTAATTAATTTTATTTTTCTATTTGTATACAAAGGCTATACTATAGATCTACAACAAGCACTCGGGCGTAACTGTACTTTTAACATTGGAGTTAACCAGGTTATAGGGGTGTATTTACCCATAAAGCATGCATTAAGAGTGGTCTTATCAAGTAGTGCGCATAGCGCAGTCAGCTAAGCTACTATGAATACGAGTACATGTACTTCAAAACTGAACGAATGAGTTCGAATCACATTCTGCTATATATTTTTTTTTTCATTTTGCTGAGCAAATATGTTTCGTGCTTATCTTATTATATGTATAGATGCATAATTATAAAAGTTTCAGTGTGTAAAAAGCACATAAGATATATGTCATAGTTGGTACACAGATTTAGCGTCCATGCGAAAAATCTCATCGAGAAAGTACATAGGTTTTGTATGGAGGAGAAGGAAATAGGACTGTTTTCGCTTGTCAGTGTGTGGATGGGTTGCCCGACTGACAAGAGCTAGCATATAAGCACATAAGGTTGTCTCAGCGTCGTAACTTGCAACTCAATTGATACTCACACTAGTTTTGAAACATTGTATAATTGATATGAATTCATATAGCATTACATTTAAGCATAAGTTTATTAAATATAAAAAAAACTATCCGTTAGTGGGTCCGAACTCACACTGGAAAGCGATGTACACAACACAAACCACTGACAAGATAAACCATTAGCTTATTCTGACGTTTCTACAGAACATTCTTAAAATGTTGATTGCAGCGAAGCCTATGACTCCAGTTATTTGTAATTGAATGCAATTATATATCAGAGCATGAGGATGAAATTGAGCAATAAATACAATATCCAGAGTAAATTAATGTAAAGGAAACAAATAATTTTTTATTAGTTATAAAACGTGAATTTATCAAAAATTAAGAATTGAAATATACACTATAGAAATTTAATTATTGAAAAAGAGTATAGCAGCGGACTCGAACCCACAACCCATATAAAAAGTATGTTTCTGTCAAGAGAACAGTTTATCCACTAAGCCACGTTGCCAACTAGAAGTAAAGTGAGTTTTTTTCAACCGTATCCATATTTTTTCATAAAATAACGGTAAATATCGTTTCAACCTTGGCATATGGACTCGTCCAGGGGTCATATTTCGAAGGTCGTTGTAGATCTATACATTAAGTGTTATCTCTGGCTATAACTACACAGGGTAAGTAGTAAATGTAAATCAGGCACATGTATTCACAAATGATAGATTTAAATCTATGATACGGTTAATGGAAGTGTTTTGACTAAAACACAACATTATCTACTTCCTGGTAAACTTTCAATACATTGCTACACATACTTTAACTTAAAACTTGGCCATTTTAACATGAGCCTGACCTGTTGATTAGCATAATTTAACAGTCGATATATTGTCTATGTTTACAACAACGATTGTATGTTTTCATAATCGGGGAGTATCTCGAAGACACTCGAAATGTATTACAAAAACACAAATCTGAAATACTGATATCGCACAATTTGTTTACAGAAATTGACATATTCAAAGCAAGAACCTTGTATTATGTTCTTGCATAAAGGTCAGGTTCAGGTCAAAATAGCCAAGCTGTACACATATTACCCACTCAGTATATATATGAGTGTTTATTCTCTACAACTATCAAAACTTTTACAACACATAAACAATATGAATTTCATCTTCTTCTTGATGTATGTCAAGGTAAAACAACAGTCAAGGTTAAACAACAGTCAAGGTTAAACAACTGTCAAAGTTAAACATGTCAAGGTTAAACAACAGTCAAGGTTAAACAACTGTCAAGATTAAACAACTGTCAAGGTTAAACATGTCAAGGTTAAACAACAGTCAAGGTTAAACAACTGTCAAGATTAAACAACTATCAAGGTTAAACATGTCAAGGTTAAACAACAGTCAAGGTTAAACAACTGTCAAGGTTAAACAACTGTCAAGGTTAAACAACAGTCAAGGTTTAACAACCGTCAAGGTTAAACAACAGTCAAGGTTAAACAACAGTCAAGGTTAAACAACAGTCAAGGTTAAACAACAGTCCAGGTTAAGCAACTGCCAAGGCTAAGCAACAGTCAAGGTTAAACAACCGTCAAGGTTAAACAACAGTCAAGGTTAAACAACAGTCAAGGTTAAACAACAGTCAAGGTTAAACAACTGTCAAGGCTAAACAACAGTCAAGGTTAAACAACCATCAAGGTTAAACAACAGTCAAGGTTAAACAACAGTCAAGGTTAAACAACTGTCAAGGTTAAACAACAGTCAACGTTAAACAACAGTCAAGGTTAAACAACAGGCAAGGTTAAACAACAGTCAAGGTTAAACAACAGTCAAGGTTAAACAACTGTCAAGGCTAAACAACAGTCAAGGTTAAACAACCGTCAAGGTTAAACAACAGTCAAGGTTAAACAACAGTCAAGGTTAAACAACTGTCAAGGTTAAACAACTGTCAAGGCTAAACAACAGTCAAGGTTAAACAACCGTCAAGGTTAAACAACAGTCAAGGTTAAACAACAGTCAAGGTTAAACAACAGTCAAGGTTAAACAACAGACAAGGTTAAACAACAGTCAAGGTTAAACTGGTATGATATTTTATGAGAATATGAATAATGTTGTTTGCCTCATGATATTCAATTTGTTGACTGGCAAATAAAGGCTATGCTCAGCATTTTTTTAAAAAAAGAGAGCAGTGTATATAATACAGGACTGTCATTGCTATGCAAGTACTAGTAAATGGAGCACACATTGATAATACCCTTATAAGGTTATAGACCTTATAAACTCTAGTCTATACATGTCTATGCTACACTCAAATAATATCAAATAACAACAAATAACACTATTTGCTTGGCCAGACCTGCGTTTATTCAGTCAGCTAGTATGCGAAAAGCAGAGCATGAACGGCATGTATACATACGTAAGGTAATGTGAAATTACGATGTTGTAACTTGGCATATGCAAAAATACAAGTAATATAACATGCCCAAAATATGCGTTATTTAAATAACCATATATCACGTTATATATCTCTATATTTATTAATATAAATCAGACGTAAAAGAAATGCGAATCGACTCGCTCAGGAAAAACCAGAGATAAAAAACCTTTTTTTATAAGGAAAAGCACTCTGGAAACCTGTGTCCGTTTGTCCCATACAAATGTATAAATACATGTGATGTCGATCGCTGAATGTTGGACCTCATTCTCATCACAAACACAAACAATAATATAAAACAATATTGCAAAACTCAATTTGTTTACAAATGAATCCGAAATGTGTGCAAAAACTCGACATTTGTAATAAAAGTATTATCATTATTTGCTCTGAAATTTCCACTTGAGCTTTCATCGTACGCCAACGACTAATTATGTTGCAAGCTATACATTTACCATTTAATTGGGTTATCAAATTAAACAAGACGTGACCTGACTGACTGAAATCGTCTGGTAGAATGACCAAAACTTCATATCAATACACATTTTTCAACACAGAAAAATCCCGTGAAAATCAACCGACCAATACCATAATCACTCTATTAGAATCCGTTACGCGTTTAGACAAATATTTCACGCTATTACTATCGAAACGCGTGAAATAAATAGTCTATGCTACACTCAAATAATATCAAATAACAACAAATAACACTATTTGCTTGGCCAGACCTGCGTTTAGACTTACAAAAGAAGGGGCTGGAGCTGAGCTACGTTGTATTTTCAGAAAACAAATTTGTCTATGTGATATACGAATCCGTACTCGACGACGTCATAAGACTTACGAATGCAACATATGCACGCTTTAAACCTCTAGTCTATTGCAAAACCGCCAAATATTGAAATATAGCGAGTCTACTTTCTGTAGAATAAGGAACAGAACCCTCTTAACCGTTTTCGCTCTTCCACCGACCGTGTCTTTTCCGACACCGGTCATTCACACCGAAGTGTCTGCGGCACTGACATCGCAGTATCTGAAGTAATGTAAGTCTGTGTTTAACTCGCCGACCGTTTCTCTGAGCATAAACAGTTAAGATTCCCTGGTCCTTAAATTAAATTAAGGTATTATATCATTATAAAAGACTACTTTGCCCCGTGATCTAATCAAATTTTAAACAACACTTTCCACTGTTTGTTCCGAAAAAATGAAATAGCACTGAAGAATGATATACGGTCATACAGACATACCTTCGACACCACGACTTTTTTACCGATACGGTATTGGTCAGTTTTACTACTATTACGAATGAATATGCTAAAACAAGAACTTTGCAACTTGACATCAAAGAAATATTCAAAGAAACCAATGTTTCTAATTCCATCATATCTTTAAAAAAACTGAATTACCCAAAAGAATCAAGCATAAATATCTGATGATAAAAAGTAAAAACATCATTGATGTTGACATATTTATCACACAAATTAATCAACATTTGACTGGACACGATGTCATTTTGTTTACAGGTTTAAGAATAACTTTTTTCACAAATAAATTGTCAGTTGGATCTGGAAGATTCCTGAGAGAATACTTGTATGTCAATTTTGACCGTACACTGTCGACGAAATGACGTTATCCTATGATTTCTTGTCGACAAGTTCAGCTAATTAAAGACATACCAAAATTGATATAACTGGTAACGACTGTCCACCGACTGTCCAATGAAATAACGAAATGCCCCCACTGTTTGAAATAGCGTCAATACTTCTCGTTCTCGAGTTCACTAAATATCCGGCCATTTTCTGGTTGAAACCACGTACTAAACGACCTATCTGAAACATCGGTCCTCTCAAATTCTTCAGCAGTACATTTCTGCAAACTCTAGCCTGAAGAAAAGAATAACATACATGTAGTTACACGTTTATTCTATACGTACAGCTAGGAAACCGAACTTTAATGTCCGACCATTGCAAATTCTGTCTATACCTTTGTCCCGTTCTGTCAACTTTACGGGCTCTAAATAATCAACATATGCGATAAATTTAACCGGATATCCACCGTAAAACAAAATATTACCAAATATGGTGCTGATGTACAGTGTGGTACTAAAACAGCACATACATATTTTGTCAGCAATAATTTTGATATAATAATACTCGCCAAGCCAGATTTGGCGCTGGAACTATTCAATAATTTGACCCTGATGAACTTTTCTTAAATACATCAACACAATCGGTGCCGATGTAGGCTCATGTATCTAGATTTAAATTTGAGCAGTTTCTATTGTAATGATATGCAAAACTGTCCATTGTGTATGGACCCCATTTCATATCTAAAACCTGAAATTCTAAATGTATGATAAACTTGTCGTCACTATCGGAACAACCATTAATATAGTTTGTTTCAAAGTTATCTCCCATTGGCAACCACCTAAGATTTAAATATCAGTATTATTATCAGAACAAATGTCATCCATCTTCAATAAAATGTGACTATCATATTAATGAGGCTTCCAACTATCAGTTGTCAGAGTTGATCTAGCATTTTTAGTCTGTATTTTCTATGACATTTCTTTTGCAATTTTAAACGTGGCTTTGCATCACAATATAGACATATTCAATTTCGCTCTACGTTGAGATAAACGTGATTTTATAGATACACCAACTACAGGTTTCTAAAACATATCAACATTTTTCATGATAATTATCGTAACCAGGTTCACTTGCGTCAACAAAGACGTTTACATATTTTTCTAACCCAAATCCACTGGCGTCAACAGAGACGTTGGCATATTTTACTAATCCAGCTCCACTGGCGTCAACAGAGACGTTGGCATATTTTACTAATCCAGCTCCACTGGCGTCCACAAAGACGAATGCCCGACTAACAGAATATCATATTTTTTATATATATAACACACTTTCTTCACATAATTATTTGTTTGTACTATGCATATACGTTCACTTTAAAAATACAATTTATCAGAACCGCGGCATACCAGCTGTCTCCTTGAACTACACATTTTTGTAATTCTATTCATACTTGTAAGCTAATTTTCTTACAGGAATCAGAACAAAACAGTTACTGACTTGCTACAGACATTCCATGTGACTTAGTCATTGTTTTTGGACATTTATTTATACCTTCGGCCAAGTGCCGTCCATATCCTGAACATACTGCATATATAACAAAGTTTCTTGCAACATTATTCTCATGCTAAAAGCCAAATGAAAATCATATATATATTTTTTTTTTTTTTTTTTTTTGACAGCGTACACAAACAGTATCGTAAACAGAGCAACCTCTTTAAAATGTCGCCAAATATTCTAAATTTGAACAAAACCAGCATTGTTTAACAACATGTAACATTTTTCTACAAAGTCAGTATCCCGAAATTGCTTTCTAGCAATATTTTCTATTTCTCATGTAGACGAAAAGTAAATAGTGTTATATAAAAAAGCAGCACTGAAAACTGTTTAATTAGCAGTTTCACCTCTTATTCTATTTCTATACCTTTTGAAACCAGCAATATTAAAGCTACTAACAAAATTTAGTCGGATGTCATGAAACATAGTGATACAGTGCTACAACTGAACCTATAATATCAAATTCAACAAGCAATCTCCTTATGATAAAACGTATCTCAACTTACTGAGTATCAAAACAGCTTTAAAAACCACACACTGAATTATACTGTCTATATTCATTACGGTTGGTGGTATCTAGCTTTATGAATCACCCTTCGTCAGTAAACTTGCACATACTGCATTACCATGTGTTATTATTATTATTTTTATCTAATAACGATTTTCAAATCAACATTCTTAGGCCATTTATGTAATGATGACTGACAAACCATGACCAAACATTTTGCATATTGTATCTTATTGCATCTAAGATGTACGCACCTGTAACCCGTGTTACCACAAGCTAATGCTTTACACACCAGTCGGCTGTGTCACCACAAGCTAATGCTTTACACACTAGTAACCTGTGTCACCACAAGCTTATGCTTTACACACCAGTAAACTGTGTCACCACAAGCTAATGCTTTACATCAAAGCAACCTGTGTCACCACAAGCTAATGCTTTACACACCGGTAACCTATGTTACCGCAAACTCATGCTTTACACACCGGTAACCTGTGTTACCACAAACTCATGCTTTACATACCGGTAACCTGTGTTACCACAAACTCATGTTTACACACCGATAACCTGTGTTACCGCAAACTCATGCTTTACACACCGGTAACCTGTGTTACCACAAACTTATGCTTTACACACCAGTAACATGTGTTACCACAAGCTAATGCTTTAAGCATGAACTGAGTTTACTGAAATTCTCTTTTACAAAATAATTTATCTAAATAACTAGTTCACCCACTGGAACCGAGCACGTGCTACTATATGCACAACTTTTACAATAAATATCAATGCTACTTATCTGAACTTTCTGTCTGTGACACACAACATGGAGCCCACCATGGGGCCTTCCAGTCAACAATGACCTGACTTTCTCTGTTATTCGGGTATATTTGCAGTCCTCGTTGAATCATCTGGCGAATCATTGAATCATTCTCGTGTTGTTTGCGTTTGTGCAAATTGTCTTCTCATCGACGGAATTCTCTCTCCATGGATCAAACGCTTTAAATTTACGTTGAATTATAATCGCTAAATGTTATAGTAAAGCTTCTGCGCGTTAACATTGTTCTAGAGTCCAGTATCAAGCTTAGAACAAGACGTGACCTGACTGACTGAAATCGTCTGGTAGAATGACCAAAACTTCATATCAATACACATTTTTCAACACAGAAAAATCCCGTGAAAATCAACCGACCAATACCATAATCACTCTATTAGAATCCGTTACGCGTTTAGACAAATATTTCACGCTATTACTATCGAAACGCGTGAAATAAATAATATACACTACTGATTAGATCAGATAAGGTGTTTAAATATTAATGATAATAAGCTCAAGATTTCGGTTATAACTGAGTATGAGATATCATAGTACATAACTTGTCACATTGAGCTCGCCACATTGAGCTTTGAGCTCAACACACTGAGCTCGCCACATTGAGCTCACCACATTGAGCTCACCACGCTGAGCTCGCCACATTAAGCTCGCCACATTGAGCTCGCCACATTGAGCTCTCCACATTGAGCTCGCCACATTGAGCTCACCACACTGAGCACGCCACATTGAGCTTGCCACATTGAGCTCGCCACACTGAACTCGCCACATTGAGCTCGCCACACTGAGCTCGCCACACTGAGCTTGCCACACTGAGCTCACCACATTGAGCTCGCCACACTGAGCTCGCCACACTAAGCTCGCCACATTGAGCTCGCCACACTGAGCTCGCCACACTGAGCTCGCCACATTGAGCACTCACACTGAGCTCGCCACATAGAGCACTCACATTGAGCTCGTCACACTGAGCTTGTCATATTGAGCACTCACATTTAACATTTTTGAAATACAAAAGTCAGATAAAAACCAAATTGGCAACAGTATCAATAACAGGAAGGGCAATATATCATGTGACTTCTTTGCAAAGTCAACAAGTATTTTTAAATTTACGCAAGGAAATTCATGCAACTATAAAATTGTGCACTTTTCTTGAAAATACACAACAAACACATATTAAGCTACTAATGAGAGCAAACGGAGAACATGCAGTATTCAGTTTCCCCATGTTTTAGAGGCAAAATCAAATTTCTGAAGAGCAGCATGGAACCGTATTAAAAATGATACAGAGATCGAACGAAGTTTGCAAACGTAGGGTCGACGTTTGAGGAAACGCCAGTCAAAATGTGCGAGGCGCATCAACTTAGCATAAAACCATTGAGTCTAGCTTAATCTTTAACTTTTAATACATAAAATGTTGTGGTAGATCTTTTTAATAATATATAACTTAAATACTTATGTTTAATGACAGACCATAATTCAATTTCGGGTTTACAATTTGAGAAATATCAAAACGTCAATAATAACTTCGCTGATTATTTTTGCATTGTGTAGTGGTTGCAGTAAGGTGATAGTTTTGTTTTAGCCATATTTTCTTAAAACATGCGTCGTTTTGTACAAACTTTTCTGCACTTGTGTCAGAAAGGCTGTAGTTTACTGTGATATAATTAGTTATTCTCTGTGTCCATGTGTATTAAAATGAGGAGTCTAGTCCACAAATTTATTGAATGACCCTCGTACATTCTAAATATCAAAGCTGCTTATGTGTTTTTCCCTATATATCTATGCAAAACTGGTGATCCACTGGGGCCGGGCCAATTTTGACAATATCAAAAAGTAATGTCACTGATGCTATAAAATTTTGCAAAATTTCAGAAAAATGCACAGAACAGTTCTTGAGATATGTGCATACACTTAGCGGCTTTTCTAACGCTACCTTTATATATTTCAGTTTTCTTTAAAACATTATCTACGAGCGTGGAAAAGCAACTTGACGGAGGCGCCCTTTAATATTGTTATGCAGAACCATACGTATCCGGGCCGAAAATATGTTCAGAATGAAACATCAAGGACAAAAATCGTAAAATTAATTGATAGCTCATACAATGGAAAGGTATATTAAAGTTGAAAAAAGTTTTTAAAGAAAGAATGATAAATTACTGAGAGAAACTAAAGGTGACAGTTGCGGGCTATAATAACTGATAATAGTCTACATCTACATCTATATGTTACATCAATCAGTCACACTTGACTACTATTTGACGGATGGTTACTGGTTAAGAATATAAGACCCAGAACAACATCAGAGCCCTCGAACAGATGCAAAGAAGAGCTGCTAGGTTTGTCACCAACGACTATTCATCAAAAACCCCTAGATGCGTCATGAAGATGCTTGAGGACCTCCAGTGGGTATCCCTGGAAAGCCGTCGGAGACAAGCCAGACTTCAGATGCTGTTCAAGATACACCACAGACTAGTGGACATCGAGACAAGCCAGTTTCTGAAGCCTGGTGACTCGCGAACTAGAGGAGGCCTGAAGTTCTTCCAGGAGCGCCACCATGACAAGACCTTGGGAACCTCGTTCATCCACAGAACCGTCAAAGACTGGAACCAACTTCCATCAAAGGTGACAGCAACTGACAACCTAGAGAGTCTCCAGACACTGATCAGAGCCTGAGATATAGGGCATCTACTGTATACAGTTTTTATAGTTTTAGTGAATTAGTCAGTGTGTTTGCGCATGTGTAAATAGTCTGTAGGACTCCTGCTCTGTAATTGGAAGAAGAAGAAGAAGAAGAAAGAGAAGAAAGTACTTAAATTCACAAAGCTCTTGTTGTTCATGAAACGTTAGAACTTCTAAACTTGATAAGACAACATGAAAGCTCTGGATGATTTAACATGTATGAGGACTGCAGTTTCCTTTTTGATGTATCTTGGGTCAGACTTCCTTTCCCCAATTTGGCCGAAAATCCGGCTTAAATTTCCCAAAAATGACAGACTAAGCCTACTTTTACATGGGCGTAGGAGCAGGGGGGGCCAGGGGGGGCCAGGCCCCCCCAATGTCTGGACAGGGGGGCCAACATATCTTTTGGCCCCCCCCCCAATAATTCAGACGAAAAGTATAATTTACAACCTAATATATCTCGTTATAGGCAATTTGGCTTCAGTTCTAAGTGAAAACGTATTAAAAATTTTTTTTGCTCGCTTCGTTCACAAAATAACTTCCTTATATAAAACCCATTGTTTGCAAAAAAATACTCTCGTGACAGAAATTGTACTCTTAACGTCACCCAACCCTCTTATACGACTTTGAGAGGTTGTCAATTATATATAAAGCCTTCGAAACAAACATTTTCACATTAAGCTTCAATCTTAAAATCGAGCAATTCAAATTTTGTGCAAACACTTTGATGTAAGAACTTTTAAAATTCCCTGTATTTAGGTCCATTTTTAACCAAATAAGGTATCTCGGAAGGCTCAGAATGCACCAGATTGATCCATTGTTTAGAACATTTTCCCGGGGGCAGGTCCCGGACCCCTTTATACTTGAACTGATTAACTTCCAGTTACCACGTAATTAATAAACAAAATTACCACAAAACCATAAACTGACAGTTATTATATAGATATAGAATGATTGTGGTAGTTTACGAGTACAATTTATGTACCAGTGTTTTATTGTGCAAACAATGGGTATTATCACATCTTGACATAATGTAGTTACTTTGCGAGCGGAGCGAGCCAAAAAATTTTTTTACCCTAAGTTGCCAAATGTTTGGCCCCCCCAATGTTGAAGACGCTCCTACGCCCATGTTTAAGGCCCCTTCCCAATTTTTGGAAAAAGGCCCTGGTATACACAATGTTTAACAATAACCTACTTTTATTTGTTTTACCATTACGGTGTGTGTGGTGCAATGGTTGTATGCATAGTTGTTTTCATTTGCGATAAATGAACGATAGTGGACGCTGCAAATTAATCGGAAGATGAAGATTTTACGTCTCACAACAATCTACTTTCGGTTTCAAAAAGTGATACACAGGCTTTATTGCTCAAGCGATACAATTATATGAGACAATTTCATGGTACAAAAGCGAACTTTGAATGGGACTTACGTTCACTTCAAGTCTACAACGTGACAGCTTTCGATAAAGATATATACTGAAACGTTTAAGTGTCTTCAAATCGAAAGTGCTTCCTTCTTGCTTCCTTGCCAAATTTGTCACTCGAGTGCGCATGTGCGAATTTTACGTTAGGCCAGACACAAACAAATTATTTTAGTGATGACGTCATTCTGTCATTATTATCCAATGTATTTACCGTAGACATCGTTATCTATTCGTTACATTTACCTGTTTCACTTTGCTATTATTTGATGTGTGGTTACTGATCAAGAAAATAAGAAACGGATGCAATAAAATAGGAAATATAGAAATAAGTAAATACTTCAAAGGTAGAACAAGACCTTAATTACACAGATTAGAAACCTGTTCTAATATACTTACGAAAACACTAATTAATAAGGTTATGCAATAGATTTATTATTCAGTTTTAATACGATATATCATTTATTGAAGCCAGTCAAGGAATAAAACAGTAGACACCGAAGAGCCAGACCAAAGACCTCAAAGGTCAAATACGAAAGAATTTCATAATTTAACTATAGTAACACATTTACGTAGATATATATTATAAAAAAGACGTGGCGTACTTGTAATCCACACACTATTCACTACTCAAAACAAGAATATATATTCACATTATAATTATTATATACGGTAGGATTTTGTGAAGAGTCTTATTTTAACATGCTTAGGGATATAGATATTAGTACACTCTACTTAAGGTAACAATAAAGAGGTCATAAGTTTGAAATATATACATTGAAATAGATAGCCATGACAGAATACCAGCATATCAACAATTTTATGAGAAAAATCAAACTTCAAGTTCAGGGTTTAGTTGTTAATGAAATTACAGTTTTGAAAGGACACGACTAAAACAAAAAATAACCCTTAATTCATCATTCAATACTTTTAGTTCCTTTTGTACTTATAGTTGGCACTGTATCTCTAGAAATGTCTAATTTTATTTACTATCCAAACTTTATATACCCTTAAAGCAACAGAATATGGAATATAACTTCTCTATAACAGGGTGTGCCCCCAGTCTTATATTAAGACAAGCTTTTTTAGTAATGCGTTACGATTATTATGCATGGAAAACAGAAGACGTTTGCAGTGAAAGTCTTAACTGGCCAGATTTGTTAGATACCGTGCATTAAGTTTATTCCAGGATAACAAGTGTGTGGGATCAATCAGTAACTTCAGTTTGTCACTGTCTGCCAAGCTATCTAATCCTGATTGACCTAACTTTTCTAGTTCCCTATTTATGTCATTTATAATTGGATCTCTCCTGATGGACAGTTCGGGGCAATGGAGGATGAAGTGTTCCAAAGTCCGGGACAATGGAGGATGAAGTGTTCTAAAGTCTCATTTTCAGTGCAGCAGATCAGGCAAGTAGGGTCTACCCTGTTCTGGTTTACAGGGCGCCTGTTGGACTGGAGCTGATACTGCCCTGAGAGCATTTTCAGCTGGACTATCAGCCGAGCGGATTCCCTTGAGGAGCCAATTGGTAGACGCAGCAAGGGGTGTAGCTTACCAGGTGTGAATAATTCTATATTCAGATTTCCAATGGAACTGTAATATTGACACCGGTCCAGAATCGCCTCCCTCCAGTAACTGTCTACTATCTTGTTTACACGGGACTTCCAATGTACTGATGTGGGCGGGTCCGATATATGCTCAAGTGGGTGACCTAGGTCATACTTCCAGAACACTTTTTTCACTTGGACTGTAACTGGAGTTTCTTTTCACAGTTATTTGTCTAATTGCTAATCTCCTTTCGACAGCTGATTTAGATTGGAGACAGACGTTGTTGTACATGGTAAGTACTCTCTTATCCACCTGAGCTTCAATAGGGAGTGTACCACTGATGATGTACACTGCTACGTCTGCACTATTGATGGGGATGGAGAGAATCTGCTTGAGCAACTTTTTCTGATAAGTTTCAAGGTTTTTGAGAGTTCTACCAGTTGGTATGACTATTTCGAGTCAGTAGAGCAGAATTGGGATAAAGTGAAGAGTGGCGATGTGGAGATTGGAGACAGGGTCATTAACATTCTCTCCGTGTAAGCCACTAGACATTAGACTATATGCTGCGCGGCGCGACTTTTTTATATTGTTGTCTACCGTCTGCTCCTCTGTATTCTGTTGGGTGCCTGAACGTTTAAGACCAAGGTGAGTGCTAACATGGATTGGGTGCAGTGCAAAGTGCACGCTATATGGGGTATAAATATCACGCTGTTTCTACACTTGACTCGTGTGTGTATACATCGGTGCTTGATTTTGAATATTGTATATATATATATAGCTGTCACTATTTTGTATATTTATGTGTTAGGTTTTGTAACAGACCATAAGTAAAGCACTCCGTATGAGGAAAAAAATTATGTTCGCAAGAAATGGCTTTAGCTGCGTATTTGTAGTACACACGAAATGACGCGTAGTTGGCAGTTTCTGTTGTTAATTGCAAAGAATTTATAAATTAACCATAATTAAGTTACTGAATTCCTAAATTGAGAAATGAACATTATAATTCTAGATAGGAAATTATTGAAGAACATTTGTAAAAGGAAAATTTGAAAAAAAAGTCTGTAGATAACCGGTAAAGTTAGAGACATTGTCCATAGTTCTTGGATGCCGAGTTAATCCCATTTTATCATTTTCAAGTATGGATACAAATTCAAATGAGAGTTAAAACATAGATTGGACCACAGAGTCCGTTTTTGTGCATAAAACTTGTTTTAGATATCCGATTTTAAAAATAAAGGACAATGTATCACGTTGAAGAGCTACGTTTATTCTACTGCATGAAGTAAGGCTCATTTTGTCCAGCTTTTATAACATACAGAAAATTAAGATTTGATTGAGGAAAAATCAGGTATTTTCTGATAAATTTTGGAATTTACAATAATTTGATGAAAATCAGAGTAGGTCTGGTCAAATATTTAGGTCTTTAATTATATGTCTTGTTAGTCTGGCATCCATTGTTGCTTTGGAGGAGGGCATTCTTGTATCTATTAAATTTCCAGGGTGATCGGGGGCCAAAGTAACCTTTTTTCAGCCATAATTAACATGTTACGATGTAGGATAAACTACGTACAATCCAAGGGGGATTCAAGACCTCCTTTCACCTACCGCGCATGTTTCAAGGGTTATAGCTTAACTATTTCACGGTGACGCCTCCTTTTTGCATGAAGCATTCACATCTATAAATGAGGCTAACCCGCTTATCCTAAAGTACTCCATAGAGCTGCATGAATTTATGCAGCTCTATAAGTACTCATATGCAGAATTGAGGAGTGAGGGTATCATTCAGGCACCATAGTGTACAACTGCCCCAGCTTTAGCATATTCCATGTCAAAAGTAAAACTCGAGGGGGTGGTCTACCCTCATATTAAAACATTGTATGGTCAGAGAGGTACGAAGGGTGCCATACCACCTCCCAGCGTTTATTCAACGTTTTCTCAATGTTGACGTTGTAACCATACAATTTATTTTTAACTTCTTTCTATTGTATATCTTGATTATTATTAAGATATGTTCGTTCGACACAATAAACCAGTTTAATAACACTTTCAAACAGTATAAGTATAACTATATTAGGTATTTTGTATTTCCGATCTGTATAACAAATTTCCGATTTGTCCGATCTGCATGGAATATTCGATGCGTATATTTGTGGTACAGAATATTTAGTGTCTTGTAACCTAACAACAAAAACTCACAAACTTTCTACTTTCGATTTCATTTTGTAGAATTTTCAAGAAATTGTGATGTGATTTAGTAGGTCAGAAAGATGAATCCGTTTAATAGAACGATATATATGCTTAGGCAAATTTAAATGCATATAAGCTAAACATTGAACTGTTAACAACTAAAAGAATCTTTGAAGAATCTTCAGCAGTTCAGGCGCAGGCGTAATTGCCTAACTGACATTATTAACTGCAGGTAAATAGATTTACTGAAAACAGACTCTACTGTATAGTTTTTCATCTTACTTAAAATATTGTCGATAATTATAAGGGAACAGCGTACTTCGTCCTATTTTTATACGCCCGTTGAAAAACGGGACGTATTATGTGAACACCCTTGGCGGGCGTGCGGGCGTGCGGGCGTGCGGACGTGCGGGCGGGCGGCGGCGTCCAGAAATTTGTCTGTACTCTTACTCAAACAGTTTTTGTCCCATCGTCTTCAAACTTGCTGACAATGCTAATTGGCATAATATCTAGGCCAAGTTCAATTATAGGCCAAATCGGTTCAGGCCTTCTTGGGTTATGGTCCTTCTTTTACCAAAAAAATGTGAAATTGGCCTTGTCTGTACTCTTACTCAAACAGTTTTTGTCCGATCGTCTTCAAACTTGCTGACAATGCTTATTGGCATAATATCTAGGCCAAGTTCGATTATAGGCCAAATCGGTTCAGGCCTTCTTGGGTTATGGTCCTTCTTTTACCAAAAAAATGTGAAATTGGCCTTGTCTGTACTCTTACTCAAACAGTTTTTGTCCGATTGTCTTCAAACTTGCTGACAATGCTTATTGGCATAATATCTAGGCCAAGTTCGATTATAGGCCAAATTGGTTCAGGCCTTCTTGGGTTATGGTCCTTCTTTTACCAAAAAAATGTGAAATTGGCCTTGTCTGTACTCTTACTCAAAGAGTTTTTGTCCGATCGTCTTCAAACTTGCTGACAATGCTTATTGGCATAATATCTAGGCCAAGTTCGATTATAGGCCAAATCGGTTCAGGCCTTCTTGGGTTATGGTCCTTCTTTTACCAAAAAAATGTGAAATTGGCCTTGTCTGTACTCTTACTCAAATACTTTTTGTCAGATCGTCTTCAAACTTGCTGACAATGCTTATGGGTGTAATATCTAGGCCAAGTTCGATTATAGGCCAAATCGGTTTAGGCCTTCTTGGGTTATGGTCCTTCATTTACCAAGAAAATGTAAAATTGGTCTTATCTGTACTCTAACTCAAACCCTTTTTGTCTGATCGTCTTCAAACGTGGTGACAGCAGTTATGAGCATAACATCTAGGCCAAGTTCGATTATAGGCCAAATCGGTTTAGGCCTTCTTGGGTTATGGTCCTTCTATTACCAAAAAATGTGAAATTTGGCCTTGTCTGTACTCTTACTCAAATAGTTTTTGTCCGATCGTCTTCATACTTGCTGACAATGCTTATGGGTGTAATATCTAGGCCAAGTTCGATTATAGGCCAAATTGGTTTAGGCCTTCTTGGGTTATGGTCCTTCATTTACCAAAAAAATGTTAAATTGGTCTTGTCTGTACTCTTACTCAAACAATTTTTGTCTGATCGTCTTCAAACTTGGTGACAATGCTTATGGGTGTAATATCTTGGCCAAGTTCGATTATAGGCCAAATCGGTGCAGGCCTTCTTGGGTTATGGTCCTTCTTTTACCAAAAAAAATGTGAAATTTTCCTTGTCTGTACTCTAACTCAGACAGTTTTTGTCCGACCGTCTTCAAACTGGGTGACAACGCTTATTGGCATAATATCATGGCCAAGTTTGTTTTTAGGCCAAATCGGTGCAGGCTTTCTTGGGTTATGGTCCTTCTTTTACTAAAAGAAGGTTTTGACTTAATATGGGCTTTTATTTCATAATCAATATTTTTTGTCACTAGCACACCCAAGACGGGCGTATTTTGTGACAATTTGGCACTCTTGTTATGTTTTATATTTAAAGAAACGTGTTCAAACAGAAAGTAGAAACAGTACAGTATCCAGTCCAAGCTTCTTAGACGATGATTATTCCATTTCAGTGATTATTCCAATTCATCGAAGATCGACGTCAGTCCAGCGCCGTAACTACACTGAGGCCAGGCGAGGCAGCTGCCTCGCCTAAAATTTGCGGACCAAACATTTTTTTTGTTATTAATATATCCATGTAATAAAATATCCCTGAATATATTTAAAGTAGAATGTATCAAATTGTCGCATGAAATAAACAATGAGGCAATTTATTCTGAGGCACTACGGTGATCTAGTATGCCGCGCCGTAACTACATTGCAGCTGCCTCGGCTAAAATTTGCACACCTAACCTTTTGGTGGAAAATTTGTCTTCTGAATAACAAAAAATATTACAAGCTGTCGCAAGTTATAAACAAAGAGTGCAACTTGAGGCACTAGATTTGCACCTTAATGGAAGTATACCTAGAGCAACTTGAGGCACTAGATTTGCACCTTAATGGTAGAATACATAGTGCAACTTGAGGCACTAGATTTGCACCTTAATGGTAGTATACATAGTGCAACTTGAGGCACTAGATGTGCACCTTAATGGTAGTATACATAGTGCAACTTGAGGCACTAGATTTGCACCTTAATGGAAGTATACCTAGAGCAACTTGAGGCACTAGATTTGCACCTTAATGGAAGTATACCTAGAGCAACTTGAGGCACTAGATTTGCACCTTAATGGTAGAATACATAGTGCAAATTGAGGCACTAGATTTGCACCTTAATGGTAGTATACATAGTGCAACTTGAGGCACTAGATGTGCACCTTAATGGTAGTATACATAGTGCAACTTGAGGCACTAGATTTGCACCTTAATGGTAGTATACATAGTGCAACTTGAGGCACTAGATTTGCACCTTAATGGTAGTATACATAGTGCAACTTGAGGCACTAGATTTTCACCTTACTGGTAGTATACCTAGTGCAACTTAAGACACTAGATTTGCACCTTAATGGTAGTATACATAGTGCAACTTGAGGCACTAGATTTGCACCTTAATGGTAGTATACATAGTGCAACTTGAGGCATTAGATTTTCACCTTAATGGTAGTATACCGGGCAGTTTCCGTTTATTTAATATAGAAAGAAAGTGGCACCGGCACACCCTCTCCTAATATCTAAAATCCAGGTCAATGTTCTGTGAGTAAAAATTATGCCAATTTTCGCTCGCTACGCTCACATGGTACTGTTTACAATCAATTTAAGGATAAAGGTAGCTACACACTTAAGAGTATAAGCATGTGCATATAAGTATTTTCTTCTTTGAGCTCTTGTTTGCTATGAATTTCTTGATGTTCCGTTTCAATACCAAATCAAGGGACCAAAGAATGTAGCAGATGGATTCGTTGTTTTAAAAGTCCCGTGGAGCATGACATTGATTCCTTAATTTACTTGCATTCAAATCGTTCAAGCTTCCCCTTAACACAAATGTGCAGCCTATGAGTCTGTAGGATATGCTGATGAAAGGTGTCTCGAATAGAAAAACGATCCTGTCGCAAATGGTTCTCTTCAGAAAATAATGCTTTTTCGAGCTGGCTTCGCCTTCACAACAGCTGTATCAGTGACTATTATCAATTAGAAAAATAGTTTCTATAAGCTACATAGATAAATCTATAAGTGAATACTATCAAATACAGAATATGTTTTGGCATGGTGGTCAAATAATATAAATAATGTTTGTCTAGCTCGCTTCGCTATTCTACTTTTCTGATTATGTCAATGTTGAAAGTGTATTCGGTGGTTTAATAGCGTGCTTTCAGAAACGTTCTAGGTTAACAAATACACCGGACCACTACATGGTCATAACTAAGGGTTTCATCGGGCGCAAACGTACCCCTTTTACACTAATTTAAGTGGTCCTTGTTAGGAGTGCAATGTTTTACATTTGTAAATAAATTCGGCTCGCTTCGCTCGCCAAATGATTGAACACATATTTAAGAATGTCATGTAGAGAATAGTTTGTGCTACCTGAACCTCAGATAAATCATGATCTTTTCTCTTGCCAAATAACTACTCGATTGAAATATCATGTAGAAAACTAGTTTGCATGTCATGCAACTTGGAGAAACAGTGCATTTTCTTTGGCTAGCTTTGCTTGTCACCTAACATTAATCTTTCATAAGTTCGTGTAGAGAGTGACGAATTTATGTGACATGCAGGTCAGGTAAATAATGCGAGGATTGATCATACCATTTAGAGATCGAGTTTGTGTGAGCTAGGGCAAAGCATGCATCTTTAAGGAGTAAGTTTGTGCTGAAAAATATTGCATTTTCCTTTTTTGTACGAGCCCCCCCCCCACGAAATTCGTTGTCTACATGATATTATTAATGGGTATAAGGTATTTGGCGAGCGAATTCGTAGATAACGAAATATGTGGGCTGATACAAATAGTGCATTTTTTGTGGCTCGTTTCGCTCGCCAAATAATTTATAAGCATTAATTAATAACATTTGTGTGGGCTCGGCCAAATAGTGCATATTTGCAATAAATTATGCGATTATTAATATCATGCAGAGAAGAAATTTGTGTCAGCTTCCTCAAGTAGTCCTTTTTTCTGGGTCGCTTCGCTCGCAAAATACATTGTAAATATTCAAAATAGCATGCACAGAACGAATTAGAACGTCTCCTCCTGTAAATACCCCGTCACCCAATCAAGACCCGATTTCGCACCCCTTAGGAAAATTCCTAGTTACGGTCCTGTCCTGTCCAGCCGCAAAATTGCCTCGGCTAAAATTCGTGTCTGGGTACGGCACTGCAGTCAATAATTGATCATTTAGTTATGGTACCCAGAACTATACAGTATCATGTATTAAATTCCTGTAATAATTTGTAAACAAGACCCTTGAATGAACCATTTTGTAACAAATATTAATATATTTTCTAATTAATGCGATAAGTGTCATAAGCATTGTACTGTTGAGCACACGTGATGTTATTACATAATAGAATGGTTACGTACTTGAGTTGACTAATGCACAAGTTAGTTGCATCCACAGTCCCCCCACCCCGGGGATGGCCGGGGAAACAGCCATGTTTTTACCTTCCACCTTCCCTGCACTGTCGGGGAGATGTTTGATTTTTTTCTCCGAACCAATACCCTAGCTGGGGACAATAACAATATTTATAGTTGTTGTGGGGCCAGGGAAATACCAGAGATTTTACCATCAGCTGTTCCCAACAGGGCCGTGGAAGGCAAGGGTTTTTACTACCCGAAAGTAAAAATCCTGACCAATCCCATGGGTGGGGGGCCGTGAATGCAACTGACTGGTGTATAATGGCTCACATCATTTAAGACTATAAGCTCGATCACTCTGGTACGAGGAGACCATTGCAGAGTAAGCACATCTCGTCTGCCACTCTCCCGTCCACAAACAGAACACCAAGACGGACAAATCACGGACAATCTCTAGGACCAGTCGGGCTAAAGTTTGATCATCATTCTGGTCCATTGGACGGACTGCGAGCAAAACACAACAAAGTGCTACCTGTATGGTCACTTACCTACCTAACTGGATAAGCCTACCATATGTACATCACAGGAACCCAATATTTTATATAAATGTCACCAAAACATATAATTCATTCAACAAGTGGACAGGTGGTCTAGTGGTAAGAGCTACATCCTCGCCCATATGGATTATCCTGTGGTGTGAAGAAATTAAAGCTACATCCTCGTCCATATGGATTATCGTGTGGTTTGAAGAAATTAAAGCTACATCCTCGTCCATATGGATTATCCTGTGGTTTGAAGAATTAAGAGCTACATCCTCGTCCATATGGATTATCCTGTGGTGTGAAGAAATTAAAGCTACATCCTCACCAATATGGATTATCCTGTGGTGTGAAGAAATTAAAGCTACATCCTCGCCCATATGGATTATCCTGTGGTGTGAAGTTATTAAAGCTACATCCTCGCCCATATGGATTATCCTGTGGTGTGAAGCTATTAAAGCTACATCCTCGCCCATATGGATTATCCTGTGGTGTGAAGAAATTAAAGCTACATCCTCGCCCATATGGATTATCCTGTGCTGTGAAGAAATAAAAGCTACATCCTCGCCCATATGGATTATCCTGTGGTGTGAAGAAATTAAAGCTACATCCTCGCTTATATGGATTATCCTGTGGTGTGAAGAAATTAAAGCTACATCCTCGCCCATATGGATTATCCTGTGGTGTGAAGAAATTAAAGCTACATCCCGCCCATATGGATTATCCTGTGGTGTGAAGAAATTAAAGCTACATCCTCGCCCATATGGATTATCCTGTGGTGTGAAGAAATTAAAGCTACATCCCGCCCATATGGATTATCCTGTGGTGTGAAGAAATTAAAGCTACATCCTCGCCCATATGGATTATCCTGTGCTGTGAAGAAATTAAAGCTACATCCTCGCCCATATGGATTATCCTGTGGTGTGAAGACATAAGAGCTACATCCTCGCCCATATGGATTATCCTGTGGTGTAAAGACATAAAAGCTTAAATGTATTTATCCAAGACATTGTGTTGACTAGCACTCAGAGAAAAAGTTTAGACATGTTAAAGCCAGATGGCCACACACTATATGAGATGACTTTATTAGTTTGGAAATAAAATAAAAGAAATGTAAAAAAGCTTTTAAAATATTAAATCAAAGAGTAAAACTATTTTTACCGATTTTTTGGTAAACAAGAAACTTAACTCAACTCTAGATATCTTATTATCTAAGTTAATATAATTTTACAAATTCTGCTACAGTTTTATTTATGTGAAACTGCATTACAAAAATAGGCTATTATATCTTTACACTTTGATTTACTTATTTCAGTTTATCAATAATACATTCTTCTGAAAAATCTGATGTTAAAAGACGTGTTACCTGTTACAAAAAATGTAGCATAATGGCAAGGCCAAATTCAGCACTTGCAGTACAGAAGATGAAACTGGATATTTCCGTGAGAGATACTATAACACCATCCACATCTGGTGCTCAGGTCGTCATTGACTGGTTTGAAACTGATAGAGTTTGTGGTAATTTCTAGTTTCTATACTATGCATTGTGTTTAATTTCTATATGCACCGAGAAAAAAGTTTGAAAGGGCATTCAGACTTGCCAACACATATCTGTGAGTCCATCTTTCCATAAAAGTATTGTGTCGCATGTACTATGATTGAACTTGAGTCATACAGATTTATTGTACAGATCTTTCAAAGACAACGAGAAGCGTTATGTAGTCGATTCAATAAGTAGTTCTAATAAGGGAACTATCCCATTCGAAAGAGTAGTCGCGAATACAGTTTTTTTTGCATTAGATAATTTTAAGAGAATTAAAATGGAAGGCAACATATTTCATCTGATTCTCAGTGACAACCTTACAATAAATAGCCAATATGTTTAATATACTTGCAGATTTAAAATGGGCCAAATTGTCAACATACCATAATGTACAGTTTCCAGCACCTAGGGGATATCCTGACGCTAGGATACTGATACTATTGGAGGAACTGTTGAAAGAAACAACTAAAAAAGGACTACACTCTGTTGCGTTCCCTGTTTATGATTTTGGACGTTTAAACATAAGTTCCTTTGTTCCATTACTGTTGCAAGCTGCCTTGGCAACTGGATCTGACGCAACTATATTTTTATGTACTTGGGGGAAGACACAATGTCAAGAAACGAAGGATTATCTACAATCTACTGAGTATCAATGTATGTATCTCGTAATTAATACAAAATGTTTTTAAACCAAATGTCATTACCAGTTTGATATAAATTCAGTCAGTCTGTCAGCCTGTTCGTCTAGAAAATATGGATTCTGCAATAATAATTTTCAAGCTAAGTTTATGAAACTTGGTATGTTAATTGATAGGGAACAATAAGGAGATTATGCATGTCTAATGTTTTTTGGACTCTGACAAAAGCTGTGGTTGTCATGGCAACAGAAACATTGACAACCTGGGAGCCTGGTAGGGGATTTCTGTATTGCCTGCAATTCCTAATTACTTGTTGAAATAGTTGTGAAAACAGTATTATTTAGAAAATACTTACCATAAAGCACATAGCAATTCAAAATATATCTGAGCCATCCTCGAGAACAACTTGGCTTAGTGACAAAATTATGGGATCTATGCTACTGAAACCTGTGACAATTCAAAACCTGTGACGGTTCTAAATATATGAATTGCCTAAACCTGTGATTGATAAATGTCCTATGATAAATGAGAACAGCGTGATGGGTTTTTAACTCACCTTAGCACAAAGTGCTCAAGGTGAACTATTGTGATACCAAGATGTCCGTCGTCATCAACTTTTTGCTCATTTTACACTCTAGAGGGCACAATTTTGACTCAATCCTTTTTAAACTAAGTCACAACGTTTGTCTCCATGCTCAACTTCAAATTGTTTTGCACATGTCGTGAAATGACGGTTTAAGAACCCCTTAATAGACAATAAAATTAATAAAATCTTACCCGTCTTATTGACATGCTAGTTTCGAGCATTCCCATCACACGTGTGCAGTCTTCAAATAACATTCTCACTGCATATTATGAAATATTTTTATGGCCAAATGTTTGGGGATTTAATGTCAATGTGTATGAAATGATTAAAAATCAAAACTCACATATTCGGAGTTCCAAAAGTTCTGCATCTTAATTAAAAAATTATTTTTTTGGAATAGTTAACTTAAAAGAACTTTTTACGAACACTGTCCATTTGCGTACCCTTAGTGTTCATGTTGAACCTATTTCCGTTGTGTTTCGTCACGCTTGAATGATTACACTTATCACAAAGTGTAAAACGTCTATTCAAGCAAGCATAATTTGGGTTATTGATTTTCGACTTAATTGTCACTTCCAATTTAGTTGCAATGTGTCTGTGATACGAAAAAACACAAAAAGTTAGTCAAATAAGTTAGAAATGTACTCTTAATTGGATTGCAAAAATGGATCTGGTGAACGTGTGCATGTATATAATACGGTAGAGGCTGGTGTTTCACTAAAACTACTTTGTGTCGGATAAAATTGACATGCCTCTATCAAAAAAAGACTGTGGTATCATCTCCATCAGAAAAACCCTGTATATGACGTACCACGTGACCACAGGTCAAGGGTCAATGCCGCTGACAAAGACATGAAATACTGCTATATTTTTGCACTAAATACAACTGCATTGTTGTAGCATAATTGTAGTCCACCCAACATTCAAATCATGGGAAACTTCCTTGCATTTTGCGTTTTTATGACAAGGAGGCTGTTTCCTAAAATCTGACCTGTTGCACAGACTCTATTACAACATCAACACCTATCTGTGGTCAACGATAGATAATATTTGGTAATTATGTACTTAAATTACCTCCCTTACACTGCAAAATAGTAGTTTATCGCTGGGTGTACTTTGGAATAATTGGATGGTGTCACATGTGGTTTTATTATGGATCAATATATATCATAAAATCGATAACTGTCATTGATTTATATCAAGTATACATTTATCTACACATGCGCACTTGAATTATCATAAATAAGTGGGATATTCAAATAAAAAAGACACACACAATGTTGGATGCCAAACTTTTGGAACTCAGTATATTTGAGTACGGTAGTTGATTTTTGCGTAAATCTGGATTTTTCTTCTTCGGTGTTTTAAGGGACTAAACTCCATTTTGATGATAAAAACATGTTTTATTAGACGTTTTAATCACAAAACTGTGTTTAACGAATACGTAAAAAATTCTTACAATTTACATTACGATCAAAGGCGCTATTGATGAAAACTATCGAACATGTTTTACCGACCGTTAATTAGGTAACGGCTTTTCTTGGTATTTGAACACCACCCTACGCTTCACAACATTGAATATACATTTTAATGCATTAGTCACACAATATATTTTTGGTTTTTAAATTTAATAAACCGACGTAATGCGATTATTTTTCTTCTAGATGAATAAGTCCAGATTCATATATAAATGTAAATTTGAATTATACCGAGCATAGCCTTTATTTGCTTTATTTCTACTGAAGTATGGCGGGCGCATATATGTGCCTCCACCTGGATTCGAACCCAGGTCGCCAGATTAGACGGCGAGCGCACTACCCACTGAGCTACGGAGGCACATAAATATATAAATGTATTAGGTAGGTCAAGCCAAAAAAATGTGATTTTACACCTTTGTTTTAACATGTTTCATTACATTATGTTATTTTACAGGTTTGTATGATCGCCGCAATTCTGCTGACAGAGAAGTTCTCCCTATAGAATATATTACCTATGACCTACTTCACTTTTATGAAGACCAGGCGCTTGATAGAGTAAAACAACTTGGGTGTTGTATTAAATATGAATCAGGCAATTTAGTGATCATTGGTTCAAGAGTTCAAGAATGTAAAAAAATTATCAAGCAAGCTATAGCTTTGGTAAATGATTTATGTACACAGGATATTAATACTGTATCCTTTGATCAAAAGTCCCTACAAGATGCGATAGACAAAATTTGTATGAGGAACAAAAAGCATTACTGCTGTTTTAACAAAGCCAATCCTTTCTTGCTACACATTTATGGTAGAACAATGGCTAGTATTAGTAGTGCTAAGCGGGAAATTGAAAGAGTAGCCAAAACAAGCAAAAGTCCTGGGAATGATAGTGCCAATGTTGGTCGTGATAGAGGCCAGAATCCAAAGTCTGCAGGTAAATCCAGAAATGTTGTTCTCGCCAGAAATGTGAGAACATTTCATACCAAAGAAAACATAAAGATTGTAGTTTATGAGGGTGATATTGTGCAGCTAAATGTTGATTGCATTATAAATGCTGCCAATATTGGTCTAACTAATGAAGGTGGGTTAGCTCAAGTGATTGCCAAAGCTGCTGGACCAGAGTTCACCAAAGAGTGCAAGCAATATATCAAGAAATCCAAATTTCTGGGTGTTGGAGAGGCTTGCAAGACAACTGCTGGAAAGTTGCCATATAAATGTCTGGTGCATACTGTTGGACCATGTTGGTACGACTATAAACCTCTCACACAAGTATGTATTAATTTATATCACATGACTTTCCTTTTATCTGGGTTAGTACAGCAAGTACATATAATCTTATACATAACATGTGCAGTATAAGGTCATACTACAATGGCGTGTTTTTCCAATAAAACAGTTTGTATGTTGCGTTTTCATTGTTGTATGTCAAAGGGCCGTCTTATAAAATTTCGAAAACTTGTTTAATATAAATTTATATCAATTGACAACTTGTGATAGATCCTCCATATGCTTGACCATGTTCCAGGTGTAGCCTAGTGAACACTTTCTGAGCACAGTAAAGGGAACTGACTCTGTTCTGATTACAAATGAAGCAAATGCTACTACAATTTTAGGGTTCCTACCACAGCAAATAGGCTTGCGATAATTTTATCAGCTTATTCAATAATTATATATTGTTATTGCGTCTTACTAGTTTCCGACCACAATCAGACGTTGTAACAACTTTGCACTCAGACGTTGGTTAGACATAGGGGTTTTAACATTGGATTACGGTCTCCGATGTCGCGACCCGAATCCAACATTGATCCAACGTTGTACCGACGTCGTGTGTTTGCTGGGTGGTCTACTGTTGCAAAATTTGTTATTAAATAAACGCATATGGTCAATTATATACTAAAATAACACTGATAAATCATGCATGCTTGATTTTTCCACCTATAAAGCTTATTCCAAATTTTCCTGCCTTTCTTGTTATCCTTGGCGCACCATACACTTATAAACCTCATAATTTGTGTGTACAGTGATTTATGTTTGACCTTTAATATGGCATGTATATGGCTATTCAGTACCATGTGTGGTAAGGGGACTATATTTTCATAGAATGGTAAGTCATGTGTGGCTATCTTGTACAGGGCTCGACACTAACTATTTTTGGTCACTGGGGCGGGGCAGCAAAGAAACGTAAAATTTGTAAATAAAACAGTTACTGGTCCTTCAAGATTTTCACTGGTCCTTCTTGAATTTCACTGGCATCGGACCTGTGTTAGTGTCAAGCCCTGTTGTACTGAGTATTGCATGCTTTCTACTACTATTAATGTAATTACGTTTATTTCATTTGTCACATGATTTTTTTTCAGCAATCAATTGATAGATGTAAGCATGATTTAAAATCTGCTGTGATAAACAGTTTGAAGATTGTTGATGGCAGAATTAGGAGTATTGCATGTCCTTCAATAAGCTCAGGTATGTTAACATCCAATTCTTCCAACCAGGCCCCGATCTCCCGAAACTTCTCAATCTGAGATATCTGTCACTTCAAATATTGCTATGTGTAGTTTGGATAATTTCCATGGGAGTAGGTATTTCAAAATTGACATTATAAACATAAAACATTATTTTTTAGATTTTTACAGTAAAATTTAATGAGTTTGAACATCATTTTTATCGGAAATTCGGACTCTGATTTGAGCAAACTCTCAATTTGAGATAAAATTTCCAATTGAGATGTTTCAGGAGATCGGGGCCTGGCCCTATAATCACTCTTTGTTGGTCAGTGTGAGTAAGAAGATAAACACATGAGTGATGATATGCAGTTAATGCTTGTATTTATTCCTCCCCATCTTTGATGAGGGACTATATTGCTTTGCTCATGTTTGTCGGTCTGTCAGTCGGTAGACCACATGGTTTCCGTTCAATAACTCAAGAACGCTTTGCCATAGGATCTTCAAAATTTACATGTTGATCAACAAACTATGACCTGAACCATTTTTAGACGAAATGTTTTCCATTCAATAACTCACAAATGCTTCGCCATTGGAATGATTGGGTCGTTAAACTGTACATGTAGGTTTGTCAGCAACAGTAGATGACCCTATTAATTTTGAGGTCAGTAGGCCAAAGGTCAAGGTCGCTATGACCTTTACCATTTTCTACTATTGTGCTGCCATGGGGACATACATGTTTTACAAACATCTCTTCTTCTTGTTAATGTTCCACCTACAACACACACACTACTTTTATTAGGCCCATAATGGTCAGTCGGTCAGTCAACCTGTTTGTCCGTCAAAAAAATCTGGATCCTGCCATAACTCAAAAAGTTTTTAAGCTAGGTCTATGAAACTTGGTATGTGGATAGGGACTGAATTATTGTTTTATTCAGACAAAAATTGTAATTACCATGGCTACCGAAACATTGACAACTTACCAGGTAGGGGACTTCTGTATTGCTTGCAATTTCTAATTACTTTTTGTTTATATTGAACAAGTTGTGTTCCAAACAAGATGTAGATGAAGAGTGTATCTCAACCTCTGTTTTATTTGCACGGTGAATTGCATTCTTATATTATGTGCATTCATGTTACAATTAAAGGGACTCAACTCCAGTTGGTAAATTGCAAAATTTATCTAAAAGTTATCTTAAAATCACATTTTTTTGGCTGGACCGACCTAATACATTTATATAACAATCTGTACTTATTCATCTAGAAGAAAAATAATCGCATAAAGTCAGTGTATTACCTTTTCCACCCCTAAAATCTATTGGGTTGCTAACGTTATAGGATATATAATTTAATGTTGGAGTGTATAAATGCTGAGAAACGCTGTAACGGATGGTAAATATTTTTCGACAGTTTTCGTCAATAGCGCCGTTGATCGTAATGAAAGTTGTAAGAATTGTGATTAAAATGTCTACAAAACGTGTCGAAATGGAGTTTAGTCCCTTTAAAACATAATAATGTCTCTTCATTGATTGTTTTTGTAGGAAAGTTTGGTGTACCACGTGAGCTTTGTTGTGTCCAGTATGCTCAAGCTTTGATTGAATACAGCAGAGAAACATATCATCCTCTCATGGAAATTCACTTTGTGGATAAAGATGCTAGTATGGTACAAATGATTGGAGATACATTTGATTCCATGTTCAACTTTGGAAAACCTCCTACAAGTTATAATGAGAAAGTGTATGTTAGTCAAAGTTTCGGTACTCATTCAGGTGGGTATACTTGTACTACTAGTATATATATAGTTGGGGTGTAACGGTACGATCACCTCATGATATACTACGTACCGTCAAATTTTCTAACGGTTCGGTATATTTCGGTGTGATACAATATTCTCTTATCAGTAGCTTAAATAATAATAAATACTTCAATTTTTAACTGATAATGAATTGGTTGCTTATATAGCAGCAATTATATGTATGATGCGCCTATCAACTATTTTCGACAATTTTCGATAATTTCGACAAGATGCAGCATATATTAATACAAATAAAACGAGTGATACGTGGTAATTGTACATAATCAGTTGACTGTCAGATATTTTCGTTGTCTGGATATTATTTTGCTCATAAAAAAGCTTATACCAAACCGTAACGAAATTTAGAAGTCTTGTACTGTGAACCGTGTGAGACTGAAGTGTGGGGTGTTTCGTGAACCGCGGTATACCGTTTTAACCCTAATATATAGAGCATTTTTATTTACCAGATTTTCATTGAACGTTGTATAAATTACAGTGCAAAGCATAATTAGAGCACTGTCGTAACTAGAACCAAAATGTTATTGTGAGAATGCATAGTCAATGATTTTCGCACATTTTATTACCTACTTTAATATGTCCTTTGTTTAATACAAAATAAAAACATTTCGGCTGTAAAAATACAAAGTGCACAAACTGGTGATGCAGGAAGACAGTCTACTTTGAGTGATATACACATACTGCCTATCTGCAGAATATCTTAGAGCTGCTAAACAATGTGTATGTATAATGTTCTGTTCGAATAGGTTGATATCCAGAACGCTGTGCAAGGTGGTTTTCCCCTTAATTTACATGTAGGTACGAACAAATACGGCCTAGTTAGACTGGTTTTGTATTCATCTATGCAAACACAACTGACCCCAACTCTATTGTCCAGATATGAATATTCAAATGACACAAGGATTATAACGGTAAAAATCTATTTGTACCTACAGATTAGTGGAGATCCGGAGTAGGTCTATTAAATATTTCTCATTTATATTACAGGAGCTGGAGCGACAGCTGGTTCCTATGACAAACAAACAATGAGGTACCCATCCTGGATGTACACTACACCACCTAAATGGCATCAGAATGAATTCACATGTACACTTGGACCAAACCAAAATGTCTACGTCTACACTGGAGACATAATGAAAGTACGCAAGATTGATTTGATTGTATGCGGAGATGTTCCGATTGGGAAACCGCTTGGATATTTGGCAAAATCATTATGGGAAACATGTGGTGAAGTGTACAAGAAAAACAAACGTGATGCATTTAAAGGCAAATCTGAAGGAGACATAGTTTTCTGTAGAACTGAGAAATACAGATTTGTTGGTCATGTATTACTGATTCCCAGAGATAAGTTCAAATCTGACGATGAACGCCGAAAGAAAATCAGTCAGTTATTTTGTACAGTATTTGATGGCATGAAAAGTCGAGGCTGTCAAACTATGGCTATTCCATTGATAGGCACAGGTGAGGCTACATAAGTTCATGGTTTGATTTTTAGCTCACCGTGAGCTTTTGTGATCACTCTTCGTCCACCCGTCCGTCAACAATTTGCTTGTGTTCACTCTAGAGATAACAGTTTTGATCCAATCTTCATGAAACTTGGTCCGAATGTTGTTCTCTATAAATTCTAGGCCAACTTCAAAACTGGGTCATGTGGGGTCAAAAACTATGTCACTAGGTCAAATCTTAGAAAAAAAACCTTGTATTCACTCCAGAGGTCACTATTTAGATCCAATCATCATGAAACTTGATCAGCATGTTATTCTCCATGAAATCTAGGCCAAATTTGAAAAGGGGTCATGTGGGGTCAAAAACTATGCAACTAGGTTAAATCTTAGAAAAAACTTGTGTTCATTCCAGAGGTTGCTGTTTTGATCCAATCATCATGAAACTTGATCAGAATGTTTTTCTCCATGAAATCTAGGCCAATTGTGAAACAGAGTCATGTGGGGTCAAAAACTAGGTCACTAGGTCAAATCTTAGAAAAACCTTGTATTCACTCCAGAGGTCATGGTTTTGACCCAATCATCATGAAACCTTGATCAGAATGTTGTTCTCTAGGCCAGGTTCGTTCCAGAGGTCACTGTTTTGTTCCAATCTTCATGGTCAGAAGTTGTACTGATACCTAGACCAATGTGCAACAGGTGAGCGACCTAGGGCCCTTTGGGCCCTCTTGTTATGTATAAAGTAAAATTATGAATTAAATTTTGTGGTTCACCTTCGACCACAAAATCAAATCCCATCGAACCTTGTATTTATTTCCTGAAATGCATAATCCACGAATAAATGTCCATTCGAAATGGTAGTTTTAACCAAAACCATGAGTATTTGTCCCATTGAAAGTAAATGTTTTTACAGTATTGATATTTTTATAATTTTTAAAACTGTCTCCTTTACGGCACCATTCCTTTTTATGCCCCCGTATCGATAATGCCCCCGTATCGATAGATTGGGAGGCATATAGTAATTCACCTGTCCGTTCGGCCGTTCGTCCGTCCGTTCGTCCGTCCAGCCTGGTTAACCCAAATTGACCGTTTCTTCTAGCATTAATATGGCTTGCTACAAAGCTTTCATACTTGCATGAATATTGTATATGACCACTCTCCACCTGCCTGTATCACCTAACTCCCTTTTGACCTTTACCTTGACCTAATTTAGGACTTAGACTTATCTCCCCTTTAGTATTTTTACAATAAAATTTTGTCTGGAGCGTATCTTCAAAACTATTTAACATATTGACTTGAAACTTGAAATATAAATAGATGGCAACTTGGAGAAGTGCATTGACAAAGAACAATAACTCTGTCTGTCTTAAATTTTGAATTATCTCCCCTTTAGTTTTTTTATAGTCAAATTTTGCTCTGAGTATATCTTCAAAACTATTTAACATATTGACTTGAAACTTGGAATATAAATAGATGGCAACTTGGAGAAGTGCAATTACTAAGAACCATAACTCTGTCTGTCTTAAATTTTGAATTATCTCCCCTTTAGTATTTTCAGAATCAAATTTTGACCGGAGTGTATCTTCAAAAGTGTTTAAAATATTGCCTTTAAACTTGATATATATAAATAGATGGTAGCTTGTAGAAGTGCAGGGACCAAGAACCATAACTCTGTCTGTCTTACATTTTGAATTATCTCCCCTTCAGTATTTTCATGATAATTTCATGAGCCCCTTATAGTTCAAAGCCATGGAACACTATCACACATTTTAACTGAATAATGGCACCTGATTGACTTAGCTTTTTATGGACATGTCTTCCACGGGGGCATAAGCGTTTATTGAACGCAGTCTTGTTATTTTTGAACTTCCCTCGTATGATGTACATATATAAGTAATAGTAATTAAGTTTTGACAGCACTGACACATTGGAATATTCCAAATGATACCGATGCTTACAATATATTTTGCTACCAATTCTTACTGGGACTTGTACCTCAGACCTAAGAAATTAAATCACAAACGACAGTTTTTACTTCCCCAATTTTTCATCCATTCGATATCATATATATTCGACAGGTTTGCAACGTTTCGGGTTGGGTACCATTGTTAACATCAAAACAACGTGACAATGGCTTCCAACCCGGAACGGCACATCATCGGAAGCACCTGATATTATTACTTAAGCATGAATAAAGGTATATATTTTGATTGTTTTGTGTGGTAGAGACATAATAAGATCTGAAATGGTATATTTGTTTACAGAGGCGTTTCAAATCTGTTCTTTTAACTTATGAATGATTGAAAATTTGGAGATGTTAAACTCTGATTTTTAGCTCACCTGAGCACAAAGTGCTCAAGGTGAGCTATTGTGATCGCCCAATGTCCGTCGTCCGTCGTACGTCGTCAACATTTTGACTTGTAAGCACTGTAGAGGTCACAGTTTTCATAAAATCTTAATGAAACTTGATCACAGTGTTTGTCTCTATAAAATCTAGGTCAAGTTCGCAACTGGGTCATGTGGGGTCAAAAACTAGGTCACTAGGTCAAATCTTAGGAAAACCTTGTGTACACTCTAGATGTCACCAGTTTGTTCCAATCTTCATGAAACTTGGTCAGAATGTTGTTCTCCATAAAATCTAGGGCAAGTTCAAAACTGGGTCATGCAGGGTCAAAAACTAGGTCACTAGGTCAAATCTTATTAAAACCTTGTGTACACCCTAGAGGTCACCAATTTGATCCAATCTTCATGAAACTTGGTCAGAATGTTGTTCTCCATGAAATCTAGGCCAATTTCAAAACTGGGTCATGCAGGGTCAAAAACTAGGTCACTAGGTCAAATCTTTTTAAAACCTTGTGTACACCCTAGAGGTCACCAAATTGATCCAATCTTCATGAAACTTGGTCAGAATGTTGTTCTCCATGAAATCTAGGCCAAGTTCAAAACTGGGTCATGCAGGGTCAAAAACTAGGTCACTAGGTCAAATCTTATTAAAACCTTGTGTACACCCTAGAGGTCACCAATTTGATCCAATCTTCATGAAACTTGGTCAGAATGTTGTTCTCCATGAAATCTAGGCCAAGTTCAAAACTGGGTCATGCAGGGTCAAAAACTAGGTCACTAGGTCAAATCTTATTAAAACCTTGTGTACACCCTAGAGGTCACCAATTTGATCCAATCTTCCTGAAACTTGGTCAGAATGTTGTTCTCTATGAAATCTAGGCCAAGTTTAAAGCTGGGTCATGCCAGGTCAAAAACTAGGTCACTAGGTCAAATCTTAGAAAAACCTTGTGTACACTCTAAAGGTCACCGTTTTGGTCTAATCTTCATAAAACTTGGTCAGAATGTTGTTCTCCATGAAATCTAGACCAAGTTCGAAACTGGGTCATGTGGGGTCAAAAACTAGGTCACAAGGTCAAATCTAAGAAAAACCTAATGTTCACACCAGAGGTCGCAATTTTGATTGTACTTTCATGGAACTTGGTCAGAATGTTGTTCTCTATAGAATCTAGGCCAAGTTCAAAACTGGGTCATGTGGGGTCAAAAACTAGGTCACTAGGTCAAATCTTATTAAAACCTTGTGTACACCATAGAGGTCACCAATTTGATCCAATCTTCATGAAACTTAGTCAGAATGTTGTTCTCTATGAAATCTAGGCCAAGTTTAAAGCTGGGTCATGCCGTGTCAAAAACTAGGTCACTAGGTCAAATCTAAGAAAAACCTAATGTTCACACCAGAGGTCGCAATTTTGATTGTACTTTCATGGAACTTGGTCAGAATGTTGTTCTCTATGGAATCTAGGCCAAGTTCAAAACTGGGTCACGTGGGGTCAAAAACTAGGTCACTATGTCAAAATTTAGAAAAACCTTGTGTTCACTCCAGAGGTCGTGGTTTTGATCCAATAATTATGAAACTTAATCAGAATGTTGTTCTCTATGAAATCTAGGCCAAGTTTTAAACTGGGTCATGTGGGGTGAAAAACTAGGTCACTAGGTCAAATCTTAGAAAAACCTAGTGTTCACACCAGAGGTCATAATTTTGATCCAATCTACATGAAACTTGGTCAGAATGTTGTTCTCTATGAAATCTAGGCCAAGTGCAAAACTGGGTCATGTTGGGTCAAAAACTAGGTTACTAGGTCAAATGCTTAGAAATTCATTGTGTTTACTCCAGGGGTCACTATTTTGATCCAATCTTCATGAAATATGGTCAGAATGTAGGTTGTACTGATACCTAGACCATTGTGCAACAGGTGAGCGACCTAGGGCCTTTCAGGCCCTCTTGTTTGTGATATAATTTCTTAGGCCTGTGCTTGTACATATTGAACACTCATACTCTGGTATATTACAGGTAAAGGTCATGGAGATCCTGTTTTCTATGCAGAAAGATTCATTCAAAGTTTGATAGAGTTCTGCTCATTCCAAAAGTCGTTCATTTTTGATATTCATTTGGTGAATTTTGATGCATACAAAACAGCCAAAGCCATTGATACAATTGAGACTGAAATTAGAAAACGAGCGTTACCTGTTAGAAATCCACCTTCAAGACCAGCTGCCAGACCTGCTGACAGACATCGTGCAAATGGCGATATTTCCAGGCAAAACAACGCTGGTTTTACTGCTGGCAGAGATAATGGACATACCGGTAATCATTACAAACATCAGAAAGAAAGACGGCCTTCAACAGCCGGTGCATCAAAACAGTCCTATAAAGAAGATAGATATAGAGACAATGGAACAGCAGCTTCAAAACCTTTACAATCTGACGCAAACAATCATAAGACTAACTTCAGTCAAAGCCAAGGAAAATCTGACACAAACCATCATAAGACTAACTTCAATCAAAGCCAACGAAACAACCAACAAACCTACGACAAGACTTGCGCATCTTCTGTTGAGGAGAAAACAACACCTTTAGATGAGCCATGGGGAAAGATTGACCAAAATAAATCTCAGTCTGAAAGAATTCCTTCTAACAGTAGACAACAGTCCACAAACTCAAGTAACTCACCTGATTCTGTCAATGCCTTGAAAATGAATAACCTCTCAGTGAATCCTAACCCACCAAAAGGTAACTTAAATATTTTTATGGATGATGACAAGAAATTAACAAGCTCTGCTGTTTCTACAAGAACACTGGAAAGGCACTGTTCAGATGATGATGATGATGATGATGATAGAGCTGATACCGGAGATGATGATGATAGAGCTGATACTGGAGATGATGATGATAGAGCTGATACTGGAGATGATGATGATGATGGCTGGGGCTACTATGATGTCAATGATGATTGCCTTGATGATCAAGATAAACGGAAACACGAAGCTTCTGAATATGAACGACAATGCCCCAGAGTGGGATCAAGTTCAGGACTGGAAGAAGAAGAAGATATGGAAGTGGTGAGATCATTTTGATTATATCGTTGGCTTAGAATAAGAAGGTCATAAGTGCCATTTACAACCTTATAAGACTAATGCATATTTGCAATCTGCATCATAAGACGCTTCATATGAGCCTACTATTTTCATGAAAATTGGAATTTGTCATGTTGACCAAACTGAAGTCCAAAAAGTTGATTTTTCCATAAGTGAAGAGTGGTTTTCAGACTGTTTTTGCTTGTTTCCTCAAAATATCGATTTTGTACTTACGACATTCTCATTCTAAGCCAGCAATATATATGTATTAAAAATGTAAACATTTTACTTTATTTAGGATGCTAATATATTTATGACACAAACTAGAGAAAGAGTGTCGCTAAACAAATGACATGAACCTGTTTAAAGAAAGTTCATATGAAGGACCAGTTATAAATATTGTAAGATACATATCTCGCCATTCTTGTGTTCATGCTAGATATAAGGAAGGCCTCTCTATGTTCAAGGTCTCCCAAATTCATAGCGTTTTGAAGAACACACACATATCGATGTCTTAGAACCAGAAGGTTGTAACTACTACTTACGACCTTATAAGACTCATACATATTTTAAATCTGCTTCACAAGGCGCTTCTTATGAGCCTATTTTCATGAAAATCTGAAATTGTCATGTTGACCAAAATGAAGTTTTAAAAACGTGTTTTACCATAGGTAAAGAGTAAATTACAGACAGTTTTCTCTTGTTTTCTTGATATATCGATTTTGTAGTTACGACCTTCAGGTTCTAAGCCAGCGATATGTCACATGACAAGTCATGTGTATAATTTTATTTCTCTATTTCTAGGATAATGTGGGGGAAGCTATTGTGGAACCAGCAGAGACCTGTGTGATATGTATGGATACTATATCGAAGTCTAACTCCAAAACATTAGCATGTGGTCACGAGTTCTGTGCAGATTGTATTGACCAGCAGTTTGTGTACAAGGAAGCGTGTCCAACGTGTGGTTTTGTTTGTGGTATCATAACAGGTATAATTCAAATTGAAAGAAGGTTGCTAGTTTGTAAATACTGTAATTCGATGGCTTAGAATTAGAAGGTCGTAACTACCAAATCGATATTATGAGAAAACACGGAAAAACTGTCTGACATTTACCCTTTACTTATGGTAAAACAAACTTTTACAACTTCATTTTGGTCAACATGACAAGTTCAGATTTTTATAAAAATGGGCTCATAATAAGCGCCTTGTGATGCTTATTCTAAATATGTATGAATCTTAAAAGGGTGTAAGTGGCACTTACGGCCTTCTAATTCAAAGCCATCAAATTATTCAGTAGACTGTTCTATATGCAGTGCCCACTACAAACAAGAATACAGATTGTATTTACCCAATTACAATGTACTAGCCTATATACTGTAAAATCATTACTTTTCGTGGGGGGTTAAATTTCGTGGATTTCGTGGTTCACTTCAACCACAAACTTTAATCCCAACAAACTTTAATTTCGACCCATGTTTTATTACCTGAAATGCAAAATCCACGAATTTAAGTCCTTATGTAATTGTCTTTTTTACCAAAACCATGAAATTTCGTCCCAATGAAATTAAATGATTTTACAGTAATACTATTTGCATTACAGAGAAACTACAGAGAAACAATAATGTTTTTGAACACCGAGGATATTTTTGTTTATTTTGTGTAAAGAGAATACATTGATTGCTTACCTAGATGTAAAATAATAAATTTGTTTGCATGGGTTGAAAGGCATTTTGGTCATAAGAAGATAGAAAATAGAGCCAATTGACCCCATGTTTAAAGAGGATCTTGCATGAGTGCTCATTACATAAGAGTTTTATTAAACGAGTGGACAAAGCAATATGACACAAGGCTTTTTTCGGCACGGTTTTAATGCACTCCCAGACCGCAGGTTATGTGATAAATTTTAATACAGAACATTTTCATCTTTATTTCTTTCACATTTTAAACTCATTTAATAACTGTATTTTTTTATAACTTAAACTCATTTAATAACTGTATTTTTTTATAACTTAAACTCATTTAATAACTGTATTTTTTTATAACTTAAACTCATTTAATAACTGTATTTTTTTATAACTTAAACTCATTTAATAACTGTATTTTTTTATAACTTAAACTCATTTAATAACTGTATTTTTTTATAACTTAAACTCATTTAATAACTGTAGTTTCATGATATACTATAATTATGATTACGGTATCTGATGAACAGATGTTGAATAATTTGTTACTGTGACCTTTACCATTTAAATAAATTAGGCTGCTATGGGTGCATGTTTAAATGTTGTTTTTGTAATGCAGGTGATCAGCCTGACGGTTCCATGGATGTAAATATAAACTGTGTTTTTGTAATGCAGGTGATCAGCCTGACAGTTCTATGGTTGTAAATATAAACTGTGTTTTTGTAATGCAGGTGATCAGCCTGACGGTTCCATGGTTGTAAATATAAACTGTGTTTTTGTAATGCAGGTGATCAGCCTGATGGTTCCATGGATGTAAATATAAACTGTGTTTTTGTATTGCAGGTGATCAGCCTGACGGTTCAATGGATGTAAATATAAACTGTGTTTTTGTAATGCAGGTGATCAGCCTGACGGTTCAATGGATGTAAATATAAACTGTGTTTTTGTAATGCAGGTGATCAGCCTGACGGTTCCATGGTTGTAAATATAAACTGTGTTTTTGTAATGCAGGTGATCAGCTCGATGGTTCCATGGATGTAAATATAAACTGTGTTTTTGTAATGCAGGTGATCAGCTCGATGGTTCCATGGATGTAAATATAAACTGTGTTTTTGTAATGCAGGTGATCAGCCTGATGGTTCTATGGTTGTAAATATAAACTGTGTTTTTGTAATGCAGGTGATCAGCCTGATGGTTCCATGGTTGTAAATATAAACTGTGTTTTTGTAATGCAGGTGATCAGCCTGATGGTTCTATGGTTGTAAATATAAACTGTGTTTTTGTAATGCAGGTGATCAGCCTGATGGTTCCATGGTTGTAAATATAAACTGTGTTTTTGTAATGCAGGTGATCAGCCTGACGGTTCCATGGTTGTAAATATAAACTGTGTTTTTGTAATGCAGGTGATCAGCCTGATGGTTCCATGGATGTAAATATAAACCGTGGTGAAAGTTGTAAAGGTTATGAAGACTGTGATAGAATTGAGATCACTTATTCTTTTAGCAACGGAAGACAAGGCGTAAGTACATGTCTAATCTAACACTATACAGATGCATTTATCTATATAATTGAATTACATTTGCTATGCTTTTTTCCCCTTAAATATGAGTAGGTTGTTATTCATAAAACCAAGTTATCTATACATGCAATAGTTTCTTGAAGCCTATGCAAGAGATTGGTGATGGAAATGAAGGAGATAGTCACATAGTGACAAGGTGAGCTTTTGTGATCACTCTTCGTCCATCGTCCCTCCGTCCACAATTTGCTTGTGTTCACTCTAGAGGCAACAGTTTTGATCCAATCTTCATGAAACTTGGTCAGAATGTTGTTCTTTGTAACATCTAGGCCATGTTTGAAACTGGGTCATGTGGGGTCAAAAAGTAGGTCACTAGGTTAAATCTTAGAAAAACCTTGTGTTCACACCAGAGGTCACTATTCTGATCCAATCTTCATGAAATTTGATCGGAATTTTGTTCTCTATGAAATCTAGGTCAAGTTCGAAACTGGGTCATGTGGGTCAAAAACTAGGTCACTAGGTCAAATCTTAGAAAAACCTTCAATCCTTGTTGATCCAATCTTCATGAAACTTGGACAGAATGTTGTTCTCCATGCAAACTAGGCCAAGTTTGAATCTTACCCATGTTGAATCAAGAACTAGGTCACTAGGTAAAATCTTAGAAAACCTTGTGCTCACTCTAGAGACCCCTGTTTTGATCCAATCATCATGAAATATGGTCAGAATGTAAGTTGTACAGATACCTAGACCAATGTGCAACAGGTGAGCGACCTAGGGTCCTTTGGGCTCTCTTGTTATAAGTAGGGCTGTAACGGTATACCGCAGTATACGAAATACCGCAGACTTCAGTCCCACACGGTTCACGATACAAGACTTCTAAATTTCGGTACGGTCCGGTATAAGGTTTTTTAGGAGCCAAATCCTATTCAGACCACGAAAACACCTGACAGCCTTCTGATTATGTATAATAAACATGTATTACTCGTTTTAATGTATTAGTATTGAGATATGCTTCATATTGTCTAAATTCACTTAAAATAGTTGATAGGCACATAATATTTGCTGTTATAGAAGCAACAAATTCATTATTACTTTAAAATTGAAATATTTAAGCAGCTGTTAGAGAATAATGTATCATACCGAAATATACCGAACCGTTAGAAAAATTGACCGTATGTATCATATCGTGAGGTGAGCGTACCGTTACACCCCTAGTTATAAGTGGATTGTTATTCATAAAACCAAGTTATCATACTGAATGAATAAAACACTGCATGCTTACTATGTTAGATTGATCTATATAATTCACATTACATGTTTTTATTTCATCACTTGAATTTGTTTCAGTCCAATCATCCGCAGCCCGGAAAGTTTTATAAAGGCATTAGAAGGACTGCCTATCTACCATATAACAAACAGGGAAAACAGATCCTTGAGATGCTCAAGATAGCATTTGATCGGAAACTGATATTCACTATTGGAAGTTCAAGAACAACGGGTGCAGATAGTGTTATTACCTGGAATGATATTCACCATAAAACGGACCCTAAACCAAATACTCAGTAAGTTTGTATTCTTATACTCGACATACACACTGACTCCATTCAAAAAGTGTACATTATTTCTGTAAGCGGACACTTTTGTGAGACATTTACTCAGAAAATGATTGGTCTATTTAAGCTTCAAACTATTTCAGATTTGCGTAACTACATACACAGTAAAATAATGGTCTCATGGGACATGGTGACATATGTGCTTGATTATATAAAATCATGGGACATGGTGACATATGTGTTTGATTTTATAAAATCATGGGACATGGTGACATATTATTTGCTTGATGATATAAAATTCTGGGACCTGGTGACATATTATTTGCTTGATGATATAAAATTCTGGGACCTGGTGACATATGTGTTTGATTTTATAAAATCATGGGACATGGTGACATATGTGTTTGATTTTATAAAATCATGGGACATGGTGACGTAGTTGTTTGATTATATAAAATTATGGGACATGGTGACGTATGTGTTTGATTTTATAAAATCCTGGACCTGGTGACATATGTGTTTGATTTTATAAAATCATGGGACATGGTGACATATGTGTTTGATTTTATAAAATCATGGGACATGGTGACGTATGTGTTTGATTTTATAAAATCATGGGACATGGTGACATAGTTGTTTGATTATATAAAATCATGGGACATGGTGACGTATGTGCTTGATTATATATAATCCTGGGAACTGGGTCAGTATTTATAAAGCATCTTAAGTGAAAACTTAAATATTTTGACTTAAGTGTAAAATATTGAGCTGCCCATATTTAACAAGAAATGAAAAATAGCCCATGCTTTCTTTATGATTGCTGTAGCTCTTTACATAATGCATCTAAACAATGTAAAAAATTGTTAATATTAGTTTTCCTGTTTAGCTGATACACTTAAGGAAAATATGAGATTTTAAGAAAATTCTAAGTTTGCACTTTAATATAAGATGCTTTATAAATATCGGCCCTGGTGACATATGTGCTTGAATGAATAGTTTATCCCTCAACCATTATTCCTCTAACTTTTTCTAATGAATATGAATTAATAACTTAATGCATGTTGTTTTCTTTTTCTTAACTTATTCGATGTTCAATTATTTTGTTTAGATTTGGTTACCCTGACAACACGTACCTTGACAGAGTAACAGACGAGTTGAAGGCTAAAGGTGTTACTAAAGACGATATCCCCACATTACCCAATCGCGTCAGGAGGAGATGAATATGTGATGGAAGAGGAGACGAATGGTGTTAAAAAAACTTCCGTGTGCAACTTAAATAATAGTATACATTTAACAATTATTGTAAAATTCTAATGGCAAAGCGAGGAAAGAAAACTGTTGTTGTCTTTGGAATATGTTTTATTTGTTTGCTATGGAGGAGCACATGACCACGTATCGATACCTGGTTGGCTAATTCCTAGACTGGCGTTCATAGTCTCAAAAAAACATTTTGAACAAAAAATCGTGATCCAGTCAAACAGCGACAGTATCTTTTTGACAAACTCCTCACAGCGACCATTCCAATAAGTATATTTTCACTGCATCTTATAATCTCTAAAAACAAGATGATTATTTTTTTAATTTTTAAATGTCTTAGTCAATCACTCTTAATAATCAGTTACATTATATATAAAAGTGTGTGTTTTTGTAAGCTAATATATAGTAAAATGCTTTTAGTGAAAGTGCAATGTTATTGTAAAATACTGTGAGGTTTTGATAATTCACATGACAGAAATCAGTCTATTTCACCACTGTCAATATCATAAAATATAAGACCATTTTGTGGAACTAAATTCTACTTCATGTTATATAGCCTCGCTCTTGATGAATTTGTTGATGGTCTATGCTATCAATAAAATACAAATAAGTATTTACATCTGTTGGAGCTTCATGTAACATTGGGTAACGGCTCACACCATCTACATCTACATCAATACGTTATGCTGTCATAAATTTGACAATTCTATAACGGTGTGCAAAGAAAAAGAAAAAGGGAAGTAAGGATAGGAAAGACAGAAGGATAGACACGGGCAAATATGATTGCAGGTAAAGTTTAAAGGATATGAAGTAATAGAAAGTGTTGCACAGTTACTTTCGGCCATCAGGGCAAGACCAATCCAGCTTCCGTGGCGGTGCTAGGGTGCTAGACCCCGCTGACATAGCTCCGGCCCTTCGTTTGGCTGTACTTTGTAACTGTGCATGAGGATCCCCTTTAGAAGGTCAGGTTGGAGAGCTCATTCTTGAAGGATGCCAAAGAATGAGCCTCAGCAATAGATGCTGGAAGGTTGTTCCACAGGGGGATACAACGAGGAAAGAAGCTGAATTTGAAGACGTCAGAAGATGTAGAATAGGGCAGGAATCTGCTGTTATGAGATGATCTTGCTCTGCTTTTGGTTGGTGTTAGATAGGGGCCTGGATCAATCTCGACGTGGTTGTGGATGATCTTGTATAGCATGGTCAGTTGTATCTTTTTCCGGCGAGATTCAAGGGTTTCCCATTTCAGGTCAGAAAGCATATCAGAGACACTGCTGATGTTGTGGTACCTGTTGGTAGCGAATCGTGCTGCTCTTCTCTGGACCATTTCGACTTTATTGATGAGGTTTCTATGATGAGGGTTCCAAATAGTGCTGCAAATTCCAAATTTGAGCGGACGAGAGATGTGTAGGCGTTGGTTTTTGTTTCTTTTCTTGTTTTTCTTAGGTTGCGTTTCAGGAAGCCTAGCATGTTGTTTGCCTTTTTTGTTGTTCTGTCTATATGAGTTTTCCAGCCAAGGTCTGATTGCAGGTCCACTCCTAAGTATTTTGATGATTTTTCATCCGCCAATGGTACACCTTTCAGGATGTAGTTTGAGCGAAGAGGAGTCTTGGATCGAGTTACTCGGAGGACACTACATTTCTGAGGGTGAAAATCCATCCCCCGCAGTTTCCACTTTGCTAGAGAGTCTAGGTCTTGTTGGAGTATCTGCTGGTCTTGTTCGGTCTTTATCTGGCGGTAGAGAATGCAGTCATCTGCGAATAGGCGTGTCTTTGAGCGAAGTCCCTCTGGAAGGTCGTTAATAAATAACAGAAATAAGAGTGGTCCCAATACTGAGCCTTGAGGGACACCACTCACAACCGGGGCTTCTTCAGATGACTTGCCTTGAATAAGAACTCTCTGGGTTCGACCATGCAGGAAGGATGAAATCCACTGAAGCGTCTGGCCTCGGATACCATAATGATGGCATTTCTTCAGGAGTCTTTGGTGAGGAACTCGGTCGAAGGCTTTACTGAAATCCAGTATTATCATGTCTGTCTGCGTCCTCTTGTCAAGTGACGCTGCAAGCTCATGCTGTAATGTTAGGAGCTGAGTCTCGCAGCTTCTCTTCGCCCTGAATCCATGTTGACAGTCATGAAGTATGCTGTGCTTGTCCAGGTGTTTCATTGTGTGGCTAACTATGACATGCTCAAGTAGCTTGCAGCAGATGCTAGTGAGGGAGACCGGCCAATAGTTTGCGGGGTCCTGTCTTGAGCCTTTCTTGTAGATGGCAGTAACATTTGCCTGTGTCCAGTCATCAGGTACTTTTCCTTCGTCAAGTGAAGTCTGGAAAATCATGGTGATGATTGGGGCCAGAGCTGTTGCACAGTCTTTAAGTATGCGTGCTGGTATGCAATCTGGACCTGTGGCCTTCTTTGGGTTGATGTTTTGTAGTAGCTTCAAAATTCCGTCTTCGGTAATATGAATTTGGTCCATATCCGGGGAAGGTGTTCCTGCTGGTGTGGGAATGTCATCATCCGCTTCTTGAGTGAAGACTGACTTATACTGCTTGTTTAGGATGTTTGCCTTGTCACTACCGGAGTTAGATAGTCGCCCTTTGTCTTTTAGAGGTGAAATGCCTGAGTTGTCTTTCCGTAGTGATTTGATGAAGCTCCAAAATCTTTTCTGTTTAGGCCATGATTAGATGCATACTTGTTTAATAGAACTTTAATTTGGCACAGGACAATACTCACTGTAGTATTTTCAGTTTAGTAAACATAGTGTAATTGTTCTTATTTTACTTTCTTTATGTTCTTTTAGCCCAAGAAATTAACCAAAGAGTTTTGTCATTTCTCCACTTTGTGCACTTTAATTTGGCACAGGACTGTACTCACTGTAGCATTTTACCGTCTTTTTTGTTGTAAATCTTGTAAATCTTGGTTGATCCCCATGCTGTTATTTGTTGATTTTATGTCGTTTTTGTTGATATTGTTGATAATACATACTAAAACATGTATATAATCAAGATATTGCATTAAACTTAACTATTTAATTCTGTTACGATTTCTTAATAATCTCCACATGTAATGATTGATTGCCAATAAGTGATACGGTAGTTATTGCTAATTGAAGTTGCATTGTTATTTAGGTTCGTCATTCACAATATTGCTACATTATCTACAAATCAATTACATTAGGTTGTACATGACTACATATACTTTTTTTAAATGTGTGCATTTCTTGGGTCGGAATAAATTTTATTTAAATAGATGATATCCTGTAAATGCCAACGGCTTTAATACATGAAGCTTCTTAAGAATTCATTTTATTAAGAATGGGTGATAGATCATTTATTAGGATTATAAACAAATTCGTGCAAGGGAGCGTAGCGACCGCTGCACTTAATTAATTTGTTTATAATTCTAATATGTAATCAATAACTGGCTTATAGTTTACCCACCCAGTTTTGGTGAGCTTTCCAATGCTTTTGTATGCAAACAATAGCATGTCCATTATGGAGTAAATCAGTGAAAAAAGTGTATAAGCAGATTGTAATTTGCTTATAAAATAACAGTAAAATCATGGGAATAGGCGAGTCTAGTTTTCAATATTAGGAAACAACCAAAATGTCCTAATAAACAGATTTACTATATAGTTATTACAATGTATGTCCATTGCATAAATAAATGAATAAGTGGTCCAAAAATTTGAAAATTTCTGGCTTTTGATTGGACAAAGAAGTAGGGTAAACTACAAGTATAGGTTATAGATCATATATTAGGATTATAAACAAATTATTGCAAGTGAGCGCAGTGACCGCTGCACTTAATTAATTTGTTTATAATTCTCATATGTGATCTATAACCGGCTTATAGTTTACCTGTCCTCTTTTGGTGACCCTTTGTATGCAAACAAAAGCATGCCCATTTATGGGATAATGAGACTGAAATTGCACAAAAATTGCTTTTATGATCGCTGACAAAGAAGTAGCGTAAAACTATTAATTCCATTGCAGTATTCCATCAAAAGTCCATATGAAGTATTGTTGCGTTAGTTATTTATTATTACCCCATGTCTGCAGTTAATAGTGTAGTATTATTTCTCATTCTTTTTATGAGTATACTGTAATATACTGTTAATGTATGTACTGATTGAAAATAGAAATCTGTGATATGTACATTGTATTGTATACAAACTTTTCACCACATAAATTTTCTGCTTGTTGTGTTTTTTTTACAACCCGCCATTATTTCGTCATCATTTTTGTTCGGGTTATAAATTCATCGATCATTGAGAGTTGTGTTAATATGGGCTTGCAAACGCATTTATGTATTGCTGATATGTTACGAATGTTGTATAGAAATTTCAGTCAACAAAAGTCGTATGCAAATACTAGCTAGTTAATAAAAATGTACTTCTAATGCAAATACAAAACTGTTTCTTCAAATAATTGATTTTCAAATTTAATACAAGACAAACATTTGCACAAAACACGACACACATACAAGTAAAGTGCATACAATACAACTATATCACAATATATCAAAATATGTATAATTATATGTATTCAGTTATATATATAAACAAGGTGGTTTAAAACTTTAAAGGTTCATACCAATTTTCAATCAAAGTAAATACAATAAATATATCACAACACGGTTATAAAAAATCTGCACTAACGTGTTTACAATATAAATCATAAAAATCTGCACATGTTTACAATATAAATCATAAAATCTGCACATTTTTACAATATAAATAACAAAAATAGAATGTGTTTACAATATAAATCATAAAACTCTGCATGTGTCATAAAAATCTGCATGTGTTTACAATATTAAAACAAAAATCTGCATGTGTTTACTACAATGTATATAAAACATAAAAATCTGCACGTGTTTACAATATTAAACATAAAAATCTGCATGTGTTTACAATATAAAACATAAAATCTGCACGTGTTAACAATATAAATAATAAATTTCTGCATGTGTTTACAATATAAATCATAAAATCTGCATGTGTTTACAATATAAATCATAAAAACTGCACATGTTTACAATATAAATAAAAAAAATAGAATGTGTTTACAATATAAATCATAAAACTCTGCATGTGTCATAAAAATCTGCATGTGTTTACAATATTAAACATAAAAATCTGCATGTGTTTACTATATAAAACATAAAAATCTGCATGTGTTTACAATATTAAACCTAAAAATCTGCATGTGTTTACAATATTAAACATAAAATCTGCACGTGTTGACAATATAAATAATAAATTTCTGCACGTGTATTTACAACATAAATCATAAATATCTGTGTGTGTATACAACATAAATAATAAAAATAGAATGTATTAACAATATAAATCATAAAAATCTGCACGTGTTAACAATATAAATAATAAATTTCTGCACGCGTATACAACATAAATCATAAAATCTGCACGTGTTTACAATATAAAACATAAAATCTGCACGTGTTTGCAATATAAATAATAAAAATCTGCACATGTTTACAATATAAATCATAAAAATCTGCACGTGATCAGCTATGCTAAATGTTTATGAAAACGTGATTACCACGCGTTGGTACTATGTTAAGTTAAAAAGTTAAGTTACCAATTTTCTAGGGCTCTTTTCAGCTGTTAGGCCGCTCAAGCACCCTTTGACATTTTAACTCCCCTGGTCATTGGGCTACATATGGAAACCTACACTCGTGTCTCCCTGGGGAGACTATTTCTCTCCTGTGGTGTGGCAGCCAACATCGATCTGCGGCGCCCAGGAATAGACACTGCCCTCACAGGTACCATTTAACACCATGGTGGAGTGGAGCTGTGGGTCTTGCTCAGAGATTTTGACCAGTGGTCCAGAGGGGGATCGAACCCGAAGCGCGCGCCCTACCTCTAGGCCACCGCTCCCCACAGTACGATTTCATAAGCAGTTTTGAGCATTTTTGTGATCATTCTTGACATCTCATTACGTAACACACCTGTCACGACTATCATAATCGATCTTCGTCCAATAAAGGTTAAATGCATCTTAGATTCAAGTGCTTGTATGCAAAAGTTCATGAGGCTATACGCTATAATAAAAAGTACAAAAAGTAATGGCAAAAACTGATAGTTGACGGGTTAAACATTTTGGTTAGTATACGTTGTCTTGCTAGAACTTCAGCATAAGCACGCATGTATATATATATACATGGCATAAGTCAAAGGCATATGGTGTCATCGATTTAATAAACTTGCATGAAAAAAAAAAAATTTTCAAGCTACATGTAATTATAATTATTATTAGTTCTAAAAGGACAATAATTTCTTTTTTTGTGCAAGTGTATTAAATCGATGAAACCGTGTGTCTGTGGCAAAAGTAGGAAAACGACTATTCTCTCATACCTTAGCTGATATATACAACTTAGAATGGATGATCAAGAATTAATCGCAGCCTGTTTCGCCTTTGACAAGACTCGCGATCAACTAGAACTAGTTTTAATACACGAATATCACAGATACCAGTATCAACAACAATTAACATGCAGCAGATGAGATCACATATATACATGCTTATTTCTGATCGGTTTTAAAAGCGGCCATCAATGAAAAATGAAACACATTTTATACCCCTGCTTGTGAATATATGTCACATATTTGGACCAGTCAATATAATGCCCACCCGGGGGGCGGCGGGGATACAGGGGGAATTAGGTAGACGAATTTTCCTTCCCGTTGGGAAATTTGCAATCTCATCAGCTCCTAGTCCCGAATACGGACTCTAGATAGTCGGTTCCAAGACCCAGGGAATTACTAAACTATTATGTATCCCGACACAGGGATTTAGACAGTAAATAGTAGGGCACAATCAAAAGCATTGTTTCCACGGTGGAGATTTGGACGTCAAACATTGAAAATGTCTATAGTTCCGCCTGCCCCCCACCGGTTGGAAAAATATTGACTGGTACATTTAGATCATACTACCTCCTAGTCAATTTTACTTTAAATGGAGTCGGGCTAAAAGTCATGCCCAAATTGCCCTTAACACTTGAAAGTGAAGCTGGGTTGGGGGACGCTATGTTAAATCTTTGTAACAGTGACGTCACATATAAAAACAGTTCCATTCGAGCGAGAGATTCACCCAGGCAAGCCCGTCTTCCGGTGCTATACGGAATAAACTCGTCCGGTACTGTGATACACCCGCTACTGTCCAAAAACCGATCGGGACAGAATGTATCCGGTTCTTTCCATGTGACCGGATCTTTCAAAACCGAATGCAAATTAACAAGAATTGTTGTTTCTTTTGGAATTAAAAAACCTTTTAACATGGTATCTTCATGCACTGCATGTGGTACAGAAAGTGGGGCCACAGGGGCGATTCGGAGCCCTTCTAATATCGCCGCTTCCACTAATGGCAGTCGTTTCCGGTCTTCCAAGGCAGGAGAGCGTTCTTTCCCGATGACGTCATCAATCTCTTTTTGTAATCGTTTTTGTAATTCAGTATCCTTTATAAGGTACAGAATAATCCATATCACACACGTTGCTGTAGTTTCGGACCCCGCGCTGAGCAACTCGCCCATCAAAACTCGCATATGTGTCTCTGTAAAATGAGGTTTGACCCCAGGTTCGTTTGAAGCGTCAATTTGGCGTCTATACATGTCCAATACATTACGTCGCTCTTCCATTTCGTTGTACGTTTCCGAATGACGCGAACAGACGTCATTTAGAAATGTTTTCGGCTTTTCCCGAACTTTTTCGATTTTCTCCAAACCCAAAAAATCACCCGGAAATTTCTTTAGAATTGGAAAGCAACTCATAAGCAAACTTGATCGTGTGAACAATTCTGCTGCTTCACCAACACTGCTCAGACACGCAACAAATGTCGGATCTTTGTAATCACAGCGTTCACCAAACAGTATTCCAGCAATAACGTTTGCTACACTAAGGTTGACCGTTTCACCAATAAAGAAAGGCGCAGTGTGAGAGTTCACTTCATCTAGAAAATAGCGTACCTCTTCATTAATTCGTTCCTCCATTGTTTTTTCCGTCCAACCGTACCCAAACTCGTTCAAGGCCATTTGAGCAAATTTGCGGTTTTGTCGCCAAGCCTCCCCATTAGCAAATACGATACCAGGCTCCTTGAACATTAACTGATGGAACTCTGAGCGCGGTCGTTTCGAGAAGACATCACCCCTCTTTACTAGCGCTTCATGAATGACGTCATAGCCATTTAATATGACGGTAAATTCGTTTCCAATATATAGACCGTATACATCACCAAACCTCTTCCTCAGTGCCGCGAAACCTCCCATTGTATCCCGTGTAAGTAATGATGGGATGTTCCCAAAAATAGGGAATACGATTGGTCCTGGTGGTACCCCTTTTGGTCTGCGTGGTATAAGCATCCATAAACATAGTGCAGCGAGCGTAATCCCGTAAGTAGTCCAACTAAGACTCGATAAAATGTCCACAAACATATTTACCTATTTATTTTTTATTTTTTTATCCAATGTATGAACACACCTACCAAACGTATTGTAGGTTGACTTGTAGCGTAATAAATTAACATTAATCCATTTTTACTTAATTATTACTCACGACACAACAACTTCCGATTGCCGTACTTAATCCATTTTTACTTAATTATTACTCACGTCACAACAACTTCCGATTGTCGTACTTAGGAAACAATTGCGGCTTTACTGCTCCCCTTTCTGTAATCCACGAATATATCAAGTGTTTAAGCACCGCCTACACCATGTATTCATGCGCTAAAAGTGTTTTAATCGACTACTAACAGTAATACATGTCACACCAATACAAATAAAAAAGTTCACTCTACTGTACTTGAATATCAATTTATTTATTTTTAATTGATTTAAACAGTATTATTTCCCGGTTACTTTAAGCCTTATAATACGTTATGTTGGCTTGCCAAAGCTCCGTTTCGTCAAGATGAGACGCTTCAAAAGTTTACACAAGTTTGCTCGCGAATATTCCATACAACGGCTTTCTGACCAACAACGAGCGTTTATATAGATCCTGTCCACATGGGGCTCTATAGTCGATACTGTCACAATATCTCTCAGTGCGACGCATTTCCGTTTACAAATAGTGTAGTTTGCACATGCGCACACAAAAAGCGGGCATTGCTCTTTAGTTGTTTATTTTCCAAACAAAGTCAAATTTACCATTCCCCAAGTTTTGGGTTATGGAACGATCAACTTTATTTTATCATCTGTTTATGAATTGACATTAAGAATGGATTCCTATGGTAGTGTATTTCTGCCTAAACATTTATATGTGATAACGTTAACTTATAATCACCTTTAATCGCCAAAGACTATTTTCTATACTTCTGGCGGCTATAGTTCAGTCTGGCGGCTATACTAGTAGTCCAGATAGCCTTTTAGCGGTCACATATAGGGGCTAGGGTTAGGGCATGTTTTAGGGGTTTGGGTAAGAGGCTAGAGTTAGGGTTTATGTAAGGTTTGGGGTTTGTGTTAGGGGCTATGGTAAGGGTTTGGTAATGTTTATCGGTTAGGCTGTGGGTTAGGGGCTATGATTAGGGTTTGGATAAGGTTTACGGGTTATGGTTTACTTATGCCAAATATATTTATTTGTGTATACATGCCTAGGACCAAAGCAAAAGAGTGGAATATAGCCACAGTGTGGACTATAGAAAAGAGTCGCACCACTTTAAATCACTTTAAGCTTTCGTAAAATGCTTCTCGTTGGTAGTGGAGGATTTATAGTGAGTGTGAATTCATACTTCGTCTCGAGGGCAAAGCCAAAGTGAGAGCAAACCAACAGGGACTACTTTTCTACTGTGTGACGTCAAACTCGATGAACCGGAGGTAGTAAGAGATTGGTCTGTTAATCGTATACAGTGTGATTATGCCTCATAAATATTCATGATTAGTAAAAATTTCTGACCCAAGCAAGATTCAACGTTGCCGTTTTAACTGAACTTCTTTTTGTGCGGAAACTCGAGTTTCTTTTTAAAATCAATCGTAACTACACGGGCATTCCCGTAACTGAGAAATACGCCTCGTGCATAAGTGTAGGGTAACAAATTTTGGTTATGCGGTTTCCGGTAACGGTCAATCATTAGTTTTTCAATGCTACCAAGAAGCTCTTCAATTACCGGCCTCCTTTTAGGAGTTAACACCTTCCAAGAAGTAAGTAATCTTTTAGTTCTCTTCGAGTCCATCAGCCATGTTGTAAAGTAGTACGTGATAATGGCGGCGTCCCTATTATGTCCGAGGCACTATCGTTGGATAAACATCAAGGCGTTCCGATTGTTCTTATATGTGTTCAATAATGGTGGTAAAAGACATTGGACGGCTATCGGATTCGCACTGTCCGGTATTGAGTGCAAGTTTTTGGGCTATGTCGGACAAGTTCTGGATACCTTAACTAAATAACGACGTCGATCTTTTATGCGTTTTGTCATAAAACGAACGCGACTCAATCTGAGTCGTACAGCTGCTAGGTTTGAAAGAAAAAAAGTCTTAGACGATGAAATGGAATAATCACTGAAATGGAAGTAAAATAATCATCGTCAAAGAAGCTTGGACTTATGTCGGACAAGCTTCCGTATAAAAAGATTTATTTGCAATGAAAACTCATTTGAGTATTTATTAAACCGGCTACTTTACACGTAATATCAGAAGATGGCAGAGTACACCCACCGTAGTTTTTCTTCGTAACCTTCATGAACTTATGTTTCTATTAGCATAAATTCAATGTATGGCTCTGATTTGAACCCATTATCGTCAGTCCACAGTGACAACATTGATGCGAACGTTCAACTTTCACTGATTCATGCGACAATGAGATGATTTACTGAAATAACATTTCTTATAAAAAGTGAACCAAATGGCAATCAAATAAAATTACAAAAATAATAAATGTTAAAAGTTTATGAATCATTGTGCTTGTGGGGAATTATTGCATTTTTTGGTGTGTATAATTTGCACGTGTCTGTTCGTGAGAATAACATGTTAAGATCCTGTTCAATATTCTACACATATTGTATGGTGCGCCAATGATAAGGTGAAGAGCGGGAACATGTGGAATAGGCCACATAGGTGAAAACATCAAGCGCGCAGGATTTATTAGTGTTATTTTAGTATACAATTGACCCAATGTGTTTATTTAAGTAACCGATTTTGAAACGGTAGACCAATCCGGTCAATGTTTGTTAACATCACGTTGTCCTTGGCGCACTATAGGATATATCATGTACATGTATGCCAGTACATATAATTAAAGTATCTTTGATAATATTCCTTGGCTATTTCGGGACGTTCATTTTCAGTTTATTGTTACACACTCACGCTGACCTTGTTGAAACTTACTAACCTTTGAGTTCAATGAACTTTCATTATATTTCATTAATCCGACAGTTTAGTTGACAGTTTAGTTATGAATCGCATGTGGGCTGCCGGCCACAGTTTTCAACAAAATCCAAGTCCTGAAACTGACCACAATGCTTCAAATACCCACAAATCGGTTTTAACAACAAACCTGAAAAGAAAACATGTCATGGTTACATAGATAACAAGGCCAGATTACAATATGCAACATCATTTCATATACAGCCTACTGTAATTCACTCTTTTTTGTTCACAACAATCAGCTAAACCATAAATTTTACTGCCCGGCCGAGGCCAAACAAGCCATGTTCGACCCCCATTTATGCGCTAACGGTCAATGATGGAAGTCTAACAGCTGCTGATATTTACAGATCAAGACTAGAAATCTTCAAGAATGGCACCAGAAACCCTTGCCATCCCTGCCGTTTTTTCACAAAATAGCTTTGAAAATGTACCATTCAATTTCGCTCAAAAAGCAGTTCTGTCAGTCAGTAGACGCTTGGTTTCAAGATCCAAGCTTCTAGGAGATCAAAAATGTAAACACATCCAATTCGCATGCACCATTAAGTAATATTATGGTCACTGCCAGGGATGAAAACCCAAAACCAGCAGTGAAATATTCTATAAACATGCAACAGCCCAATATTTAGCCAAAATGTCCTCTATTATTATTTTTCTACATGGCCAATTCGAATATGAGGCTTGGAAACTGTGGTCTGGCTCCCATGTGTGTTTGTGCAAAAGTGTTAATTTACAACTAAATCGTTTTATGTCACGCGTGTTCTCTCACTAGCTTACCGTTGGTATCCATAGCCGAGTCAATCATAATCATCATTATCATCATTTTACAATGACCGTCTCTCAATCTAAATGAGCGTATACTCACGATTTGAATGGGTTAAGAGACGCGTCAAAACACACTTTCAACTTTGAAAATTCATTATCTCTGGACAGAAGCCTGTGTATCACAAGTTCAAAGCTCTCTTGTTACCAGCCTCTATCACCGGTTCAATCTTCCCAGTTACTGTATAGTTTATTCAAAGATCTCTGTAACAACCGCGTAAACAAACATTCACCCCGGTCGATTATTAAAGGTGTGTCAGGTTTAAATCCTACCATCAATAATACACTTAAGTGATTAAAAAGCTGATACTCCTATTGCGTAGTGGTTATACTTGCTGCAATTAGCTATTCAGAAATGGAACATTATGGCGGTTTCGACAGACATCTTTGAATCGACAATAGCAGTTTCTGTCACTGGTTCAGTCTTCCCAGTTACTGTAGTAGTTTCTGTCACTGGTCCAAACTCCCCAGTTACTGTAACAGTTTCTGTCACTGGTCCAAACTCCCTAGTTACTGTTTCTGTCACTGGTCCAAACTCCCTAGTTACTGTAGCAGTTTCTGTCACTGGTCCAAACTCCCTAGTTACTGTAGCAGTTTCTGTCACTCGTCCAAACTCCCTAGTTACTGTTGCAGTTTCTGTCACTGGTCCAAACTCCCAGTTACTGTAGCAGTTTCTGTCACTGGTCCAAACAGGGCTTCCGTAGTGTATAGTATATTATCAATCGGCGTATGAGTTTTCAAGTCAATGGATCAATTGTATCACGTAAGACCTAGTCACTCATAAAAAATCTTGATAGTGTACACTATATATAAACATAAAAATATACGTGTGACTATAAGTAACATTATGTTCTCATAATTATATGACACTTCAGAATAATTATATTACGTGCATCATTCTTTCACGTTAAGTATCTAGTCATGATCCGGCTACTTAAACATACAACGTTCATTATGTATTTTAAGAGATTGACCATGGTGTAAGGGATAGTCGTCCGCTTGACATGTCTACGCACTAAGATGTGTATTTTGATAAAAACATTGTATGAAACACTTGCAGGATCTTCAACAATTATAGTTAAAAAGAAATGTTCAACCCGATAGGTAGAGCATGGAGTTTATCCGTTTTGTTAGAAGGTAAATGTCACACTTGATGGAAATGAGCGTTTGTTCCCTTTTTGGACAGAACACACACTTAGGCAATCGGAACTCCTCGGCGTTTATCTAACTAAAGCGTATTTCTCAGTTACGGAAATGCCTGAGTAGTCACGATTGGCACTTTGGTTGTCATGTAAGATGAATGCGCCAACAATGGTAAAAGGCTATTTGTCCTCTTAAATGTCACACATGAGGGAATGGTTTCTTTATGTTTCGAAAGATGTATTGTAATATAGAACATCGGTCGGCCATGTCAGAAATTGTTGTTTGAAGGTCAAGGTCACACAAGTTAGGGGGCAGCGTAGTTGATCCACTTGATGTGTGCCTAAGAGATAGGGTTCGGACCAATCGTAACTACTCGGGCATTTCTCTAACTACCGAGGAGTTCCGATTGGGTTCGGGCACGAGAAGAGGATTAAACACCTTATACTTATTAATAGGTGGAATGGTATGTCACTTTCAAGATTCCATAGAAATAATGAATTGGAGTCGACCATTCTACAGAGTCTCGTGTGAAACCAGATAATGTTGTTCAGTTTGTACATTGGTATCCTGACAAACAGTAATAACTCAAACACAAAATCTGTGATTATAACTGAGATGCATGAGAATGAATTCTGGAATGAAATTACGTGAAAAAGCCATTAATTAATTAAACACTTTTTGGACCAAGGGATTGGTCATTCTGTGAGCCTCCTTGTCATCTGCTTGTCATGTGAAAGTATCATGAAATCATTTGACAAAGATAAAACAAACACAACATTTATATATCGCTGACTGAAAAGATTAAGGTCGTAATGCATAGGTCAATTGAACTTGTAACACCCGAAAATTCGGGGGAGCATATAGTTGCCGCTTTGTCCGTCCGTCCGGACGTCCGTCCGTCCGTAGTTCCGTCGTTCCGTCTGAATATTTTTGTCCGGAGCCTACCTCAAAAAGTATGTGAAGTATCATGATGAAACTTCATAGGTGGATAGATCTCAATGAGTAGAAGTGCAGTGCTGAAGAACCGCAACTATACATGACCTATTTTGGAGTTATTGCCCTTTGCTTTTTTTTCATACTAAGTTTTTGTCCGGAGCCTATCTAAAAAAGTATGTGAGGTATCATCATGAAACTTCATAGGTGGATAGATATCAATGAGTAGAAGTGCAGTGCTCAAGAACCACAACTCTACATAACCTGTTTTTGGAGTTATTGCCCTTTGTTTTTTATACTTTATTCATACTTAATTCTTGTCCGGGTCATAACTCCAACAGTATTTGAGATATCAATTTGAAACTTCATAGGTGAATACATCTCAATGTGTAGACGTGCAGTGCTTAAGAGCCACAACTCTACATAACCTGTTTTTGGAGTAATTTCCCTTTGTTATTTTTCATACTTTATTCATACTTAATTCTTGTCCGGGCCATAACTCCAACAGTATTTGAAATATCAATTTGAAACTTCATTGGTGAATACATCCCATCGAATGGAGGTGCAGTGTACAAGAACCATGACTCTTCATTACATATTTTTTTAGTTATTCCCTTTTGTAATTTTTCATACCTAATTCCTGTCTATGCCATAACTCAACAGTATTAGAGATATCAATTTGAAACTTCATAGGTAAATAGATCTCATTGAGGGAAAGTGCAATGGCTAAAAACCAAAACTCTTTTTTGCACATTCTGGAGTATTTTTTTCTGTGACAAACATCCCACGGGGAGCATCACCCGTCACTGACGGCTCTTGTTTCCGATGTCTCCATGCTGGGTGAATTTGGGAATTTCGTTCCGCGCCAAAATAGCGGGAACATACGATAGCCGGGACAATATATAACTGGTTCAGAGCGGGGATAATGGCTCGGAATGTTTACCTTCTGCATGGCCCTTTGGATAGGGATTTTACATGAGGTTTAAAAAAGTAAAAATCCCCGTCCTTCACCCGGGGTTGGGTCGGAGTTCCAATTGACTGATGGATAAGTGTATACGACCTTATACGACTCATAATTGGGTTATAATCCGTATCACAATGTACATTTATGAAACTATTAGCATGAAGATCCCGAAATGATTTTGTTAACTAAACTGTTAAGTCTATGTGGCAAGGATCTTACCAATCGGAACTCATCGGTGTTTATCTAATGAAAGCGCTTCGGACATAATAGGGAAGCCGCCATTATTACGGGGTACTTACTACAACATGACTCATGGGAATCAAAGTTGAAATGATGGAATCAAAGAGTACTAAACGGTTACTCACTCCTGGGAAGGTATCAACTCATAAAAGGAGACCGGTAATTGAAGGGCTTCTTGATATCATCGAAAAACTGATCGGAAACCGCATAACCAAAATTTGTAACCTTTAATACACTTTAATATGCACGAGGCGTATTTCTCAGTTACGGAAATGCCCGAGTAGTTACGATTGGGATCTTACTGGTATAGTGATATGCCCGTCTTGTCCTTTGTCCGACATTATTTAAAGGCGGCTCTGTGTGGTTAAAAAGTAGGCTCCCCATAGTCAAACTGGGTGACCGAATTAAATTGAACACTGGTGAACTTGTACACGTGGTTCACACATAAACACAGACAATGTTAAATAAACACGAGAAGGGGGTGTTAAACTCGTAAGGAGCTAAAAAATCCCCCAGAAGACAACAGGTAGACAACAGGTAGGTAAACACAGACAAAGCATATGTCAATATTACAAACTATAATATATTCACGTTTGACTTAGTTCAACATTACAATAAGCAAATACTACATATTTATTGCTCTGCTATAGATCAATGTTAAGTGCTAGCTTATTTAACTAACATACATTCTCCCATTACTTGACAGCTAGAGACATTGAACTAATTCCCATGATCACGACGTATATATGTGTCGGGATAGTTGCCTACAATGTCTGCCTACTCTTACAGTATGTCCCCATTTTGTGTAAATAATATAAATATACATCAAAATGGGGACAGAAAATGGTTCAGGCGGAACTGTGGTCTTCATAATATTGTACAGCGCAAACTAGTAATTACGTCACCCCTTGACACAACAAAGGTTATACCTCTCGTATACCTGTTGGTGCCCATTTGGAATTGCCCGTCGGCGTGCAAAGTACGATCACATTAACTGCCAGACATTAACAAAGAATTTGATACGGTGTGATCTGATTGGTTGTCCTTAATTATACTTAAGTCAAGTAAGATCAATATTAACAACGACCCCTGACGTATGAATGACCAATTAGATAGGAAACTCTACGTTATTCATCCATTAATTACACTAAGCTAAACGCTTAAAGATTAGGTGACTCGACAAAATTCAGGTTCAACCAATTATCAGGCATCATTGTCGGTCATCAGTTCTACAATATAAGTAGGATGTGTTACGGTACGAGTTGGCAATCAACAAGGTCTTGGTTACGCAAGATTTGACAGCTGCGTATTTTTGATGACCCAGTTCTTTAAATGTCCCAAATCGGACTGAAAAGTAACCTAGCTCTATTTCCAAATCGGTACACGTCAAGAACTGGGCCAACCTTCCCTATGAGCTTATGACATTCAAAAATGGGTTATCTTGAAATTGGGACAAAACACGAAGATATATACATCTTGCTGAACATATTAGTACTTCAGTACTCACTCGTTGATAAACAACAAACTCAATTAATAGCAGACAACACAGTGGACTACCATGTGTCTAGCTTTCATACAGGAACGCAGCACAACCATTTGAGTACATTTGGGCTTATCGGCTCCGAGGCGTATTTTTTTCCAGCAAAATATGTTCAAGAAATATTAAATGTAATGAGAGACTGCCTGTCTAAACTACACTACAAGACGTGAACGGGAAATGTGACTTATTCATGGGATATGATGAAATGTATAAAAAAGGTATGAGGAAAACAGACAGGGAAGGTAGCACTCAACCTAACCTGCACAGAAATCAGAAACACCATAACACAACTACACTGAGCAATGCCCACACATATGCCAAAGAAACAATCGAAAATCCAAGGCCCCGCCGAAAAATTGCAGGATGACCCAATTTCACAAGGAAATTATAGAATTAATAAATAGCGGATAACCTAGTTTAAAATAATAGGCAAGTGTATTTGTACATGTAGGAGTATATAGTTCAACATGCCGTATTCCCTGTAACCATACACTCGTATTTGTTCGCATTTCAGACCAGACCTTATTCAGACATTGTCAAGCATATATAGAAATGAGCCAGTCTCCAGGAAAACCTCCCATTTTACAATACAGTTGAGATGTTTTAGTTTTAACTTTTAAAGCATAATGTTACGGAAGCAAATTGCAAGATGAATTTTGTCAATGTTGTGAGTTTTTGGAAGTTACAGGTGTTTTGTGTGGAGTCTATATTCACAGTTCTTTGTCTGATGTCGCAAATGTAATTCAAACGTAATTCGACGTTACGTTAACAAGTGTTTCGTGCGTTCACTATTTGATCAATGGCAATGCTTGGCATAAGCTGATCAGAATAACACACATTTTCGCAGCATCTTTTATTTTTTATTTAAATTCTTCAAATATGAATTAAAATCATTCTGAGAAAAGCTATTACTGTTTTAATAGAGTCTGACGTTTTCCTTGTTTTTCTCAATCGGTGTACTTTTCAGAAATCGGTCACCATAGCAACGAATGATATGGTTTCAAAATAATTGTAAAGCTAAGTATAGCACTGTATGGGTAAAATATTCAAAATAGAAGCAAAATAATGTATTTTTTTCATTTTTGGAGCTTTTGTTTCATATTCTAATTGAATGTCAAAATAGCATGTTTTCCCGGAGAACGGCTCATATAAGAAGCGTATTTAGATAATACATTAACTGTACATTTGTATATATATAACAAGACCTATCCTGTCTTGGCTGAGTACGGAAAGGTCAGTAGATAATAGGATCAGATCAATGCCATCAAATACGTTAACACTTTGTATGGCTTGCTCTAGATTCTGTATATACCGATTTATCGGTCAAGTTCTCATCAAATATTTTTAAGAGAGACGTTGGAAAAGAAATGCAACTTTATACATATATTTGTAGTTTCGGTGTTTTCGTGCTTGGTATGTGTATCCATTAGGCTATTGTCTTCTCTTGGAAACATATTGATTAATTTCCATTCATCGGTTTGGTCATAATGTATGACTAATTCCTTGGTCACACTGTGATATTTTAAATGTATATGAAGCTAAAGCATCGTTCGAAGAACGTATGGTAAAACTGACTAAAATTACGCCTTATATCAAAGATGAAGTAATTAATTTATACACGAGGAACAATTAAGATTCATCAACATCGTAGGCTGTATTTTAGCAATGCTGTCCATGTTTTACATGCTTCAAAGCAGACCAACGGCTGCTGAAAAACAACAACAAAAATGCAAGGACATGGCCAACCGAAAACAACAACAATCAAAGAGAACATTGAAAAACAAAGCGCTGATAGTGCTGATAGCGCTGGAAGAACAGGGTTTGTTTCTGTGGAAAGACAATTATATTATCAGTAACAAAGTAAATAACAGTGTGGTGCCTGTGACAGGTGCCCTGAATCTGAGAAGGCATTTAACACATTATTTGAAAATTAATCTTTATCCCTACATGTACATCATATTCAATGTAAACAGAAACACCATGTATTTAGTTGATGTGCTAATGAATTCATGAATCTTGGCAAAATATATAATTTAAACATTAGATATGTGTCAGACAAACGAGCGAAGTCCACTTAATTAAAACAGCATGTCTCTCTAATTTCCTTTCACTACGCTGCCCTACGCCTCCTCATGCCTCCACACGTTCTGCTACTTCCTGTAACGTTCCATTTCGATACCATCACGATTCTGTCAAGATGTTACACGATCGCTACGTTTTGACGACGATTAAATATATTAGTATGTTATCATACATGATCTGGTATGGGGAATAATAGAGTCCAAATGTAATTTAATATTTAAACCTCAAAGATAACCCATAAAAGTGCAAGCACTTATTTCCAAATGGTTCCAGTGTTTTTGCTGAAGGAGACAGAGGAGAGTAGAGGAGACAGTGGTGTGATACAAGGTATTCGGATGCGATGTCCTAGCTCGTTCCGAAGAGACATCTTGGTTCTTTAACATGCTCTAAATGAAGGAGAAGTAGAAACAAAAGGCTTTGGACCAGCAGCAACTTGGTCTGACACGGAGAATAATAGAGTAGAAATGAAGGAGAGGCAGAAACAAAGGATTTGGATTGAGAATTCCTATGGTTACTCCTAACGCTGATGTCATCCCACGTTGACCAGATCTCACATTACTAAATGTGTTGACAATGTTGTGAATTGTTTTCATATTTGGTTCAATTTCACCATTACACACACGGAGAAAAACGCACCCTTGTAAGGACAAAAATGGTTAATTCATGAACTCGCATCATTTTCTTGAAGATTGGTACCTTTTATACTGACATCGTCATTGCAAACAAGTTACACTCATTTGATTTAACTTCAATCCATTTATTTGTTTTAATTATAGTTCTAGTAATCGTGTTAAAAGCCATTTGTCAACGATATAATGTCGTATTTGATTTTTAGAATCTGTTTTCCTGGAATCAAATCTATTCTCTTAATGCAAGCCAGGGTGGCACGATTATCGTAGCAAACATAATTATGCAAACTGATTCCCCCTGTGAAACTGGTTAGGTTGGGGAAATGGGTTCGCGTAGGAATGGTTGAGTTTGGGCGGGAACATGTACAGATGTAGCCATTGTGAAATCCGGATTTATCAGGGGAAGCACAGGCTCTCACCCACTTTGAGTATGGCGCTTAAGTACTCGCGATCTTTGTATCAGATGTTTGGTGCCCAAGAAGCTGGCAGTTTCCAGACACATAGAGTAGTTCTGGATACCATAACTAAATGATCTTTTATTGATACTGACGTCGATCTTTGAAATCGAATAATCACTGAAATAGAATAATCATTGTCAAAGAAGCTTGGACTAACTTTAAAGCACAATTGGTGCGACATATGGTTTGTTTGTTATCAAAACCCTTCTCTGTTGTGTTTCATTATCAAACTGTCAATTGACATTAAAAGCAAAGGGATTGTGTCTTAAGTTATATTTTAGTCAAGGCCGGATTAACTGTATTGGGTGTTAAGATGTTGATACGGTTACGTCCCTTTGCAAAATGTTGTCATTTGCATTTGGTAGAATGTTGCTGTGGAAATGGAAACCTGTGTTGTTGGGTCAACTTGTGTGGAGTTGGATGGACTGAAGATGAATTTGGTAAGGTTGAGTTAGTTTTAATTTTGGATGGGGTTGTTAGTATTTGGTTGATTTGAAGGGTTACAATCTTGTTTTTGGTCGATGAAATTGAATTAGGTTTGGTAGACTGGTCTATGTTTGCGTTGGACTGGTCTATATTTGTGTTGGACTGGTCTATGTTTGTGTTTTATTGGTCTATGTTTGTGTTGTTTTGGTCTATGTTTGTGTTGTATTGGTCTATGTTTGTGTTGTATTGGTCTATGTTTGTGTTGTATTGGTCTATGTTTGTGTTGTATTGGTCTATGTTTGTGTTGTATTGGTCTATGTTTGTGTTGGACTGGTCTATGTTTGTGTTGGGTTGGTCTATGTTTGTGTTGGTCTGGTCTATGTTCGTGTTGGACTGGTCTATGTTTGTGTTGGGTTGGTCTATGTTTGTGTTGGACTGTTCTATGTTTGTGTTTTATTGGTCTATGTTTGTGTTTTATTGGTCTATGTTTGTGTTGGACGGGTTTATGTTTGTGTTGGGTTGGTCTATGTTTGTGTTGGTCTGGTCTATGTTTGTGTTGGACTAGTTTATGTTTGTGTTGGACTGGTCTATGTTTGTGTTGGTCTGGTCTATGTATGTGTTGGGTTGGTATATGTTTGTGTTGGTCTGGTCTATGTTTGTGTTGGGTTGGTCTATGTTTGTGTTGGGTTGGTCTATGTTTGTGTTGGGTTTGTCTATGTTTGTGTTTTATTGGTCTATGTTTGTGTTTTATTGGTCTATGTTTGTGTTGTATTGGTCTATGTTTGTGTTGGACTGGTTAATGTTTGTGATGTAATGGTCTATGTTTGTGTTGGACTGGTCTATGTTTGTGTTGGACTGGTCTATCTTTGTGTTGATCTGGTCTATGTTTGTGTTGGACTGGTCTATGTTTGTGTTGGACTGGTCTATCTTTGTGTTGGACTGGTTAATGTTTGTGTTGGACTGGTCTATATTTGTGTTGGACTGGTCTATGTTTGTGTTGGACTGGTCTATGTTTGTGTTGGACTGGTCTATTTTTGTGTTGGACTGGTCTATGTTTGTGTTGGACTGGTTTATGTTTGTGTTGGACTAGTCTATGTTTGTGTTGGACTGGTCTATGTTTGTGTTGGACTGGTCTATGTTTGTGTTGGACTAGTTTATGTTTGTGTTGTATTGGTCTATGTGTGTGTTGGACTGGTCTATGTTTGTGTTGGACTGGTCTATGTTTGTGTTGGACTGGTCTATGTTTGTGTTAGACTGGTTTATGTTTGTGTGACTAGTCTATGTTTGTGTTAGGTTGGTCTATGTTTGTGTTGGACTGGTCTATGTTTGTGTTGTATTGGTCTATGTTTGTGTTGGACAAGTCTATGTTTGTGTTGGTCTGGTCTAAGTTTGTGTTGGACTGGTCTATGTTTGTGTTGGACTGGTCTATGTTTGTGTTGGACTGTTCTATGTTTGTGTTTGGTTGGTCTATGTTTGCATTGGACTGGTTTATGTTTGTGTTGTATTGGTCTATGTGTGTGTTGGACTGGTCTATGTTTGTGTTGGACTGGTCTATGTTTGAGTTGGATTGGTCTATGTTTGTGTTGGACTGGTTTATGTTTGTGTTGGACTAGTCTATGTTTGTGTTGGGTTGGTCTATGTTTGTGTTGGACTAGTCTATGTTTATGTTGGACTAGTCTATGTTTGTGTTGGGTTGGTCTATGTTTGCGTTGGACTGGTTTATGTTTGTGTTGTATTGGTCTATGTGTGTGTTGGACTGGTCTATGTTTGTGTTGGATTGGTCTATGTTTGTTTTGGACTGGTCTATGTTTGTGTTGGACCGGTCTATGTTTGTGTTGGACTGGTCTATGTTTGTGTTGGACAAGTCTATGTTTGTGTTGGACTGGTCTATGTTTGTGTTGGACTGGTCTATGTTTGTGTTGGACTGGTCTAATTGTGTTGGACTGGTCTATGTTTGTGTTGTATTGGTCTATGTTTGTGTTGGACCGGTCTATGTTTGTGTTATATTGGTTTATGTTTGTGTTGGACTGGTCTATGTTTGTGTTGTATTGGTCTATGTTTGTGTTGGACAAGTCTATGTTTGTGTTGGACTGGTCTATGTTTGTGTTGGACTGGTCTATGTTTGTGTTGGATTGGTCTATGTTTGTGTTGGATTGGTCTATGTTTGTGTTGGACTGGTCTATGTTTGTGTTGTATTGGTCTATGTTTGTGTTGGACTGGTCTATGTTTGTGTTGGACTGGTCTATGTTTGTGTTTGATTTGTCTATGTTTGTGTTGGATTGATCTATGTTTGTGTTGGACTGGTCTATGTTTGTGTTGGATTGGTCTATGTTTGTGTTGGACTGGTCTATGTTTGTGTTGGACTGGTCTATGTTTGTGTTGGACTGGTCTATGTTTGTGTTTGACTGGTCTATGTTTGTGTTGGATTGGTCTATGTTTGTTTTGGGTTGGTCTATGTTTGTGTTGGACTGATCTATGTTTGTGTTGGACTGGTCTATGTTTGTGTTGGGTTGGTCTATGTTTGTGTTGGACTGATCTATGTTTGTGTTGGACTGATCTATGTTTGTGTTGGACTGGTCTATGTTTGTGTTGGGTTGGTCTATGTTTGTGTTGGACTGATCTATGTTTGTGTTGGACTGGTCTATGTTTGTGTTGTATTGGTCTATGTTTGTGTTGTACTGGTCTATGTTTGTGTTGGACTGGTCTATGTTTGTGTTGGACAAGTCTATGTTTGTGTTGGACTGGTCTATGTTTTTGTTGTATTGGTCTATGTTTGTGTTGGACTGGTCTATGTTTGTGTTGAATTGGTCTATGTTTGTGTTGGACTGGTCTTTGTTTGTGTTGTATTGGTCTATGTTTGTGTTGTATTGGTCTATGTTTGTGTTGGACTGGTCTATGTTTGTGTTGGATTTGTCTATGTTTGTGTTGGACCGGTCTATGTTTGTGTTGGACTGGTCTATGTTTGTGTTGTATTGGTCTATGTTTGTGTTGGACTGGTCTATGTTTGTGTTGGACTGGTCTATGTTTGTGTTTGACTGGTCTATGTTTGTGTTGGACTGGTCTATGTTTGTGTTGGACTGGTCTATGTTTGTGTTGGATTGGTCTATGTTTGTGTTGGGTTGGTCTATGTTTGTGTTGGACTGATCTATGTTTGTATTGGAGAAGTCTATGTTTGAGTTGGACTGGTCTATGTTTGTGTTGGACTGGTCTATGTTTGTGTTGGACAAGTCTATGTTTGTGTTGGACTGGTCTATGTTTGTGTTGTATTGGTCTATGTTTGTGTTGGACTGGTCTATGTTTGTGTTGTATTGGTCTATGTTTGTGTTGGACTGGTCTATGTTTGTGTTGTATTGGTCTATGTTTGTGTTGTATTGGTCTATGTTTGTGTTGGACTGGTCTATGTTTGTGTTGGATTTGTCTATGTTTGTGTTGGACCGGTCTATGTTTGTGTTGGACTGGTCTATGTTTGTGTTGTATTGGTCTATGTTTGTGTTGGACTGGTCTATGTTTGTGTTGGACTGGTCTATGTTTGTGTTTGACTGGTCTATGTTTGTGTTGGACTGGTCTATGTTTGTGTTGGACTGGTCTATGTTTGTGTTGGATTGGTCTATGTTTGTGTTGGGTTGGTCTATGTTTGTGTTGGACTGATCTATGTTTGTGTTGGAGAAGTCTATGTTTGAGTTGGACTGGTCTATGTTTGTGTTGGATTGGTCTATGTTTGTGTTGGTCTGGTCTATGTTCGTGTTGGACTGGTCTATGTTTGTATTGGATTGGTCTATGTTTGTGTTGGACTGGTCTATGTTTGTGTTGGACTGGTCTATGTTTGTGTTGGTCTGGTCTATGTTTGTGTTGGTCTGGTCTATGTTTGTGTTGGTCTGGTCTATGTTTGTGTTGGACTGGTTGATGTTTGTGTTAGACTGGTCTATGTTTGTGTTAGATTGGTCTATGTTTGTGTTGGACTGGTCTTTGTTTGTGTTGGTCTGGTCTATGTTTGTGTTGGACTGGTCTATGTTTGTATTGGACTTACTACCATATCTCAAAGTTGGTGTGTTTATACACTGTGAAGGAGAATAGCAGTGACAACGTAATACTATTCTTGGTCATCCACATTTGAAATTATCTCTTTTTAGTCACTTATAAAATATTTTTTGATCTTTGCTATACAGTGATTGGCTTGAAATTTGTATTACCGGTAATGTGAGTAGTAGTCACATTAGTGAAGTCCACAAATGAAGAACCATAACTCAAGGCTATCTGGTTCTATTCTGCAATTATTTCCGTTTATTTGATTTCCTTTTATTTTTCTTCTATTTTTTTTTATTAGGGCCGAAACTATACTAGTGATCAAGATGTGGTTGCTGTGGGGTTGCCTTCATATCACTCTGAAATGCAGATCCCTACTAAATTCGGAAGCAATATGGCTGAGTGAAAGCCATCAGTGGATGTCACATGTTGACTCGACAACTGCTTTGTGGCAAGTACGTAGTCTTATGGCATATATACTCAATTCAATTTTCAATTCAATTTATTGGCATATGAACATATTTACATATATTCTTCGCCATATAAGGCGGCATAAATTACATAAAAGAGAAGAGTATGATACTCACAGGCACAGATACGCACACACGCGCGCACCCACACACGCACGCACCCACACACACAACCACACCACTTGCAATCATTGTGTTATATAAAGCATATATACATGTATACAATCATCAAGCATCATGTTACATAATATAATATTTGCAATCATCATGGTATTTACAAGGCATACATAGTACAAAATAATTATTACAATTTACAATATTTATAAAGAACGTTTTATAGTAATCCTGTTATATGATAGCGTATATTTCTCGATACAATCTAACAATGGAAAATTTATATGTATGATCAATAATAATATTATTTTAAGTCGATAAAGACTCGCATAGAAGGTTTGCAGTATATATATATTTAGCAAGCATATTAATAAGTTTTGTTTTAGAAGACGACAACAGGTTGATAAATTTTTGTTTTGTTGGCCAGCAGCAAAAATAATTTGGTAAACATGTTTTCCTAATATCACAAAAGCAAGGACATACAAGAATGAAATGATATTCATCTTCTACAACATTCATATTACAGAATAAGCACTCTCTATATTTCTGAATCGACCTTCTTCAATTGCTAGTTTATGAGCTGAACATCTCATCCTTGTTAATGCAATTCGGTGATTGTCATTCTTTATACAGTTCAGATATTTTTCCATACCAATAGTATGTTTGAATGTTCTATAAGTACTTAATTTTGGAAGATTGTCTAAGGAAGAATACCAACTCTGATAATATTGTTCATACAGTCTTTCTATGACATTATTCATTTGTGTAATTGATATCGGTCCCTCGCTATCCCATAGATACGTAAAACCAAGATTGTTCAACAATAGTCTAACATTATTGACTATATATACTAGTGATCGACTTGAAATTTTATACATATGCACATAAAATCATAGAGAAGTGCAGAGACACTTAAAGAACGTTATTTTTGTCTGGTCCATTTATGAATTATCTCCCTGTGTTCCATATTTCTGCCTGGTTCCATTTTTGAATTATCTCCCTTTGTTTCATATTTCTGTCTGGTTCCATTTTTTGAATTATCTCCCTTTGTTCCATATTTCTGTTTGGTTCAATATTTGCATTATCTCCCTTTGTTTCATATTTCTGTGCGGTTCAATTTTTTTAATTATCTCCCTTTGTTTCATATTTCTGTCCGGTTCAATATTTGCATTACCTCCCTTTGTTTCATATTTCTGTCTGGTTCAATATTTGCATGATCTCCCTTTGTTTCATATTTTTGTCTGGTTCAATATTTCCATTATCTCCCTTTGTTTCATATTTTTGTCTGGTTCAATATTTGCATGATCTCCCTTTGTTTCATATTTCTGTCTGGTTCCAATTTTTAATTATCTCCCTTTGTTTCATAATTTTGTCTGGTTCCTTTTTTGAATTATCTCCATTTTTTTCATATTTTTGTCTGGTTCCTTTTTTGAATTATCTCCTTTTTTCATATTTCTGTCTGGTTCCATTTTTGAATTATCTCCCTTTGTTTCATATTTCTGTCTGGATCGATTTTTGAATTATCTCCCTTTGTTTCACATTTCTGTCTGGGTCCATTTTTGAATTATCTCCCTTTGTTTCATATGTCTGTCTGGTGCATTTTTGAATTATCTCCCTTTGTTTCATATTTCTGTCTGGTCCATTTTTGAATTATCTCCCTTTGTTTCATATTTCTGTCTGGTTCCATTTTTGAATTATCTCCCTTTGTTTCATATTTCTGTCTGGTCCATTTTTGAATTATCTCCCTTTGTTTCATATTTCTGTCTTGTTCCATTTTTGAATTATCTCTCTTTGTTTCATTTGTCTGTCTGGCTCCCTTTTTGAATTCTATCCATTTGTTTCATATATCTGCCTGATTCCATTTATGAATAATCTCCCTTTGTTTCATATTTCTGTCTGGGTCCATTTTTGAATTATCGCCATTTGTTTAATATTTATATCTGGTTCCATTTTTTAATTATCTCCCTTTGTTTCATATTTTTGTCTGGTTCCTTTTTTTAATTATCTCCATTTTTCATATTTGTGTCTGGTTCCATTTTTTACTTATCTCCCTCTGTTTCATATAGGATTGGCTTGAATTTTGAAAACTAATACATTTGTAGATGGCAATGCAAGGAGTTATAAGCATTGAACAAAGTACTGTACTCAGAGAGTGAAAACTTCAATAAACTGCAGGGCACAAGCAGTGAGAGTCTTAAGTTCTTGTTTTTTTGGGGTAGTGTCTATTGACATGCACTAATGAAATTTAAATTTAGGATGACCAAAAATTATATTTTACCAAAGACCTAAATTTGATACTCAGATTGGAAACCGGTACCAAATCTCACTGTATCTTGTGGCAGGTCTTCTGAAATCTGGCGAAATCTTGTCCATTTTTAATACATTATATCCTGGGCGCCGCAGATCGATGTTGGCTGCCACACCACAGGAGAGAAATAGACTCTGAGGGAGACACGAGTGTAGGTTTCCATAGGTAGCCCAATGACCAGCGGAAGTTGAAATGTCAAAGGGTGCTTGAGCGGCCTTACAGCTGAAAAGAGCACTAGAAAATTGGTAACTTAACTTTTTATATCTCCTGTTCTAATATACTTACGAAAAAACTAATAAGTCTATGCAATAGATTTATTTTTCAGCTTTATATTGATACCTCTCTTATTTAAATCTATCAAGGAATAAAACAATAGACTCCGAAGAGCCAGACCTACTCTCATTTTCATCAAATTAATGTAAATTCCAAGTTTATCAGAAAATACCTGATTTTTCTAATTTTCTGTATTTTGTAAGAGGTAGACAAACACGAGTTACTCCATGTACTTAGCTCTTCAACATGATACATTGTTCATTAAAATTGAATGACTACAAAAAGGTTTTATGCACAATAAAAGAATAACTGAATCTGCTGCCTGTTATTTTGCCTTTAGGTTAAACGGTTTTTTTAAACTAATTGGTTTTATATTCTATAAGCACCACATAAATATATTACCCATGAAAGTCTATAATTTTACATTTTAAAATCAACAAAAAAAATTACTTACAAAAATCTATGATTTTTCATTTTTGACTAGAATTTATAATAGCATAACCAAAATTTACAGTATGTCATACCCTTGAGCACCTATGTATTTACATTTTGTACTTTCATACTTCAATATATCAAAATTGAATCTAAATTTATTACCCATGAATATCTATGAATTTACATTTTATATGATTTTGTCATTTTCCATATGCCATTATTTGTTGAAATCAAAGACCAAATATAGTGAAGTTTTATTGATTTATTACATAAGAAGGGAAATGTGTTTGGTGTAATTAAGGGACACATGTACTGTTATATGACTGATTATGATCCATCCAGCCTGGTACAAGGTTCGTACAATGTCCATTAATCACCAGGCTACTTCACTCACTCAGGGTTTTATTGAGGACAATAGCAATTTATGCTACTTAATTACTTATCTTCTGTATATTTTATTGATTTATTACCTGCATTATGAAAACTGGTTTGCTCGATCTCAATGCAATCTTTATGATTGTCTATGGTTTATTGTCTGCAAGGAACCATCTCCCCACCCCCCTACTGCCTAACGTTATAATTTGTCTCATGATCCCCAACCCCCTACTGACTTGATGCATTGTCTCGATGACCGCCAAACCCTCCTTAAAAATTGCCTCCCCAACTGTTTATGTTTTATCATTTTAGGCTATTATGAGTTAATTGTTTGTTAATTAACTTTTTTTAGAGAGTAAACTTTTTTTTCTCCAACAATGTTGTCCTTCCTGTATTTCTGTCTACTACAGTAAAATCATTAATTTTCATGGGGGATTAAATATCGATTAAAATCCCATCAAACAATAAATTTGACCCATGTATTTACTATCTGAAATGCAAATCCACGGGTTAACATCCCATCGAAATGGTCTTTTTTGCTGAAACCACGAAATTTGTCCCATCAAAATTTAATGATTTTACAGTAATTGTTTGTTTAGTATATCTTAATAGTTTATATACATGTTAGATATATGTATGCAGTGAATATCTTTTATTGAATTATTATTTAAAAACTTTATGGTATCCAAATTGTTAACTTTGTGTCATACTATTGTTGGATAATCACTTACAAGTATAATAGTGACCAAACACTTCTTTTACAGAATTTATAAAAAAAACACCATGAGGAATAGAGGCTTAGATTTAGCGGGATACGAGCGAAATACCCCTCAGCTCTTTTTTATCAAGGTGGATAAAATCCCCATGGATTTTCATGTTTGATGACCCCTTTTGGTAACCCTGTTTATTCACAATTTTTCTCATGGTACATGGTAACATGGATTTTGCAAAGTGGACAAAATCTCCAAAATTAGGTGGACAAAATCCCCATCATTCATTTAGCTTGAATCTAAATGAAAAGTGACCGTTTATCCTTGTATTTTCATGTTATTACTTTAATAAAGGCAATATTTGGTATTCTGTTGATAAAATTGTAGTTATTCAAAATTTATTTGCACAATCACATACATCATATTTATTTTCAATTATTATTTAATAACTTTTTCAATTCTTCAAAAAAGGGCTATAAAAGGTATAGGGTTATAATATGAATATAGTATAATAAATTCCAATCAATTTAATTTTTCGATTCAAAGGAAAATGTTTGAATAACAATTAAACAAACATTTGATACAAATTAAAGACATCAAAAGATGTTCAAAGTAGTACTAATTACCTGCACACTTATTAATTACATAACTAAATTGACAAGTTTGCTATCAGTTTGAGTGTTAATTACCTAATTAATTAATCAACATGATGTCATTATCCAATTATCCATTATCCTACCCTTGTTTGTCATAGATTACCTCCCTCCCTTATAAGGGTGTTGTTTCCAATCAATGAAGTTTGTCCACATCAAAGGATAGTAATTAATCAATTTGTCTAATTATCAATTATCTTTTGTCAATATTCAATATATCAATTTTACAGTTTGTCTTTAATCAAATTATGTTTTTGATTGGAATAATAAAACTGTGATATAATGCTAAAATGCTTAACTTTGAAGTGCAATAATTAAACAATAATTTTACAGTTTGACTTTAATTAAATTATGTTTTTTATTGAAATAATAAAAGTGTGATATATGCTAAAAGGCTTAACTTTGAAGTGCAATAATTAAACAATAATTTTACAGTTTGACTTTAATTAAATTATGTTTTTGATTAAATAAATGGAAATGTGTGATTCGAATAATAAAAGTGTGATATATACTAAAATGCTTAACTTTGATGTGCAATAATTAAACAATAACTGACCCTAATCCTGTTAAATCATAATCAGGACAATGAATTGAATCATCACCTTACAAATTACAACAATTTTTTCTTAACTTCAAAGATTCCTATTTTACAGTTTCCAAAACCTGTAAACATAATAGCTAGCTTTTGCAATTAAAATAAAGATTTGCACTTTTGTTCAGTGAAATAAAATAAGAAATAAAAAGGCCTTTTTTAAAAATAAAATAATGTATTTAAAATAAATCATTTATTTACATCATGGAATATCAATATTAGATCAAGATATCTACATAAATTGGTCAATTATGTTGCACTGCACTCTTTACAGACAAATTTTTGTGTGTAGTTACCTCAATTGAAAGGCCTCCTGTTATGTAGTAGCCACAATATGGCTGCAGTAACTTGCCAAAAAACTAAAGTACAGCGATAAATTATATGTTTTTTTCCTCCAAAATCTAGGACAAGCATGCCTATGACTATACACAAAACTTATTCATGAACATTACTTTTCATCAGTTAATGTAAAAATCCATTAAAAAAGCATTTATCTAACGTAATGTGTTGACTATTGTAAAATGACTATCAGCTTTTATTTGTAAATTGTCCTTTTTCTTTTTATCTAGTAATCGAAAAGTGGAAATTTTGGCATCACAAAATAGACCAAATCTGGAAAAAATGTGCATTGTTTACTCATTTTTTATTATTTTTGAGGGAAATGTCAACTCCTGTTTGCAAACTGCCTTGAATAAAGGGGATGTTAGAATATGTCACTATAGTATGACTTTGTACAGTAGTTGAGTATGTCACCCAATATACGGCAGTGTCATCTTTATGACAGATTATACAATATATTATACAATATATCACATGCCAGCTTCTGTGTATGTTTATTGAACAGTAGTGACATCAATAGTAGCTTGGTACCATGGGGGGCTCACAATGCTGGTACATGTTACTGTCAAATCATTAATTTTGTGGGGGATCAACTTTTGTGGATTTCATGGTTCACCTTCAACTATGAAATCAAATCCCACCGAACAATTATATTGACCATTGTCGTTGATTTATAAGCCGAAATGCAAAATCCAAAAAAAACACCAAAACCATGAAATTTTTATCCCATCAAAATTATTTGATTTTACAGTATTGCTAGGGAACCAGGTCAAAATTTATAAAGTGTGTGTTTGACTTTTATCTGCCTAAATAATAAAATTGTTCCTACTCAAGTGAAATAAATATTTCATATATTTGACATCCATGGCCAAAATATTTTAGTTCAAATTTATTTCAATTTTAGTTTTTAAATATTTTTATATAAATAATAAAATTGTCCCTATTTAAGTGAAATAAATATTTCTTATTTGATGAGTCCAAAAATTTTTAATTTCAAATTTATTTTATTTTAAGTTTTAAATATTTTTATATAGGTATGTCTATATGACTTCTTGATATAATGCATACCATCATTTGTTCTAGCAGCTCAGTATGATATGGTATTCTCCGACGGCAGCTAAAATACTTCCAATTTTAAGTGAGAGTCGCGGAAATTCTAGATAATGAATTTATCGGTTCTATTACAGCTAATAATAATGTGGTTATCAACTATTTTAAAAGAATTTCGACCGTATGAAGTATATTTTAAGACATTCAAAATGAGTGATGCATAGTAATTACACATAATCAGTGGGCTGCGGATGTTTTCGTTGTCAGAATATTTAATAATTATTTTGTTCATAAAGAAACTTATACCAAATCACATGGAAATTTAGACTAATGTCACAAACCCTTCAATACAGCACATACATTTTAATGAGGTATGGCCTATCAGCAGTTACACCAAAATATGAAGCCATCTTAGTAACAAAGTTTTTTATTTTTATAAATGTTACAGTAATTATAATGTTTCTGAAAAATCCATCAGACGATCTTATAAATTAATTTGCAGTGGTCCAGACGGGGGTTGAACCCAGGACCTCTTGATCCCAAAGCATGCACCCTACCTCTAAACCACCGCTTCTAACATAAAATTTTAAGGTTTTGCAGTTTTAGGTGGCCAGCCCGGAATTCGAACCCACTACCCGAAATCAGTAGTGATTACTAATCTTGTGCTATACCGATTGAGCTAGACAGGTTGGTTAGATAGCAGTTACTGCACCCATCATTATTTATAATCAACATTTGGAAATTTAGCTATGTCTGGCCATTTCAAATATAGGCTGTGTGGTTGGAGAGGAACTGAGAAGTGCCGTAAAAGTATTTGGCAGGAAATGTCACATGGTGCCTGTAGCATGTGTTCAGCGTGGGGATCGAGCAGTTTAATACGAGTCCCTGTTTAATACAGTGGTCAGGCAGAGAAAAAATCTCCATAAAATTTTGTCTGTAGTTGCCAGCATGATCCAGCATAATTTATGAGGTAATACAATTGATAGGCAATAAAATACAGACTGAACCCTATTTGATTTGATATGAGTTTATATGGTCCTGGTATGGTCCCAAACCTTTTGGTAATTTGGATTTTTGACAGAACCCAGTCTGAACCCTATGATAAGAAATCAGTATTTATATGTTGGTACTGTATGATTGTGTGTATGGTAAATGACTATTTTTTACTTGATTTCACAATTTCTGTGTGAAGAGGCCAGATATTCAATCTCTGTAGAGAAGCTACCTCATAAACATGTCCACTTTTGCCGTTGGCTTGTGTCGGGTCGTGAACGTTCAGATAAAATTTTGTTGGCCCCATTACGATTTTAATGTGTTTCTTTATCCTCGCCACCGGATAATCCACATGGGCAAGGCCCCCAGAAGAGTTTTAGTACTTTTTAGTGTTTGGGGGATAGTGCATGATGCAGAAAATGCCCCAATTCCAGAAGCATCCCATGTCCTTTTACATGCCAGGTGTATAGCACCCATACAAGAGACCTCGGTTTTCTTACATCTCATCCGAATGACTATTAGTCTTGTGCTGTTAGTTGTAGAGTTCTATAGTACAGCGCCCATCAAAAATAAGTATACACCTTTTGACAGATACAGATTTATAATGGGTTAAATTATTCAGTATCTGTTTATCAGATGGTCACAATAATATGTCCCTCTGTAGCTCAGTGGTTAGTGCACTTTCCACCTAATCTGGCCACCCAGGTTTTAATCCCGGTGGAGACACATATTATATATCTGCCATATTTCAGCAAAAAGCTGACTGGCAAATAATGACTATGCTCAGCATTTTTAATAGTAATTTCCGAAACTTCAGTTTCTAAATGAGTTAAAAATGTGAAAATGTCTTGTATCGAAATATAAACATGGGGTCAAAGCCTCAAAGGGGTTTTATTTTCAGTCTTTTTATGATCAAAATGCATTTCAAGCCATGCAAAAAACATAGTAGTTTACATCTAGGGTAGCAATCAATGTGTTGTTTTTATACTAAATAAATAAAAAATATTCAAGGTTTTCAAAAATATTGTTGATTCTCTGTTCTGCAAATAGCATGTATAATTATTTTTGGTGGGTACAGTACTTATACTCATTGCATAAAATTAGTTCACAAATTATTTATGGGCCCTCGTGTCTATTTAGTACAAAGGAATGGACTAAACGCTTAATAATGTACTATTAATTGTCTAATAACAACAGCATTAATTAATTAATGAATTATCAATTTATATTTTTATAATTAAAAATCTGGGATGTTGAAATATAATTTTTTACAATTAAGTTCTGCCTTTTTACCAAAGTCATCATGAATCAATGTTACAGGGCCAAAAATTATATTTTATATTTAACATGTTTTTTTTTCAATTGATAAAATAATAATTAATCAATAACAAAAAGTATTGAAATTATTTTTAAATGTCTAAATGTGTGCTTGTTCAGTAGTCCTGAAACAATGTTCCAGGGCCAGCAATTTGATTTATATTTAACATATTTTTTTAGAATTGATTAAATAATAAAACATCAATAATAAAAAAGTATTGAAATTCTTTTCAAATGTCTAAATTTGTGTTAGTTCAGTAGTAATCATTGTTTAAGTGTTTTCTTTGACAGCTAAATGTAATATTTACTTTTTGGGTGACATATGTGTTTTGTTGTTTTAAAAGATGCCAATTTTTCAATTTAATATACTGAAAGGGCTTCTTTAAGGACCCATCTGCAGGTGGTCACCTTGTTTATTGTCAACAAGTTTATTTTTCACACCTATACAGAAGGAACCCAGACCCCTACTTTAAGTGGGCGGAGCTATATTAATTATGCAAATCAGATAGGTATTGTTTGCCAATAAATCACATTAAAGCCTGATGATTAACCAATCAGAAGGGATTAACAGTCTCACACCTAATTAAGGAAGCCACACCCTTTAATAATTAACCAATCAAGGAGGTTTACTCAATATAACAGTACAATTTTAACTGTTTTTTTAAATAGAATAATAGAATTACTCAAAATTTGGCACCTATAAATAATTGAAAAAGTTTAATGAATGTTATTAATCTGCTTTGATTGTTTATTGACTACCTGTGCTAATTTATTTCGTCTGATTGTTGAAGTTATTCTCTGGAATATTTATTTGTAATTTATTTATAATTTATCTACGCTGTTGTGACTCTAGTTATCATCTAGCTACCTTCTGTGTGTGACTTATCATAAGTTTTAATTAACTAATTAGTGAAGTGAGTTAATTAGTGAGTTAATTGGAAGGATTTAGTAATGGCTTCAGTGTCCAGAGCTTCGAGAAAACAGGGGATCTTTATGAAAGGTATACAACACTAGTTATAATTTATGTAAATTAATGTAAAATTATTAAAAATTCTGTAAATTTATTCCTTCTGTGGGCCAGTCACATGTCAATGTACTTATAATAGAAAGTAAACTGAGTCTGATTCTCGTTAATTTAAATCCTATTTATATTTAATGAATTTATATCTAAAATCAATTTTTAAATTAAAAAATAAATATTTTCTGACTGTTTAAAATTTCATCAAAAACTATAAAAAATATAAACTTTTTGAGTAAATTTGGTGTCATACATAAATTTATTTAACATGTAAAGACTGCAGAAATCTCTAATTTATTGATATTTATTATAATAATGCTGGTAAAACATACAAAGGTATAATTATTATTGTTTCTTTTGGTCAAAAATGTTTTTTCTGTCAATTTAAAAAAAAATATAGTCTAAACTTTAACCTTCAAAAACAAATAAATGCTGTTAAATAAAAAACCCATTTTGAGCTTTTTTCAGGAAAACCAATGATATTATAAAAATAGATATTAATGAATATGAAATAAGGTATAGAAAAGGCTCTGAAATGAGAATTCTCCCTGATCTCTGCTGTTGTATATAAATTTGGAATCAATATTTAGCTTATAGGTTTCTGTCAAAGAATTTTATGAATGACATCTTCCTGTTAAATTGCATAATATTGAATCTTATTTCAAGATATAGTAATTTTCGTAGACAGTTAATTTTGTTAATTCTTACATATTGAAGCCATCAAATTATTATAAAATTCTTTGACTGAAACCTTATATGATAACCTAAATCTTGATTCCAATAAACTGTTACATATTATATGAGCTGTTCTCATATGCTTTTTGTTCTTTTTCATAGGACAATGTTTCAGTCATACTGTTTGCTGCTTTCCGTTTGTTGCTGTTGGATAAAAGTCGATTCATTAATAAAAAATATAATGTCATATTGTCATTAGACACATATTCTTCTTACATATTATAAATATTTATTGATTACCTTAAATGTGATATGGCTAAATAATTGATGAGGTGTGCCTCTTTAAATAATTTTTTCTCATGTCAGTCATGAACTGTGTTCAAATAACTTATGATGATCAATTTCTTAAAACCTGAAGAAAAAAAGATTGATGGTCGATTCAGAAATATTATGTACATTAAATGAGAATTATTACTGTTAAAACTCCTCAAAATTTCAACAAAAATCTCCCGAGAAAAGAATAAAAATATATTTCCGTAACAAGCCAAAATAGTCATGAGTTGTTTCCCTTTGACCACATAATAATAAATGACTGGAAGCGATAAATTATTATTGGTGATTCAAATATAATGAACACTGTGTTCTGTTCGGACTTTGTATATTAATTTGCAATGAGTTTATTCACAACAACACTATTATTTACATTTACCATTTATCGTAGCAAAGCCGCATGTAAATGTTTATAAAACAATCAAAACATTTTTGTAGCAGGGTTTTAATAGTGCATAGTATTGCTTGTTATAATTATCATCTGCCCGATTATATCTCAATGTATCTGGCTTGTAAACACGGGATTCTTGGTTCGAAACCCTGTATGATTACATTTTGTTTAAATATTTTACTTTATTTGTGTTATCAAAAATATTTCGTCATCATATTCCTTATAATAAAAAAAGATATTTCTGGATTCGAACCTGCAACATACACTTTACTAGTTAGACGCTCTACCAATTGAGCTAACCAGGCATTTGAAATCTAACGCAATTTATATGTACTATATTAACATTATGTTTTTGACGTCACAGAATTTGGTCAATTGCTGGGTTAAAATAAATGATTGTAAATAAATTGCATCTTCTAGTATAATTTATAACAAGAATTAAAATACCGAGGAGATCGTTTTGGTTTACTATCAGGACTATGTTTTGTAGCCGCTTATCTATCTACAAGCGTCCTTCGTCCCGGTCCAGTCCCTACTATATTTTTTAGGTATATATCTGACGAACGTCAAATTTTCACAAATAGTTACCCCTATATGATTTTGTCACGGTTTACCTTCATAATTTTTTTATAATTGCGCCATTTTAATATTTAACAGCTAAATTTGATCTATTTTTACAAAACGCTGTATATTTTTGTAATCAGGTTTAATAAAAGAAAAGTCTGTACTGCATGAGTTGCTGGCAGAAATATATATCAGTTGCCAGAATCTCATGTATTCATGCTGTTAGGTTCTCGTCAATATCTCGATATTTAACATATTCAATAACCCTTTTATATAATTGAAAATAGCTTGTACCGTAGGTCGGAAAAATCTATTTTATAAGTGAATGGTTAAAAGTGCACACAACTCGAGTTCAAGCATTCCCATTTAATACTTTTAGTGCAAATGGGATAACGGTCCCGGGTATCTGTAAACTAGTCTACAGTACTCTCTGATTGATTTATTGAAATGCGCATAAAGAACCTTGTTTACTTAATAATATCGTCAATACTTGTCAATGTGGCTGGTGTGGGGGAGTATAATGTTGTAGGAGTTAGTTCAATTTATATTACACAAGTTATTCTATAAAATGATCTTGAGGAGCGTTATTTCAAGCAACAACCATTATTTCTAGCGTAAATCATTAGCTTTGACCTTAGATATTGTGCTAGATGTTATTATATTATATCAAATCCAATTTGAAGTTTATGTTTATTTCAATATCAATGACATAATTCCTTTTCGGGCTAACCATAAGACAAACTTGCAAAAGGTCAATAACGTTGCTGACTTAAAATAGATAAAAATAGTGCTGTGTGGCGGATCACAATAATTTTAGTAACAAAATCACTCTTATTTTGACCTTCAGTCTTCAGGAGCTATGACACACTTTCAATATATCTACATCAGCTAGGTTAGGACTTGGCATAATAACTTGTGCATTACCTCCCCTGTGTTCAATTAAATTTCTATAAAAATATTTCAATGCTTTAACAAATTACCAGAATGAAACGTAATGTTAATTTTACAAAATTCATACGCTAATGAAGTCACTTAGTGCCAAACTTGCCTGCTTTTCATTCGGTCTCTTGCAATAACCGCTATTCTATAATTTCTTTACGTTTTGTCTTTGGCGGGGACTTGAACCTTTGATTTCTGTGTTTGGCTGGTTTGGTTGAGTTTGATTTCCTCAAACATTTTTTGGCAATAAAGTGATATGTTGGTTGTTGTATATTGTAGGTCAGTTGAAGGTTGAGGCGTACATGAACTATGGTTTGCTGACGGTACATGTGGTCCAGGCTAGACATCTGAGCTGTATGTGGAAACAATCACCTAACACTTTTATCATGATGACACTGATACCAGAAGATGTAGATGTAACTCCGACACGATGTAGGACCGCTATCATCACTGATACAACCAACCCATCATACAATGAGAAGTTTTCTTTGTAAGTATACATTTAATTACATTCAGATTTACAGGGGTGTCAATTCGGAATGCCAGATTTATCATTGCATTCTAACCAAAATAAAAGTTATTTGATGAAAATATCTGAAGAAATGACAAAGTTATGTTAAGTTTAATCTTCTCTTAAGTATTTTCTTTAATACAAACTGAGTTATTTTTTTTAAACTGTGAAAATAATGTAATTGAAAGTCTCTTGTTGGGCTTAAATGTTTGGCAGCATTTGATTTTCCTAATTTTGAATTTGTCCCGGTTGACACCCCTGGATTTAGAAAATCAAATATTCGTTGTTTAAAGAAATTACAAGAATGCTTTCCTAACTAGAGATGAACTGGTTGGATACTATTGTGACAAGGAGTAGTTTTCCTTATGATCGAAAGATGCCAGATGATGTTTTTTGTTTCTATTTATCATTTTGGACTGTTTAAAAAATTTCTGGTGTGCTTTATGAATATTTTCCTGCATATATAATGCTGTAAAAAACAATTTTGATCAAAACAAAAACAAAAAGTCATGCTTGAGCAGAATGGCTTCCCATGGTGCATGTGTCAGGATTTAAAACGAAACATTTATTTTAATTATCACTTGAAGAATATATTGTTGTTAGTAAATCCTTGGTCTGATTAAATAAACAGCATGGCACATGTCAGACAGTAATTAATATAACAGTTAACTTTATATGGTGGTATGTTGGGGATATACAGGAAGCTGCTGTATATCACATTTCAGTCAGTGATTGGTATGTGCTCTCTACAGGGGGTATTAACAATATGCCACACCCTCACAGGGGTGTATGGTAATATGCCACACCCTCACAGTATGACACTGCCTGTATAATAAACAAGTAGATCACCTATAGTATGTCAGATAGAGCCATATATCATGTTTCCTGTATAATAGTCAGCTGATTTGGGGAGTTGAATCATGTATTGCATTATACATGTATGCTTATTTATTACAAAGACGTTTATTATATTAAAGCTGACTGGCAAATAAAGAATTTTTGAACAAAAATTATAATATTTATTTAATATACATAATTGTTGTTATATAATAATTTTTTAATTGGGTGACAAATTTCAATCTCAATACTGATTTCAGTATCTTGATAAATAACTGCTATGAAATAAGCAGTTTTTTTAATATTTTGAACTTTTACCTGAATGCATATGAACAACAAAAATCCTAATGTAATCCCACAAGTATCAGTTCTTTATTGCTATAACAATATTATATACACAATATCTTGTTAAAATTATATAAAGAAAATTTGTGAGAAAAAAAGATAATTTTCCTTATTTGTTCATTATATTTATTTAGCTTTCCTTTCTTTGGCTAAGATAAACAATTTGAAAAACAAATTCATGTTGATAACTAAGGGAGGTAATTTTTGGATAAATCATGATGAAATTATTTATTTATTACCTCCCTTGAAACAATATATTTCTTACATTTTTTACAGAATACCCATGCTATGTACAGTAAAATATTGAATAAATCCCATTTTATGAGATTAAATAAATAAATAAGTTAATAAATAAATTTTATTTATATTACAGTGAGATTGGTGAGGGTGATCTACACAGACGTTTGTTGTTGACAGTATGGCATAGGGACCAATCAGGGTAAGTACTAATTTTGTATCATAATTGTCTCAAAAGAGGTTTTAGCATTCATATATTGGTCTACAAAAAGCTTTGAGACATGCTTAGTAAAGACTTTGTATTTCATCTCTAAAGTTGTCGATGGAGATTTTGTGAGGAAAGTATTTATGATTGTTTATGATTGCTGTTGTATATTTACAGATTCCATGAGACCCTTGGTTGTACATCATTTGGTGTTCGTCATCTCGTCAGTGGTGAGAGACAGATCAGTGGTTGGTACCATCTCCTCACGGACGACATCGGTAGAAAGAAGCATCTTCGTGTGACCACCAAGGAACGTCCTGCTGTACCCGTTATGCAGAGTCATCAACCACGTAAGATTCCTGCCGTGAACCGTGATGTGTTGGACGTTGATAGACATGATATAACCGTGCATCGTTCTCAGTATGGTGGATTTGGCTTCAGTGTTGTGGATTCGTGTCCCGCCAAGATCGGTCGTGTCGACGCTGGTTCTCCTGCTCAGGAGATGGGACTTCAACAAGGTGATTTGGTGATCCGAGTGAATGGTCAGAACGTCTCTAGATCAACGTCTGTTAGTGTGGCTAGATGTATCAAGTAAGTTATGGAATCATGTAATTTAATCATTAGCTCGATCGTGATGAAAATAGTCAACATCAAATGGTATCATTCTGGAAATTATGTCTTGAACATAGTACCAGTCTTAATTCACTGAGGAATCTGTGCAGTATCAGTTTTATTGTCTGGGAATATTTACTACCAGAAATGTGGTCTACAAAAAGTTTTATAATATGGAAAAGTCAGTGCCAATCTTATTGTACCGGTTTTATTGTCTGAGAAAATCCGTACCTGTCTAACCATCTAAGAAAAACAGTACCAGTCTAATTGTCTGGGAAAATCAGTACCAGTCTAATCATCTTAGAAAATCAGTACCAAACTAAATCATCTTAGAAAATCAATACCAGTCTAAATCATCAGGGAAAATGTGTACCAGTCTAATTGTCTGAGAAAATGTGTACCAGTCTAATTGTCTGGGAAAATATGTACCAGTCTAATCGTCTGAGAAAATCATTTGGAAAATCAGTTCCAGTCTAATTGTCTGAGAAAACTGGTTCCAGTGTTTTATTGACTGGAAAAATCAGTGCTTTATAATGTTCACAGTATAGACACACAATATTGCTCCCCCAAATGACTTACCATTTTAAGGAACCCTAAGTTTTTACTTCATTTTGATGTGATTTTCATACATATTTTTATATTTTAGGAAGAGTAGTTGTTCTGTACATCTGGAGATTCAGCGTCCTGGTCAGTATGCTACACCGACATCACATCAAGGATCCGCTGTAACCAGTAGTGACGACTCCGGCAACACAGACTACACACTCAGTGACGACAAGGCAGCTCTCATCAACTCAGCCATTGTAAGCTTAAAACCCTTTCGTTTGTTGAACAAGCTCCGATCTAGATCATGTTTCAGTTTGTCTGCCAGCCGGACTGTGAGAATTTGAGAATTTAAAAGACTGAGATTTGTACAAAGTGTATATATGTGCTATGTGTGTGCCTTGTGATATACATCTGTGACTGGACTGAGTGTTCAGTGTGTAATAATGGTGCTACATGATTATGACATTCAAGACCTGCTGCCAGTCAGTTAAAATACTTTTCCAACTGACAGTGTTGATATTTAATAACATAGGGACTTGCTTTTCTTTAAAACAATTTTTAAGGTATTCAATCATGCTTTTGACACGCAAAGACAAACAATCAGTGACAGTGACTGCTGTTCATATTCAGTTTAAGCTTCTCAAAACTGATTTAGCAAGGGAATAAAATCGCCCCAATTTTGCCTCTTCTCAAATCAATGATTTTGTGGTGCTTAATTTAATTTAATAAAAGTGCTTTATTGTTGTGTATATTTTGTTTGTATATTACATGTGTGTATTGATAACTTGTAGACAGATCTTGAAGACCTTGCATAGCTGGTATACAGTTATTTACTATTTTGTAAATGCAAAGTTTATTTTTGTAATAAATATTTTATTCAAAAAACATTTTTAGTTAAATAATTTTTAAAAAGATTCGGTCAAAGGTCAAGGTCTGTCTGCTTGTGTCATGAAATACATTGAAATATTTTTTATTTAAATTCTAAACAACAAAAACTAAAAAAAATCTTTTATCATTACAGAGTATTGACACACGCAGACAGGCCGCGCTTCACCGTCTCTTGTGCTTGGAAGAGAACTTTGTTGAACTTATGACCGCTGGTATCCAGAAGTTTTCTCGTCCCTTACGTCATGGTGTCATCTCTAACTCCCAGCATGCATCACTCTTCCAGAACATAGAAAAGGTAAGCAGTTTGTACTGATTCTCTCCCTTTCTTTTACCTCCCCTTCTCTTACTTACTGTAAAATCATTAATTTTTGTGGGGGGGGGGGGGTAAATTTCTTGGATTTTGTGGTTCATCTACTAGAACAAAATTTAATCCCACTCGCTACACAAATCGGTGACAACTTCTTTACACCTAGGCTTCACAGTTCTTTTTACCATTAATGTCGATTCCCTTTTGGGGACATATACAGTTTTATACAGTTTTGAATGTTTACAATTTCCAAAGTTGACGCTCCATTGTGCTAACAGGCAAGAAACTAACCCCAGACTGAAAAATGTTTTTTATATGTTTTTTTATTCATCAAATTAATAAATTGATCAAAACCACATGGAAAGGTCCATTTATAATAAAACAAAATGCAGTGTGAAATTAGCGAGCGCAATTTAAATAACCTGGTTCCTGGATACACTCGGGTAACTTGATAGGTATATTGCTTGCTTAGAATAAGAAGGTCGTAACTACCAAATTGATAAATTGAGAAAACTGTCTGTAATTTACACTTTACCTATGGGAAAACACGTTTTTAAAACTTCATTTTGGTCAACATGACAATTTCAGATTTTCATGAAAATATGCTCATAAGAAGTGCCTTGTGAAGCAGATTTCAAATATGTATGAGTCTTATAAGGTCTTAAGAGGTAGTTATGACCGTCTGGTACTAAGCCATCGATATTGCGTATGCCTTGGTTTTCAACTTTTCATCTATGTTTTGGATACAGTCATACATTACCAGTTCTTGTATTAATGTTGATATTTTATTTGACAGATTGCCTGTATGAGCCAGTATCAAGTGAAACAGATTGTGGACAATCTACCATCCTACACACCTTCTGATGACGAAGATTCTGATGCTTCCTTCAATGTAGAGAGTGATCTTACATCTTGTATCGGCATGATCTATTTGTCTAAGGTGAGCAGCTTTTCCTTCTAATACGCCTTTACTTTACATGTGCAGTACAGCTTGGCGAATTTATCACGAGCCTGACCTTTTGATTAGCATAATTTAACAAAATGATACATTGCCAACGTTACAACACCAATTGTATGTTTTTCATAATCAGGGATTATCATGAAGACTATCGAGATGTGATACAAACATAAATCTGAAATACAGATATTTCACGATTTGCTTGCGGAAATTGAAATATTTGTTCAAAGCAAAAACCTTGTAATATATTCTTGCATAAAGGTCAGGATCAGGTCAAAATTGTCAAGCTATACTACCACTCCTGAGCTGCCGGCAGTCTGAGATAACTTTGGTTAATTTGTCATTGGATTGTATGTTTATGGTTCATGACACATAGAACAGCTTCAACACCTGAGTATAATGCTCCAGCCCATTCTTTTGATTTGTTCTTAACATGTCTTTATTTCTGGTCATCACTTTGTTCATGATAAATTCTGGCAAATCTACTTCTGAGAGAAGGTCCAGCTACAGGACCTTAATTGTTGTTACAAGTATAAATGCAATTCTGTGTACACATTGTATTTACATGTATGAAGCATGCCATACTGCTCAGTAAAATGAATCCAAATTGAATAATTATAAAGATAATACAAACTTAGAAAATTGCACATTGTTTGAAATTTTATTAATGGGAAAAATTAGTAAAATGTATGAAACAAACCATGCTGCCATATTTCGATGAGCTTGTTTAAACTGGATGGAGGCACATACATATGCCTGCTATCTTTCAGCAGAAAGCTGACTGACAAATAAAGGCTAAGCTCGGCATTTTCGGCTGTTTCATTTCTTGGGCTTAGAAATATGTTTCTTGTATTTACTGTTATTTTTTTATATTTCAGTTGTCCATGATCACGGGTGCTTACTCGATGTACTCTAAGGGTATGACTCGTACCTCGACCTTGTTGTCCGACCTTGAGAAGTCTGATCAGTTCTGTGGTTTCCTGTTGAATGTTCCGTGTGAAGGACGAGATTTGACCTTGTGTGACTTTCTCAACCGTCCCCTTCATCATATACAAGAGTTGTATGGTTTACTCCAGATGATCTCTACGACCACCATGCCTCACTCTGAGGAACGTGCCATGTTCTGTGATATATTGACAGGTAATTAACTTTATTAATTAATTGTCTCATCTTCTATTACATGAATTAGTACTTAATTAAGAATTAAGAAAATGTAATAAAACATCCAGATGGTTTGATGACAGTTTGTTAACAATAAATGCATAATTTAAAGTCTAAGGGGGGCAACTCTTGCAAAATGAGTATTTCGTTCACCATACAGTTTGCTAAATACTAATTTAGTGTACGATTTCGACATTGTTAACATTCTATCGCCAAGTATTGGTCATTTGTTAAGAAACAGCTTAATGGTTCCATGATTCATTGTATGTAATGGATGATCAGAAAAAAAGTTGTGGGAGCAATAAACAGAACTTTATCAAATAGATGTATGTTGCTTTATACAGCTTTTTAGTTTGCACTTCGCAATAACTTGTTGATCATAAATATTTAATGAAATGTTATTTTCTACTTACAGGTTTACAGAGTATAATGGATCAGATTACGTCTACAGAACTAGTGACCAGCAAACTTCATATCCTACCTACAGTGTATGCCACTGTCTCTAACGCTACAAGACGTCAGGTTCCAATGATGGGGTCTTTGGTTCTCAAGCATGCTTCGTCTGAAAGGTCTTCATCTAGTGGATTTGGTAGTGGTTCCTCGCAACACTCCGGTAGTGTGTACTCTGACTGTGAACCCGTTTTGTCTACATTAGTGTAAAAGTGTCTACAACCTTACATAAGTGTTAAAGTGTCTACATTTGTGAAATAGTGTCTACATTAGTGCTAATATGTGATATTTATTATTACCTTGAAAAGTGTTCAGTGTCTGAATTATTCAAAGAATTGTACTGTAGTGATCTGTATGTACATGCTAAAGAGAACTGTGACATTTAGAGATTACTAGACAATGAGACATTGTATTGTGTAGGCCTTAGTTCTGACAGAGATTTTTCTTCCCCAATATTATATTCTATCCCTCTCTGGGGCATTGTTCGTACTCTGTTATAATGAAGACTGGTGTTTAGTAGGCCTTATTCTGTGAATATACAAATGTCAACAGTACAACTGTAAATATGAAGATTGTTTTCCTGTTACATGATCTGTTAAGTTTTTGTATATATTGACTTGTAAATTAATTGTAAATGATATATTGTGCTATTTGTGTGTATGTATGTATGTTGATACCTTTCTCTTTTTCTGTCTTTGCCTTACTTTCTGTGTGTCTTGTAAATTATGTACTCGTTACTATCAACTGTTTTCTGTCTTTTGATTATCAATATTATGCTGAATAAACTTTCATGATAAACTTATCTATTTTGTTGTCTGATTCTTAAAGAACTTATTATAATAAATGATGAAATGTGTATGTGATTGAATTGCAATTATTCCACTCGAAATAACAGGGACAACTGAAAATGCACTAAATGACCCTACTTAGGAAAAATAATTTTAATTCTTGGAATATTAATACTCGCGACATTTCCTTCTGGCAGATCACAACTTAGTGTATAGTTAAATATAATATTTCATCACTGGTGGATAATATTATTGCACTTCAATCAGTACATATAATATACGAAAATGGTTGATAATTGCAATTCAATCAGTACATATAATAATACGAAAATGGTTGATAATTGCAATTCAATCAGTACATATAATATACAAAAATGGTTGATAATTGCAATTCAATCAGTACATATAATATACGAAAATGGTAAATGGAGCTGAGACAATACTGTAAAATCATTAATTTTCGTGGGGGATTAAATTTCGTTGATTTCGTGATTCATCTTCTACCTGAAAATTTAATCCCATCGAACGATAATTTTGACCCACGTATTTATTTCCTGAAATGCAAAATCCACGATGATCGAATTGGTCTTTTTTACCAAAACCACGAAATTTCATCCCATCAAAATTAAATGATTTTACAATATACAAAAATAGCCGGACAACAATGGAGGAACATCATGTAATTGTCAACATTACGTCTTGTATCACAAATTATATTAAATAGTAGGGCACAAACCAAAGCCACACAGCTACGGCGGCAGCACCTAGCCACATACGCAAGAGTCAGGCATAGCAGAAGCCATCCACATCCCCAATAAATGGATGCTTCAAGCAATCCTTATATGCTCACTCACAATGAATGACACACTGGACTTTGAATAATGTGTACAATTTGCCTTAAAGGGAGGTACCGTATAGCTGGTTATTTCTGCGGGTGTAATATTTTGTGTTTTTGCCCCAAAAATAGGTGTGTTTATTTCTTCTGGTTTTAATTTCTGCTGATTCACAAAATGGCAAGAGTAAATTTCTGCAGTTTGCTAAATGGTAAGAATTGACATACACCAGTTTCATTGGCAGTCTAATCCATGTGTATTGTCATATACATTATGTATTATTACAGACATAATCATTAAACCTGTACAAACAATGCTCACTTTCATTATAAACACTAAACTGTACAGTAATCAAGTTAACTTGTGAATAACCCTTGATTATTATTTTTATATAGTGGAGATAATATTCTGCATGAAATTTTTCTACGGATGATAAAATTTTGCGTGTATTTAATTCGGTGAATTGATCTTGGACTGCAGAATGGCAGAATTTCCACCCGCTGAAATAACCAGCTATACGGTAATTATTATGTGATTACACTGAAGTGAAGTATGGGGCGGCTTTTTACAGCCACCACACAGCACTTAACACCTGCTGTGGTGATAAGTAAATAGTAAGATGACCGTATCGTCAATGTATAGCAGCAAAAAAGTCTCAAGAACACCTCAATGCTATCAGTGCTCAAAGCAGTATGAAACACAATTTGAAACATATGTCATAGGACAGACATGGATAGTATTCAGACATAAACTGTGATAAATCATTTAAAAACAAGGAAGATGAAGACGTGAAAAATTTCACCTTGTCTCACACCAGAACAACTAGAAAAAAATAGAAACACATTACATGCTGCATATTTCAGACTAAGGGAGACCAATCGTACCAAAAAGTCCGGGAAAAACGGATGCTACTGGAATTTAGCCATACCTTAATAATTTGTTGTAAGCGGCCCTACGGGTCTGACATTTCTAATGAGATAAAATATTACAGAAATTTGAGAATTTACGTGCTGTTCCTTTTTGTCAGAGGAGGTGAATAATATTATCTTATTCTATGAAGCCCAATATAACATCAGAATTAAGTTTTGCATGAATCATAAGCTGGAAATCGATGCTGACACACTTCATTCGTACCAGGAATTTTCGTACCCACGATTTTATTATTCCTCTAGGGATTCAGATGTTTATTGTAACTGATACAGTTATTATTGTTAATTTTTCATTAATGGCATTCGTTCTGTTAATACACGTGGCTATATTCTAACTTCACTCAATCAATTTTGTGCATCATAATATTATTATAGCGATGCCTCTGGTCAAAATATTGGATGAGTCATCATGAGTATCTATGTTGCTGCTAAGATTCATCCTATAGCAAAACTAACCTGTATACAAACAAGAGCGGACATAAATTTTCAAATACACATCTTCATCAACACTCTATTTAGAATTTTAGTGGACCACAGTCCCGTGCCAAATAAGGGTTTATCAGTTTTATCAAACGTTGAAAAACAGATAGTGAGATACGCCCCAGATCAATGGAAATATATAAGAAAAACATTTCTGGTCCAGCGAGGCAATGTCGTTCACTGTGATTAATTCCTACGCATTTGAACTCCAAAAAGGTATATCACGGCAAACTTAGATCTATTTGCATTCTAACATTTGTTATTATGAATGTGCTATTTCATCCGGACTAAGTGAGTAAGTGATCATTGTAAAGTTGCTAAATGGCTCAGCCTTGCAGAAAATTTCAATTGTGAAAAATGTTATTATATTTGCAGGAAACAGCTGTTAGGGTAATATTTCTGTGACAAATCAGCCTTTATAAAGTTGCAAAATGGCTGACCAGAAACCCATAAAGATGGGCACGAGGGTTGAAGTGATAGGGAAAGGTGTGGTTGGAACTGTGGCTTATATTGGCACTACCATGTTTTCATCAGGTATTGTACTCTATTGATTATTTATGTCGATTTTCAATTACATATTTTTATGGCCATTTAAAAAAAGTCATATTTTTATGGCGATTCAGAAAAAAGGTATATTTTAAGTTGATTTAAATTATGAGATGATATCTTATAATTGGGTAACATTGAGGGAGACTGAGAAATGTGTACAGGGTGTGATGTTTGCCCTCTTCAGATTAATCTGATTATCATGCCTAATCATTTTTGACTCACTGTATTTCATTCTGTGACCTGCCCGGTGCTTAGGAAAGAATTTGAGCAATTTCTGATCAGGGTTCTCGGCAACGCGTAATTACGCGTATTTGGACGCATACTTTTGAAATCAGACGCATAAAATCGGCGATCAACGCGTTTTCGGGACGCAAGCTTTTTCCGACGCACGCGTTTGACCTTGGGTCATAAATTCATCGTAAACACACGATTATACAATAAACAATTGCAGCGTCCCTTGTATCGAGTAATTGACAGGCGAGAGGCGGGGTTAAATACCCAAGATATGCATCGTGAACCAATCAGCGTTCGCGAGTCCTTAGGTAATCATTGACGCGTCCCGCGAAAAATAAACTTCATCAGATCGATGCATATGTGTAAATCACAAACTGTTACGTAAACACGTACGCGTTAATTGATTGGTGATAATTGATATCTCCACTAAATTATTGACCGTGTCGTTTATTTGAATGCAGACAGATTTATATGACAATTTTAACTTTTGTCGTAACGTTACATCGGAAAATCTAAACTTAACGCGTGTGTTATACATTAAATCCAAACAATAATTTCGAATTCTACAAATGCCGAGTTTTAAAGAACATACCTATTAAATTCATATTCCGTGCTGATAATTCCTTGATAAAAATATCACAATCCCAACACAAGCAATATTTCCGACCCGAGTTCATTTTGACCTAATTACGGAAGACGAATGTTTCAACTGTACTCAGTAAAGGTCGTCAGTTTCAATTATCAAACGCACGTGCGGCGACAATTTCTACATCAAGGTCGTTTGATGGAACCGACGCGAGTAACTTCAAAGGAGCGGTCTAGCGATTCGGTGAACTTTGATCGGGCGACATGTTAACTTAATGCCGTAAATTGTATTAGATATACGTGCGTTTTTTATAAATTTGAAAATATGACTGATGCAGCTTATTTTTTCTGGATTTACCAACTTTGCTGATTTAGTTCACTCGCGAACATTCATGATTCAACTCGTGTCAATTGACGAGACGTTTAAAGCATTGAAAGATGCTGGTATGATTCGAGTTTTAACACAATTTATTATATTCAAACCATAATCAATCATTTTACGAGCTTTTGGCTGCAATTGACCGTGAATAGGATAAAGTACGATAGGCAAGTTACAAATTTCGGACGCGTACATATTTTCGGATGAGATCGATTTTTTTTGTCCTTTCAATTTTCGATCGATCTTTTATCAATTATTTATACGTAGCAAGAATGTTATGAGTATGTAAATTGTAATTAAGCTCTTTTTCTGGGTATGAATGCTGATTCTACCATTCAGTAATAGGTTAAGGGTCAACCACAAAATAATTAAGGCTTTAAGCTGCTTAAAAATGTCACATATTCATATAAAAATAAATATTTATTGGTAACAAACAACTGAAAAAATAGCTCCATAATTCACCAGAATGTAGGATTAAAGGCTTTAGAAATCAAAATTTTCTTGGGGGAGATCCCCCAAACCCCCCTTGCAGGAGGGGGTCACCCCCTCCATCATCCTCCCCCACTCGTCGCTACGCGACTCGGATGGAGTCCTCAGGACTCCTACTTTTTTGCAAGAAGGAGTCCTGGGACTCCAACTTTAAAATCCTACAGAGAACCCTGTCTGATTATTGCATATTAATATTTTCTGGTTTTTTTTTAATACTTGTATCAAGTGGTATGCTGAAGAAATAGTTTCCAGTCATTTTAAGAAAATTGTAGGCTCAGTATTAGATGGTTACTTTTAGGTAACACAGCATAGTGGTAAAGCATAATGGTTTATATACTGCAAAGTACCAACTCATCAATTTTTTGAAATGGTACAGGATGTTAGCTATAATTATGTCTCTTTTTTAATATGTCTTCATATGAGTAAGATACGGTATACATGTGCCTCCGTAGCTTAGTGGTAAGTGCGCTTGCCATCTTATCTGGCATTCAAATCAGGGTGGAGACACTTACATATGATATATGCTTGTCATATTTCAGCAGAAAGCTGACTGGCAAATAAAGGCTATGCTCAGCATTTAAAAAAACCACAAAAACCCCCCCAAAAAACCAGTGTGTCTTAAAACAGCATGTATTTTTACTTGTAGGTAAATGGATTGGTGTCGTACTTGATAATGCTAAAGGTAAGAATGATGGTACAGTTCAAGGCAAGACCTACTTTACATGTCCAGACAACTATGGTATATTTGTACGTCAGTCACAGATAACAGCTATAGATGATGGGGGTCCTCCGCCACCAGCCGCTACACCGTCTAAACCTACATCTCTGCCGGCACCAACACCATCATCAGGCTTACCAACACCCTCTCAACAACGGAGTGTTAAGAAATCTGGTCTTCGACCACCAAGTTATGCTGGAAAAAGTAAGAATAACATTTGTTACATTATTAATTCTACAAATTATGATTAAGATGAGTCTTACTTAATAACTTACTTCTATTCCAGCGACCAAATCAAATTTTTTTCAGGTACTGTTTTGAAAGTAATTTTGTTGTAAGAATGTTGTTTATTAGAATATGTTGTGCTTATTCTATAAGGTGTATGTTATCTGAATTACCGTCCTAGATACAATAAGGAAATATTTATTTTATTGTACTCTTTAAGATGTTGGTTGTTTTGCTTTGCTCTTGTTTGAGATATCATGTTTTAGACAACATAAGCATGTTGTGTTGTGTATAATGTTGTGATAACTTTATTGTTGTAACTGAACCCTAGAATGTTGTCGCTAGTAATCTTCTTTGTTAACATCCTCTCATTAAAGGGACTAAACTCCATTTTGATGACAAAAACACAATTTTTGAAGACGTTTTTATCACAAAACTATGTTTAATGAATACATAAAGTATTCTTACTACTAACATAACGATTTAAGGCACTATTAATGGAAACTCACAGACATGTTTTACCAGCTGTTAATTAGGTGACGGCTTTTCATGGCATTTATATATTCCTTCTCTATATAACAACGTTGAATATATATTTTATTGTGTTAGTCACACAATAGATTTTAAGGGTTTTAAATGTCAGAAACCGACGTTATGTGATTATTTTTCTTCTAAAAGAATAAGTTCCGATTTGTATATAAATTTATTGGTAGGTCAAGCCAAAAAAATGTGATTTTAAGAGAGCTTTTTGATAATTTTTGCCATTTACCAACTGGAGTTGCGTCCCTTTTATAGTAATAATTGTATTTTTACTGTTCTTGACCATTATTACTTCACTTTATCTAAGTACTGTAGCTAACAGGAAGACAAACATTTGATTTGAATGTTGATAATCCACAAATCCTGACCAAACAATACCAGTGTCATATTCATCAAAATATGGGTTGTTTGTTAGCATGGAATGGGAATACTTTTAACAAGTTCAGACCCAACAATTTATGATTTGATATTGAATACATTTGCTTTTTTACTGATACTCGCGCTGCTATAGGTAGTGAAGTGTGTCCATGCTCCAGCGCTATAGGTAGTGAAGCGTGTCCGTGCTCGAGTCTTGTATGGGTATTTTATGAAGGTATGAGTCGAGTCTGACAGACTACATGCACACAAACACCTCACTTCTTGTATAGATATGTTAAACTCAGTTGTAGATCATTATTATAGTTTTGTTCTTAGTGTTAAGTACATTCATTTGATTCAAGATGGGATAAATATCGCTTTGCACATGTTAGTAGGTCTGTTATATATGCTTACCTGGTTTTTGCCCAATAGCTAGAGAAGGCTTGACACTAGGATTCTCTAACTTTGTGTGGAAGTTGGTTTGCATGTCTCACCCCTACGTGGACGATGGTTTGCATGTCTGACCCCTACGTGGACGATGGTTTGCATGTCTGACACATTTTGATTTTGATGTGTATAGGTTAATGTTTATGTCTGTTGTATCCTGAATGAAGAGATAAAATGAATTCTGATGGAAAACAAATTTTGTTTGAATCTTTTTTGTTATGAATCTTTTTTGCTAGTTGATTATTATTTTTACTTGTTTTTCATGATACAGCTGTGATGTATTGTTGGATATTGTGCGCTATGTTAATGATGTTCAGTAGGGATGGCAACAAATAAATAGATACTTGAGTACTTGTTCAAAGGTCTGAGGGAGAAGTTGGGAATATTGAAATTAGCCATGGAAATTGGGAAATTGAGCAAAAGTCAGGGAATTATTCATTAAAGATCTCGATAAGTGTCATTTCCTATATAGAAAATACCAAAAGAACTGAAAACAGTAATTATTATGATTACTTGATGTCAATCCACAGCCCTAAAACTGCTTTCAGAAACATTTTGGTTCCATATAAAGCAAATACAACCTCCTTTTCACTGACTGTTTTGATTGCGCTATTTTGCTCTAACAAAAAGGCCTGATTGCTTGAAAAGGTCAGAGAACACCATTATCTAGTTAGGGAAAAATTAGGGAATTTTGTCTTAGAATATTTGTGTGAGACCTGACATCGTACATTGTTATCGATTATAAACAAATATATTAACCCAAAAAACTTTGTTTTCATCCAAAAAATAAAATACATACATTAATATGTATTTTGTTCGTTTAAAAACGAAAATACTCCTCGAATGTGGTCGTAACACACTTAAAACACTGATTTTGGCATTTTGAACACATCCGTTTGAAGTACAGAAATTGTATTTCCCAAAAAGTATGCATCATTTATGGTTTTCCGAGTACTCGACCTGAAGAATGACTGAGTACTTGAGTACCGATTTTAGTTGCCATCTCTCTTGTTAATTAGGTTTGTTTTATATTATTTGTGTACATAACTTTATTTTATACATAATGTTGCATGGTTTGGTCAGTGTTTCAGAGGCATGATGTTAGAAAAAGTAAGTAACATAACAACCATTGTGTGTGTCAGAGATATATGATAGGTGCTGGATTGGCATCCTACATAGATGACCATCTGACCATCACAAACTTTCTCGGAGGTTTAAAACATTCCATATTTTGCTTAGTCGGCCTCTTTCAGGCCGTACACTAAATACACTTGGGAACGGTTGTTTGAAAACTTGAATTACATTGACACACCGATGTATAAACAGCACATGTGTACCGGTACATTTTTGTGTTAAGAGTTCAATAAGCTAGATCGTTCTATATAAAATGTATAACTTGATCATCAAGTATGGCAAGGTGTTTCGTTAAGCTTGTGCAGGGAGGTAACTGTTTCATTGAACTACAGTAAAACCGTGTTATCTCGAGGACTAACTGAGACAAGCAAAATGATCGAAATAAACCTGGATCTCGACATAGTGGTGTGATATAAGTATACAACAAAATATTAAGCAAATTTGCCGGGGCTTTGAAAATGCTCGAAATAAGCCGGGTGCTCGTAATATCGATGCTGGTCTTAACAAAGTTTTACTGTATTTCAATGCCAGTTTTACAGTTTGACCTCACAGTGGTTGTTATATAATATGTATAGCACTGTTTGTATTGAATGGGCATGAGGCATATGAAGAAACTTGCTGTGAATATTGAAGATGTTCTATAGTCTATATGTATCTGGAGTTGCTGAAAACTCATTGCTAGAATATTTAATAATGTTAGGTCGCTCTCAATACAATTGACATTATGCCAGTTGTCAATCTATACTCTTTAAATCAATTTTAACAGTGAATTATAATCACATGGTCTAATGGATTAACTTGAAAACCTTCGCTAAACAATTAGGCAGAGCGATCTCTGCTCTGGCGTTATGTCTATTGTCAAAGCAAAAGTTGATTTTTACAGTTTTCCTTGAACTTCAAAGCCTTTCATAATAAGCTCATTGCTAGTATCTTTATTTTTGGAGTTGATCTAGGCAAATTGGTAAAACTTGGGTGGGATTATGTGGGGTTTTCAAGTAAATATAATTTTCACAGAAACCCTTTTTGCTCAAAGCTCTTGGCTACTATGTTTAATTTTATACTTGTATTCATAAAGATATGAGGAAATCTGACAGGGAAATATAGTTGAGAAACTGCATTTAAAACCCAAATTATAATTATACTGAAAATAGGCATAGGATATCTACTTTTATCTTTATAGCATGGGACAAATTTTGATGAATTTCCACAGAATTGATCCATTGTGTGCTCAAATTTTCTCAGAACACCAGAAATTCTCGGATTAAAAATATACTTTGTTCCGTTTTTTGGTCAATCTACAAGAAGTATTTATTGAATAACACCAATATATTGCATGATTCGTATAATGTAATAATTAACCTTTCTGATCTATATAATCTGTTTATATATTGCAACAAGTACTACTGTATTTTCTATTCAGTATCTCATACTTTCTCCATATAATTATGTACAGTACCCAATATATAATATAGAGAAGTGCTAACCAGATGCCTAAGTCATTAAGTTGTGCCTACGTAGCTCAGTGGTTAGTGCACTTGGCGTCTAATCTGGCGACCCTCTTTCAAATCTGGGCGGAGGCACATGCATAATATGCCTGCCATATATCAGCGGAAAGCTGACTGGCAAATCAAGGCTATGCTCGGCATCGGCATTTTAATAAAAAAATGGTTATATACTTGTGTGATTAAGCATAGATATAAAGCTAGTGATGACTTTCTGGACTATTTGGAAATAATCTTATTTTGAATGGCCCATGCCTCATGTGACACATGTTCACCCCTGCTATTGGATGGTGGCGAGCTCGTCATCTGCTGTTTCTATGTGCTCATTACTAGGTACTGCAGAACTAGTAGCTGGTGATCATTGAGCTCTGTTCTGAAACAATGATTTACTCTCTCAGCGTAAAACCCCTTTATCTGTTTCATTTATCGTTTTCAGTACAAAACTCTTATCCTAATCTAATTCTGCTTTGTGATGTTCTATGAATGAAATTATTCGTCCAATCAGTTATGCAGTGTAGTCCTTAAAACTAGTCTCCTCAAATTGCTCCTTGGAATCATTCCCAAGTCTTGCTTAGCAGAATTGACATTTTGCCAGTTGTCAATCGATACCCTTTTAATCAATTTTACCGGTAAATTATAATCATATTGCCCAATGGATTAACTTGAAAACCTTCGCCAAGCAGCCTTTGACAAACAACCAGGAGGAGCGATCTCTGCTCTGGCGTAATGTCAATTATAAGGACATCAAATAATTTTTCCAGCAGAATTTCGAAGTTGTTTGCTAAGTATTGACTTGTTATTATTATTTTTGTTTTGAAATTTCATAATAATATATAAGCTACATTGTATGGAAGGCAACAATGCATATGTTTGAAATAGAGTTTTGATTTAGGATGTGTGTTTGTTTTCAGAATTTCAATGCTATGTCTCAGTAGGACCCAGAATATTGGACTTTTATTAACATGTGAAGGGTCTGGAGTAAGGGCTACCTTGTAATATAATTTGAAAAAGTTATAAATCATGACAAGTAATCAATCATAATTATACATACCAGTTACCTACATGATTAGGTAACAGTTTTCAGGTTTAGTCCAGAAGCTTAGGACATTTTATGTCCAAAAATCTTGATTTTTATTTTTCCTGTAAAAATTGAACGATTTTCATGTCTTAAAAACATGATTTTTATTTTTATGGATTTTTGTCTTACAATGTTGGTGAATAAGACCCCTGGTTATTGTATGAAGATTTTTGTCATGTTGTTATTTGGAATGTTACTGTTTCCAGGTAATGAGTCAATGGTTGATACCGAGACCCCTAAACGTGCAACCAGTATCCCTAAGGATCTTGCATCAGCTGCTAATACCCCTCCAGGTAAACCTTCTGGGCTTCAGAAACCCGCTAGTCGTGAGAAAATCTCTCAGAAAAGTCCCTCACCAGAGGTTCAAGCCCAGCCGAAGAAACCTGTTGAACAGCCTTCAACTCCTGCATTATCCAAGGTGAGAGTACTTTTTATATCAGTTTTCAAACATTTCTGTTATCATTTTGTTACCTCCACTGACTATCAAACATTTTTAAATCTCTATTAATAAAACGTGATGTATCATTCTTAGATGTACGTTTTTTGTCGTTTTTTCAATAACCTAACTTTCAAGTTCCTGCATATAGTGCCTGCAATGAAAACTAAGCACATGAATCTGTGATGTTTTCAGAAATTAGGACTGGTGGCTGATTACCAGTGGAATTATCCTACTGCAATCCTGTAAAACCATTAATTTTCATGGGGGATTAAATTTCGTAGATTTCGTTGTTCACCTTCAACAACAAAATTAAATCCCATCTAAACAATAATTTTGACTCCTGTTTTTTTTACCTGAAATGCAAACTCCACGAAGAAACGTCCCATTGAAATGGTCTTTTTTACCCAAACCACGAAATTTCATTCCATCGAAATTAAATGATTTTACAATATGCTGTGCAATGTTGATAACTTTTGACTTTACACAGATGCTATTGTTACAGGTTGATCTGGTCTCTGATACATCTACGGATCTATCAGCCTCACCTCTGGAGGATATAACTTATAATGAGTCGGATCTGTTCACAACTGTTGATGCTGGAAGCATAGTAAATTATTTCACATAGTAACCTTGCAGTCATTTTATGGCACATGTTCAAGCTTCTTGAAATATTTCAGCCAGAAATAAAAATAGTCCACCAAACACCAGTCCTCCTATAAACAAACTGTCTAACCCCCAGGTTCCTAGCTCAAAGGTCAAGGTCACTGTTGAAGGGCAAAGGTCAAATTGAAGCGTGTCCGGACCATAACTTTGTCATGCCTAGACCATTCTTGCTTATATTTGGCATGAATGTTCACCTTCATAAGGCGGAATGTCATGCCCAACCCATTCATTCTGTGGCAGCTAGTTCTAGTTAGAATAGGGTATGGCAGACAGGCTGGACCGAAGCTACGTCAAGCAGGGGGTTTCCACTCAATAATTTGAGTTTGAATTGACCCATCCTCATGAAGCTTTTTATATAGCAAGCTTGCATGAAGACTTAGCTTGGGATTGTATTTGGGGTCAGTTGGGTCAAGGTCAACTAAAACTAGAAAAAGTTATTTTACACAAACAATTTGCCACATTCGGTGGACACTGCACAGAAAACACATTGTTTTGTGGCCGTGTCGTGTCTTGTCTGAAATTTGATATAAAGAAGGTCACCTTGTTTGTGTGGAATTTGGTGATCTATCTGTTGTCATGGCAACAAATGCTCATTTCGCACGTTTGCTGTTAAATGTTAAAAATTTGCTATTGTTTTTATCTAACAATGAGTTTGTGTGTGTGTGTATTGTGAGGTGTTTAAGTAAAGTGGTCCATGGTTTGTTCGTTGCATTTGTAACCTCATCTCCAGGGTTTCCATTCCATCCTGTGGCCTTCTATGAAAATGTGAAATGTATTAGAGCTGATTTTCCTCCACAAGTGGAAAAAGTTGTTGGTTTCTGGTGAAAGGGTACGTTAGTACTGGTTGTAGTCCAGGAAAATGGGTTAGGTGAATTTGCTATAATTTGAAAAATTATTGAACCAGAACTAGAATAAAGAGAAATGGTTGCTTACTACTATTATAATAATATTGTGCAATTGTTAAAAAATGCTCAGTGGGTTGAATATATGCAAACTATTTTGGTTATCTGCTAATTGACATTATGCCACCTGTCAATCGATAAATTTTAGTCAATTTTAACAGTAAATTATAATCACACGGACCAATGGATTAACTTGAAAACCTTCGCCAAGTAGCCTTCGCCAAATAATCAGGAGGAGCGATATCTGCTCTGGCGTCAATTGAATTAGCAGTGTTTATAAACGTATCATTTCTATCTGTTCATAAGGAAGATTACCTGTTTGTATGCAATGTGCCCACCAGCACGCTATTAGATGAATGAACAAAGGAACCTGTCATTCACCTATAGCTAGCTGGTGGGCAAACTAGCATATAAATACTCTATATACATACATCATATCAAGAATTTTTCGTGCTTAATAATATCCTCTTCATGTCACTATTCTGCCCTCCCTCACTATCTCTTCTACTCCCTTATCAGCCAAGCCTCCATTGTGCTTAGCTTGCTTTCACCCCCCCCCCCCTCCTGTCTTGATAAATACAATCCTAGTAAAGATGAACTTATATTTATTGCAGTTTCAATTATGCAATACCTATTTCTTTAATGTAGCAAATTGATGCAAGAAAGTATTAAGAATAACCAATCAAGAATAATAAATTCAGAATACTGAGGGTTTTTTTTCATTCAAAAGGTCACATGACCCATAATACATGTATATATAGAGTGAAAATCTTTCATAAAAATCAATAGTATAAATATTATACCATATTCAGAGTTTTTAGTCTGACATTATTTGATGGTTTACTGTAACAAGTATTTCATAATAATAAAATTACACAATTTGATCATTTAAATGGAAATGAAAAAATGATTTAAACTGATGAAAACGAACAACTCTCAACCAGCAATATGAAATCAATAGCATTGTAACTAACACAAGACCTGAGTTTTCATATACCGGTATGTATTGAATGTTATACTAAAATTATATAATATGTACCTTGTAAGGTGAGAGCCAGCCCGCTTAGCTCCGTTGGAAGAGCACGAGACTAGTAGTCATTACTGATCTCGGGGTTGTGGGATTGAATCCTTGGCTGGCCTACTAAAATTATTAATAGTCTTTCAGAAACCAATTATAAGGAGAGGGCTAATATAAGCTAAGCGTTTCCTCAATCCTATTTCTTTGGAAATAAAATAAATATTTCAAAAAAAAAATAAAAAAAAATTTAGTTTTCTGATTTTGTTACAGGTGTCCGCTGCAGATATCAGTGCACTGTCCACTAATATAGACAACCAGATGACGAATCTACAACAACAGCAGGAAATAGAAGGTCTGAAAGCTGAGGTGAAAGATTTAAATGAGAAACTGGATACGTTGAAGATCAGACGTGCCGATGATAAGACTAAACTGAAGGAATATGAAAAAACTAAAATTCAAATGCAACAGGTATATTTGTTGGGTTTTTTTAATCCCGAGCATTGCCTTTATTTGCTTTATTACTACTGAAATATGGCAGGACAATATGTTTGTGCCTCCACCGGGATTTGAACCCTGGTCGACGGATAAGGTGGCAAGCACACTATCCTATTAGCTACTGAGGCATCGGGTATGCTTGGAGAGTTGGAATGAACTCGAGAACTTTATAAAGCCACATTGTAATCAAATTATAATATTCTTTACTTAAGGCCCAATTAATATATATAATATAAATTATTATGCAAATCAGTCAACTAGGGAATCCTAGTATGTGCGAAATTATAAATTGTATAAAGATATTAAAGGGACTAAACTCCAGGTGGTAAATTGCAAAATTTATCAAAAAGCTCTCTTAAAATCGCATTTTTTTGGATTGACTGACCTAAAACATATACGAATCTATACTTATTCATCTAGAAGAAAAATAATCGTATAATGTTGGTTTATTACCTTTTAAACTCCTTATTATAATAAATCTATTGTATGTGTGACTAACACAGTAAAATATATATTTTAACGTTGTTAAAGTGTGATAGTAGGCATAATGTTTAATACCGAGAAAAGCCAAGACCTAATAAACGGATGATAAAACATGTTCGGGAGTTTTCATCAATGGCGCCTTTGATCGTAATGTAAGTTGTAAGAATACTTTATGTATTCATTAAACATAGTTTTTTTATTAAAACAAAACATGTTTTTATCATCAAAATGAAGTTTAGTTGCTTTAAAACTAATAACTTAAATAATGATTTACATTATACATGCATAATTATTAAGAACTCTCATGTAATCAAAAACCTTTAAATATGTGTGACGGGTGAAATGATTTGAGGAAGGGCAATGTTATATGTGTTGTTTATTTTGTTACTATAGTTACAAGAATACAAGGTGAAGAGTCAGGAGAATACAGCAGATCTTCAGAGACAATTACAAGCTGCAAAGAAGGTAATATACACTTATGATCGTTTGATAATTCACCAAGCTACCCCACTGTAATATACACAAAATATACACTGTAAAATGCTAATTTTCTATTTATTTCATGCTTCAAATAGCTTAAATTATGCAAATACACCACAATATACCTCAAATGTTTTGCATGACGACTTTTTCCCGCCATGCATGCACCGAGTTGCCATCAAGCAGTTCTTCTGCAATGGCTTCAATTATGTCCATTTTTAACATTTATGTGCATGTAGTGTTCTGTTGTTTGTTAAAGATTAAGAGAACAAATGAAAATGCTTTTTTTTTTTGACAGCAGGAAAATTTGTTTAAAACAGTAGTCGATTTGAGTGAAATTATCACTAGTGAAATTATCGGGGGGAATAATCCACCGTTATTCCGCCGTAAACCACTGATAAGCATGAAATAAGTGGAGTTATCAGGACTTTTAGAATTTTTACTCATAGATGAGGAAGGGTACTATCAAGTTGAGAAAAAGGAGAAATTTGTGCATCCAGCACTAGTAGGCAGTGCTCTTATTATTGCCATATTTTGCTCTTACAAAAGGATGCTGTGGTGCCAATCACTGTAAATGGTCCTGGAAAACTGCTAGGAAACAGCTGGGAATAGTGAGGGAATTTTGTCTTAGAATGTTTGTGGTTAAAATGTGTACATTGATTCAGAACACCCATGTCCTATGAGCAGGCCCTGATCTCCTGAAACATCTCAATTCTGAGATAAAGCTCACCTCAAATATGGTCATGTGTCGTTTGGATACTTTCCAAGGAAGGATGGCAGCAAAACTAACATCAAACCTTTGTTTTTGTTTATTACAGTAATTTGTAATGAGTTCTAACTTCAGATTTATTAGAAATTCAGACTCTGATTTGGGCAAAATCTCAATTTGAGATGAGATATCTGCTTGAGTTGCTTCTGGAGATTGGGGCCAGATTTCTAGTTATTGACGTGGATATGTTGTATAATTCTCACAGGAAGCCAGAGAGCATCTAGAAGCATTTGATCAGTACAAGGAAGATATGTCAGACCTTACTGAGACTGTCGAGATTGCTACACTCGATAAGGAAATGGCTGAAGAAAAGGTAATACATAGGTTATACTAATTTATAAAAGGTCGATTGTGAAACAAGTTTTTCCAACTTATATTAATCACTCTCGACACCTCATTCCTGATGTTATCTATCGCCACGAGGGTATGAGAGAAGAGAAGCCAGTTTCCCTTATGTGCTGAGCGTCAAGCAAGGGAATTTCTGGTACCATTTTTATTTTGTCTTTTGTATGACGCGGCCTTGGATCGAAACCATGACCTCCCGCACTCAAAGCGAACGCTCAACCACTGGGCTATTGAGGAGGCTGTAATACAAAGTGAATAATATTTTGCATGTTATCAAAAATGGTGGTTCCTTGCATTTTAACTTTCAACGGTTCAATGCTGCTTAGTTCTTACTTTCTGATTTTTAGCTAAGAACCAGTTCCCTTAGGCTTACAGTCATCATTGACACCTATAAGGTTATGGCAGAATAATGATCAATGATAAAGGTTATTTAATTAGATATCTTCTGGTTTGTACATAGTCCCTGATTGAAGCTGTATTGGTTTCAATGTGATTAGAGCATTGACAATCTCCTTACCTATTGCTGGTCCAACTTCTGGGGAAGGGAGGATATAAATGTCTGTTATATGGATAATGGTTATGTACTCCATATGTGGAAAGGATTGTCAGTTCATTGTGGAAGAGCAATGACCTAGTCCTCCAAATGTGGAGGAGCTGTAGGTTGTTTGTGGTAGAACAATGATCATGTCCTCCGTTTGTGGAAGAGTTATCAGTTACTTGTGGAAGAGCAATGTTCGTATCCTCCACGTGTTGAATGGTTGTCAGTTGCTTGTTCAAGAACAATGATCATGTCCTCCATGTGTGGAAGAGTTGTCAGTTGCTTGTTCAAGAACAATGATCATGTCCTCCATGTGTGGAAGAGTTGGCAGTTGATTGTTCAAGAACAATGATCATGTCCTCCACATGTGGAAGAGTTGTCAGTTGTTTGTGGAAGAACAATGGTCATGTCCTCCATGTGTGGAAGAGTTGTCAGTTGTTTGTGGAAGAACAATGGCCATGTCCTCCACATGTGGAAGGGTTGTCCGTTGTTTGTGGAAGAACAATGGCCATGTCCTCCACAAGTGGAAGTTTTGTCAAATGTTGATTGTGCTATTTCAGTGTGAGACACTACAACAAGAAGTGGAACAATATAAGGAGAAATGTGAGGAGTTACAGGTGGATCTGGAAATATTGAAAAATGAAATCAGTGATAAAGGTACTGTCTACTAGAATAAAATATATATGATCAGATGTCATTAATACCATAGGTTATCATTCCCTTCTCATCTGTTCACTTGCAATGTATGATTTATTTGTCTCCTAGGGTGTGTTCGTAGTGTCTGTTCTGGAACAGTCGGAACAGTGTTCCTTCTGTTCCTGTTCCAGCAACTTTCGAAAACAATTGAACTGTTCTGAACAGTGTTCCGAATGTTCTACTCAAAGCAAAAACTTTTAAGGTGGTCGATATTGTAAGTTGCAGCCTTTATATTGGTGGAAGAGATATGACACAAGAAAATTTCCCATCATAAAAGCTCAGTCATTTCCGTTTGTCTCTGGTAATAAATAAAAGGGTCAAAATTATTTTTCGATGTGAGTAAATTTGTGGTTTTACAGTATTGCCCGCATATTTGCATGTTAACCAAGTATTACTTGACTTACAGGTACAGATGGTGTGGCCACTGATTTCACTGTTAAACAACTCAACCAACAGATTGATAGACTCAAGGAAGCTCTTGTTAAGTAAGTTCTCCATTTCTGTGTGTTATTGCTTCCCTCTCAAATCCCATGAAGTATCTGGTCAGTGGACAATATAACCAAACAGTCATGCTCTACAACTGTCTCAGTAAAATGCAAACAAACATTTTAAAGACATTAATTTTATGCATGTTGCTTTGTACAATTACCAGGTACTCATTGGCATACCAAATCATGCCAAATTCTTAACTAGTCTATGGCAACAAGTATGCACAAGGGGTCGGGGAAGACATATTAATTATATGTGGAAGCGGTGGCCTAGAGGTAGGGCGCGCTTTGGGTACGAGAGGTCTTGGGTTCAACCCCCCTCTAGACCACTGGTTAATTTCTCTGAGCAAGACCCACATGCTCCACTCCACTATGGTGTAAAAAGGTACCTGTGAGAGCAGTGTCTATTTTTGGGTGCCGTAGATCGATGTTGGCTGCTACACCCACAGAAGGGAAATAGTCCCCAAGGAGACACGAGTGTAGGTTTCCATAGGTAGCCCAATGACCAGGGGAAATTAAAATGTCATAGGATGTTTGAGCGGCCTAACAGCTTAAAAGAGCCCTAGAAAATTGGTAACTTAACTTATTTTAGGCTTGCTATCTGGATGGCTTTCACAATGTTTGTCCGCCATAGTTACACCTACAAGTATTGCACTCTGTCCCAGATAATCCATGATATGTTCCATGTATTCTATGTGTTGTACCTACTAGTACAGGGCCCTAGCTGCACTATAGGGGAAGGGGCCCGGGGCCCTCAGGTAGGGGAATTTCGCGTCATTTTGAAGAAAAAGGGGAATTTAGGGGATTTTTTAAAAACTGCCTTATAACCATGCACTAAACCTATATAGCTATATTTCAATATAAAGTACATAAATACACACACAATTAATCAAAGGTTCGACTAAAAAGTTCAGAGTTTGGCCAAAAAAAAAAGATTTTTTTTTTTTTGGAGGGGAATTTTTATCAAAAATAGGGGAAAAAAGTATATTATTTCAGGAGGGGACTGGGGCCGAATTTCGGCCCCAAAAAACGTCAAATGAGTGCCCTGTAGTATTACACTGTAGCCATGATATATTCTCATTCAGGATGCGTGACCTTTCCAACCAGGAGAAACATGAGAACTCTAAGCTCCAGAAACAGAATGAAGCGATGCTAACTGAAATCAAACAGTTAAAGAAAGAGAAGGAACGTCTAGCTGCTGAATCTGCTAGTCTTAATGAACAAGTCATAGAACTACATGAACAAGCTGATGCTGCACTCGGTGCAGAGGAAATGGTCGTACAACTTACTGACAAGAATCTCGAACTCGAGGAACAACTACAAGAGATTCAGGATGAGAAAGCTGATCTGGTAAATTTATTATTGATGTCAATCTTTTATGATTAATTCTGGATTTACACATCCATAAAGAGCCACAATTCCTGGATATCAAATGTTATGAATTTTGAAATTCGTGAGGCCGTAAATATATATATTTTCTAATATGCATCTTCAATGGAGGAGGGGGTGCATCATAAGATCTGTTTCCATACTATAATCTTCAGTTTCTTGAAGAAGTTAAAGTTTCATTGACTTAATTATTGAACTTGACTATGAAATATAAGCCTATTGATTAATTGACTTCCCAAATACAGAACAGTCCAGTTTTCAACACTAATATGCATAGTTTCTTCAAATAAAGATAAGTTCTGTTCTGTTCTGTTATTGGTGTTATTTGATGAAAAGAATCTAATACTAATTTATAAAATTGATATTAAACTTGTTCAGGAAATATTTTTGACGTCACATTTTTTAAAATTGATATTAAACTTTTTCAGGACATATTTTTGACGTCACATTTTTTAAAATTGATATTAAACTTTTTCAGGACATATTTTTGACATCACATATTTCAAAATTGATATTAAAATTGTTCAGGAAATATTTTTGATGTGCCATATTTTACAGGAAGCCATGAATGATATGAATGAAGAGTTACAAGAGAATGCAAGAGTTACAGAACTTGAACTGAGAGAGGAAGTAGATCTGGCTAATGCTAAAACACTAGAGGTATGTTCTATTTTATTATTATTCAGGGTTGCCAGCGACCTTGAAAAGTCAGGGAAGTTTGATTATTTTTCAAGGTCAGTGAATTGTCAGGGAATGCTTGATAATGGTCCGTGAAAAGTAAAAATTCTAGAGAAGTCAGTGAATAGTCCGGGAAAATGAAATGAAATTCTGCTTTGAGGTTTAGTTTATTCTGTTATAATTTGACAGTTTTAATCGTTTGCTTACTTAGTCTATTTATTTTCCAAATAAGAGTAGTACTGAAAGCATAAATAATATAAAAGAAGAACCTTAATTTGATATAAGTAATTACGACGGTACTGGCTAGGGAAAAGTATGTTTTAGTTAGTTTAAAGTCAGGAAATATTTTCAACAATAGTTGCTGGCAACCCTGTAATATTGTAAGAGTATTTCAGTCCCATGGAGACTTTGCATTTATTTTATCCTGACGAACAGATAATTGGTTGTAGAATTATAGCTGCCACATTAACGGGGGGAGACATATTGTGTTCGATGATAATTTGCCTGGATTCATTGATGTAACGATGTGTCTCCTTATGAACTATTGGTTGGATTTCAATGAAACTTCACAAGAATGTACTAAATAAAACTGTACAAAACATTCTCATTTGCCGAAGTTGCTTTTATCTGTTTTCCAATGAGTTCCTATGCAATATTCAGTGTTATAACATATAGAGTAAAAATGAAAACTGATGTTGTGGACTATAACTAAAGTTGTCTACAAGTGTTAATATTAAATTTGTAGCTGTTTTGTCTAAAGTGACCATAATCTTTTGCTTTAATAGTCTTTTCACAAATACTGGTAGTACTTAAAGAGTATAATAATTGTAAACTTATTGTTTTACAGGCTGTGAGAAAATTAGAGGCCTCACAGGAAACAATGTCTGATTATGATAAAACTATCAACAAGTTCCGTGATCTGGTAGCTCAACTACAGGTACATATATAAAGTGTATTGTTCTGTTAATCAGGGTGTCAAGTTTCCTGATTAATTCCGAATTCCAAATTTTCACACTCAGAAAGAGCCATTATTTTTTACCAAAGTAAAAGTTATTTGAAGAAAATGCTTTAAGAAATGGCAAAGTAATGGTCCATTTAGTCTGTTTTGAAGAAATTTCTTAATAAAAACTGAGTTAAATTTAGAAACAAAGTGGTTATAGGCCTCTTATTTGGCAAAAATAGTTGACTTTCCTGATTTTGAATTTGGCTCTGTTGACACCCCTGTGTAAATAGAGATGTGCACACCTTGATCTATAAGTATACGGATATCTGCAAATTTTAGTGTTGAAAACAGAGGAATCGACTCAAATGAATAGGAAATAATAATTTATAAAGCAGAATAAAAAAAGTCAAAATGTCAACGATTTGTTTATACTCTGCTAACAGCAGAATCGAAGTTGTCTTGTCATTTGTTATCAAAGGAATATTATGAGGGTAATTATAATGTTCAGTTATGATTTGACTTAAATGATTTTCACATTATTGTTATCACATCATAAAAGGATATTTTTCGGAAGTTTTGTACTTTGAATGATTGCTTGATACAGGAAACAATCCGAGAGTTGAAGAGTAAGGAATCAGAGCCGGGCTCAGCAAAACCAGAAACTCCACAAATGGAAATGTTCGACTTCAAAACGAAGTTTGCCGAGTCGAAAGCGTTTGCAAAGACGATTGATATGGAGATGCGGAAACTTGATGTAACACAAGCTAACGCTCATGTTCAGTTGTTACAAAGTTTCATGGCAGAATCGTTCCTAAGGAGAGGCAGTAAGTT